>CM067376.1:41711633-42323262 GCA_034510155.1 Eucriotettix oculatus | reverse complement strand
TGTGAGCGGGTAAAAACTTAAATAATTAATAATTCATAACAGGATTTCATTTTATCAATGGGGGGTCACCAGGCAAACATGTGTAAGTTTATGTAAGCCTCGTGTTAATTTGTAATTCTATTCAATTTTAAGTATAAATCAATAGGAAAGATTATTTTAAAATTAAGTTCAAAAGGGTGCTCAATCAATTTGATTAATTTGTAATTTCTCCGAGCACAAAAATGATTGTAAAGAATGAGCAAGGGGGTTAAAGATAAAATATGGAGATAAATTTCTCAAAAATTTTTGTAAAATTTTATTAAAATTGATCGGGGGCAATGTGATAAAAAAGGGGATTTTGGTAAGGTTGTGGCGTTATGAGGCGCAGTTCGGCCAACAACAATGGATAGTCGGCCGAAAGATGTTTTTCCCCGCGGGGAAGGCCCGGCTTGCCTGAACGATGGTGAACCCCCGCGGGAGAAATGAGGGCGGGGAACCCCGAAATGTTAAGAAATAGGGGAAGTCCCGCCCGAAGCTTTATAAGGGAAGCCGATGGGTGGCTCGTGATCAGACGGCGTCAGAGTGGAGAGAGGAGACATCAGAGATCAGACGGTAGCAGAGAGTAGGGAGAGGAGACATCAGAGTGCGTCAGAGAGTGGCAGACGAGACGAGTGCATCAGATCGTGGTAGAGACCTCAGAGTGGGGTAGAGCAGACCAGAGCAGAGTGGGGCAGACCAGACCAGATCAGACCCGAGAGGACGTGGCTCGACCCCGAGAAGGGAGGCGAGTGCATCAGACCCCAAAAGGGAGGCGAGTAGAGCAGATATCCAGAGACGCACAAACATTCGAGAGGTGGATGTTTGTTGGGCCAGTAATTGTGGGTAAGCGATCTAAAATTTGTGAAACTTGCTCATTGCTCTGAATAAAATTAACATTCAATTATTTTCTTTCTATTTTCAGCTGATGCATACTCCATCTCTTGAGAGACCCAAAATCCCCTGGGATTAAGCCCGTGTCTTCACGTAAATTAATAAACAAAATTGTTAAAATTGATCAGATTTGTAATTTTAATTAATAAATGTTTTATACACAAAAAAGTATATTACAATATATATATATTGTAACATGAAAAGTTACACGCAACAATGCAGGCCAGCTTGCGAGTTGTAATTGTCGCAACTCGGGCCAACAATGGAGTCTGGCGAGACTTGAGCAGTCGTCATGGGGTAGAGAAAGGAGAAGGATGTGTCGGCAGTTGCGGACGGAGAAAGACCACGCCCTGTAGTGATAATTTTTCTCATGTTCTGAAATGGATTAAAGCTATTAAAATCCACTTTTTTGGTATTTTTATTAAAAAATACCTGGCGCCCAAAAAGCATTTAAATCCTCGAATACGAAGGAAGGCCGGATCTTCTACAATACATATATATATATATATATATATATATAGGGTCCTTATATAATAATAATAGTAATAAGAAGAAAGATAATAATGGATCTGATGACTGAGATGTGTGGACAAATTAGTATGTTTACTTTAACATTGCATTCGTATGATAGTACGTTATTATTTGCGTTGATTTTCAAATAAGTTGCTCAAATATTATTTCAAACTAACTGGGAGCCCGGCGTTGCCCGGGAATTTATTTATACTACCCCCCTAAAGTATTAAATTCCACAGTATTCTCTTCGTCATGACGTGAGTAAACAATTAGCGAGAACGTCACATTTTTTTAATGTACTTTCCACGCTTAGTACTTTATGAGAGTTGAATTTCGTCATAGCCACTGCGATGACTCGGTATCTTAATCGAAGTCTAGAAAACTACTGGTACTTTATATAAACGCATACATACGTTGCCGCCACTGCCACACGCACGCAACGGATAAGTGATTCTAATCCGCTGCGTTCGTGCGGATTTTTATATTTAAGATATGTAATCATCTCGTTTGACGGACTACGTGATGGCATAATGTATCCTTTTGAAAGTTCTATATTTATTTAGGGTAAGATCTTTTTTGGCCTGACACGGATGTGTTGAGGGGAAGGTACTTAAATCTTCAAAACATTCGATTGTTTTGTCAATGCCTCTTCTCGATAATTGGAGAGAAAAAATTATTCCACCAGTATATATTTCGTTAGGTTCAGCAATTGCATTTCGCAGAATCATGTTTCATAAAACCCTTTCTTTCGGGAGACTTATCATTCTCAAGTGTGAGCTATGAAATTGTGTGAGTACCTTCGAGGTTAGTTTGAGCCATAGTCGTGTACCTCTTTCTTGGACCACTGGAACCTATTCGCTGTAGTTTCTAACGATAATGTTGCGTTGCAAGCAGCTTGCAGCTGTGTCTGTCTAATGAGGCAGTTTCCATGTGATGCCTGCCAATTTGCGAGCAACTAAGCCGACTTTAATTAGCCCCGTGGGACGTTGAGTAAAGGTTTGGCATGAAGCTACGGCCACTTTGAAATCGTGTTCGGAGAAAGATTATGGTCAGAATCCATTTTAGTCGGACAATCGCCCGTCGCTCCCAATTATCTTCATTCGTCTCATAATTGCTCGATTATAAGTTGTCGTTTTGAAAGAGTTAAACTGCAACCAGTGGATTTTACAAAGACTTTGTAACAAAAATTAAAATTCAATGTAATTAGGGTTTAGACTCATCTTTCTGTTCTAATTTTTCCCCCAGAGCAACTTTCAATTTCTTCATAATGTTTGACTTCACTGCACTTTATATCTTAATTAGCAAACTTTACCATTTTTATCGTTTATTGAAGTAAACTGCGTATTTTTAAAGTTCTCTGGCCAACATCATTCTTTGTAAAAATTAGTAAGTCCGTTCATAAATTTTAATTACATAATAATTAGATGACCAATTAAACTCACGACCTTTCCTCCATCAATAAATTGGTGGACCTTATCAAGTGAACTAAACTGGTAAAGCTTAACCCAAACCTTGTGTATTTATAAACCAAAGACATTGGCCTGAAGAAGTTACCAAGTAAAATATCGTAAATTTTACTTAAATTAATCTTCAAAGTGATTTCGATTCTTTGCTATGATCTTTTACCAATGTCTTTGGTTTGTAAATACGCGAGTGTTAGTTTAACTTTTTCCAGTTTTGTTCACTTGTTCCTGTCCACCAATTGGTGGAGGAAACGTCGTGAAATGATTAATACTTTTTTCTGTTTCTTTGGCCATACATAATGGCAAACCACATTTACTTTGTGGAGATTTCGATGCGCGTATGCCAATAAACCTTTACCGTAGAATTTTTATACTAATATATCGAAATAAAACATGCACGAATATTTAAGTTAAATCTCATGTTTTTAAAATCTTCAAATTTTTATTTAAATCCGTTGAGCCGTTTCGGAGCCTATTCGAGACAAATTTCCAAACAGAAAGACACTTCAATTTTATTCATTGGTATAGATTAAAATCATTCTTTGTAATTAATCGGCTATCTCACACACTCTGCCTAGAATCATGCTGTAACATGGATCGTTCGAACAGTTCGCGTGTTTCCCTCCATTTAGTAATCTCACGGCGGTTCATACTCATTTACATTCCTCCACTGTCACTATTTTGGATTAATGTCATCACTCCCGTAGTGTTTTCGTTTAAGTATACACGCTAAGGAATAAATACCTCATTACAGACGGCTTGCAAGGGGAACTCGGGGCGGAACGGGATAACGGGGTAGAACGGGATACCCTGGATAGTGTTGGAGGTTAGTAAATGCGGGTGTAACTTTGTAGCTGATCAAGCAGGCTTGACCCAAGTTCTGACTGCACATTGTGAATAAACTCTTGTTTTCGCATCTTACATCTGTGAATTTATAATTTTAGCAGCATTTCGACGGAAGGTAATCTTCGCTTTTAACTCTTTAATGGTATATATTCGTACAATAGTTGTCATTAGCTGCATATAAGTTACGTATGAGGTTTAGTTTAGCTTGTATTAAGGCTCGGTGAGAAACCTTAAACCGAGACTAGCGTGTGGGACGGAACGGGATACTACTGTATAAGGCAAAATGTTGTGTTCCTAAAGAAAAGAAAACAAGCAGATTCACCTTATAAGAATGAGATGCAGGATAATGCAGCCAAAAAGAATAGATTAAAAAAGAAAATGAACGGAAATATGGAAAGATGTTAGCAAAGACTGATGTTGGAAAAAATATATATTTGCGAAAAGAAAACTTGATAAAGCGATCAACCGTACGCCAAATAAGTGTAAGAAAGACCACACAAAAAAGGGTTAAGATTGCTCTTGAACAAAATTCAATTTAAATGCACTTATTGTAAATGCGAAAAATCCCCCTTCCCCCCACTCCGGGGACAGAACGTGATATTTGTAAGTTTATTTTAAAAAATTCGGCAAAAATCCATATTCCTTGTTTTAAGTTATATTAGATTAAGTAAGTAGCAGAATATGCCAGTGCTTTATACTTTTATGAAGTGATTTTTCTTTATCCCTAATTTTATAAAAATATGTAACATCAAATGTTGTATTGTTCTTTTAACCTCTTTGATTTTTTCATGCTTTTTGGCTACCAGATTTATTATTATGTATTAAGTTATTAATGAATTATGAAATAATAAAAATAAAGTGTGTCCCGTTCCGCCCTGACTTCCCATAAAATCGTCAGAAGCAGTTTGTGATTGCAATTATTATTCATTACCGAACAGCAATTCCCAGATGTCAGTTTTATTCATATAGCTTAGTATAGATGCATAACTGAATAACCATCTCATCTCTTCCTTTTTTATGACGCTCATGTTATCGCGCTTGCCCGTTCGTCTCGGGTGCGCGGGATTATGTAAAATTCAGTAGGACCCGCCGGAACACATTTCAGACATAAGCTAGAGGAAAGTATTAATTTATTTACGGGGTACGTTGGAGCTGTGCAATACTTCTGAGGTTGTGCCGACGTTGTGATACAGTTTTCATTGAATCTCAATTGAAATAAGGGGAATTATAGAATTACATAAATACTATGACAATACAGTCAAGATTTCTCTTAATACATTTAAACCTATAAATAATATTTTGCTTCACATGTGAATTTCATTAATGACATCAATTAGACGAGCAAATGGAAAATATTAAAATTTGAAAAATATTTTGTTAACATTTACTATCAACCACATTTCCGAAGATTGTTTACTCTCTTTAGGTTGTTCGTGGTATGTTTCTCCACTAACAGAATATAAAGCAAAATTAATAACTTAATACATAATAATAAATCTGGTAGCCAAAAAGCATGAAAAAATCAAAGAGGTTAAAAGAACAATACAACATTTGATGTTACATATTTATATAAAAGTTGTAAATATTTATACCCGAAAGAAATAAAAATATTAGCTCAATAAAACAATAAAAATTAGAAAATTATTTACCTTTCTTGTTCTTCTAAAGCTTTGTCCTTTATAATTTATACTAATAAAATATTTTTCTAATGTTAATGTCTGTTATATCAGTAGCTTACTGTATCTTATTAATTTAATATATAATACTATTTTACTTATTCTCATTCACGGCGTTTACTTTCGTTTCACCTTTGTGGTATTTCTCGTAATAAATAGTAACCTATCTTCCCCTTTACGTTGACCGTTAATGTAACAGCACGCTTGTTTTTAGAGGCGTGTAGATAAGTGTATTTCACTAGGAATAGAATAAATAATCCCGATGCTACATTTAAACCTGTCATCTTGTAGCTGCCTCGTATCTGCCTTTAAACCGTGCAGATGTATTAAACAAGGGATGTTTGTGAATTAAGCCGACCGCTGTGGTGTAGTGGTCAGCGTCGCAGCCTCACACCACATGGGTATTGATGTTTGTGCTCATGGCCGCAAAAACTGGGGTTAAGACTGAAGGAGAATCGCGGCGATGATCATCTTCTTTTTACTTAGCTCTGCAGCCCCTTCAGGGTCTTGGCCTACCGGGTCTACTGCGGCCTGTCATCGTTTCATGACAAATTCAGAATTTGGAGTGATACGTGGTCAGCGTATCGATTCTCCAGCAGTCCTCGTGACCATAACTGCACAAACCTCCAAGCCCTTGCCAGGATTCGAACACAGGACCTCTATGTTGGCCGATGACCATCTGCCAGTGTAACTTCATGGTAGATGACAGTCATCAGTCGTTCCGGTGGGTCTAGACTCTAAATTGGACAGATGATGAAGATGAGACGAAGCTTGTCACTTAAATTTTTATCACTTCAAATATTTCCTATTTAGAAGCTATAAAAAATAATGGTTGTTTTATGTGCTATATCAATTTGAAATTTTATATTCTGAATCTCCTTGTTACTAATTTATTTATTAAATAAGTATGCAAGGAGATATTTGACTCCAAAACTGCTGAAAGTGTATTAATCGTTCAAAAAGTTTTTCTTTGGAACCCATTAACTGTTTCATTCTAGAAGCGACGCTCCGCTTCTATTTTGACGACTACATACTACTATATACATACATCAATTCTTCACATAAATTGATCATATCAAACATCTTCGCTTGGCTTTCTTTCTTTGTACTTTGCGCTAAAGTCAACTTTTGGAGCGACCACCAGGCTGTCATCTTCCATGACATGTTTCGTGTATTTTGGAATGGCTCATGGTCAGCGTAGCGATAGTCCTAGAGGAATATTTTATTTTTACGTCTGCTTTCTCAATCAAATACAGTTTTCAGTTATTTTTCTTTTCAGTCGCATTAACTTCTACGGTCATTAGCGACTAAATATTTACAATTAATCAATTATCTTTACAACTGATTCAACAATTAAGTTATATTTATCTTATTATTTGGATAGCACTAGTTTTAAATTTCAACACATCTTTTTAAGTTGCAACCTTGGAGAATTCACTATTTCGTAGATTTCTTTTCCTCTTAGTATGTTGCATTTATGCTGTTCGTACTATTTACAATCCAAGAGTATGTGCTACTTTGCGTTTGGGACGTTGCAGATTGGTGGAGTTTTCTTTTCTATTAATTGAAGTTGAATTAGTTTGATGGCGACAGTCCTAATTCTTGATGACATTTGCTGCCTTTGATTTACATTCTTGTTTTTAGTTAATTTGTATAAGGAATTGTAATTGTTTGATGTTAGATCCAATTTTTAATTTTTTCCAAATTTCGTTCCTCTGTTTTTCTAATTTCTCTTTAATTAGATTCCAGAGGTCTTGGAAAATGTTTGTTAATTTTGGAAGAGAATTTATTCGGTGTCCTGTAGAGGGTGATTTGGCTAGTCGATCGACTGTTGTATTTCCTTTTATGCCTTGGTGATTTCCATTACAGTTTTGGTTTCTTGATAAAATAGTTCACGAATACTGGTTTTTAATTTCAGATATTATGTTTTTGTCTGTTATCTTCTGGATAACTGTGAGAGGTTCTGTAAACGTAATATCATTTATCTGTGCATATACGTATCCTCTTCAAGTTTTACTGAATGAAATGTTTCCTCAGTCTGTAAATAACATTCCTTGTTGGGTCTATACCATAACGTAACATCAAACGTATCGGAAAGTGAGCTTGTAATTATATTTAATAAAATTTTATTCGGCTTAATAAATGATATAACTAAAAATTTTAACATTTCCAAGTGGAGGAGGTCGGCAAACGCCTTCACTTTACTGTGCAATCGAGGCTTGATTTTATGGGATAGTAGCTGAGCGCCTTCACACCCCTCCTCCCCCCGCTATCCCATCTAAGCTGACGGAATATTAATTTCGTCATAACGGGGGTGATGACTCACAGTACCTTAATAGAGTCAAGAAACCTACTGGTACGAAAGCAACAGTAACTTAAAAAGGGAGTAATAAACCGGTACGCGTTATTCTCCAGTACGTTGAGCGAGCCTAAAATAAAATACAAAGGGTTTCAATAAGGGCGGGTCGATATTGAAATGGAATAAAGCAAGCTGTGTATGAGGCATTAACGAAATTCTTTTCCATTTGAAAGAGAATACATGGGCCTATCAAATAAAAACAACGAAATTCTGTTTTTATTTGATAGGCCCATGTATTCTATTCAACATCGACGCAACCTTATTTAAAAGCCCTATACAAAGAGTGGCCAAAAGTCAGGCATATAATATTTTGAATATAAGAACTATTAACTTCTATAAAAAAGATAAATGAAATAAAAATTAACGATGGTGTGTTATAAATATTGACAAGGACCACAAGTGTTGGTAGAAACGTCTATTTAGTTTCTTTTAAATTCCTGTTCAAGGTTTTTATAGTTTTGTTATAAGGACCGTTAATTCTTATTTCAATTAAAAAAGAAGTTGAAAACGTTTCGTCCCAAAATTTAGGGTTTCAGTTCATTAATAAAAATCTTATTAAAATATTTTGTCCCGAAAAATGGGAACGAAACATCTTAAAAGTTAAAATTCTATTTCCGACTTTTGGCTATTCCTTGTATTTTATTTATAATGTTTATTTGTAGAACCCCTTAGTGTCAAATACGCTGCCGGAGATAATAAAAAAATACTCCCGGGAACGCAATAGTCGCCAATTTTCAATGTACTCTAATTGGGTGAAAAATATTCCCGGTACTCTGAGACTCAAAAATTCTATTGGTATCTTTCTAAAGTAAAATACCGACCTGGTACCTCTAGAGAAAGACAAAAATTACTCCCCCTTCCCCAATCCTCAGAGGCGGAAGTCGCCTGTTATCCCACGGTGTTTGTTTCCGAGTATCTAGAGTACAAAATTTTGGTTGAAATTCGTATTCTGAACATGCTTACTCACAAACATTTAGTTTTATTTATTAGAATATTAGATATCAGTGGAACAGGTTCTCTTAATTATAGCCTCATTCTTTCTGTGTATTTTCTGTATGATGGATGCAGTGTGAAGACCATCCAGAAATGAGCAACTGATTAGCACAAACATAACTGATTGCTTGGAAGACTAGAAGTGAATATAAAAATGTTTACTGGGCCTTGTTCACAGAAACTACATCTTATTTCTAATTAGCTCATTTTTAGATAATAAACGTCTGATTGATTTTGGAGAAATTTAAGATGAATCACATTTGTTTCCAGCGGCCATTTAAAGGTACATAATAGGAAAAATTGCTATGAGGTATGCGATTATCTTAGTGTGATTCTAACGGGAAAGGTATGGAAGATGTTAACGGACAAGTTAATCTGTTATTCACGAATATAAATATTCCGCAGATTGAATAATTATTGAATTCTCTTAATTACTGCATTTTAAAATGTTTTTTATTGAAATGAATGCATGAATTTCAATTTGTATCTTCAAACAAATAGATTTAAACAGCTTGCAAAATACCTATAATTTTATTTCTCGTGTTAATTAATCTGACACAACACAAAAATAGTAAACATCAAAACAGCCAAATACGTCATTATCTTATAAATTACTCAACTGATCATATACAATTTCGTCCTCAATTTTGGGATCTCTTCAGGTAAAAAATACGTAATCAAATTTCTTCTGATACTATTTAAATAAAAATATTTTCAACAAATTAGAAATTTCATTCAAATATAAATTATTCCGTTTTGAAGTAATTTAGCTAAAATATATAAAAAAACAAAGCGTAATCTGTATTCTTAAACCTCGTTACTATTATAGCCCTCATAGGACGCAGCCAGCACACAATATTTTCAATTTTAGACCTCTATTTCCCAATTAAAGTTTATGTATTCCTAATCCATTCAACGGAAATAAGTTTTAATTTTATATGCATCTTAACTAAATTAATTCAAACTTGAGTAACTTATAATTTGACAAAATTACTGTTAATTAAAATTTCTAATTTGTTGCAGAATTTTTGTAAGTAGACTAAAATTGAGTATGCAGTTTTCACTTAAAGTAGTTCCAAAGTTGTGCATCTAAATTGTTGAATATTCTATATATCGTCAGATAAATGAGAAATTGAAATATTAAACAAAATACGTCAGGAATTTAACTGCCTCGAAAACATTTCGAGTGATTCTGACCGTGTAGCAAAATTACTACGCGACGTTTCGAAGACTAATTCTGTCATCATCAACCAAAATATGACGAAACGTCACGTATTAATTAACCTACTGGGGTGGAAGCCAGATAACTTAATGAAAACGAAATCTTTTCTATTTATCTCGTTTAGGAAAATATAATATTTCCATAGTTCAACATTTATTAATTTGGTTATAAACTTTTTAACCGCCCCAAATACAGCATCTCTTAAATGTTGAGCGTTAATTTCAAACTATACTTAATTGTGGAACGCTCCATTGGGATCATATTTATACGTGGTTAATATTCAATTCGAAAATATTTCTGGGAAGCCGAAACCCCGTATTAAATAATTCAAGGCATTAAAGTTATATCAAACATGAACAAACATGAATTCGCACAACATTAATAGCCTATATTTGTCTAAAAAACTAGTAAATAAAATTATACTCAGGCGTTGCAGCAGCATCAAGAAGTATAATAATTTTTAATTAATAAACTGAGGAGGTCCCGAAAGTTGGTGACGAAACGTTTTCAAATTAAATTCTTTTATTTTTGACTTTTGGCCCTTGTTTGTATTTTATTTAAAATTATATTCTGTTTTAGATAAAAACAAACTATTCAAAAAAGATTTATTTTCTATAATATATATAAGATCAAAATTATTACCTGCAGAAAAGTAATTTTTCATGTAAAATTAACAGTATTCAGATAGTTTCGGTGCAATTTTAAATCCATTTCTTGTTTCAAAATAGAAAAGCATAACAAGCTTGCAATGCAGATGAAACCAAGCAGCATCGTTGAACTCACCTTAAATGTTAGGAAGTGTTTTGCTCTGCTGAGAACATCCATATTGACAATTAAACATCTGTAACACGTCATGAGTGAGGAGTTCTTTATTAATTCGCGGGCGTCGTTAATAACTGTGATACAGATTGGTCACGTGACGTAGACTTGTGCCCAGCATCCTAAGAAGAGAGATTCGTCCACCGAGTTATTCTCATCTCTTGTCTCTCCGCACGCGCAGGCCATAGTTCAGTCGTTTTGTTAAGTTAAATCACCATGTCGTTGACGTCGCTAACGAAGAGGAGGTTTCACGTTCCTCCCCTGGTCTTAGGTGCGATCTTTGCGCCCTCCAGATGTGCCGCTAAATACGGTACATAAATTAAAGCCGCTAGAAGGGGGCGTCGCCACCGTCGCGTTCCCCGGGCCATGGATCAATAAAGCGGCGCGAAGCCACCCCGAAAGCAACAAAATGGCGCTGCACCAGTCACGAAATGGTGGTCAGTAGCGATCTTACCGCCTCCAGGAAAGTGCGAAACGTTACGACTGTCACCAGACAATGCTTTAATATAACTCTTCTCCCACCTCTCTCTCCCTTCCTCTTCGCCTCTTGTCTCGCTCTCGCCATCTCCACCTGACACCTACCTGTTCGTTGATCTCGAAAATACCTCCATGAACCTACATGTAATCGCCATAACGAAAATTACATATTTATTAATTACACCTGAACAGCTTCCTAGAAAACCGTAAATGGGATACTTAAATACTTGAGTTTTTACTTCTGTTGCTTATTGTTAAATGAAAGTCATTCTGTCACTTGAGTTGTGTTTCCGGGGTAAATGATTCGAAGCATTTGCTTTCGAAACTAAAAAAGGCAAACTATTTCCAACAACTCCACGGTTACTTTCATGGTTAACTCTCACAACACCTAAAGTAAAGTTGCGACTTTTATAAGTAATCTAGCATATTCCAAAGCCAAGCTTGAATCGTTCATAAAACAGTAGCTATTATTATACTTCAGTGCACTACATATATATATATATATATATATATATATAATATATCTTAGATGAAGTAAAAGTAAAAAGCAAGTGTTATGTTATATAGTAAGAAACGTTACTGAATTTCCAATGATGGTTTTTTTCCAAGAACAGACTCACTCCCAGTCAGAGATATGTTTTATAAAGGTGATGCATACAAATCAAAGATTGCACCGATACATACACATTTACAGATTTCCCTCTTGAAGTTTTTTTTCTGGTTAACAGGCTACATGAGGGTGATCTAGAAACAGGCAACCCCCTTTTAATAGCATAGGAAGGGAATTGAAAAAGGGGGGATGTGGAAGGTAGAGCAAGGTAGCCAAAGGTTATAGTTTAAGGATCCTACCCGGTGTTTCACCTAGAAAACCTGCATCAGGTAGGTTGGGGATGGCAAATTAAAGGCAAGATGGAAAGCTTTCCCTATTCAAACAGTTGGACAGCGGCCTCCATGGAGGCACGGAGAAGGGAATGCTGCATCATCACAGCTAGTTCATCTCTCGATTACTGATAACCCGACCTTCCTTGTGGTTTTCTCAGCAATATTTTTAGACGAATGCAGTGTAGGATCCTTAAAATATATTCCGGGACCTTGGCTGCCTTCCTATCCCTTCCGCATCCCCCTTTTCAAATTTCTCTCTTTTCTGCTGTCTCATGGGTCCCCTCATTTAGCTGCTATCCTAAAAAAATACAAATTAACTACATTACTTTTTTACAAAACGCATCTTAGTTGAAAATAATTTTAATAGTAATTGCCTGCTATTTGTTGAAAATGAGTAACGGCTGAGGGATAATGCAGTTTGATTTTTTGTGCATTATTAATTATTAAAATCATTAAGATCTCTGCGCCTTTTTCGTGTGATACCGATTTTTCTACCTCATGAAAGCCAAGTGAATTAGCACTGAAAATAAAACTCATTGGTTCTTCAAGACATTTCATGACACCGAATAGCAGATTCATTAAAGAAATGTTACTACAAAGAAGAAATTATTATAGGAAAATTTTTAAATCACATTAAGTTGCCCTTTGTAAATGTAACACTAACTGCAAACAATTTTAGACCGTAGGGCCACAAAACAGAGATGAAAATATTTCGTAAATATATACAAGTGATTATAAATAGTTTCAGCTCGTAGCACGGTCAGAGCTGAAGCCCATCGACTAAATAGATGCGTACGAACGTGCGCATATAAATACGCAGTGTAATGAGTACATACATAATACATTAACTCGAAGGCAGATGAAGCACACATTCATGAGTTTTCAACACAAACCTTCGCGGTTCTCACAGAGGTCAACATTGCCTCTGATCTAGACTTTGCTGTTTAGGGGTGAGGACGAAACTCTCAGTCTCTGGGGAAGGGAAATGGTCTACCTAATGCAGATATTCAACAAGTTATGATCTACCCCGACGGCCCGACCAAAACTCCTCTGCCATTCAGGTAGTAGGTAACCATGGACTCACTCAAACCTAACATTTGTTAACCACAAAGTATGACATAAGGCTATTTTCACACTGAAAAAAAAACCGTATGGATCGTAGAGGATTTCTCAACCTTTCCCATAACGACCAGTCACACCAGATAAAAATTCTCTTCAGTTGTCTCATTCGAAGGCATTCTGCAAACTCTTCAGGAATGAGTTAATTGATTGGAAAATTTCTTTATACATTACACTGAATTTGGCTCATCTGTTTCTATTGTGCTTAATTTTATAATCTACGAGAATTTCAAAGTTCATTGTGTACGTTTGCTATGAGCACATTTTAACGTCAACATTTCAATAATCAAAATATTTTCTTTGTTGTGGTGGTCATTATGACGTGAAATGCCTATACTAATTTGATACAACGATGCGACGGAAAAAGACTACAATAGCTGGCTTGACCCATTTTCTGCTCTGACGTTGGTCGAATAAACATCAACTGGGTTGATTTGTGTTGCTTCAGAAATTGTGGATTCTTAGCAATTGTCAGATGTGTGTGGCAACACGCTGCGATCACTACAATGAGAATTCTCTACATTCATCTCTTGCTTCTCATAGTAAATTAGAGAATGGACGGTAATTTATTCTATACCCGGAATTATAACGATTGATGCTGTTTTTACGTAACTGTCTAAATAAAATGAACCCATATTTCAGCAGCTTTATAACTGAAGGGCTCGCAACATTAACGAAGATTATTCTAATACGACTGTAACAGGAACCGTAAAACCGCATAGCTATTTACCGTGTCACTGAAGGGGCGACGTTTCGCATTAAAAATTAAATATACTTGTCTTAACGTAAATTTCAAAAAATCGCCCATATCTTCCGCATGCGACTCTATTCTCTTGGTTCTCTTCGTGAGTTATATACACAAATTTGATATTAACTATTAATTGACGAGGTTTTTATTTCGCAACGTAAATTGTACTCCATTACATCGAAAGAAAAACAAAACCAAAGTTCGAAACCAAAGGTCAAAACTCTTATCTTGCAGCCAGTGACTTTCACTTCATTATTGGCAAGGAAGTTCGTCAGACACCAAACAAAAGCAAAGTGACACAAATTTAAGCCAATAAATATCAAGTAAATTAATGTGACTTCAACTGGCATGTTACACTATAGAAACTTGGATAACTATAGTTTCACTTTAAATTTGATTTATCAAAAAATAGCAACTACAGTGTTCTGTATTGAATTAGGGAGTTTCACAACAATTGAAGGTGAAATTATAATTTAAATCGGTGGACGGAAGCGAGACCGGTAGAAACGGGAGGGGGGGAAGGACCCGAGGCGTGAGAAATCCTAACCGCGAGGGATTAACGACATCCCTTAGGAAAGTATATCTGCACGGACACTCACCCCGGGGAAGTCTGAAAGACGGTTCTCCATCCGGCTGAATTTCTGACCACCGCAACTAATATTTGAGCTTGATTGGAGGAGAGGGGTCAAGTGACAAGTCCTCCATCGCCATGGTAGGGATGCGTCAAGTTTGGAGGGGACGCGACGCAGGAGAAATGAGTGGTGGACGAGAGAGGAGTGGAGGACCAGAACTCGGTCATGATGAATCTTCGGAGATAGTTGTCGTGGATAAGTTGTCAGTAGGTGGTCAAACCATTAGAGAAAGTTGAATAGATTAAGAAGAAGAATATCTGTTCCCAGCATCCGGAGTATTTGCCTACCCCGTAATTCCGTGCCGCCAGAAGGAAAGTGACAATAGAGGTGAATTCCTGGAAACACCACGAGGATGCTGCTTCCTACAAATACATCAATCAGGTGTGTCAGTACTTTCGCATCGAGATGCGCGAGACCTACATTTCATGACCCTTTGACTATATTTCTAAGCTGAGCTAGCCGCGCTATTTTAACGGGACTGCAACTGAAATTATTTAAATGCATTAAAGCAAACTCTTTGGTTAGTTAATTATTCATTATGAATGTAAATAATCCCTTAACCTTTCTCTAAATTCAACCATTACAGTTCACAGGTTTGCTTTCAAATAGTCCCACTCAACGTGAAATCCCCTGTATTATTAACAACACACAATAGCTTCCAGTTATACTAGCCATATTTATTTATAAATTACAATGAAACAAATTAAAAATTCACTGTTATATTCAATATAAATATTATGAAATATCCCCATATTATCTGCTGACGTCTTAATGTCAACCAACACGTCTAGCGTAAAAAATGAGTGCTGCATAACATATCTGTCAAACATATTAACCAATTGAATCGAGTGTCAAAAGTAAAATTAAATTAAATAATAGAATCATAATCCCTAAAAATTACAATCTTTCTGTCCACATAACTTCCCAAAATTACACTAAACTTAAACATAAAGTTGAAATATTACTATTTCCCTTTCTAAGAGCAACTGTCATAGGTCTTTACATTTGACAATTGTGAATTATGAAGGAGTTAATAGTTGTGTGGTTCATAAATCTAAACTTAAAACTGAAACTAAACGTGAACCCAAACGTGAAACCATTAGGTTTATTTTACCACATTAAAAACAGCTGCGTATAATTTGCCAATACTTACTGGCTCGTTTTTCTTATTATGGGTTCTATTCCTTTCTTTTTAAATTCCCAATATCTATCTTTTAAATTTTTGTCTTTTTTAAGAAATTTTTTCCATATCCCATGTTACTCCAAGCTTGGGTACATTAATATGTAATGACAAAATTGTTCACTTCGGCCTGCTTTATAAAGCAATAATTTTTTCTCGACTTAATCACCGTACAATTGATATTCTCCGGTCATACTTGTAAATTACCTGATTATGAAATGACGGATTCGTATCATATGTCAGGCATATGGACAAGGAGGGATTACGTGTATAGAATGAGTCGACCCGGATAGCTCGGTCGATTGACTTTCCTCCAGAAAAGCGAAAGACCAGGGTTTGACGTCCGGTCCGGTCGAAATTTTTACATTCCTTGGAATTGGTAACTTGAAATAAATGCAGTATCGTCGATTGGGTTCGTAAAATTCTTCCATATGTGTGTCATCCATTTTAATTAATTACTTTTCGGAAGAATCCGTTGAAACAGGATTTCTTTACATGCTTCAGAATTAGTTAATATATTAATTTACCCTGTATTCTTGCTGACAGTTATTAGTGAAATATAAATTCTAAGTAATCTGAATTGAAATATAATTTATTAAAAATAGTAGTTAATAATCGATACGGTGGCCACGTATCACTCCGAAATATGAATGTGTCTTGCAAGACGACAGTCCGCAGTCGGCCCATAGGCCCAGGCCCTCAATGGGCCGTAGAGCCAAAGAAGAAGAAGCAGTCAATAGTCTATAGAATATAATTTTGTCTTTCATTAAAAATGTAAGAATCACATATATAATATCGATGCAAGCTTCTATGTTTATCACTAGTTTTGAATGTTGCTCTTACTCAGTTAAAGTCTCAGCTGATGGAAGAAAGATAAGAATGGAAAAATGTCAACCGGACCAGGGAATCGAACCCAGGACCTTAGTCTATATTTCAATGCACCTGTGATCAATTCACGAAATGTCCGTTCTTCACGTATTTCCTAGAATTAGGATGTGAAGATTGTGAATAGTGCATTAGTATGTGAGCCTAGCTTAGGTTTAAGGGAATGAGAGATGTTGAATCGGTCCTTGGACGTACTCAGATTATCTCAGTTGGTAGAGCACGCGGCTGGATATCGCGAGATCCTCAGTTCGATTCGCTGGTCCGGTTGACATTTTTCCATTCTTATCTTTCTTCTAAAATCAACTATATGCTTTACTGGGCTTCAATTGAGGCATGTCCACTTCCTTAGTCTACTCAGCTTATGTTGCCAGTTACGCAAAACAACTGGTATTATATAAAGTAGAGGAGTTTTCTCTCGCGAGTATTTCACCCCGGAGTGATTCTGGAGCTTACCTTCGGGGATGCCTCGTTCTCTCTCTGGATTTTTAAGGTTCTCATATGCCGAGGTACCTTCATCACCTTTGGGGTAAGAGTTGGCTGTTGATCCCGATGGATCAGTCGGTCGGCTGCTTCCTAAAAGTGGTTAAGACACAGAGAAGGGAATGCTGCGACTCCACAGCAAACCCGTCATTGGGAAGGGCGTGGTAATAATACCCAATAGCCCGATCTACCTGATACAGGATTTCTGCATCTTTTTCAGGTGATCCTTAAATTATAGCCCGGGGGCTTTTCCACAACCCCCCTTACAGTTCCCTTCCTAAGCTATTAAAGAGGAGCTGCTTGTTTCAGGATCACCCTCATGTAGCCTGTTATCCAAAAAAAATTACTTAAACAATAGGTCGGGAGCCCTAGCCAACCTTGGCTACCTTTCTCTACCTTCCACATCCCCCCCTTTTCAATTCCCTTCGTATGCTTTTAAAAGGAAGTTGCCTGTTTCAAGAACATCCTCATGTAACCTGTCTCCCCCCATCCCACATCAAAAATAGTATTATATATACAATCTGATAAATTACTTTACAATTTATTATATCTAAAGCTTTCCTCTATACTGGATTGAATGTCTATTCATCTGCAAAACGCTAAGGATGAGAGAAACGAAGGCATTATTCTGTTGTTCGTTCAAATTTTATGTACTCGAAATAATTTGAATGAGTATGTTTTATACTAACGGCTATAGCGTTATCAGAAGTTGTGTTGTGTTCGTGGGATTCAATCTAGGAAAAATGAGTCGTATGAGTTAAAAAATTGTCGCCTTCCCGAAGTTGGCCGATGTTACACAGAGATGTCCGAAACTTGCTCTGTATCCTGCTAAGCCCAGATTATATTTGTAGAAAATAGTATAGGAAAACGAATTGGTAATTTTCTTGTTATTATTTTCTTGGGATATAATCTAGTTTTGCACTAAACGAAAATATAAATATATATTTTCTTTATTTGCCTTTTCTTGTAATTAATGTCACTCTCTACTTTTGTTTCAATTTGCCGAAATTCGTTTGCTGAACTGGAAATCTCCATCTGTGTCAATCTCTTTTCATCAGAAATTGTAGAAATTTATTCTTAAATCATTTCCCTTACTTTCCCTATAAAGCCTCCTTTCCTGCCTTATATTATACATAAACTTTCCCTTTACTGATCCTGCATATTCGAGGATTATCCATTAACTTTTCTATGATTAGTCTGAAATACAACACAATTTTTGACTGGTATAACTATTTGCCAGTGTTACATATATGACACTGGAAGAAATGTCTTCAAAATATGTACCTCGTGCATCTCACGTTTTACGTTAAACTGGTTACTATGACATGAAATATGTCCGATTCTCCCAGTCCTCACGTATTTCCTAGAATTGGGTGTGAAGAATGATATTAGTGAACTGTAGATGAGCCTGGCTTAGGTTTATGGGAATGGTGGGATGTTGAATCGGTCCCTGGTCCGGTCGAATTATTTTCATTCTTGTCTTCTAAAATGGCAGATATATTTGAATTTCAGGCGATTTAGTTTTCTCTGAACAAATTTCCATTGAACTACATTTCAAATTACATTTTTCTAATTTTGTTACACTTTTTTTTGGTTTTGGACCACCGTGGATCGGTAGGATTCCCTGCCGATCTTAAGCCATCACGTCTCATCATTCAATCTCAATTCCGTCCCTTTTTCTTTACACGTGCAAACTTATAAATTACATTTGGGTACTAAGATACAAAAAAATTATTTATAAAACAATGTTTAAAACATACAAATTTAGCTATTCATGATCATCTCTCCATCATTCCCTCGGTTGTGATTTCATGTTTTTAGTATACCTGATGACGTTTCAAAAGTGCCACTAAACGTTGTATATTGCAACTTTGAAATTAAAGCTCTGGCAACGAAGGCTGTTACAACTCATCTAATTTTCTTAGTAGTTTGTGTGTGTGTGTGAATTACGTTATAAAGCTGAAAACAGAAAACGATGTCACCTTTTTATAACTCCTGTTCGCCAATCACGATTGAAGTCACAACGGGTGGTGGATATATGCGTTGTCGGCTGATCTTACTGGATCAGTCGACCAACTGCCTCCTAAAACTGGTACAGGCACAGAGAATGGAATTCTCCGACCCCACAGTAAACTTCTTTCCCGTCATTTGGAAGGACGTGAGACAAGTACCCAAGAACCTGGTCTATCCTATGCACGTTTCCTAGGGATTTCCCTGCATCTCTTTTAGGAATACCTTAAAGTATAGCCCGGGGGGCGGGGGGCTACTTATCACTTGTTAACCTTCCTCTCCCTTTCGCATCCCAACTTTCAAATTCCCTTTCTATGCCGTTAAATAGGATTTGTCAGATTCTGGATCAGCCACACTCATGTTGCCTTCTCCCACACCGAAAAAAGGAGAAAAAGACTAACAATTCCAAACGAACTTCATATCACACGAAATTCTATTTTAATTTCAAAATATATTTCGGTGTCGCAATAGAAGGGAGTATTAAAGCTGTACTCTTAAGGATGAAATAGTCTCCACTTTCGTTGGAGTTCGAATCAAAGAGTAATTTCTTTCACCGCATTTCATAAATTCACTAATTAAGCATATACTTTTGGGTATGAGAGTTGTATGGGTCTTTTATGGTGACGGGTCCCCTTCCAGAAGGCGCCACAAAGAAATTCTGGATGTTGCAGCTTTTCACGATGCGTGGGGGAAGACACAAAAGAAAGCAGCCTTGAAGATCAGCCAGCCGAGGACCGCGTTTAAAGGGGGTCGTTTATCTCGTGCTTGAAAACACGGTCAGCTGCTCTCTGCCTAATGCTCACACACCAAACTTCTAAACTGTTTTACATCAAAGAAAATCAGTTTAACTGGAGAAACAACTTGTCACAATCACTATTTACCATTGTTTCCATGAGTGTAAGACGTAATTAAAAAATCTTCTATGTCGTAATGAGGTTTTCTGGTGCCATTTTCTAAATGACGTCATCAGAGGCTGTCTAGATGCAATTCTACATCTTACACTATGCTTTCTACTAGCCACAGACTTAATTTTTAATCTTCTATTACTATCCTCCAATGATAATTCAGTGAACGTACTTTTTGTAATAAATTGCTGCCACAGTCTACTTCCCACTTAACTTATTCCTTTTTTTATTCTACATCCTTCTGTAGCACAGCATTACGGTATTATCTTTCCGGAATCCACAACATGTAATACGTTACTTCAATAAAATCCTGTATTGTTTTCCTACAGTTTTTGAAAATTATTTAAGTTTTGTATGTCACTGCTGGAGTTCCCCGCTTTATCATTTTCCCGTTGATATTCTTTGTAAATTTCTCCCCGAAAATCACTAAAATAATTCACTAAACACAATGGAATAAATTTAAGTAAGAAAGTTATGTCTCAATTTTTAAAGCATTCTATTTTATTATCTTTCAGCAGAGCCTCTTCTTTGTTTATAAACCGCACGATGACAACATTTCGTGCTTAGTCTCTAAATCCGACGACCACTGGGTAAATCCTAGTGTGGTCGGGGTGGAAAAGAAAAAGCTGTAGGGGAAGTCGGGGCGCAACGGATAGCACGGTAGAACGGGATACCCTATTTTTTTACTGGATATAAATAGGGGTGGAACACTGAAAGTCCTGGCAGTTGACTTGACCAAGTTCTGGCTGCACCTTGTGAATTAACTCTTGTATTGGCGTCTTGCATCTGTGCCTTTTTGACAAAGCTCCTTGCTTTTAACTGTTTAATTATATATTCCTAAACTAGGTGTCTTTAGCTTCATATAAGTTACATATATGGTTTAAATGTGCTTGAATTAAAACTCTGTGAAATACCTAAAACCGAGACTAGTGTGCGGGGCGGAACGAGATACTATTGTATAAGGCAAAATTTTGTGTTCCTCAATTTAAAAAAAAGGAAAAACAAGCAGAATCACCCTATAAGGATGAGTTACAGGATTCCGGACCCAAAAAGAATAGATTAAGAAAGATAATACAGAAAAAGGGAGGGAATGTTAGCAAAGACTGTGCAGATGCAAAAAAATCACTTTGCGAAAAATTGATTAAGTGACCAACCACACACTAAAGAGACAGGCAGCAGTAATTAGAATAGAAGATCAAGAAAACAAAGCCGTAATCAAGAAAGAAGTAAGACAAGGATGCAGTCTGTCGCCCATGCTGTTTAACTTTCGTATAGAACAAGCTATGAAGAAGGTTAAAACGGAATATGGAAAAGGAATCATACTGCAAGGAAAAGAAATAAAAACCTTACGCTTTGCCGACGATATTGTAGTATTAGGGGAATCATAAAGAAAGACCGGAAAGCCATAATAAATGGCATGAGAACGAGTCCCGAGAAAAGAGTTAAATAAAAGAATGATTCATAGGTGGAAAATCAAGCTAATGGAGTGTAGAAACAGTGGAATAAAAATGTGTGTGAGATTGAGAAGGGATATTTTGACGGAAGTTAAGGAATTCTGCTACTTGGGAAATGTAATAACTAGGGATGATAGAAGTATAGTAGACATAAAGAGTAGGATAGTACAGGCAAGGAAGGTTTTCGCGAATAAGAGGATTTTACTTCCGTATAATATAAGTTTGATTGTTATGAAATCGTTGCTAAAAATGTTCGTATGGAGCGTGGCGCTATATGGGTGCGAAACGTGGACGATTTGATTTGGGGAAAGAATAGAAGCCTTTGAAATGTGGTGCTATAGTAGAATACTGAAAATCAGATGGGTGGATAGAATCACAAACGAGGAAGTTGTAAATAGAATAGGGTAAAAGCGAACAATATGGAAGACGTTGACCGAGAGAAGGGATAGATTAATAGGAAACGTTTTAAGACACGAGAGTCTTCGAAAATTAGCATTACAGGGAAGTGTGTGGGGTAAGAACAGAAGAGGGAGACCAAGGATGGAATGCGATAAACAGATTATGGAGGATAAGTAAATGTATATAGGAAATGTAAAGGCTTGCTCAAGATAGGTTAGCATGGAGGGTTACCACAGACCAGTATTAGGACTGAATGCCACTACAACAACATTTAAATTCCTTGTTTTAAGATATTAGATCAAGTAGGTAATAGAATAACGGAATGTGTCATGCAAGATGACAGTACACAGTCGTCCTGGTAGACCAAAGCCCTTAATATGCTGCAGAGCCAACGAAGAAAAAGAAGTTAATAGAATAAACTAATGTTTTATAGTTTTATGAAGGGATTTTTCTTCTTCCATAATTTTACAAAAATTGTTAAACAATAAGTGTCCCGTTCCGCCTCGACCTCCCGTACATACCAAGTCGAACAACAACCAAGTTTATAAACGTTTGGTGAAATATAATTGAATTGAAATGTGCAAAACTACACTGGTTTGTCTGCTGAATATTGACGGTTTGGTGACTTAAATTATTTCTATAGTACTAACCAGTAGTGAATGCGGCTGGGATGTCCGCGCCTATAATGAGTCTGCCTTGCCCAGAGGATTAGAAGTGGCCTCATTCACGCGTCGTTAAATACCTAGAAAACTTCTCTGCATCAAACTGTGTTTTATTTTATTTTAAAATATTTAATAAATATTAATTCTACATAGTGTAAAAGGAAAAATTTTACAAAATCATCTATAATTTAACGAAATAACCAATAAAAAGCTATCATGTCAGCTTTAGTCGATGTAGAAGTTGTTCCATTCTCTTTTATTTTTTATTTTGAAGTGATATGTTGCTTCATTCATCACCGCGAGGAAGAACCACTATTCAAATACTGCTTTGTTCTTGTCTTCATGGTAATTCCGCTCCTATTTGGATTGAAATACGAACGGAAACTGGTTATTAAAGCCACTGGAACATACTGCATGGCCAATTATGAGGCGTTTTTATTTTCCTAAAAGAGAAGCTAGGGTGCATATTATCGAGTCACGTGTCCAACTCTTCTCTTTACTTTTATCTCAGAGAACCAAGTTTCATCCGTAAAATATCCAACCCACATCGCGCATTTTAAGAAAGATAAATACGCATTAACGAAGCTACTGATGGTTTCTCAATTAAGATCTTACTGTTTTGAACTTCTTGAAAGGGATTCCTTAATTTATACATAGTAAGTTTTGTGTATTTTGTCTTCTAATATCCTAATATTTGCGCCAGCGTATTACTTCATAAAGCTCGTTAAAACGTGTAACTTTTCAAGTCTCTTCTCTTAGCGCGTGCAGAATTATATTGGGATGGATTGATTCTTGACGTGTTTGGTTTTTTTCCTCACTTTACGTGGCTTATGCCATAACGTAGTCGTTACTGTCAGATCTAGCAGTGTTCAACACCTCACAAACTTGACCTGGCATATATTTTGTTTATTTGTACCAAAAGGATACATAACTTTCACGCTTACGAAAAATCTCATTTTCAATATTTTGCACCATGGCCAATATAATGGGCTGCAATTCAGTAAAGTATATATCGTTTACTTGTAATAAGGTGTATAATTGATATATATTAAGCGTTTTACAATAAAATGTAAAAATGATTTGGGGTTTGATGCACGGAAGTCCACTAGGTAAGTAAAGACGTGTGAACACGGTCTGTCTTAATCCTCTGGGTAAGGCAGGATCCTACTGCCTCCATCTTGGGATGTGCCAGTCGCATTCGCCGATTGATAGGTGCATATTAAATATATGACTTTTTACAGAGTAGATCAATGGATTTAGAATTATTCTTGAATCTCACCCAATAATTTTATATGTTTTGCCAAAAATGTTTGATAATTTATTTTAATTATATATTTATTTCCTATTGTTAATTTTTACTTTCAGGATTATTTATCCACGATAACCTTTTAATATCGTATTTAACAAACATCATCAGCATTAATATCATTTTTGTATATAGTAGAATACAACTGAACTGCATTGACTAGGAATAATTGACCACTCAGACAGCAAGGTATATATATATATACCTTGCTGTCTGAGTGGTCAATTATTCCTAGTTCTCATATGCACTGATAGGTAGATTTTAAGAGAATGCAGGATTCCTGTGATGTGAGAAAACACAAGAGGTTGAAAAGGTGTATAGAGATCATAATACAGTTAGTTGGTGGGCATTTCATGTGGTGAAAGACGGTACGCCAATATTTGGGATACTCCTCGCAGCGGCAGACCCCCCACTCCTGACAATTTGCAGAGCGTTAACGACCTTGTTTTCTCTGACAAGGGCATCAGAGTGAAAAAATTGTCCCTCTAACCTGGCATATGAGAATCAAGTGTTCCAGGTGGGTTCCAAGGATGTTGACATAGGCTCACATAGGAACTTGAAAGACATTACGGGGCAATCCATGGAGTGGCATCATGCAAACTTGCCTAAGTAAAATAAAATTCAAAACTGCACCTCAACTGGAAAAGTTTTGGCTTGTGGGTATCATAACACTTCAAAGCAGCTATTACCACTGGCGCATATGAGGCAACTGTAAAATAAAAACTTCAACCTCGACAAAACCGTATTCGACCACATCAAAAGTGGAAGGATGTTTTGCTGATTCACGACAATGCATGGTCACATGTCTCTCAGAAATCCACGGATGGCATCAGAGAACTTTATTGGAACACCTGTATTACAGTCTTGACTTCGCTCCATCTCTTCGGTAAAAGGAGGGATCCAGGTTTGAAGATGATAAGATTATCACTCCCTAGGGAACGTTGGCTCAGATGTGGTGTGAGGCAGTTGAGAGAGATGGGATGTATGCGGGAACTTTGTCCTACACACACCGTAAAAATAGGATTGTCGCAGAATGAAATAAAAATAACGTGCATTAATTTTGTGAGTATATATATATATATATATATATTCATAAATTAATAGGTCGCCAGTTTAAAAATTATCTGATAGAATAAATGACACATCTTTAAGTTTTTAATCGAGAAGGAAATTGGATCTGTAAATGATTGATATTTGATAGTCATTTAACGTTTCGTTGAACTTCTGATGTAAAATAAATTGTAATATGAGAGAGCGATAAATATTTTGGGCTGAGGATACTTGGAACGAGCAGCAACAGGTATTGTGTTTGTAAGTTAATCTGAACCTTTTCTGTTCATGCCTTACACAGCTGAAATATGAGCAAGGGTTCTAGTCAATATTCTAATTGAGAAACTGTGTGCAAGTGCTGGGCACTTTGCAATGAACGGACTATTTTCTGTCGCACAGAATAGAAGTCCAATAAAAATTCGTGACAATGTGTATCGCGTGTTACATTAGAGAAGGCCATCAAAATTTTCGACGAGGTGTGTAACATAAATGGTCACTCAACCGAATATAACGTAAAAGATTAGTAATTATCTTTGTTCTTAACATCAATGGAAATTAAAGTAGCACAAGAAGTCGTGAGTTGGGAATATGTTTGTAGTTGTAGATTAGCTTATTACTTAAATTAGAAGTAACTGACTATATTCAATGAAAATGACGACACTCGCAGAACAAAGGGTTCTTTGACTATCACTCCAACATCATATTCAACCAAACTGTTTTTCACTTATGCAGTCAAGGAAGAGAGAGAGAGAACGGTTGCTAGAGGTAGGGGGAGAGCGTAGCGAGAGAAATTAAATTGCTTGTCTCCAAGTTGTCTTCACGTCGGAAGCGAACAGCTAAACCAAACAAAGAGGAGCTCATTTGTGCGAGAAATCATCCTTCTGATAACTAAGTTGTCATTAAAAGTTCTGTGTAGTTCGATATTAGAAGAGCGGGTGAAAGCGCTTACGTTCATTTAATGTGAATTGCGAGTTAAAACCTTCCCTTTTTCGTCTTTCTCGCCTTCTTTTTGTTCATTTCAAGCCTTTTCATTTTTGAAAACTTTAGAACCTTCTTTCCCTGCTTAAGAACCAATTTCGTTTTAAAATTTCTAAAAACCTAATAGTTTTGAGAACTTAAATAAAACTAAAAAATCTGTATGCGTAAAAGAGCAGCATACTATGACTAAATAAGTGATATGAGAAAAATTGAGTCTTTAAGCATTCACAAATATATTTTTAAATAAATGTCACAAGTGGTCGAGAAAGATAATTTAGATAAAATATTAACACAAAATTAGTGGCCCGAAAGTGAACGCAATCCAATATATATTATTTATCATATATCACTATATAAAATAGACCTGAGTAAAGCTCTTCGTTTAACGCCTGGGAAACCACGGTAACGCTCGGTTTTAGCTTTGTCAAAGAAACCACGTTGCAGAGTACACTTCAAACCAGTTTTCCATAATAACAATTACGTTATATTGCTTAACGTTTATTATTAGATAACTTCGAAGTATTTACTTAATACTTGTTACATCAATTATAATGTCATACATGATATTTATTAATTAGTTTATTTTAAGTTTAAATAAATATTAAATGAATTATAACAGCCACATTGTCAGCTTTATTTTATTTAAATAATGAACGATGCTACATTTCGTCTCTCATCTGAGTCATCTTCAGATATACTAAAATGAAATTTTCAATGGATTACTTTTGGTAATATGTTATAAAAAAATTTAAATACAACAAAATTAAATCATGTATTTTATTTAATAGTAAGTAATTTGCAACATCTTAGTATGATAAATAGTTTCTTACTTTTCAAAGGAATGTGGTTGAAATAGTGGAACGCTACTGATGTTATATTTTTATTTTGGTTTTTATTAGTTAATTTATGATTATTTAAATTAATGTTTAATTTGGTCTAAAACAGACAAAAATTAGTATAATAAAACTAAAAATAATTTAATACAACTAATTTTTCGGTCCAGAAGGCTGCGTAGATGAGGACCGAAACATGCAGTTGTATTAAATACTATTTTGGTTTCATTTCTTATTTTTGATCTGTTATTGGCCTCGATTAAACATTAATTTAAAATTACAGACGTTAATAACTATTATATGATTATTTAAATAAATAATATTGGGCACGACCTTGAATATATTTGAACACAGAATTTCAAATTATTTTTGTGTTCATTAGTACCAGTTTTTAATGGGCGTTTGGTTTGACCGACGTAAAACGCTTCATAATATAAAAAGTTAATTCTGTAACAACTCTATGTTCGTCTGAAATGTTAAATTTATTTTTGCAGTTTTGATTGTGCATAAATAATTCCTGAATAGAGGAACAATTCCATTTTCCCATATAAAGTTATTTTTTGTACACTGGTAGATAATTCAGTCAGCGGCGTCGTTTAGTTAGCATTGACAAATTTGTTAACAGTTGGTTTTGAATAGGTCCGGCTTTCACACGTTTTGGAGCCAATAAAAATGAGCAATTACTAAATATGAAAATTTACTTGACGCGACAAATAAAACCAATTTACGTATACATCGTATCGACGATCCAAAGAAGTTTATTATTTATCAGGGAGTTAGCTCTCAGCCAACAATTGGTTAATTACGGCGCGAATCCTACTGCAACAATAGATGGAGGTCTTGAGAGCATAAACAGGTCAAGAGTATAGACAACACTCGTTCACTTGGAGACTTTAATGCGCGTATGAGAAATATATATAATATCTCCTGCAGTATACTGAAATGAAATATACACGAATATATAAGTTAAATCTCTTGTTTTTAAAACCTCAAATTTTCTTCGAAATTCGTTGATCCATTTCGGAGCCTATTCGAGACTAACAGAGAGAGACCCACACTTCAATTTTATTTATTATGATGAATATTTTCCCTTATTTATATCAGTCACTTCATAAAACCAAATATATTTCAATTTTGGGAAACAAAATTGAAATATATTTGACTGATATAAATAAGACAAAATAATCATCATAATAAATTAATTATCAATCTTTAAACAAAAATTTAATAAATTACTAGAAGAAATTTTATTTATTGGTATAGATTGATAAATTAAATTTAAATAGGAATTTGTATTGAATTTTTTTAGTCCTACGACACGTCATGCTACAATCATTACTATGTAGGGGAAGTCGGGGTGGAACGGGATAGTTGAGTACAACGGGATACCGTTTATTTCAACTGGATAGTGGATGTTAGTAAATAGGGGTGGAACATTATAACTGGCCAATTTCTGAATGAACTCTTCTTTGGGAGTCTTAAATCTGTGAATTTATAATTTATGAAGCATTTTGACAGAAGGTAATCTACAAAACTCCTCGCTTTTAACTCTTTAATGGTATATATTCATAAACTAGATATTTAAAACTGCATATAAGTTACATATGAAGTTTAAATTAGCTTGTATTAAGGCTCGGTGAAAAACCTTAAACTTAGACTAGCGTGCGGGGCGGAAAGAGATAAGGCAAAATATAATGTGTTCCTTAAGAGACGAAAAAGGAAAAACTTATAGCAATGAGTTACAGGATGCTGTACCCAAAAGTTATAGATTAAGAGAGAAAATGAACGGAGAATAAGGAAAAATGTTAGAAGAAACTGAACGGTTGAAAAAAAAATCGTTTTCTGAAAGGAAAAATTGATAAAGCGCCCAATCGTACGCTAAATTAGAATAAGAAGAATAGCACAAAAAAAGTTAATATTTGTCTTGAACTAAACTCAATATTCTTGCACTAATGGTATATACTAAACATCCTACCAGAGGGAGTGGAACAGAACGGGAAACATGTACGTTTCTTTTTAAAAATTCATAATCTTAATTTGTCGGTTTAAGTTATATTGTTAATTCATTGAGTAAATAATGGAATAAACTAATGTTTTATTGTCATACGAAGTCAGTTATGTTTTTCCATAATTTTACAAAAATTGTTAAACAAAAAGTGCCCCTATAACTTGACGGCGTTTCAGTGAGAGAGCTGTTCAAATACTCAGGTGCTAGGTCCAGTTGTGCGAAGGGCGCTGCGGGAGTTTTCTCGCAGACGCTTCAGCCCAGAGTGACTGCGGGGCTCACCTGATCATGTCGGGAATGCCTCGCACTCTCTCTGGGTACTTTTTATCAAAGTTCTCATATGCCGAGACACCTTCACCTATTTTAGGAGGTATATGTACCGTGGTCAAAGACCTTGGGCATATGGCAAGAGCTGTCCGCTGATCCCGTTGGATCAGTCGGCCAGCTGCCTCCTGAAACTGGCGACGGAGAAGGGAATGCTGCGACCCCACAGCAAACTCGTCTCCCGTCATTCGGAAGGGCGTGAGAATAGTACCCAATGCCCGACCTACCTGATGCAGGTTTTCTAGGGTTTTCCCTGCATCTCTTTAGGTGAAACACCGGGTAGGATCCTTAAACCATAGCCCGGGGGCCCTAGTTAACCCTTGGCTACCTTGCTCTACCTTCCGCATCCCCCCTTTTCAATTCCCTTCCTATGCTATTAAAGGGGAGTTGCCTGTTTCAGGATCACCCTCATGTAGCCTGTTAACCAAAAAAAAATCCAGTTGTGCCAACCACGTTCCAAAAAATACCATTTCATTTTTCTACGACTCCTTCGGGTCATAGAGGCTGAGCAGAGTTGAATTTGAACTATGGCAAATGTAATTTATGATAATAAACGAACATTCACATCTGACTGCAGATCCGCTCATTACGGATGGGGAGATCCGCGGAGGTATGGCTGCGGCGTGAATGACGCGCTAACTACTAGACTACAGCTGGCGTCTATGATCTCCTTGAGTGTGAAGGTGTATTTTTGACGTCGCGAGCCCTTTGTCCGGCGGGCGCAAGGTCACTAGGTCATCGCTCCAGCGCGGCGCGGCGCAACGCATCGCGGCGCAGCATCCAGGGCTCCAGCGCGCCTCTCCCGCCCCCGTCCCCGCCCCCGCGCCTCACCCGCGGCGAGCCAATGGCGGATCCCCGGGACTCTAGCTCCGTCTTCGTCCCGCAGTCGGCCCCAGCCCGCATACTTCGCCAGGCGAAAGACAACGAAGCCAGTGATCTCGTGGCCCCCTCATCGAAAACAAATATTACTACGAACGTTCAGAAAGGCATATGCTCGACGCTCCGCAACCCTCGTCCTCTTTGCGAATAAAAGACACTTGAAACCGTATCCGCGATGGTCGGCAGTGACGTTAAGGTCGCCACGGTGGAAGTCGAGTCCGTGGACAATATGGCAACCCTTCCGGTCGGGCGCGCTCACGGTGGAAGTGACGTCACTGCGGAGAAAAACAACGTCACCAACAAGGAGATGGAACTGAAGAAAGTGAGGCCGCAGCCCCTGAAACGGTACGCTGTTGCATGTGTTGTCCGTAGCTTATTCCGCAAGTGCCACGCCCCCCATTTTGCACCTGTCCCCAGCCTGAGCTCGTACACTACCCGCCCGCACAGCAGGACAGTGGGTGGCCTACGCGCTAGGGACTGTAACTATTCAATAATCCCCACCTGCTCCACTTTTCAACGTTTGCTGAAATCTCTCTAATTCCATGTACTTTAGCTTGTCAGAATTCTCAGAAACTTCACTGTCTACACTGTGAAGCATTTTTCTATTCTAATAATTCCAATAATAATAATCACAAATATTACTCTCTATAACAATAGAATTTTCTACGTTACTGATATAGTTCACCTCGATACGACTGAACACTTATTCTGTATTATCTCTGATTCTATACAATCGATAATTTTAGGAAGGCATAATCTTTTGACACCTGTTGAAAACACTCTCATATTTTTAAATCTCGATCTTAAAACTACTTCCTTGACTTTCCAGCCACGGTTCGCAAGTTACCATGATGAGTGTATAAACATCCACCACCTTGAGCACTGGATAAATTTTTAGTTCCAACATCGTCTGTTACAACTAAATTTCAATATCTGCACAGATTAGATTTCTCTTCTACCGTAATGGTTTCATTGAGATACTCCGAGTAACATTTTTGTTGTCGTTATTACATTTTGCCCTAATATCTTTTTTTAATTATATCACAAATGAGGCAGCGGTAATTGCATATCCCAATTTACGTAGTCGCGTCGAAACTTTTTCTTTATTCTTATTTTCTTTAAAAACACTGTCGTGGATATTTTTGCATTAATATATCACAAATTATTCTCTGACTATACCGCGATGCTCAGTTAACGTTTTTTTTGTTTCCGTACGGTGTCATATACAAATGAAAACAATCCGACCGCCATATGCTGCCATTGAAAGTTGTTCTCATTCATTTTTCTCCCTCATGGCGCCACTAGATTCACTAATCTGCGCAGATTCATTTTTCAGCCGTACTATTTTTTTATATATATACATCGTGGCTGCAGGTTTGAAAACCATGTGGCAATTTATCTCGTAAATTTAAGATAAGGTCATTTTTTATTAAAGTGACTTCAGTTATTAACATTTATCCGATCCGTGTCTTAGAGTACAGCGTAACCATTGAGGATTTTACATCACGCTGAAGTCGTCCCTGAGATCGTCATTACGTTTCCACTACGGAAATTAAATTCTCAGCTTCATTCGGTTTTACTTCAGTTGTGTCTCGATGGAGCGCTGGAAAGCTTCTCGATAAAGTAGTTTCTACGTTTCAAAGGAAACCTTTCCATTCTTATTTATAATTATTTCGTGTATATATACATACATACATATATATATGAAGAATTATGGCGCGTATAACATACTTATGCAGTAAATTTTTTAATATTTATGAACATAAAGTACACATTTCCACCATCCATTGCGGTCCTTTTCATTATACTAAATCAACTAAAGATATAACACAAAGAGCAACAGATAAAATTAACTAAGAAAATTTAGCAAACCATCATTTCATTTATTAAGTTGTAAACTGTCAAATTGTCTTAGTTAATTTTTTCTTTGTGTGATATCTCTAGTTGGTTTCGATTATTGACAAGGACCACAACGGATGGTCGAAACGTTCTCGTATTAAGCTACTGATTATATTATTTCAAAAAAATTTCTGAATTTATTGTACAAGTCTGTTACTTGGGACTACTATTCTTCATGTGTATTTTATTCACAGACATTATTTGTTCCCATATTATTTCGGGTAGATAATAATTTCGGGTCCGCTGAGATTATTTTTACTCTTTATGTTGTTAGTCGGAAAAATTAAATAGTAACATGATTACTGTCTACTTTTGAAAGTATTTCTTCTCAATCCCCATACATTCACCAATGTCTTACCATTGTATTAATCGCTGTACGTTTTTTTTCTTCTTTGAACTATAATTTTTATTCAGTTTACGAAAGCGAGTATTAAATTTTCCCGCCATACTCGTTGAAAGTAAGCTACCACGCATTATTTACCCTCGTTCATTTACTTTGCTTCGCCACTTCACGAGCTCAAATTGTCCAATTATCAATTACATTTATTCATTCAGTGACAGGGTATTTTAAATTAATTCGACGTTATTTTGGTAACAGCAGCCATCGTGTCGCGTTTGTTGTGATCTTTTTTCTTTGATGTTAAAGAAGCTGTTGTGTAGTAAGCTTGCCGTAGTTGTATTTTCTTTGGATAGTGTCGATATCGAGCACGCAAACTGGTTAGCACGGGAGGGAGTTGCGCCGACGCGCGCGCAGGCTTCCCGTTGCTCAGAGCTGCGGTCAATGATCCTGTACCACAGCCTCCCTGGACCCTAAGGCTAACACTCGTCTTGCCTTTGTTACCAGCAGGAATATCATTGTTCCGTATTGAACGAAACCGTCACGGGCTCCCGATCTCTCGAAAGCTTTCAGGGAGCTCGAAATCCCACGGGAGCGTTCAATACAGTAGGCTCATTCAAACACCTGACTCTCAACGCACGAGTCAATAACCATAGCGAGCCGAGATCCTTGTTAAGCGGCTTCGCTCTTTATGAACAGTCGTATACAATTGCTAGCTCCCTTTCGCTTACATTATCCACATTTAATCGAAAAAATATCTGAAGAGAATCGATACAGTGCCTACCTACCTTCTTCAACACGGAATTTATTAAGTCTAGTAGTCGCTTCTCTTGACTCAGATCCTAAAAGCCATGACGATCAATAAGGTTTCATGCTACATTTTATTTTGATTTATCATTTCAATAGTCATAACCCGGTGGCAATGATTAAAATACATAAAACTTAATTCGAAAAGTTATTTTTAAGCGGATTGTTTTAACTTCCTTAATTTCATTATTTATTTCTAATCTGAATTCATTGGACTGCTTTACCATTTAATGTTAGCTGTTGTTAATGAAATTAAAAACCTCCTGACGGTCAACAAGTTTTGCTATGAATTATTTTATTATGTTGGTAGCTTTCGGTAGTTAAACTGACATATTCATCCTAAATACAAAAATAAATTAATTAACTGTTGTTTATTGGTGTGGTATGCAGTCCTAGAACTGGTCTGATGCAACCATCCATGCTAACATGTGCTGCGCAAGCCTTTTCATTTCCGCATCACTACCACAGCCTCCCTCTTCTCTTCTTATCCCTCTAATGCTTTAATATTTTACAAGACCCTAATGTGGCCAATAATCCCTTCTCTTAATCAAAGTCCTCTATATTGTTCGCTCTTCCCCCATTCTGTTAGAACTCCCGGTTAGTTCTATTATCCACCCATCTCATTCTTCTACAGCACCACATTGCAAAAGCTTCTATTATTTTCCTTTCTGCAACTCCTACCGTCCACGTTTCGCACCCATATAACGCCACACTCCATACGTACATTTTTAGTAACGATTTCCTAATATTTACACTTATATTAGCCGTAAGTCAATTTCTCTTTTTTTTGCGAAAACCTTCCTTACCTACGCTATCCTACTCTTTATGTCTACTATACTTCTACCGTCCTTAGTTATTATGCTGCCCAAGTAGCAGAATTCCTTAACTTCCTTCCCAATCTAACAGCCTTTGTTATTCCACTGTTTCCCATACTCCACTCCATCAGTTTGGTTTTCCCTCTATTAATCCTCGTGTTGAAGTATTTCTCCAGGATCGCGTTCATGTCATGTATTATATTTGCTTCTGACTCCCTTAATGCCACAATGTCATCTGAAAACATTAGGGTTTTTATTTCCCTTAGGTTGACTATGTTATGCAATTCGATTCATAATTTTTTTTAAAAAAATTACGTACCTACCATATTTAAAAATTTGACTTACCAAGACAAGATATTCCGACTGTGAACTTCGTTAAAGTTTAAAAAAGCTTGTATTGTAAGGCAGTTTAACTGCCGAAAGGTTGCAACATAATAAAATAATTCTTAGAAAACCTTGTGACTGTCAAAAGGTTTTTAATTTCATTATCAACACAGACAAGAAAAAACTAGAAGACAACATTGTATGGGCTCTAGTTGATAAGTGCATAGTCAGTAGAAAATTAAGTGTTAGTCTTTAAAAATCAGTTTTAATGATAGACACTCAGTTGCTATAATTAAAAAAATTAATCTGAATCTCAATACAGTTTCCAAAGATTAGATTATAACAATTATCTTCAGTATAATAAAAAAGAGTGTATGTTTGTATATTTTGTATTCAAATTTAAACACGAGGACAAATTGCAACAAAACGTGATACACCAGAGAGAAACACAGGGCTTAGGGAAACACCTAGCGCAAACATGCAAGGAATTATAATTAAAAAACATATTTGAATGTGTCAGCGCGTGAAAGTCTGGAACGTCAAAGAGACAGAATACACGGAAATCCGCCATATTTAATTGTATGCAATTTGGCGTGCCTATTTGTTTACATTCTTCTACTCTTACATTTTATCAATTAGAAACTGCAGCACGAACACATGGAAGGAAGATAAGAATAGACAATACTAAACATTTGTTTAAATAAGGAAGTTTGAGTAATTACATTTTATTTAGAACTAACTTTTAACATGAAATATTTCAAGGAAACACGACCTATCATTACAATAAAATAAAAATTCAGGAAATATCACAGAGCAATAAGAAACAATAGGTAATATTTTTAATCATTATAATTTAACAGATTTGTTGTCAGTTGTAAATACAAGAAATAATTAGAAGTGATATTTGTAGATTATGTGTGTTCTTTAAAAATTTGTGAAGTTAATGATAATTAAATCCAAAAAAACTCATTCATTTTAATTTAATAGATTTTACTGATGATCTGTAAAAACTAACGAAATAATTTCATCTCAAAATGTCAAACAATTAATGGCATTACATATAATCAACATTTTTAAGATTGTGGAGTTGGTGTTTCTTACTTTTGTTTTATAAAGTGAAGAAGGATTCATACTTTAAGCTTCGGTGCGCGCAGAATTTTTAAATAAATTGACGGGACGCTGTATTTCGTGTTCCTACTACTACTTGTCACTGTCGTGGCAATATTGAGGGATTTGGAGTATTTGTGACACCATAAACGTACCGGTAGAATTTTCTTATTTTCTTAAGATCCAGGGTGTACTTTTCACCTCGTGTATTATTGATTCCTCTAGTGTACCGGGAGACTTTGGAACTCCATTCAAATAATCGCGGATATTTTCACTCGCTCATTGCATCGGGATGTTTCAGACTCTTTTGAGGTAGTGTGCTTCATTAACGTTGACTCGTTTAAAGGTATTGTGAGTCATCATGGTGGTTATGGTGATAAGTAGTCATGAAAAGGTAAATGTTCGAAAAGAGACTCTCAGATTGGCTGAATTAAATACTGTACCGGGTTGATACAAATAAGTCTGGGACAAAGCCGGGCATCCAGCAGTTAAATAATAATTGATCAGTAGAGCTTATAACTAATCAGCAACAATAATTATACTACTTTGTTTCCGTCGCGGATTGCAACCCGTATAAAATTTCCATAGGTTACTGGTATTTCATTTATTTACAGTCTTCTTCTTCTCTGGCATCACAACCTATAATGATTTTCATCAGTCTGCTTTGCCCATTTCCATTCTCCTCCATCCTCTTATTCCCACTGTTCTTGTTTCAAATTTTATCCTTTTTGTTTACAAGTGTTGTCTTCGTGTGACCGGTTTCATTGCTTGTTTCTTCGTAACAGTTGGCTTTTTCATGTGGTGTGGTTCTCAATCCCACGCACAACGCTCAACCTGGAGGATCATTATATCCCTCTTTGTCTAAAGCTTCACCCAGGAGGCGCTACCAGTAGCTATGCTACTACCTGCACAGGTCCTAGGATCATCAGAACACGCAAACCCGTCCGTCACGATAAGGCGAGGATATAATCAGTAACTGAAAATTTCTAGCATTATAAGACACTTAGGTTCCAAACTGACAGGAAATGCCCTAAAACATTAGTTTCACATCCACTCCACGCCACTAGTTCCTGTGGTGGGTCCATATCAGGAGTATGAATACGAATAATCAAGGGATAAAGTCTTCTCCATGTTGTGTTCATCTGTGCCTGCGACTGAACGTTTGGTGGCAGTGGTCGAAGGTTCAATTTCGACTTTTGTCAATTATTTGATTTTTATAAGGATTCTATTTCGTTTGTTTCCATTACTTTAAGGCTTCTGTTGCTTTCATTTCTTGTTGCACGCGTAGTGTAAATTGTACACTTAGAGCATCAGTAATCGTTGTAATTGTTACCGGTTTAAAATTCTTTCTTGTTTCCCTCTGAGCTTTATGTTGAATAACATTTAATACAAACTTGTTGTGAAACTAAAAAAAACGCCTGTCTTTGTTAACTACATTACAAAAAAACAAGAAAGCCTTAAATGTAAACAAAAGAAACATTAACGTAAAAAATTGTGAAACTCGGGCTTGAACCTTCGAAACTCACACCAAACGTTCACACAGACAGCACGAAGAAGACTTTATCGCTTGATTTTTGGTACTCATGTACCTACTACAGGGACAAGTGGTGCGGAATGGATGTGACGTCATAAAAACTTCTGGTTTTATTTTAGGACATTTCCTTCCCCTTCGGACCCTAAGTGTCCTATATCGAATTACTTATCTCAGTGTCCCCCGCGTCTCTACATACGGTTTTAAACAGTTACCGTCCTTACCCTATATAAATATATTGAGTTGGGAAATGGCGTCTGGTGTTGAAGAGTCCACGGACAATTTAAACAAGTAAAAATGTGGTTTTTACTAGTATTTACAATGGCATTAACAACAGCGACTTTAAGAATTAGGGAATTTATTTCCTTTTGTCGGGTTTAGTCAGTCTGGGAACTCAAACACGCAAAAAAATCCAACCCGAGACCTCTGTAGTGCGAAGCAGTGACGCTAGCCACTAGGCCACAGAAATCAGAACTTTCTAGGTCTTTATGGTGAATAATTACGCTTTCTGGTTTGTTTTCTGATTAAACGCACGAGCAAACTATGGAATAATATACAAATTAGCTGAAATTACTCACCATTGTCGTTCATTTGCATCAGGTAACCATAAATGTTGTTGAAAAGATGTCCAGTAATTCATAGTCGAGTAGGCATTACACGTTAAAGTGGAGCCTCGTGTTTGCAGTTATAGCCGCGCCGGGAAGCCATAGTTAAATGTTTAACCTCTGAATAAATCAGTGTGTTTGCAACGCAGAGCTGTTAGTGGCTTGTGGGCCTCAAGTATATTATGTTGCCATCCCTGTTATTTACAGCTCATCTAGATTCTCAAAATCTGTATTCTGTTACTCCACGTCAAAACAGAATGTGCCCTTGGTTTATGTGCGGAGTACGTTGGTGAGAGCACAGAGTCCATTTTCAGCATTAGAGATCCACCCGGTCGTACATCGACTGTTCCAACTGTATATTTTTATAGTAGTAATTAAAGAGAAGCAATATTAACTTTGCGACTAATTTTAGAAGACAGGATAAGAAAAAACTGGCCTACGTTCATGGCATTTGTAGATTTATAAAAAGCGTTTGATAATGTGAACTGGAACAAACTATTAAGGATTTTGAAGAGCACTGGAACAAAATATCGAGAAATGTGGCTTATACATAACTTCTACAGAAGACAGGCAGCAATAATTAGAATAGAAGATCAAGAAAACCAAGCCGTAATCAAGAAAGGAGTAAGCAAGGATGCAATCTGTCGCCCATGTTGTTTAACTTATATATAGAACAGGCGGTGAAGAAGGTTAAAACGGAATATGGAAAAGGAATCGTACTGCAAGGAGAAGAAATAAAAACCTTACGCTTTGCCGACGATATTGTAGTATTAGGGAAATCAGAAGAATACTTGGATACCATAATAAATGGCATGAACGTAGTCCTGGAAAAAGAGTTTAATATGAGAATTAATAGAGGAAAACCAAGGTAACGGAGTGTAGTTTGGAAAACAGTGTAATAACAAAGGGCGTTAGATTGGGAAGGGATATTTTGACAGAAATTTAGGAATTCTGCTGCTTGGTAGCGTAGTAACTAAGGATGGTAGAAGTATAGTAGACATAAAGAGTTGGATAGCACAGGCAAGGAAGACTTTCGCGAAAAAGAGGAATTTACTTACGGGTAATATAAGTGTATTAGGAAATCGTTTGCTAAAAATGTTCGTATGGAGCGTGGCGTTATATGGGTGCGAAACGTGGACGATAGGAGTTGGGGAAAGGAAAATAATAAAAGCCTTTGAAAGGTGGTGCTGTAGGAGAATGCTGAAAATAAGATGGGTTGATAAAATCACTAATGAGGATGTTCTTATCTGTAGCGCATACTTTCAAGGCTGGTCTGAAAGAGAAAACTATTGTCCTCCAGGACAAGAGGGGGGCGAATGTGTTTTTAGAACGGGTCGCTGTAGTGTCCGGGACAGTTGGGGAGTGGATGGAGAACGAAGTGGACTTCCGCGATTCTAAATTTACTAAATAGGCAAAAATATAAATTCAAATAGAATCTACACAACAACTTGTATCGGAAGAAACAACATTCACGACGGAGCCCGAACAGTGGCTCTATTAACATATCAGCGGTGAGCCATTGAAAGTTTTCTTCAGTCGACATTCATAGCCTGCTACAAGCCCCAGATCCCCTGTGACACTGTTCGTGCGAAAATAGAGATTTGTTTCTTTTTGTGGTAATAAATTATTTATTTAGTTGTGGAATCATGTTTTTATATAGACCAAACTATTATCAATAAACTAATTGTTATTACAAAACAGAATAAGGGAAGTGCGAACAATATGGAGGACGTTGACCAAGAGAAAGGATCGATAATTGGCCACGTTTTGAGACATGAGGGTCTTGTAAAATTAGCATGTGTGTGGGGGGAAGAACAGAAGAGGGAGGCCAAGGATAGAATGCGCTAAGCAGATTGGGGATGATGTTGATTGTGCTAGTTACGAGAAAATGAAAAGGTTTGCGCAGGATATTTAGCATGGAGGGTTGCATCAGACCAGTCTTACCACTGAATACCACAACAACAACAGTAATTATTAGAAATACCATCAATTTATTCATTCGGATACCATTTTTACATATTTGAAAAATTAATACATTGTTTAAATTCAATCGAAGTAGAGCAGATTATGAGATTTTCTGTGACGTTGAGGGAATCTACTTCCAACAAAAATATTTTTAAGCTACATATGAACAGTGTACCAGAGGTAGACACATACGATTTATATCTACCTCGTCTTACCATTAACAACAACTTCCACATGAAAACCTCAGCTGTGGTTAATGATACTTTTAGTATGTTATACTTACATACATTGACAACATTTCACACCAATCTCGTTTCAAAACGACCGCCTTTTCCACACACACAGGCCCTGAGTCTATTGCAGCACGCCCTGTCTCCATAGGGAAATCCGCCACTGCTGCCATCAAAGAACGTTTCAAACTACCTACTGAGGGACTGAAGCACTGACCAAAGTTTGTAGACCAACGGATTGAGATCTGAGTTGCTGGAAGGCCATTGCGCTCCAGGCACTCCAGAGTGGTTTTTCCCTTATGGGCTGGAGTAGAATCTTTCTGGAAGCTCCACTGCTTATTTTGAAACTAGGTGTTATGCAATCCTTTCACAGTTGGGTCCAACACAGTATTTTCGTACACTTTTGCACTAGCTTTGACACCCTTTTTACAAAAATTCAGGGTAGTGGTGCCATCATAGCTCTCCTCCCACCAAACCATGGCTGAGGAGGCGATGATCGCATATCTGAATTATCGGAGCCTTCTCACGAGCTTCGTGAGCATCTACCCTGTCATTCCGGCGGTTGAAACTCTCTTCGATGTTGAAGATTTTCTGGCATAACGTTACTAAAATCACTATAAAGAGAACTTCAAACCGTGTGTTGTTTTCCTTATCCTATCTTCTAGAATAAAACTTGAATCAATATGGCTTCTCATGTACCAACTTTTTTCCTATCTGTCGTTCCATTCTTCAGTAAATAATTCTTGTCAGTATTTTACAGGCATGAGTTACTAGATCTGTCACCTAACATCTTTGGTGTTGGTAAATTACATTTTTTTATGCAACTTCTCATATATTTTGCAAAGTATCTGAAACAGTTTTGTCATTGCTTCCTCGCCCAAGGATCTGGAGGAACTTAGTTGTCTTCTGCTTCAGTTTTGCTCGTCGGCGATAGAAAGACGACAAATAAATGGCCTTGACGCACGGCATCAAGTGTTTCAGATCTTAGGAATCAAATAATTTATGTTATTTAGTTTAAAATACGCGTTGCCCAAGATGTTATTCCGTGCGTCGCTCTGTGCAACTGTCGAGGACAGATATTTTGTTTACCAGCAACATCATAATCCTTAAAAAGAAATATCAACTAAGGAGAGTTTCTGAAAGGGCTAAACCAGAGACAGGATCTTTCGCCCAGATCTTTCGGCATCTGTAGTGACAAACCGTCAACAATGAACTATCTCATTGAGTTAACTGATTATCATGAGGGAATATAGCAGGCAGATGGCGTGCGAGAAAGAGTGTTGGGTACGGGAAGAGGTACGAGAGTGTCTGATAAGTCACGTAAATCTGTAAAAACAATTTTTTTTTAGAAAATTCACTTTATTTCTGAACATAGTTCTTCCTTGGCTATGCACTTAGCCCAGCGAGTTTCCAATTTTTTGAACTCATCACAAAAATAAGTTTTGTCAAACTCTGCAAAATACTCCATCGCGGCCTTGATCACTTTCTTATTTAATGATAATTTCTTCCCACCAAACCAAATTTTCGGGAACAAGTAGAAGTCACTTGGTTTCTTGGTCTGGTGAATAGGTAGTATGAGAAACTAGTTCGAATCCAAAGACGTTCAACATTGAGACTGCTGCTGTTTGCGCTGGCGAATTATCGTTGTGAAACAGAGCTTTCATGGTCGTTTCCCAATCAACACCCATTTCGAACGATGGTTGTGCCTTTTTTTTCAAGAATTCTATGAATATTATACCCTGAGAATACCAAAAGACGGTGGCCATTCATTACCTTCCCTGCTGGCAAAACGGTATTCGCCTTTTTCAGTGCATTTTCACCAGCTTTTTGTCCATTGTTTTGATTGTTCTTGTGGCCTCTGGAGTGTAGTGATGGATCCACGTTTCATCGACGGTTACGAATCTGCGCAAAAATCTTCTGGGTTACGCCTAAACATTGCTAGATTCTGGGTTGAAATGTGTTTCCGAATCCGTTTGGTCCAATGTCAACAGTTGGGGTACAAAGCTTTTTCATGATGAGTTTTTCAAGGAGGATGAAATGCACAAGTTCAGTTGCGAAGCCTACGGTATCATCTACCTCACACACTTTTAGTCTGTGATATTTCGTTCTTTCGAAGTTTCCTGAGTGGTGGCATCAATTGGGCGACCGGAGCGAGTTTCAGCTTCTGTGCTTCTGCGACTTCGTTTAAACTCATTAATTAGGGGTACATGGTCTTCAATGCTGATATAGAGTCAGCATGAACTTCATCCAATTCGGTTTTAATTTGTACAGCTGTCCAACATTTCAAATTAAAGTGTTTAATGACAGCCCGAAATTTGTTTTTTCATTGTCTCCGCCTGGCTACAGAAGGCTACCAACAATGACTGGCATATGTTTAAAACTTTTAGGAATATCTTTGAAAGAATTATGTTTACCTACAACGGCCAGAAAGTGAAAAATTTCCCACTCATTCACAAAAATTTACCAGACCTATCGAGCAACCCCCCTAAGATTTGTTTTCCCAATTGTCAGTGTCTCAAAGTTTGTAGAAATACGAAAAGTATAATTAAGAGAGAAACTAATCGAGGAAAACGTAAGGAGTTTACTACGTTTTGACTTACATCAAGGTTGTGACTTTCCTTTCATTACTTTTCTTTATAGCTTCGGCAAAATAATCAAATAAGAAATCATCTTGAATATTTTTTCAATGGTGGTTAACAAATGAAGATAGCTTCACATGTATTACCCGCTTCCGAGAAAAATTGTTCAGCCGTTTTCCTGTAAAGCGAACAAAATATCTCCCAAACCTGTTAAATGGTTTTTGTCTCAAGTTGGCGGATGTCCTTTTGATCTTTCTAAACATCTTCTGTACGTCAAGAAAAACGAAATCATTATGACCGGCTTCTGGTGAGAAAACAATAAAATTAGTCCTATTTAAGAAAAGCTTCTCGAGTTTCCAAACGGTTAATGTTGTTGGACAGCGACGTTCCGACCACATTCACTGCCATCGTCTTATAATAAACTGAGGTAATTTTGATTTTTAATTTAAATCTTAAATTATTTGGTTGGATTAAATACAAAATATTTAATTTATTAACAGAAAACAAAAAACAACACCTACAAAACTTAGGGTCCAATTGAAAAATTTACCACGACTAGCTCAGCTCATAAGGGTAATTTTGTGGGGATTTTTGCAGCAGAACGACAGTCATGACACAGGTACGCACCTGTTTTTTCTTTGTGAAACGGCGGCTTCCTCCTCCCTTTTCGTAATTCAGGCTGCTTTAGTAGTTCTTCCGCGTTCGTTAGACGATTCCTTCCAGTAATTATTACTGTCGTCGGTTCTTGATCCTCCTTCTAGGAATTCTGGGGCCCGGATTACATAGCCGGGGCACCTTCTGCTGGCTGCCGTCTATCTTCTATTCAGTTTGCCCCCAGATTATATTACAAACTTCACTCAGTCTCGAGCGACTTCTTCCTAATCTCTGATGTTTATCGTCAAACTCCAAATTCTATCTCTCATCTCATCTCCACGTTCCTACTTCCCGACTGATCAACTTCTATTCCACGACCGCCCAACTTCTTCCTCCTTCAAATGTTCATGTCGGACTCGCGTGCCGTGGATCAAACACCACGCACCCTCCAGACTTATTCCTTCTTCAAATGTCCATGTCCGACTGCCAAAATTTCTACCATAAATCTTCGCAGGTCATCTCGTTCATTCACCCCACCATGAGTTGCATGGTGGATCACCTGACCCTCCGCCTCCAATCAAGATCCAGATGGATCGCGGTTTCTCTCCCTAATTTCTGGAAAGGGCCCTTCAAATTTTCCGGGGTCAAGGTACCAGATCTTTTAGTCACCAAACGGTGATTCTGGCACGTGAAGAAATAAAATAGCGATCGCTACATCCACTCATTACAGTCTTCCAGCCTGGAAGTGATAGCCGTTGAATCGTCGCTGTTCAATATTTACCCGGATGGAAACCCGAGAAGTACTTCTTAATTCGATTCACCAGGAAACCCTTCGATCTTTAGTAAAATTAGTCCTGAAAGACAAAACAGGATTGGCAAATGTATAAGGTTAATAAACTCCTTCTGTCTGTTTTAAATAAAACCCTTCAATAATATTCAATTAATAACAACTTTATTGTAATTATGTCACACAATAGGAGCTTACCGCCTACAAACTGTCTTTTAAAAAGATTATATACGTTAAGTCTACACAAATTTTTTTCTGAATTTGTTAAATATTTTTACAACGGAAGCTCTCAAAATTCGTGTCTTGTTTACAATATTGCATTTTCTAAAACTACCTTTAATCGGTACGTCACCTTGCCTGTTCATTAAAAATGCTTCATATTCAGTATAATCCATTTAGCGAGATTCAATCTTATTTCGATTATTTTCAGATCCTAGAACTTTCTAGTTCGTTATGCAGATCATGTAAGTCAGAAACTTAGCAAACCCCTGCTATTGTTGTTGTTATGCTTGAATGGTACGAAAGCCCTTGAAGATTGTCGATCTAAAGTTTTACGAGCCCTTAAATCTTGTTCCAACCCTGGTGTTTGTATAGCTTGGCAAGAAGCCAACATGCGGTCAACCCTTTCAATACAGACTCTCCCAAGCCACTTACTCGCTGCTGTCATCTTCACGTTCACGATAAACGATTCAAAACAAAATAACAATTATCTGCGATTTCAACTATTAGCCTCCCATGCACTGAAGTTGTCACAACTTCACATAGGAACATTATGTGGTATTCTACATAGTTGCTAATTATTTAAATCACACTCTTACTACAAACACACACACACTTATAAATGCATACGTACAGATATGCATGCGTGTGTTCGTAATTTTTTACGACCAAATTATATACATATTTTTTAATTTAACATAGTTTTGACCAGACGACGTGTTGAGTAACACAAACACTTTTAATTTACGAAGTACGTTGTACTGATAATGTTGTTAAAGTAGAATCGTTTTAAGTATAATTAGATGAATATGGCAGTTTAAGCTACCGAAAGCTACCGTTGTAATAAATTAATTTTTAAAAAAGACAACTGTGACCGTCAAAGGGTTTTTTATTATCTCTTCATTATGAACATTAAACGATCAAACACTCCAATCACATGAAAAGTATAATCCCAAATTTTCAGCCTGACCGTTTGAATAATCTGATGTCTAGTTCCATAATTATTATTTCCCGAACAAAATTTTTCAATACCTACATTTTTTAATTTCTTACATAAAAAACGTATAATTCCAAATTATAAGCCTGACCGTTTGAACTCTGTGGTATTTTACTTTGGCATTAAATATATGCGCACGTTCACTGCGTCGTAACTTGACATTGTTTTGACATTCAGATTTAGGATTGCTCAGTTCTGATAAATTCCGTGTATTGTAATTGCGTGTATGCATTATTTTTAGATTAATTCAACATTGAACAAATTAAGTGTATTGCACACTGCGTTTTTTTGATAATACGTTACCAGTGGGTCATCGTCGTTGTGGCCTCTCTTCTTTATTAACACAGGAAGAAATAGAACTGGTAGATGCTGAAGGGAGAGTAAAGTAGCCAAGGGGTAACTACGGTCCTGGGGCTTTAGTTTAAGAATACAACTGGGAAATTTGTGCTTGTCCCAAGCTACGAAATTTGTGCTTGTCCCAAGCTACGTTTTCTGTGGGGACGCAGCATTTTCGTCTCCATGCCTTGACCACTTTTGCTGTCTGACTGCTCCAACAGAAACAGTGAACAACTTTCGCAGTACTCCTTATGTATAACTCTTGAACTGATATTTGCAGGACGTTTGACTACAAATCTTCGGGACATTTATAACTTATTTCCATTGAAACCCACGAAGAATTTCTGAGAAATAAACCCTCGTTTCCTCAATTGTGCGGTCTATAGAATCTCCAATAAATCACGTAGGAAGTGTATACTAGAAGCAAAATCGTTTAAAAGCTTCGGAACGTTTCATATCACACAATAAAATTAATATTTTAAATATAATTCTCAATGGTGAATACGTCGGTGTTAATGGCTTTTAATTGAAACAATTGGGTGTTCTCACTGATTAAATTAACTTGGGAAAGTTACATTTGAGCTACTTATTGCCGATCGTAGGTTTTCCCTGTAAACTTGTTCAATAAAGAGTTCTGGGGTTACAACCCGGGTAATATTAGAATTTAAAACCGACGTTTCAATGTATAACTCATTCTCTTTATCAATTAAATACCTGAACTAATGTTCACGCCTCCTTATATACACACTCGTCAACCTACGATGATGCCTGATAAACCCCGGGTCAATCAGCGTTTGACACGCAAGAACACGCGATGTCCAAAAAATGATGTGTATAAAAGGAGACCTGAGCATTAGTGAGGCGTTTACTTCATAAAGTTGAATGAGTTATTCATCGAAACGTCGGTTTTAAATCCTAATACGACCCGTGTTGTAACCCAAGAACTACTTTTCATTTAGTCTACTTTGCTTTTAGTAGTTTCCTTTTTATTCTACTATAATTTCTGGTTTAAAATTCATGTCGTCCCCAGGACCTTATTTGATTTAATGATATGTACTTTTCTGTATTTATTACAGCAGCCTCAGGTCTGATAAACAGAAATGGGAGCGTACGATATCTCCGGTATTCTTTGTATGTAGGAATTTTTCTTCCCAGGAAACCATTTAACATCTTTGTATGATAATTTGTCGGCGCACACAGCGTTTTGTGATTTGTTAACTAATCCTCGTTACATAACACTGAGAAAATTAAAGAATAAAAGCGAATTTTAAAAGTTCACCCCGAAACATGTGTAAATTACCCAAGGCTTCCGGAGTAAACAACATTTAAAGCCCTTTCGGTTAAAATCCCACGTGATTGTAATATCACATTTGACACACCAAAGTTTGTACGGCAGATTCTGCCAACCTCATCAGCTGCGTGAATGAAGTCTCCTGTTCGTAGTGACAAGATTTAACTGACGAACCCATCAGATCAATGCTTAAGTTTAAATGGTTTACAACATTTACTTCAAAACACTGCTAAAGTTAGCTTCAGCACATATCCTCCATCTATCAACACAGTGGACGATGGAATAATTTCTACACAAAGAAAGACTTGTAGGAGGTGAACACACTTGCCGAAAGAGAAGTGGACGGAAGAAATTAAGCAGAAAATTAAAACATGAACTTGGTGGACAGACAGCAGGGCCTTGCAGGAGTAAAAGCCCATTTACCTTCCGAATGGACGGTAAAAGACGCCGCTTTAATGAAGTTGGCTCAAGCTAACACAGATGCTGCAGAGGGCTCTTCACTGCTTATTAAATGAGAGAAGGCTTCATTTCACAGCGTGGACCCCGTAAAAACAGCTCGGCTTTTCGGGAAGTTGAAATTATAGTTTCATATTAGTAAAAAATTAGCTCTGACGTTTTCTCTGTCTATTAACACCAGAACTAATCGAAAGAAATATGTATATTAAAAATTACTTATCACTAATGATAAAATATTTATCGATCCATTTCCCATCCTACATGTACAATCGTATATATTTTATTTAAAAGATGAAATGAACCACGTTTCGTTTCTAACTTGAGACTTCTTCAGGTAGTACATTTCATCTTTTAAATAAAAATTTTAAAAAACTATTAAAGAGACTGTTACAATTTATTTAATTAAATATTTAAATGTCATATAAACTACTTATTTACTATTTTCTTTCTTTTATTCCAGAAGCTTCCGACACTTTATGCCATGTTCATCATAAATACAATACATTGTTACAAGAATGATAAAAACGAAATTTTTGTATATAAATGCATCCTTTTGTAAAAACATAATAAAAAGGCAGAAAAATTTTCCAGTTATAATGATGAGATAGAAAAACTAATAATAAACTAGTAATGGGATTACAGTCTAAACTCTGCTGTATATGATGCTATGAAAAGTGAAAAACGCAAAAATTAATACGAGCATTGAACTGAATATGCAAATAAACATAATGGCCAGAAGCTTCCTCACACTGATTTTAACAAAATTGCATTAATATAAACACGCTTACAAACAATTGTAAAAAAAATCATTCAGATCACCAAATGTAGACATTGTTACTATAAAAGAGAAAGAATTCAGCCTATTTACAGGAGTGTTTGAGAATATACTACCTTATGTTGATCAGTAAAAAGGAACACGAATTTCTCACAAAAACTGATAAATAAACGGTGACAGAAATATAAATATTTATACATTTTAAGGGAACATATGTTTGAGCAAAACTAGCATCAAAAACATGTGTGTGTTGTATTCAGTCCTTAGACTGGTCTGATACAACCCTACATGCTGACCTATCCTGCGCAAGCCTTTTCATTCCTACATAATTACCACATCCCCCCTAATCTGCTTAGCGTATTCAATTCTTGGCCTCCTCTGGTCTTACCCCAAACACTTACTTTCCTCTAATGCTAATTTTACAAGACCCTCGTGTCTTAAAACGTAACCTATTAATCTACCCCTTCTCTTGGTCAACATCCTCCATATTGTTCCCTCTTCCCCTATTCTGCTTGTAACTTCCTCGTTCGTTACTCTATCCACCTATCTGATTTTCAGCATTCTTCTATAGCACACAGTTCAAAGATTTCTATTCTTTTCTGTTTCGCACCCATATAACGCCACGCTCTATACGAACATTTTTAGTAATAATTTCCTTATATTCATACTTTATATTAGCCGTACGTAATTTCCTCTTTTTTGTGATTTTATCCCCTGTACTATCCTACCCTTTATGGCCACTATGCGTATACCATCCATAGTTATTATGCTGCCTAAGTAGCAGAATTCCATATTTTCTTTCAAAAATCCCTTCCAATCTGTTCCACTGTTTCCCATACCACAATCCATTACCTTGGTTTTCCCTCTACTAATCCTCATGTTGTATTCTTCTCCCAGGAACTCGTTCATTTATTATGTTATCTAAGTCTACTTCTGACTCCCCTAATACTACAATATTATCTACAAACCTTAGAGTTTTCATTTCTTCTCCTTTCATTTTGATTCCCTTTCCATATTCATTTTTAACCTACTTCATCGCCTGTTCTGTATATAAGTTAAAAAGCATGGGTGACGGACTGCATACTTCCCTTATTCCTTTCTTAATTTCTATTTTCTTTTCTTACCCTTCAATGCTAAATACTGCTGACTGCCATCGGTAGAGTTTATGGGAAACTCTTCTTTCTCGATATGTTATTCGTGTCATCTTCAAAAATCATTTATAGTATGTTCCATGTTACATTATCAAAGTTTTTTTTCTAAATCTACCAATGCTAGAACGTAGGCCTGTTTATTATTAACCTGTGTTCAACTTGCTCAAGAAGTTTATTTTGGTATCTAGCAGAAAGCTCATTAATTTTAATAAAATATTGTGGAAAATTTAATGCAAATGTTTAATTCTCGAAAGATACATCAGACGCGAGAAAAAAAACATAGTTGAGCGAATGAAAAATTAAATATTTAGTAGTATATAATTAAATTAAAATCTAAAAAATTAATAAATTCGAAGACTGTATTTCGATGTGTGATAATGTTTGAAAGCCTTCCTTGCCTGTGCTATCTTACTCTTTGTTGTCTACTATACCTCTACCATCCATAGTTTGTAAATGATGGGGATATTAATTAATTATTTAATTAATTTAAGTTTTGGATGTTTTATATGTACATTAAAAGAAAAAACAATAATTTTAAATTGGTCGTGCGAAAGATAGCAAGTACAAATATAAAGAATTAAAGGGGGACGGTTTAAAAAACTCGGGGGTAATTATTGTTAGTTTGAGCACGTGTAGCAGATATTCCGTTCGTTGACGAACCTGTTTTGTATTCATGTGCGTCTCGAAGCAGATGTAACGGAACTTTCTCCTAGTTGAAGCATAAAGTCGTGCTGCCGGAATTGAGGAAAACTCAGATTTTCCTCCTTCTTCCCTCGTTATTAACACCTTTCTTCCCTGCTTCCTCGACTGGTCAGTCCATAATTTATACTGTCTTCCTCCACTTGTCAATGTCTCACCTTATACTGACCATTTCTCCGCCCTTCACCTTCCTAGGTCACCTCGTATCTCTGCCCCCTCCAAGGGATAAAACTCTCTCACGTGACGGTTGCCTGCCAATCATCGTGAGTTCTCCGCCACGCGCGAGAGATTTTTGAGGATGATACGGGTATGTGTCGCTCGGAAAACCCGACAGGTGAACGGCCTCTTAGAGAAAAACGAGCTTACCGTTAACTCCACACTCAGTTACATTTATCCAGCCGCCAACTCGGCGCCCGGAAAAACCTCTTCTTCCTGGTCAGCGACATGCTCTTGCCGAAATTTTTATATAATTTAAATTATAAAAAATTGGGTAGCGTTCTACTGCGCTAAAAGTTATTATACTACCCAATTATCAGAATTCCTTAACTTCCCTCAAAATATACCTTCGCAAACTAACAAACTTTTTTATTCTACTATTTCCCATACTTCACTCCTTTTCCTTGGTTTTCCGTCTATTAATCCTCATGTTGTACTCTTCTTCCAGGATCACGTTCATGCTAATTATTATGGTTTCCAAGTCTTCTTCTGAACGACAGTACAAGAATATCATATGCCAATCTTATGGTTTTTATTTATTCTCCTTGTAGTTTGATTCCCTTTCCATATTCATTTTTAACTTTCTTCATCGCCTGTTCTATATATCCTTGTCTTACTTCATCCTTGATTTATGCTTTCTTTTCTTGCCCTTCAGTTCTAATTACTGCCTTCGGTAGAGGTTATGGGTAAGACTTCTTTCTCGATATTTTATTCCTGCCCACTTCAAAATCCTTAACAGTGTGTTTCTGTTTACTTTGTCAAAAGCTTTTTCTAAATCTACAAATGCCATGACCGTGGGGCCAATTTTTTTTACCCTGTCTAGTAAAATTACACGCAGAACCAATATCGCCATATGCCCAAGGTCTTCGACTTCAGTACATATACCTCCTAAAATAGGTGAAGGTGTCTCGGCATGTGAGAACTTTGATAAAAAAAAACAGAGAGAGTGCGAGGCATTCCCGACATAATCAGGTGAGCCCCGCAGTCACTCTGGGGTGAAGCGCCTGCGAGAAAATTCCCGCAGGCTCATATGTTCACTCTATCTATTTTTTTTTGGTTAACAGGCTACATGAGGGTGATCCTGAAACAGGCAACTCCCCTTTAATAGCATAGGAAGGGAATTGAAAAGGGGGAATGCGGAAGATAGAGCAAGGTAGCCAAGGGTTAACTAGGGCCCCCGGGCTATGGTTTAAGGTTCCTACCCGGTGTTTCACCTAAAGAGATGCAGGGAAAACCCTAGAAAACCTGCATCAGGTAGGTCAGGCATTGGGTACTATTCTCACGCCCTTCCGAATGACGGGAGACAAGTCTGCTGTGGGGTCGCAGCATTCCCTTCTCCGTGTCTCCACCAGTTTCAGGAGGCAGTTGGCCGACTGATCCAATGGGATCAGTGGACAGCTCTTGCCATATGCCCAAGGTCTTTGACCCCGGTACATATACCTCCTAAAATAGGTGAAGGTGTCTCGGCATATGAGAACTTTGATAAGAAGTACCCAGAGAGAGTGCGAGGCAATAATCTAGGAATATATTTAAGAATGTCTTTGAGACACACACATAGTTCGAAACAGACTTATACATCATTTCTCAAACTCGTGTCATTTTTCATGTATCTAAGCAATTTTTTATTTATATCTGCTATAACTTCGCTTTGGTTGAACAACTAGCCCACTTCAGCAAGCCATATTTTTCCTTACATTTTCCATGAAAATTAATTATTAAGGTTCTTCTAGGTCTCTATAGCATTTACAGAATATGATTTAATCCTAATTCTAATGTTTCTAGAACATGTCCCATATTTTGAAAAGTGTATGTAAGAATTTTTTATCGATTCAAATCTAGAGTAGACCACCGAATAATGTGCACTAAAAGTCCCCTGTTCAAAATGAGTTTATACTTGATGACCTGTTTCATTAATTGTTACTAGTTCTTAAGTGTTGCAATGCAAACTTGCCTTGTATTTGATTTTTCTTTTCCCTATTTTTGTTTCAGAACTTCACTATTTATAATATTGAGCTTTATCTACGCCAAACTACTGGTGGTAATATGCATAGCCTATGTAATTTCAGAGGTCGTTACGCACAACCTGCCTCTTCACTATTACGAGGTAAGCATGTTATTAATGAACACATATTTGGTGCCAAGAATTGGTTTCATCCCAACACTGAAATTTCATAGAATGACTTAACAATTATTTTTAAAATACAGCGTATTCCGTACCAACCACCCATATTAGAAAAGCACATGGTATATTGAAATATAGAACAGCTCAAATAATTTATTTAAGAACCATATTTAGATCTCTACAACCTAACAAATTGTGCCACAAGTAATCTATCATAGCTAAGGCTTTGAAATATGGGAGGTTTGGAAGGAACACTCTGTATATATTATTGTATTATATTGATTAAGGAGATGTTTCATAAACAAAATTTGATATATATATATATATATATGTATATATGTATATGTATATATATAAGGAAAGAGAGATAGAAAGAAGGTGACTTACCTGAGGTTCCTAGATGGTAAACACCTTGTAAGGTTAGGTGTTCTTTAAATTTTCGGAGGAAAGTTAGGAAGACATTTCCAGTGATCGGCTAGCCGATTTATCATGGCTTGATTTGTTAATGTATAAATCTTTTCATATGCTGCAAAGAAATTGCACAATTAATAACCACTGCAAATTTAATTATTTACTTAACTAGTAAAAGAAACCACTCAACTCCAGAAGTAAATTCCACATGTCCATTCAACTATATTTAACAATATGTTTCTTTCATGTAGCAGCCCAAGTTGAAAATAGCACACTATTGTTGACTCATTAACCTTTTTTTCCTCGTTTCTGATTTTGCCTGCCTTATTTATATTGTTCTTATAAATATCTGATTTCTGTTTACACGTGGTCTTTTATAATAATATATAATGTGTATTCTACTTTGAACTCATAGTTTTCTGTCACTTCATTACAATTTTCTGCTTGCATACAGTCTACATTTATTTAATTTCATTTGTATTTCTCATCCACTTATTCTTTCTATAACTACTTATATTTTTCATTTATATGGAACTTTTTTAAAAAAGTGTGCATTTTCATTCTTCTAAACTGTATGTCAAAACTGGGAATAGTATAGCAAATTATATGGACAGTTCAAAACAGATTACATATAATTCCTTTCACTCATCTAAATCTAATTCATGTGTTAAACCCTGATATTTAGAATCCCGTCATGTAGCTTTGACACAAACATTTATATAGCATATTATATTTTGTTCCATTAGTTAATTTAAATTTCAATTAATCTTTAGTGCATAAAAACATACATGTCTTTTTGTCAGTGAGTACAAAAGTAATAAATGGATACTGCTTACTTTGCTTTTAACTTTATGTGGTTATTTAATAGTAAGTTGTTTTATTGTCTTAAAAAGGTAGTCATAACTATTTCCTTTTGTTTGCATCTATATGATTTAAATATACAATAAACTATGAGTTTGCAGTTTTAAATCAAGGTTTCAAATATTTTAGGGTGTGTCTACAAGGGAAAGTATTGATTTTTGCTTGAATGTGATCCAGTGCCCCTTGAGATGACAAGCTGCAGTGTAAAGGGGAGGTGCCGGTGTATATCTCCTCACTAACATTATATATTAGCTTGAGGCATATTTATTTCATTTAGCAAACAATAATGTCTAAATGTAATTTTATTGTCTATAATTATACAACTTATAAATAATTTATATTTCAGCATTCTTAATTTATTATGTGGTTTCAATAACAATTTCTTACTAATGTTTCAAAAAGATGGTGACAAAACATTTGATAAGCATTAATATTTTTCATATGCTTCAAATAAAAGTATTTATCTCACTTGAATTCCAATTCACCTGCTTTGATGTGTAATTCCATTTTACCCTATTTTAAGTAATATATTAAAACAGCACATACAAATAAACACAAAAAATGAACTAAAACTCAATAATTAATAACTATTACTGTGTTACCACAACAATATAACATAGAATATTATCATGTACTGATAACTGAGGCAACACATCAGAGATCACATGACTTTGTTCATGAGATGGCTAGCAGAGCTGGCAAAATAGAACATTTTAACTTCACTAGCTACTATTAAAATCATGCTCCTACTGCTGCTGGTACCAATGGAGAGAAGGTTTCTTAACCGACATTCAGCAGCTACTAGTTGTTAATAAAGCAGCTTTGTGTGACTGAGGCATAAGGGCTGAGGTGGGATCAGGATGAAGTGATCACAGCACCTTTAATGCAGCAATGTAAAAATGTCTTAACTTCAATAATGGCTCATCCCCATAGTCATAACACCAACAATTTGAATTTCACAATGAGAGGCTCGCTCACACACAATTTAGACACTCTATCTTGATTATTTTGACATTGTACTGGTTCTCAATCTGACTTCACCTACTATCAATTTATGGTAAGTCAATAGCTCTCTGTTCCTCTTTACTGTCCAGATGAATTTATTATTTTGTCATTGTCACTTTGTTATATATATATATAAAATAAGGCTGCCTTAAAAATACACATTTTTGTAGTTACTTGCCAGTCGATGTATATCTATGTGGTGTTTATGTGTAATTTTAATATTTTCTTAAATTTCTTTAAGGGCTTCTTCACATACTTATATGGCACCAGTATCCTGTTTCTACTGTATGTCTTCTGCTTCCTACTGCAAGAAAGTGCATGCTGTGCAACAGAACAACGTGCACCTCCACCACCGGCACCACCTAAAAAACCTTCTGAAAGTAAAAAGAAGGCTGAAAAGGAGAAAAAAAAGAAAAAACCAAAGAAAGGAGCACAAGCACAAGAAACAGGAGGTGGTGGTGGTGGAGGAGGAGGAGGAGGTGGAGGTGGAGCAGGTGGAGGAGGAGGTGGCGGTGGAGGTGGTGGAGCTGCAGCAACTGGGGGCACCAACAAAGGTTCAATGTTTCAGGTAATAGAACATATTTTTTTACATATGTTCCTTTTTCTTTCACCTTCAGCACAATGGCATATATTCTACTAGTTATAAATTTAGTACACTATAGTAGCTATGACTTGTACCTAATTAAGTTTCATAGTTTTATTTGATTTTATTGTTCTGCAAGCTTGTTGATAATAGCAAAATTGAAGTGTAATAACCAATTTTTGTAAAGAAAAATTACAAATGTACTGTTTTGTTAGTTGGGTTTCAGTTACAATAAAATACAAAACTGAAATGAAGTAAAAATCTTTTGTGACTAATTTTTATCTGAACTGAAATGTTATGTCTCGGTTATGGAATCAAAGAAACTTCAATGAGGCTTTCAGATGAAAGAAACAATAAAATATAAACATGTAAATATTCTAAATTGAATCACACGATTTTCGGTTACGTATCAATTTTTTCCATTTATAGTTTACAGAAAGTTTTATATATCTTTTGGGTTTGTATAAACATACATGTAAACACATTTATTTAGTTGTTCAACTTACTCCTGGTAGTTAGTTGACACATTTTAATTATACTGTGTCAGCCATATGCATTTTGTATTTAGAACTATGAACATCCAAAGAAATTTTACCGTATTCAGTTTATTCTATTAAAATATTTACTAATACATGTTGTGTCAAATGTGGCCTGATATTTGTTCCTGTTCACCATAGGCATGTGCAGATAACTTGTTCTCATCAATTTTACATGTCTTCTCTGACGGTAACATTCATATGCTTGCTGCCCTGTTTCTTCTCTTCATGTATTATAATTTCATTTCCAATCAAAGAAATTTCAAAACTTTTGTCAGCAATAAAAAACTTTAATTAATAAAAATATGTCTTCAGTGATTTTTCATTTGTATAAGTGGAAACACTCTCCACCAAACTGATTCAATACTCTCCAATCACATCATAAAACAGAGTGAAAAGTGTAGGTTAATCAATCTAATATCTTTTTTTATTTGTTCATTTCTTAATCCATATTTGGGTTATAAAAATTGTAAATTCATTGCTGTTTCCCAAAATTATTTCATTTGAAACTGTTAATATTTTAAAAACACCTTTTTTCACATTAAATATAAAATAAATAATGTCAAACTTGTCTTTTAGTTTGGGGTGTTGTTCTTTCATCCTTGAATACTATGAAATATAATATTCTGAATCATAATGATATATATATTATCATTAGATTTCCTGCAATTTTTATTGATATTAATTTTTTGTTCAAATTTTGAGGTTTTAAATGGTATTTTTTTACTTAATTAGAGCAGTATCATTTTAGAAGATCAGTAAACAAAGTGAATATTATTATCAAATTTTATATAATAAAATAATTGCTCACACTTATGCCAGTTTTTTAAAAAATTATTTTAATAAAAGTTCATTTTATTAATTTGACTGAGCTATTCATCTCACAAACAAGTCATGTGAGAACTGCAACCTCTGTATGGAATGATCTGATCACAGCATGTATTAAAATAATGGCAATGCAATGTGAATGTCTAGATGTTGTAGTAGATATTGCTATGCCTCACAGAGGGAGGTGTATCCACGTAAGATGAAGGACTTGGCCAAACTTAAGTTGCAGAGCGGACTATTGCAGAGTCCGCCTCAGGTGAGTTTATGAGCCATTTTCATTATGTGTGTATTGGCTCTGCAGCTTATCATCTCTGTAACAGCTTGGCTTCATTTGTATTAGAAGATAGATTTGTGTTTTTTTTTTCTTTTGTTGTTTTCTCTCCGCACTTATGTAATTCCTTTGCATAAAAATTTTATAGCCCATTAAAAGCTTCCAAATATAAATTACAAAACAGGCTAATAAAATTGATTTGGAACTTTCACTCTAAATAACTAAAAGTTGTCTTTTTTTATAATGAAAGAGCAATGACTCCAAATTCTATTTCACTGTTGTCCCAACAGACCTAATTCCCTTGTTTGATAAAATTGAGTAGCAATAATACTGTGTAACAATTACTCTAGTTCTAACATTGTACTTATTTCAGTTTCATTCTTATTTAAAATACATTCTTTATTCTAATAATCATTTTTGCCATTCATTTATTTTTCATTATTAAAGAGTAAAACTCACTTCCTGTGGGGAAATTATCAAAGAACTTTTTTACTAAATGGTTGTTTCCATTTCTGTAATTATCACTATTCATATTTTGAGAATTTGTAGAAAGTAAAAGTTCCATCATCTATAAAAAGAAACTGCTTGATTCCTAATACAAAAAATTATTCAACGTCATAAAATCTTTTATTAATCATAAAAATAATAATGAGAACAGTAGTGTTTCCCAGGATCTTGGATATTTTATAACACAAATGGGATTCCTAAACTAATAAGATCTGTACAGTGGAAAAATGTATAAAATATACAGCAAAAGGAAATGCATCTTTGAAAAAATGCATGATGTGTGATTGTAGTAGAATAATAAGTTAATGCCAATTAAAATAAGTACTTAGTCAAAATTAAATCAATTTAATAATAATGTTAGAATTAAAAAAAAATGAAGACCTATTTTGACAAAATATAAATTTTATACAGTTACTACTATATTTTGTCTCACATTTGGAATTCATCAAGAACAAATAAATTTTTTCAGGTTTTTGAAATATTTAATTAAATTAACATTGGTGGTGAATCAGTTACTGAGCAATTGCAAATATCTAAAGTAAATAAAGGAATAAAGAAATGATTCTACATTTCAAACCGGTTGGAGGAGGTGGGGGATTGGGGGGGGGGGGGGGCATAAGGCTAAGGAGCTGGCCACTCATAACAAAATAACTCTACTGGATTCAGCTTAATCAACAAAGTCAGCCTTTGTGAACATGCTAACTTTCTGAGGGCCTAAGCCTCAGGACAGTAAGAATGAATGTTGTACTGGTCAGCCAGAACTATGCTGCTTGCCTCCTTTATATAAACACATCCCTCATGCAAGTGCCCTAATTGCACTTGAATGTTTCTTTCCTCTCAGAACCACAAACTTCTTGGCTGCTCTCACCCTCATCAAAAATGGCTCTTCTATCAAGACAATATCTACCATTAGATTCATGACACAGTCATGAGCTTCCAGATTGCTTCTTCCTATGCCATCCTGTTCATTTGTTAACTGGATAAGGACAAAGCTGAATCACTCCCTGTTGAGACATTTCCTGGTTTCATATTTATATAAAATATCTTCTTATTTATTGTACACTTCAGTCAGACTGTCATCTTTCATGACCTATTCCTGATCTCTTATGGTGCTTCTTAGTCAGCATAGCAATTCTGCCTTCCCTTTCATGACCATAACCGACACAAGCATCCATGCCAGAATTTGAATCAGTGGCATCTGTAATGTGAAGTGGTTATGCTGAGCACTACACCACAGCACATGCTGCTTCACCCTTCCTATATACATAAAAGCAAGTAATAATGTGAAACTGTCAAAATAATTGGTATTGCAAGGAAAGAGGCAAATTTGATGGTTTATCTGAATTTGAAGTTTGGCATTGCCATTTGAGACAGGAGGAAGTTCCTCAATTTTTCAGACATTAGACACCTTGCACAGTGATGAAACAGCCTATGTTCTGGCTGGACACTATGTGTGTCAAAAGTTTGATGAACTTCTTCCTGGTCTGAATGGCAACACTAAACTTCAATTTCAGGTATGCCTCCACATTTATCTTCTTTCTCCCACACCAATTATTTTAATTATGTGGCATTTGGAATATGTCTCCTTTTCTCCTAAAGAAGCTGATTTCTCTTAAAATTTGAAGATATTCACCCTGTTCTCATTGGTGAAGCTGAGCTTTAATTTCAGGTAAGCCACCACCTCTCTCTTTCCTTTACACGCCATTTGTTATATTTATATTAGTTAAATAGCTAAAAAATTATGTAATTCCACTTTTATAAAACTGTATGCATTTCAAGAAACCATCTAATCTTTTCATCAGAGACAGGTAAGTTCTATTACTCAATTATTAACCACATTCTGACTAAGTTATGGCATTTTGGTTAAATTATCTTCAGCATCTCTGTTTCTAGGAAAGTATCATTTTGCTTCTTTGTTCTTTGAGCATGACAGATAAATACTTTTTCTCTCTCAAATTCATTTTCCAAGCAAATATTAATTCCTGATTGAAATTACTTTTGCTGATTGTTTTTCAATTTATGGAAAAGTTGCATTCAGAAAAAACATTTTGGCTCCTGGAAAATTAACCCCTTTATTGGAGTCATTTTTATACATATTTCTTTTTGTTTTCAACAATTTATTCTGCATCACAAATATTCATGAATTGTGAATATATTTTACAGCACTGAAATTAATTGAATGGAGAAAATTGTATTATTACATCAGCATCCAAAATTGTTCTAAGAATATAAAAAAAAACAGTAAGGACATGTAGTATTGAACTCATAGCATTTAATTTAATGAACATGTGGTATGGCCACCATAAAAGTGGGTATATTTATTTTCCTCTTGTATGTACAACATGCACCAACATGATCACATCCTGCAAATTACATAAATAATGAAATTTTCCTACTTTTCTGTATCAGTGAGCTTTTCAAAAACTTTACCATAAGATGTTTTGTTAAAAATACATTTTTATTTTATTTTCCCTTAGATTTCTAGGCATTATAAAAAGTTGAAATACAACCAATCAATAATATTTTTCTCTTCTTTCCCAAATTTTCACCATCAAATTAATTTTTCTGTGTTTCCAACTTTCACATAATATATGCTATTAATTTCTATGAGGGACTTATTAATATTAACAAACTAAATTTAATTTATAACTCATTGTTTGCATATGTGCTACACGTGGTGCTTGGGACAATTTTCTTCATGTTAAATTGTGGAAGAATTTAATGCATATCTTTCACTAAGAAAGTACTATGTATGCTTAATACTAACAACTTCATGTCTATTTTTTGAAGTGAACTTTAATTTATTCATGAATTCATTAAATTAAATATCAAATACAAAGTCATATCAATTATAATTTTATAATAGCTATTTTTTTCTGATAATTATTTATTTATACAAAAAAATGTAATTTTGTGTGTGTTCATAAGTATAATATTTTGAGACAATAGTTCTTTTACTTAACTGTCAGAGCTATTGGTTGGTATAAAGTTGTTTATAGCATGTTATCAATACTTACAAATTCTATAAAATGTATTATTTCGTATTCCATTAGTATATTATTATAAAATACTTCATTCTTTTCAGCTTCTATTGAATGGCACTTCAGTTTTTTTTGTTTTGAACATAATCGATCTCAGAACGAAATCACTGCATGTAAAGGTTGTTGTTGAAGTCGCAAATATTTAATGGAATATAAAGCAATTCTTATGCTATCTCAATAATACCCTGAATGTGCATTTTCCCAATGAGTATTGCAGCCTGGAATACAAAATCATAAAAAGCAACTTCTCAAAAAGAGTACAAAGTCTTAAAAGAGAAATTCATTTATTTGCACAGAGTAAAATATAGACTACATTCTCTATTTTTCAAAACCTCAGCATATATTCCAAACAGACACCATCTGTATGTTATCATATCATGCTAAATCAGAAAAGAGAGAAAAAAACTGCTTGAAGCACATTCATTTAATATACCATCAGTATGTATGGATCAATGACCTCTTTTCTGTAGACGTATTTGACCTTTTGCCAATCGGAAATCAGAAATGTTCAAACAAAGTCATCCGAAAGAAAACCACTAATTGGCATACTTGTTTTGGGAAAATGAACTCAAAGGATACATTGTTCGTGGGGAGCAAATATCAGAATACAACAATATGACAGGGGGGCACCTTGCAAGTGCAGGTCCACCTTGTAAAGTACCTTAATCAGTTATACTTAAAAATGATTTAAAAAATATCTTAACTGTTATTAATGCCCATATTTGATGACTTATGACACAAATAAAATAACATTCTGTGCATTTTACATTTATTAACAAAAATAAAAAATTAACTCTATTGGACCTCTGATCAGTGTATTATGAGCACAATTCAATAATATTGTTATTATTAGAATTATATTTCTTTCTTATTCATATACATCCTTTAGTATAACAAAATGATCATTAATTAAAATATTACTTCATGTTAGTATGGGATTTATGGGCAGGGACCATTTGGGAAGATGTCATCAGAAAGACAAAAAGTTACGTTCCATAAATCGGAGTGTGGAAGGTCAAAAGTTTTAACCATGCTGTTAGGTTAGTGAATTTAAAAAGGGAAATGAATGGTTAAAGTTAGATGGAAGGAAGAGCAAGACTTTTGGTCAGATGAATATTGGGTGATTAGCACAAAAGCGAATAGAGGAAATGTAGGGGTAGGTCTTGTAATGAATAAAAGTCTGGGGCATCAAATAAGTTTTTATGAAAAACACAGTGAAAGGTCAACGATAATAATACAAGTTTACATGAAGAAATAATGAAGTACATTAAAGGAAACAAGAACTTTATAATAATCAGTGATTGAAACACAGTAATGTGATATGGAAGAGAAAATTATGTAGCTGGGGACTATGGGCTTGGTGAAAGAAAGCAAAGGGAAGCAGGCTAGTTGAAGTTTGCATAGAGCACAAATTAGTAGTGACAAATACCTGGTTCAAGAATCATGAAAGAAGACTACATATGAAATAAGTTGGGGTACATGGGCAGGTACCAATTGGACTACATAATAGTGACACAGAGGTATAGGAATCAGGTGCTGGACTGCAAAACATACCCAGGAGCAGATGTGAACTCAGATCATAATCTGTTAATTATTAAATCCAGGCTGACAATGAAGAAACTCAGAGATGGGAATAGAAAAAATGGAACAACAGGAGGTGCTTCAGAGTTTCGAAGAAGAAATCAAGAATAGACTAATCTAGAAAGGAGAGAGAAACAGTATACAAGAAAAATGTGCACTCTTGTTAGAAGAAATCAAAAAATTAGGAAGAATAGCCCAGATCAATAGGAAAGCATCAATAACACAAGAAACAATAAAAATGATTGATGAATGGTGTAGATATAAAAATGCAAAGATTGAAATGGTAAAGAGCCATACAGATATTCAAAGAATGAGATAGATAGCTAAAGAGGCTTGGTTCCAAGAGAAATGCAAAGCAGCTCCAACCCTACAGCCTCACAGACCCACATGGATCAACCAACAGCCCTTGTACCTCAGGGACTACATAGTGAATAGAGTTTTCAACTATCCTTGTTAATGTAAGGAAAGTCAATAAGTGTGGGAGACTGTTGTATCTCTGACATTTATCTTTATCAAAGATGGGACATCTCCCTCGATGAGTCTTTGCTGTGTTCAGTTTAAGTATGGTTTATTATGTGGTGATTCATGTGAATGTATATATATATAACATAACATTGTCATGTTAATTAAAACAATTAATGGGGAAAGGACAGAGAGATAGAAAGAAGGTGACTTACCTGAGGTTTATTGATGGTAGACACCTTGTGAGGTTTAGAGTACTTGAATTTTCAGAGGCACCGCCCCCTTCATCAGAAAGTTAGGAAGACATTTCCAGTGATCGGCTATAAAATAATTTTAGGTGACAGTCCCCTTATTCAGGAAATAGTTATACATCTCATTCCAACTGAAAAATAGAAAAACAGTGTGATATTATCAAGTTGATTTATATAGATAAGAATGAGTTAAGTATAATATTTATAATTCACAAGTGAATTTATTTAAAGAAAGAAGTATTTCAAATATAAACAAACACCTTCTATCCCTGCCTGCTTTTATTTATTCTAGAAAATACATCTTACATTATTAATAATTTAATTGTCATTATTTTTCTGTTGTGTTGCTTCCTGTTTGTACCAAGACGTTCAGAATATAGTCCAATTTAAAAGTTAACCCATCCTTAGTTAACAGGATTTTGTTTTGAAATCCATTATACTCCTGCAGTATTTATATCTGAGTTTTTCATTGTTCATATTTATGTATGCATCTTTGGTTTTTTTTATGAATGAATTGTATATGTATATATTTGCAATGTATTTTTTTATTACAGGGTGTACTCAGAAACCTCCGATCAAGTAAAGATGTAAATTTGAATGATGGAGCTGGAGATAGTCCAACGCAAGAGAAACTTACTGGTTCCTGTGATGCAGCAGAAATGGTGGATCTGGAAACAGGCCGTCCTGCACGAAAACGGAAAACTTCCCAAAATATTCACAGTCATGGCAGTTTCTTTTTACGTGTTGGAGCAATAGGTCATTATATTAAAAATATTCTAAGAATTAAGTAAATTGTCAAGTTACATTAAAAAATTTCCTCTTTAATTTACAGCCTTTGGTCTTGGAACAATGATTTATAATGGACTTGAATGTGGAGCATTTTTTGAAATTCCTTTCAACTCTCCTTGCTATCAAATACTACGAGGCATTAATCCTGTGCTACAAATGATATTTACTTTCATGCAGATGTATTTCATATTCATGAATTCCAGGGTATATTTCATTTCTTATATTATTGTACTCATGTTCTTCCAATAAATATATCAATACTGAATGATTTATTACAGCTGAATATTCATCGTTTTAAAGTAGTAGCTCGTTTTGGGCTGATGCATGTGGTGGCTACTAATTTGTGTGTTTGGATACGAACTCTAGTCTTGGAGAGCTTGAAGGAGATATCTGCATATCAGAATCGTCATATTACAGAGACTGTGCCAGTAACCGATGAGGATAGTGCTGCAGGTAAGTGTACTCATAATTTTATACAATTTCTCAAAAATGTGAATTACTAATGATAGACCTATTATTTATTTATTATTACATTACGTATTGGACAGTTAACTGCTAATTTAATACTAAAATGTTAATAAAACTTACAGGTGTATAAATATATTGGTTTGCACATTTATTACTAGTTTTAATATTTTATCTTTAAGAAAATAATAGTAATTCATGCTAGTTTTCATGCAACTTTCCTTAAATAAAAATTGAGAATATTTTGAAAAGCAAATGATTTAATATTTAGAATCAGATAGTAATTGTACACTCTCTCACACAATAATTTGTGTATATATATGAGTCAGGAAATGACATTGTCATGTTAATTAAAACAATTAATGGGGAAAGGAGATAGAAAGAAGGTGACTTACCTGAGATTCATAGATGGTAGGTACCTTGTGAGGTTTAGAGTACTTGAATTTTCGGAGGCACCACCCCCTTCATCAGAAAGTTAGGAAGACATTTCCAGTGATCGGCTAGCCAATGACTGAATAATTGAAGAAAATGAGAAAGGTGGTGGCTTACCTGAAATTGAATTTTGGTGTCACCATTCAGTGTTAGCTTCCTTCTTCGGGAGTGACACAGTCCTTGTACCAGCCTACTAACAGGATGTTCAGTCCTATGTCCTAAATTTGACATGACATATTATTGCTTCCTTGCCTGATGACACCAACTGTCAATTTAAGGTAAGTCAGTCAGTCTCCTTCACACTTTCCTGATATAAATTAATAATTCTTATTTATTAATCCTAAAAACCTGAGCAATTTTTATGCTACTTTACAGTTAGATTGACATCTGTAATTAGTTATCTTACTATTTCTGTACTAAGCTTTGTGTTTCATTGCACAGCTGTGAGGTTTATATTGCTTGTTAGTGTAATAGCACATCTGTAAATGCTTTTCATGTAGTAATTAACAAATACAGTTACATTACTAGACATTTCGTGGACACTACATTCAGTTTGTATTTAAATTATATTGCAATAGTAATTAAAGTAATTGAGATATTGTAGTTTTTGGGTTTCATTGGACAACAAAATAAATTAACTCACTTTGTATATCTAATTGTAAAATTATAAATGGCTTGTAATTAAGTCTATGGGTTTACTTTAAAATATTCAATACAAAATTATATCCATATAAACAAATAATTAGAAATGCCACCGTTTTTCCTCACTTGTTTTATGATGCACTGCTGTTGTATCAATGTCAGAAAATATATTAGGAAGAAAAAAGAAATAATACCAAATTAACAAAAGAAATTGAAACTAGAAACTCAATACCTTAAGAATGCTTATATAACGTATTTACATATTCCTTATTACAAAAATAAATTAATTACAACAGTATATTTGTTTGGCAAAGATGTGCCAGCAGTAAACAACAAAATGGAACCAAGTTTCTACATCAGTAATATGCTCCTTGCAACTCATAACTAGCCCAATTTGCTGTGCATATTCATTCATTACAATTAAATCTCGTCACCACTCCAACACAATCCCCCATGAATTAATGTCAAGAGCTCCTTGTGTCACATCATGGCGACTGTTTACTGCTCCAGCATATGACCCATTTGTTTTAGTATAACATACATCACCAGATGTTTAAGTAATTTCGTCTGAAAACTTAAAAATATTTTCTAATTAAAAATGATTGCAATCTATGTTTAATAGTTATTTTAAACAACAAAGCTATTCAATAATATGTCTCACTTTCAATTTTAGTATAACCCCAAGTTCATTATTGTGAATTTAAGATACTTTACACAATTCCAATAAAAAATGTTTAAGAAATAATTTAAGTACTGGGATTAATATTACTTATGTTAAATTATTATTTTTTGCACCTTTTGTACTTGACACCAATTTGTGTGTATAAAATGATAACAAAGTAAATTAGAATACTTATGTTATATGCATAGTTACAGGGTGAGTATGTATTATTTGCATTGAAAACATTTGCATGCATGCTGTATTAATAATAGCTTTACCTGCTATTTGTTTTATAACCATTTTCCTGTGTAAATAATGCTTGTGGGGCCTATTCCATTACACTAGAATTCATTCGAGGACCAAGTATCTTCGACACAGGCTCATTGCTGGGCACAGCTGCAGTACTCCCAACCACAGGTGCAACAGTTCAACAAACAACTATGAGAAGTGCCACTCGAGCAGTTGTACAAGTGGCAAGCTCTACCCTGCGCACTCTGTTGGACAACACTGTTACTTCAAGCACTTTATCTCCCACAACACAGACCAGCACAAGTATCCCAACTACTCTGCCAACTACCACAACCTCAACTGTGCCCTCTACCACTACCTCTACACCCTTATCAACTACTGCAAGTACCACTCCTTTATCACTTTTTCCGCAAATATTTGAATCTGTGGACTACCCAAAGAGTTTTGATGGTAAGTTTAGTTTCTTTGAGACATGGGTAACTTCAACTTGCTTGCTTACTGTGTAGTTTATGTAATTATGTGTGTTTTATTTGTGTTCCTGATTAACATTTTTGTTAATTAATAATATGTTAAATTATTGAAATAATTGTTCATTTTCACTTTGCTTCTTTTGGATATATTAGCTCAATTGCAAGTAAGCTATTTGTTGTTAGTTAGTGTATACAGCATATTATAAACAATTGGGTCAAGTATAACTAATTTTCTGTATTTGGAAAACATTAATGGTTATGTTTTATCAAATATTTATTTTTATTTCAACTATTTACATGACTGTTTATATATTGACATCAATTTTCTCCCACCTTAGCTGTTTGATGAATGAAGCATTTCTTTGTTAAATTAATTTTATTAAGAAATAATATTTTTTTACGTGGTCAAAACTAGTGTTCGATTGATTGCACTGCTACTACAAAAGCACATATTTTCTAGTTGTCTTAAGAATGCTGTTTCATTGATATCAGAATTGAATAAAAATATAAAAACCTTTTAACTATTAGCACTTTCTTCTAAGAAACCATTTTTAAATGTACGTCAATGTTACTATATTACAACTAAAACTGTGAAAAATTAAAATAAGTGGTGGAAAGGGTACTTTATGCTCTTAAATTTATTACGATTTCCCTTAAGTAGCTCACAAATTAAATATTATTGCCTTAACATATTATAACCACTACTTAGTAAAGAAAAATATATTGCCTTGTTTCTGTATTTTTCCATTTGGTGTTAATAAATAGCTAAGAACATATTACTATATTGCATATTCTTTGGCTGTCCTAATTTATGCTGAAAACCCACTAATATTATCTTGTTGAATTAGGTACATTTAGCATAATGGAGTGTAATAAATGTGTCACTTTTACCATATTCAAAATAGCTAGAAGTCACCCTGATAAATGTAATAAAGTAACTCATCATGGTTATTTTATTTGTCATTTCATCTATTCAATTTTATGACAGAACCCCTTGATTTATATTGTTTCTTGTAATAATTTATGTAAACAACAGCGTATGAAGAGAAGAAGTTTTATGTTGTCTAAATGAAGCTTCAATACCTGTCCCTTGATTACTGTCTTTCAATAACATTTGTTCTATTTTTAGTCATCAAAACATTAGGTACAATTATCTCAGCAGTAATTTACAAGAAATTTAACTCAGATTTAATCTTTGTTCTGATTTTAAAAGCTTATACACAACAATAAAATATCACACAAAAGAAATATTTACCAATATAGGGATGATCAAAGAATTGTATACACACGTTATCTATATCATACTCTTTGAAATCACAATAGTTGAACAACAGATAGCTGTAGTATTGTAATTATTTACTTTTAATCATTGTAATACTGATGATAATATAAGTCCTACGGTTTATCAAAGTGTGTATACATTTTTGATCAGCCCTGCATATATAAATACATATTTGCATGAAATGAAAAATTATTTTGTTATGGAAGTGTAATATAATTTTGGAGTTGTGTAGGAAAAAATAAGGGATTGGTGGTCAGGATATTAGGTTGATAAAAACTGGATTCATGTTATCATGCTGATAGTTCAGATAGCGTATCACTTTCAAATTCTACTCAAAATTTATTTCTATAACAACTATTTAATAAATAGTAAAACAGCCTATAAGTCAGAAAAATTAACATAAACTTTATTAACAGTATCTCATGCAAGAAAGAAATGTTGGATTTTTAGAGTTTAAATCATACCAGATGAGGTTCCAAATTTAGGAATGTATTTTTGTGTATGAACTAGTGTTAATAAAGTTATTTTTCTTATTTTTAGGCTGCTATACTATTTATTGATTTCCAACCAGTCAGTTATTGTAACTAATTTTAATATTGATTGAAGAATTTGGCATTATAAAAAAATTATTGCCATTCTACATTGACGAAAATTTAAATTATGCAACGAATGTGTGTAGTTCTGTTTTTGTCAATTGCTTTATTTTTACTGTGGTCCATTTAATTTTTTATTATATAAATTAAATAGGTCAGATTATTGTAATTATTAAAGTTTTAATTGTCAGATGCTTCATTAATTTTCTTCTGGCTGATGGCTGAATTATTTATTGTAGAATTTAAATATCTCTGACAATTATAGTTATTAAGTCAATCAGTAGTAATTGCTCAGAAGTGGTTTAAACTATGAAGGATCAAGCTCCTATCAGTTTCTACTCAATTTTTAAACTACTTATCTATGTAGTTAATAAAGTAAAATTAAATAGGACAAAGAATTGTTGCATATAGAATCAGAGAATATAAATATTTACTAAATAAATATAGTCGGCAAGTTTACTGAATTCCACATAAACTTTTTATAACACCAACAAAATGGATATTTTTCACATGCCTTAGAGCAGTAATTTATTAATTTTTAGTATTTCATATTTCTGTAAATTTATTGAACATTTTATCATTTCTTCAGTGGTCAATGGCAATAACAGTGGTATCATGGATTCACCATTTCTCTACCCAGCAGCACTTACTAGTGTTAATAATGGAACATCTCTCACATCTTGTGGCCGGGTGAACATAATGGGAACTATTGTTCAAGACTCAGCACCATATTTGTTTCCCTTCATCATTGAATACAGTTTGATTGGTGCAGCTGTTATTTATGTTATGTGGAGGCACATTGGACGCAATCCTAGGTAAACTGACTTTTTCTACTTTTACCATTAATTAAGCACATTTTAAAAACAGAAATCAGTTATTCTCAGAGTAATTTGTATACTAAATTTAGAACTGGTTTTTTAAATATGATATAGGTATAGTGTATATTTTGTTAAAAACAATTAAAAAAACAGCAGTACCCATTTTTGCTGTTTATTTTTGAATGTCCATATAAAGAAGTATCTTAAGTTTTAATGATCAGATCTAAATATATATTTTACATTTTATCAGTCAATTACTGTGCTTCATTATGAAGTGTAATGAATCACCAAACTGTTCCTAAATCTGTAATTATTTCTAAAATCACATATGAGCAGAACATTTAGAGTTCAAAATTGTCATTTTATAAGTTCTAATTTTACTGTACAGCTTTCTATCCTTGAATAAACCTTTATCTTAAGATGTTATGTTTCTGGCCAACAGTTAATTAAATTGTGTTTTTGGTTAAGACTTGAAATAAATACCCCTTCTGTTTACTAACATGATGGACTAAGACATATATCTTTCAGGTATGTTGAAGAAGAAGACTTGGAACAAAGATTGGAAGCAATGCTTTCTCGAAGAGCAGTTGCTATGGCACAGGCCCGTCGACAGGGTCGTGTTGATTGTGTAGGAGCAAGCAAAGGGCTTTTCTGTGGATTGTTGCTGCTGGTTGGATCTCTAATTTGTCTCATTTTATTCTTTGTCCTCATCCACCATCCAGACTTTGGACTGTTGGCAATATACTTGGCAGATGTCTCTCACTGTGTTCTCATGGCACTAAGCATTATAGCAATTATAGTGGGTTTTATAAGGTAATGTTTGTTTATAGACATATATAAAGATTAATATTAAAACATTTATTGATAATCAAAGATTTTTTTATTTGCAATTTTAGATAATTAAATAAAAAATTTTTGTTTCTGAAACAGTTTAATTGAATAATATTATTTCAATTTTTTACTGCACAACTTTTCACATGTTTCTCATGTTATGATAGGTTACGTCTCAATAACATAATATTGAAGGTTAAATATTACTTTTTGTTCAAAAAGAAAAAGTTTACTATTGCAGAATATCTAGTTTTGGAATCACAACATTAATGTTCATAATGTCATAGGACTTAATTTTTCAGAATTTTTTGTTCTGTAATTTTATTACTCATCTAAGAGTTAAAATGAAGGAATTAATTGGTAGAGCTGTTTAACAGTCTTCTCAATCTCTATTTTTCTGATTTGTAAAACAATTATGAATTTACATTACGAGCTTGCCGTACATGACAAACTCAGAACTGTAAACAGATTAACATTATAAATATAATAAAATATTTAAAATAACTTTTCTTTATTGTAACTAGGTGTAAGTGCAGTAGTTACATAATGTTTTGATTGCAGACATTTCTATCATTGTGGAACTAGTGCACTTTCTCCTGGTTGGAAGCCCAAGAAAACTTTCTTAACTACATACACCAGGAAAGCCTTTGTTTGGTTATTTCATTTTCTGTTTAAATTTTTAGGGTTCAGAGCCTTAAATTTCGTGCTGAAGAACAAAGTGATTTAAATGACATTTTGCTGCGTGTATCAGCTTTTGGTCTATTTGTCTATGCTGTGTTCAGTGTAATTGCTGGTTCTATGGCAGCCTTTACTCAAGAACCAAACCTCCTGGTAATGATCACAGGATTGTTGTCAATTGTACAGGTAATAATTAGAACGATATAAATTATTTTTTTAAAGTTATTTCTTTTAGATATGATTCCATTAGTCCTCTTCTGTGAAAATAGGAAAGGAGAAATTACATACATAATTTAAATACAAGAATGAAGTGTAGAACAACTGTGAAAACATGTTAATGGTGAAGAAAGTCAACACCCACAATTACAAGAAAATACAAGAAATAATGAATACACAATTGATAAATTATAAAAAGATAGAGAATTTATAAATGACAGAAGAATAAACATAAGTAAAACAGATTAGTTTGTAAAAGAAAAGAAAGTTACATAAATATTAAAAACTGTAATTATCATATTGACGAGAGAGAGAAATAGTACACAATAAGAAATTTTATTCTGTAGTTGTTAAATCTGTCTGTATGTTATTAAGTATCTTTATCCCAAAATAATGAATAACGTGTTGATAAAGTTGAAGTCAATATTCATCAACTGATTCTTGATATCCCATTTGTGACACTATTAATTAGAAAATAAATTTTAATAATTTGAAATGTATCCACTAATTATAGTTTACATCCATTACAATACATTTTACAAGTTGCTCAAAGAGATTGAGGCTTCTATTCTAACCAAAAATGGCTTAGCAAAGACCAGCATAATCTTTATTACAATACAATAACACATGAAGAGGAAAAGATAGCTATGATACGGCAACTCGGCAATGAATATGTCAATTGGCTGAGAATTCATTTACCATTTATTTGTATGCTTGATTATTGTATATTTAGATTTAAATTAATGAACAGTTTTCATGTTCTACAGGTTGTGCTTCAACTGCTTTTCATAGCAGATGTAGCCCGCCGTCGAGTACATTTACCAGAGCATGATCGCAGTAAACCTGGAAGGCAAGTGGTGACGTTCTTGTTGATATGCAATGTAACAATGTGGGTGATATACACCTTTGAAGTACAGAAGGTTGTTGCTAATCCAGTACAGGTAAATTTAAATTAAATTAATACATATTTAATATCAACTATACCCAATTCAATTTCCCACTTGTCATTTGTTTGTGAGCCCAATTTATTTATTTATTTTCCGATTTCTGCAGGAAAGAGATAGTTGGTATTTGATATATTATATATATATATAAAATGTGTGTGGTTCATAAAATCTGATAACGTGAATGTTATTACTTGAAAGAAGATAAAGTGAATTTTTGTGATTTGTATCTAAATCATGTCATTCATGTTTCAGTTGGACTTTTATGGATTCTTGGCTTGGGCCATAGTACAACGTGTTACACTTCCACTTTGCATCTTTCACCGCTTTCATTCAGCTGTTACGCTTGCTGAAATCTGGAAGACAAGCTACAAGGCACGACTTGAGTGAGCATACTTCTCTTTCTTTCATTAACACACTGGAAGATACTGCAGCATAGTGTACTAAAATAATAATATGCGATTGAGGAATATGGAAGAGAATTCATTAACATGATTTATTTGTAAGTTAGTGATTATTAAATCACTATCATAGGTGAACAATTATTGATAAAGTAATGTCATCACCAATACTGATAATTTATTACAATTTACCCAATCATTTAATGAAAGTTGACACCTAAAAGCCAAAGATCTGATTAAGAATGTGTTTAGTCAATATAAAATTAGCCTGAAGAATGTCAATCCAGGTTTTCTTTCTTATGGCAGCTCAAGGAAGATATTTTTAAGGAGTGTGTTTTACTCAATGTGATAATAACTAAATAAAGCTGAAGCCATATTTAGTTATTGATTTAATTTATATCTTATACTTTTTAAATTTATGTTATATTCTCCACGTTATTAAGATAAAAAAATGTTCTTGCAGCTTCTATTGGATGTATGATTACAGATCATAGTTTTTGAATAGTAGAGAAAGTGGGGAATACATTATGTTTGAAAATAAAAATTATTTTAACGCCAGATGTCACAAATCAAATTAACTATGGCTAAAATGATTTTTATTCAGTTCAAATTAAGTTGGCAAGTACATAAGAAATCATTGCACAAATACTCTTCATAATTATCATTAAATTCATTATCAATAGCATATTGAAATGCATTCCATTGTTATGAAAGTGTTAAAAAGTTATCAATCAGTAAATTAAGTTCGAAGGTTATGTGCAAAGACATTAAATTACTCATAATTTCAGTTTAAATCAATCTGTTTTCAGATATCTTATGAACTATTAAATCAAACAAGTGCTAACATCTCATAAACCCATTGTCATACATGGACTGTGTTTAAAGAATAAATTAATTCTGTAATGGTTGTTAAATAATGAAGGTTTTGGAAATAATCAATATGCTGCTTTCTGTGTCACACTTAAGATATTAATGTGAGAGATATAAGAATTATAACCCTATTGATACCAGTTATTGTGAAGTACTTCTTTACTTGTAAGTTGCTGTATTTGAAATGTTACTTCTTCATTTTAAAAAGTATTAATTAGTTGTGTGACTCTTAAAATATATTTACAATTACACAAATTTATATCAAATCAATTTTACTACCTTGGTAAATATATACATATATATATATATTAATTTGTCTAAACTTTTTCATTTATAATATAACAAGGAGAATCGATTTTGTCTCCGCCTTGGATATTTATATACTCAAATTAATTTTTCTTAATAATATTAACATTGCAAATGAGGAACACAGTAAACACATACTACATCAAGTTTTTTTAAAACATTTTTGATACACTAAAAAATCAATTTCAATTAATCATCTCAATACAATGTGAATCAACTGATAACTGGGAAGTTTTGTGGACCACTCATTTCAAATATAAAATTAAAATGTGTTCAATTTTTATTTTGAAAATGAATCAGTTGACCTTAATTTATAAAATCATATAGTACAAAATAAAATATAGATGATGTGTGTTAATATTTTTTTGACTATAAAAGCTGATTTTTACGCATGTAACTGTTGTGAATTAAAAAAAATAATTGTACAATTTTTTTAGAATTCATCAAAAAGATTACCTAAGAAATGTTAAAAAATATATTTATTCTTAACTATAAAGTAAAATAAAAATTGATGTAAATGGTTTATGTTTAAATGAAAATAAATGCTGGATGATTTAAAACTAGAAAAGTTTTTTAAAATACAGAATGAGACCAATTTCTTTTTGAAATTTTGTATTGTAAATAATTGCATTTTTCCAACTTTCACTGCCGTACTCATGTGTGTAAAATTTAGAGATTTGTATATATGTATTGCAGATATTAAGTACACTAGAATAGAAATTCAAAAAAATATTCAGTAATAACTGAATTGAAATTTGATTTTAAACATGATGCTTCATTAGAGTGCTGAATAGGTTACATCAGGTTGTGCAATTTTGTAATATCCCTCCATTCAACCTAAAGAAATAAATACTTTAGAACTAGTTTTTAAGATATCTCTTCCTTTAAAATGAATTTCAATGTTATATTGGACTCTATTGTACTGTGTGTCGTGAATTGTTGTTTCACTGTTTGTTTCTTTGGATGTATTTTAATGTTAAATAAACCAAAGAATTGGAATAAGATACTGTACATGTACAAAATTACTGTAAAACATTTCAAATTCATTGAATTTTTTTCTATTTAGCACGAATTTATTTCAAATATATCTTCAGGTAAAATGATTAGTTTAGAAATATCAAAATAATATACATTCAATTTAAATGATATACATATATTTTATGCCATTTATATTTCTTGTTTCTTTATCACTTTTTGTACAAATAAAAATTTTAAATATAAGTTTAATACAATAAAATATTGTTCATGTAACAAAATATATAAATACAGTTAGTGTATGTAAAATTTGCATTTCTAGTTTGAAGGAATTAGTTTGCCTTGAAGTTATACCTATCCTCGAAATACACATCACGAACTGAAGAAAAATAATTATTGCTTTGAACAAACAGGTGGCAATGAATGGATTCGAACACAGTGGAGATTAATTACTAGTGTTACTTAGTGTTCACTCATTGAAGCATGCATATGTGAAGAATTAATACATTAATCCTGGTGTAGAATTACTATCAAGGTAAGTGATTTCAATTATGTATTGTGAATGCAAGTGAACAATTCCTCCTGACATAATAATAATTTTAGCACTGAATTATTATTTTACCTTCACATATTTTCAGTTACAAAGCATTTGTCATAAATACATTTCAAGGACATACAAAAATATTTCTCTGTATCGGTATAAAATCTAGAGTTACATGTGTGATTTACCAAAAACAGTTGACGTAACTCTTTATGTAATTGCTGATGTTACCACAGTACTTGCTACCAGATTGACAGCAGAAGAAGCTACTACCAAACTGTAGACAGCCACTAACAGAATTCATCAATGGACCCAGAAATGGAAGATGAAACTTAATGAGCTGAAATCTGTGCATATCAAAAAGCGAATGCAATACCCTCAGTGAGCATAAACAGCATTGTTGTACCATTTACCAACACTGCTAAATACCTGTGTATGACATTGGACACAAAGTTCAAGTAGAAAAAGCACTCTACAAAAATGTGACAACTATATTGACTCCTCGGAAACATTCTAGAATGTCAATACAAAATAAAATACTAGGTGCTGCGATTCACTGTAGACACTCTGTGGTATCTGAGAAACACTGGCCTACACAAAGACTTAAAGGTCCCTTTTATAAAAAACGGATCAAGAAAGCTACTGGGAAACATGGAGACTGTATTCATCAACATCCCAACACAGGCGTTCAAAACTACTAGGCAACACAAACTTACACCGCAGACTTAGGAGGATTAAACACTTCAAGCTAGTGTAGTGAGTTCTAAAGAACAAAACAGGTACATGGAGTGACTTCCTTGTTAGTATGCTGAACTATTATATTTAAACAATTAGACTTAAGAAATACAAGACTATAATTGATGGTTGGTCACATTTGACCAGTTTCAATGTACTGCACAACCTAGAAGTCACTTAAGGCTACTACTCATCCATCTCCAAATTTGTAATTACATAACCTAGACCCCAAATTAATCTGTGTAAAATATTCGAGCTCATTGTGCTTCGGTTTAGAAGTTACATGCCCATGTTTAATAAGTAGTCATTTAGTTAATATAAATATACATAATTCATATAGCATAATAGCCTGCTCTTTGTAAAGTTACCATTAAAGTGTGCCTGTTGTATACTGAATATATATTGCCCTAAAATTTGGGTATTTTCCATCCAATTTTTTAGATAACTTGCAAGTGCAACATCTCTGCTATACTAGAGTTTCTGTTTCACCACTCCTTAATATGGAACTAGTTACGTACAGATGCAAAGTATAGTGGCATTTAGATCATCTGCTGATGAGTGATTGGTTTCCAAACTGAGGTACAACTTTGTCATGACAAGTTTTGTGGTGACTTTGGCACATAGGCTTGTGTAACTTCTGAACCAAAGCACAATGAGCTCTAACATTTCGCACATATATTTTAGGGTCCAAGGTTAATTTAATACAAAATTTTATGGGATATGGAGATGGTTGAGTAGGGAAGCCTCTGGTAAGTTGACATGGAATGACCCTACGAACTAATCATATAAAACTTACACGTGTGAAGACTAATCTTAATAATTTAGAAATTATATTACTAAACTATTAAATGTTAGTCTTAGTATTTTCTTTTATGCAAAGAAATATGAAATTTAATTTTTTTCTTGCATCTCAAATTAAAGGACACTAATTACATGAAAAAATGCCCAATTTTAAGGAATACTTTCTTCACTTAATTCAAATGCTAAACTACATTAAAAAAAAATAAAGTTCTAACTTACTGAAATAAACAAATAAAATTTGATCTCTTCTCATTTTCAAATTAGGTGACATTAAAGTAAAATCATTACTTATTGAATTTAACACTAAATTCATTTTAATCACATTGCTTTCTACTATTGGCCATTTGAAAAATAATGTGTTCAGACTAATGTTCCAAAAATTGAAGTTAATTAAAGGTAGAGTCATACAGCATTTTTTATAAAGTATATTTTCAAAAATATACTAACAACTCTGTTCTGTGATGGCTCGCACACAAAATTTTTTCCATATTTTAGAAGTGAATGAAAAGGTTTAAAGTTATATTCACTCAGGATGCAGGTGGAAGGAAATATATTTAAAGGGTTTCAGAATGTACCACTAAATAAGTAATTTGTATTACCTGTAAACAATAAAATATTCACACAATTATAACTATGTAATTGCTTAAAGTACTCTCTTTCATATGTTCTGTATACTTTAAGTAAATAATGGGCTCTATAATAAAGTCCTGTGGTACACCATTTACAAAAGAATTGAGAAGGAAAATTAGGTTAAGGAAGAAAGGCAATTCAGAGAGACATATGAGTGATGACATTATAAACAATCATGTTCATCATAAATATCACGGATTTCTGAACTGTGCACATAATGTAAACCACATTGTCTCCCTGAGTTTGATTACTGAGTAGAACCATAAATGAATAATGAGCACGTATATTTCTGTAAGAGTTAGAAACTAATGGTTTTCTATTTGGAATAAACTTCTACTTACATATAAGGAAAATAGAGGAAAGGTGACAGTGAGAATAATTAAACTGGATATGAAAGACAGATAGAAAGAAGTTAGCATACCATTAAAACGATGGTAGGAGGTATGCATGGTAATTTTCGATTTTCAAGTGAGAGGAAGATCTTCAAACTTTCTTGGACGTTAGCTTTCTTCCTTTGGAAAGTCATCCCATGTGCCGCGACTTGCCGGCGGTTCCTTCTCTGTAATTTTGGAAAGTAATTATATTGTTACACGAGATCTGAATATTAATACAGTGGTGTAAATCGTTTGCATGAATTATTAATTGGCTGTAATTAAATTATTTTAGTGTGAAAAATATAACTATTATTTTATGTTTTGGCCTACTATAAAAAGAAAAAGTAAAATGGATGGTTTGCCACATGCGTGAAGAATTTACTTCTCATGAGTGTCTATGGAAAATGAAGCAATACACAATGTATGACTTGTTATATCCATAACGATTATTGTTGGCACAAATGTAACCATTTCAAAAATAGCTGTTTTTCGTTTTTGGCAACCCTATTTTATGACAGATTTTGCTTATAGTTGTACGTTTTCGTCGTTAAATTTCACTTTGAAAATTTCTTATATTCTTAAATTTTCTTAAATCTTTCGCATTTACATAAATTTTCATATTCAAACAGATTTTATTATTTTCATCATTAACTATTTATTCTTTAATATTTATGCTCAATATATATACAATATTACAAGGAAATAGCCTTCCAATTTGTCAGAAGACAATATCTTTGCAACGTTTCGTCTAGATTAGTCGACCTCCTCAGCTACTAAAAAAAATTGATTAAATAAATTTATAAATTTGAATAGGCCTACAGAATATTTTTAAAAAATATAACAAGTAGGCCTATTTATTAATAAAATACCTTTTATATTGATAATTCAATATTTACAAGTTGATAATTTATCGACCAGAGACGTAGTGACCGAAATTGTGTTTAGCAATGAATAAGTAAAATTAGTTAAATTTCAACAATGGCAAATGAAATAATACAAAAATTAAATTACTGTAACAAAAGCGTTTCATAAATATTATGTCAGTTTTTACTTCCAGTCCATTAGGATTGCACCGGATATGGAGCATTTCGCTCATCAGTCTCAAGAATAATTGACTTCCACATTTTCCATCTACATTACGTTTTGTTAGAAACACGTGCCTGGAGTCAACATTGTACTTTTAAGCATTACGTTCGTCGTTGTCTTCATCTTCTTTTAATAGCGTTTTCGTTGCTCTTTTAGTTTGACAATGCACGGTTTTTTACAATTCAAGTAGTTAATTTTGTAAATCACTTTATCTTTTTATAGAACACTAATATTGTCTTTAAAATTTTTTACAATATTTAAATTATTTATCGATTTAAAAACAAAAATAACATCGTAATTATTAAATAAGTAAATATATTTATTTTGTATGTTCATAACGTAAGGTACAACTATAAAACTCAATTTTCTATTATTAATCTTCTTATCTGTTAAATTGTTGTCAAAGTTTCTGAATTTATTCAATCAATTTTTACACAGTTATTGATATATAATGTTGTAGAGATATTAAAATTATTTGTTGACGGATTGGCTGGAATTTTTATTTGTAATATATGTATTACTAAGCTTATCTTACATCGGTGAAATTAATTAATAACAAAGACAAATAGAAATAAAATTTGGAACTAGTGGAGACTTATCACCCATCCTCTGATTGATGCTGCGAAAGGAAGGGAAAACTTTCAGTATTTTACAAAGGTGTCAATGATAAAGGCTATAAATTAATTAAAAGTCGGGAGGGGCCTAAAAGTGACGTATTAAGTTAGGGGGATAACTTTCCTCTTTAGCCTAAAATTTTAATGAAATAAATTTAAACTATTTGGAACATATAAACATTTATATAAAATTTTAAAAAGTAAAAATTCCATATGTGCTTTAGAAAAGATCATTGCTATGTATCTCAAATATATATCTTTGATGTATTTGTGAATTGTTATAACCTTGGGATTTTGGATAATGTAAATTCTCTGTAATTCACGCTTGACCAAAGAGTATCTTTAAAAAAAAGATTGTCGTAATTTGATTTTTTATCATTATTTTTCTATCAAAATGTTTAAAACGTATTGTAATGTTTTATGATTAATTAAAAAGGTGACATTACAATAACTTAATAACATAGTGTTTCATTTTTAAAGTCCAATCGGCCCAAGCATATAGAAAATACCTTATTATCAGAATTTAGACCCAAGAAAAAACAATTTCCTTTCTCCTCCAACATTTTAGAATAGAAAATGATATATTTTTAACATTCAATTGAGAAATATGCTAATATAACTTCTCATCCAAATCGTAATACTGATTTCGAAAATGCTCAATATTTTTAATGTTCCCGCTTGAATTAATATTTGTACCTTATTTATTTTAAATTACTAATATATGGTGTAAATATGTAATCCACTTCAATTTGTCTTTTGTTGCTTTAAGAAGGATTTTAGCGGACTCAAAAAGCGCTGTTTTAACATGGGCTCTTATGGCTTACGATCGAGTTATACACCTACAGGAGTGGGGATGGCTGTCACGCTGCCGTAAGCAAGGCCTGGCATTGCCTCTTTATCTAGTTACGATACTCTTTGCGCTTGACAACGAATCGCGCTGCATACGTATCTTTGGACTCCACATGGATCCGCGGAACATGAACGACGACAGTAAAGCAGAATTATTAAATAAAATAAAAGCTCAAGGCGAATTAGTTAGAAAGCTAAAATCTGAAAAGGAAGATCCAGAGAAGGTATGTATTTCTCTAATAGTGCCTTTCAGTATTCTGCTGTACGAGTCCATGTTCTAAAAAAATGACATTTTACAAATAAATTTGTTTTCTCACCACCGTTTATTTTGATCATTATCAAAAGCAATTAATTTGATCCAATACCAAGTTAGGTTGTTTCGTTTCGCCCACCAGTCTTATAAAAGGTTACCTAACCAATAATGAAAAATATTTACTTTTTGAAGTTAGTTTTAAGAATTTTATGTTCTTAAATCATTATATAAAGGAGGAATCCAAATGGTGAAATAATATTGTAATGATATATTACACCATGCTTCAGTTTGTGAACACAGTACAATATAACCTAATACCAGTATGTTAAAGAAATTTTCATAATTTCATTCGAAGTGTTTCCTGTTTAGCATACTCTTTCCTCTTCTAGGGTAAATGTGAACACATTAAGAAGGCTAAAAGTGTTACTGTGACAGAGTTGCAAAGAATGAATGAATTTCTCTCAGAAGTTAGTTACTTTGGTGGCTTTCTTCCATCTCACACAGACCACATAATGTATGAAGGATTACATAAACCCCCTTGGAAAGTCAAAGTTCCACATCTAGAACGTTGGCACCATCACATGGAAAGTTTTACTTCATCTGATAGGAAACTGTTCCCCATGCAAGGCTCTCCCATCTGTCTGAAACAGTTTTTCTCTAAAAATAACTATGGAAGAGTTGCAGAGGTTCAGGTGAGGTTTTATGGGTGTTAAAATTAGAACACTTTATACAAACAAATTTTACGATAATAGTATGTAGGCTGTATTTATTAGGATTGCATGCATTCAAGAATTAAAGTAGTTGTTTAAAAAATATCCGTCTTGTGGCACAAGAAAACAGAAATTCACAACATATTTTTCATTTTTTAGTAGTTCTTGGATTCTTATTGCTGATTTTGTCAGTAATTTACGGTTTCTTTATGAAATAATTATGATGTATTAAAGTGTTTGATGGTCCAGTTCCTTATATAATATTTCAGAATACCAATATACTGTTGATTATCGATTATTTGTCATTGGTATAGCTTTATTATTATTATAGTGTCAAGTTTGCTTTTTATATACATTTCCAAGTGTAGTCAATATCACTCATACTTCAACCTTATTTTATGTGTCTTTCAATTTGAAAGTAGGATAAGCACTTCCCCAAGGATACTAATGTAAATAATCAGGTCCCAATTTCTTAGTATTTAGTCTAAATTCCGTGAACATAACTTGAATATTCCTTTCAAACTATTTGCATCATTTTTTAAAAATTGTTGGGCGAATGCAAGTGCTTCTTAGCTACAAATTTAATCGTGTGTCAGCATAAAGATAAGCCATGGTCAGGGTCATATGGTAATATATATGTCAGTATATTAATGGGACGATACATTCCTCTGTTCGCGATTGCGTCATTCAGAATTCATTACTCCTCTGGCGTGCGGCACGAGAAGCGAAATCGAAAAACCATTTAAATCATTAATGATTAAAAATCTTTAAGTAATTTTTATTTCGGTATACGTACGCTTTGCTGTTTTTAAAAAGTACTGACGAAGGGAAAAAAACACTGTTTAGTGGCATTTAAAGAACTTGTTTTATACTGAGAAAATGTACCGCACGATCATGTTTCAGATCGTGCGTAGATAAATAAACAAGTACTTGGGTGTATAAAGAAGAATATTTAATGTCTGTATAAAACTTAAATAAGATAAGAATTGATGACCCGTGTAACAGACACACTAAACACTTTGAACAAGAATTTAGAAATTCATAATTAAGACGTTCGATACATGAGACAGACTGTCTCGTATTGCCATGGACCACAACTGTTTATTTTTAAATTCTTGTCCAAAACGTTTAGTGTAATTGTCTGTTATACCGGTCCTTAATTCTGGTTTTATTTAAGCTCTTGGGTGGTTCTACTCCAAAATGCAACCTACAGAACTATTCATTATTGCCTTTGGTCAGTCCAGCTTCCCAACTGTTAATCAAGGATGTTATGGAAAAGGAAAACCTTGACATGTATGCAACGCTACGAAACGGATTTTCGACTATATACAAAGCAGGCTGTACAATGACGTATCAGCTTCAACTCTGAATTTATAATATTGAGATTTCCATTCTGCGGCAGGTAGAATTTGAAAGTGGTTATGTGGAGTGTGACTAGAGACAAAGTAAGAAAGAATGGGATATTGTTGTGAAGAGAGGGAAAAATACAGCTGTTTTTGAAATGGAAAAGGAAAACTGTTCGATATTCAAAGCTTGAGTATTTTTCACGGCCGTACACGAGTTTGTAGAACAGATCGTAAACATAGTCCATCAAATGCTAAGGTTAGTCTTAACTGTAGAACAGTGGTGCATTGCATCCTTGAGCCTGATTGTATTTCGGACGAGAAGTCCCTTTACATTGTTAGAAAGCATTGTACGAGTAGACATGTATTATGAATAAATACAATGAATGTTCAAAAGTCCGAAATAAAATAATTAATAAGTTCTTCAGACAGACAGTTCCAAGCCAATATAGCTCTCAGTGCCAACAGCTGTACAAAGGAGAAAGGCAGTAAGTCTAAAATGAGAAATCAACTGTGAAATATTTTCAAAACTTGAAAATTTTTACTTACTGCCTTTCTACTTAGTACGGCAGTGTAGTCGAGAGTTATCTTCACCAAACGAGCATCACGAAACTTGGACCCGCTCGTCATTCTTGAGTTTTGTGATTCAATAAACTGGCGTAAGTTAATGTTTTAACTGCGTCAAAGATATTCCTTTTCCTCCCCTAAGTGAAGCAGTTTCTATCATATCTATTTACCAGCCCATAAAAAGGAATGTACGACGCTATAAAATGTGCTCGAGTCACATGGCTCATCTGAACTCGTATGTCACAAAGTAATTGGCACTTGGCATGCTAAAGGGCCACTATTGATGTAGAACAATCGAATTGCGTAGGGTTGAAATGTTACAATCACGACTGGCTTCTGTGACGTGGAAACGGAGATTTTTAGGAACCGTTGGAAACACTTTCTCCCGTAATCGTAGCTGTGTTTTGCGACGCTTAATCCAAGGACTTACAATCTGGAGGTCGTGGAACTAACTGATCCTGGTGAATGGCGTGCCGTTTAGAAATGTGAACTTCCAGGAACATTCCGCTTATCGAAATAAGTTCTGAAGCCATTTAATATGTTTAGTTCACTCATGTTTCGCTACCTCAAGTAATTAGAATAAAGTTCTGAGAATGTGATTACACATGTCTACAGGTTATTCCGTATTGTTTTGTGCTAGCGGATTATATCCAATTAGCAACTCTAATCGATTATATGCAGTCATTGAAATATATATACACATATATATGACATTGCCAGGTTAATTAAAACAATGACAGGAAGTTGATGGCTTACCTGAAATTTACATATGGCAGGCACCATTTAAGGTTTGAAACATGAATTTTCGGAGGCACCGCCCCCTTAATCAGAAGGTTAGGAAAACATTTCCAGTGACACCCGTTCGTTAGTCACGAACTTTGTCTCTTTTTCCTGTCGTTATTAATTATATCAATGTTGACTAAAACGTTTATACAGCAAGGTCCCTCATAACACTGTTTCAATGTTACACGCTGTTTTTGCGATTCTCCGATTTCAATGACGCATTGAGATACTGGTTACTCGCGTCATGTTACTCTTTTGATGTACACATGCAAGTGTAACATGTTTTCTACGTCACAGTTGATTTACGACCGTTATTGTCTGTAGATATATAAATGACTATTTTTAGTGTTTACTGTGCGTGATAACAAAGTGAAATAAAGTAAAGGGACAAGAAAAAAGTATTTCTCTAGATAGTAAAACGCCGGTGTTCAGACTATAATATCGACATTGCATTATATTTGTCAACTGTACCGATACATTTTTTAAAATAAAGCAAATTCGTCTCGGCTACAAAACTTTTATATCAAGTCTCGAGTAGTTCCGTCGATTTAATAACAGAACCAATCTTCATAACATGCAGATTACTGGAGAAGCGGTTAGTGCAGCTGCAGCATTTCCAGCAAGCAATGAGGAATAATACTTCTTAATTAGTATTCAATGTTGATGAAACCGACCTTTCTTGGAAGAAAAAAAAAGCAAAGTATACTTTTATCCCGTGCAGAAAAACGAGCATGAGGATATAAAGCCGCTAAAGATGTTTGGTAACACTGATGGAGACTTTACATTAGAACCGCTACTTGTTAATCATAAAAAAAAAATACCAGCTTAGAGATTTCCATCCTTTGCGTCCCTCTTCTGATCTTACACCACACTTCCCTCTAATACTAACTTTACAATACCGTCATGTCTCAAAACGTGGCCTATTAATCTATGTCCTCTCTTGGTCAAAGTCTCTCTTCTCTTATTCTGCTTAGAACTTCCTGCTTAGTTACCCAATCCAACAATAAATAAACCCATAATTAATCTGGTTTCATAATGAAACAAAAGCTGATTTCTTTTTATTATCGATTCTGTTTCACTTATTTCCAACATTGTTACATGTTAAGATGGCCTAGTTAACGCTGTTTCCTTTAGTACTCGAACTTATTGAAACGTATCCCAGGGTCTTTCCGTACTCGGAAGTAACGTTGACCTCACGTCAAGGAACGTGTGTTGTTGGAGGAAATTAGACCAACCCTGTCAAATTACGTAAAAACTGCAGTTATCATTAGCTGTGTTGATGTTACTTTTGGTTCACATCCACCTGAAGAAATGATCATTCGCTGATAGCCGGATCTTTGGATGATTAACAGAAAGAAAGGACTGACGAGTGCAAAATACAATCAAAACTTTATTTTATGTGAGTCAATATATTCTCTCGACACACGACTTCATCAAATATTGAATGCGTTTATAAACAGCTTTCCAAATTTCCTCGATTGGTAACATGAATTTTCTGACTCAACGGTAACTAAATTCTAGAGTGATGATGCTCGTTGCCCTTACAAGTGGTGTCGGATGCAAGAGTTTTTGTACAATCGTAAGTTGCGGCTTCATTGGCCAAGCGTGTTGTTACTTTCACTTCAGCGAATTTACCTTCACGCGACGTTGCCAACCGCGCTCACGAGATAAAATGTTCTCCATTCATCGACGATTGACTCTCAAAGTTGAAGTTCTCTATCAGTAGGTGTATTTGAATCACTGCGATCACCGTGTGTTCCCCTAATTGAAAAATAATGGTGAATCGGTATATTCTTCAGTAATTCATCGGTTTAGTCAGGATTAACCCTCGCAGGTATTTTCCCTCCAGATTGACTGCGTGGCTCACTTTTGGTAATGCCTCATACTCGGGGGGTTTTCAAGGTACTCACATGCCGAGGCGCCTTCATCTATTTATAGGAGCTGTATGTACTGGGGTCAAAGACCCTGAGCATACGGTACGAGTTGTCCGCTGATCCCATTGGATCCTCTCCTGTCATTCGGAAGGACGTGAAAACAGTACCCAATAGCCCGACCTACCTGATGCAGGTTTTCTAGAGTTTTCCCTGCATCTCCCTATGTAAAACACTGGGTAGGATACTTAAACTATAGCCTGGGGGCCCTAGTTACCCTTGGTTACCTTTTCAACACCCTTCCTATGCTCTTAAAGGGGAGTTGCCTCTTTCAAGATCACCCTCATATAGCCTGTTAACCAAAAATAAGTTTATTCTCTGACTAATATTTTGACAACCATCTCACTCCGAATCCTCTTAACCTTCTATAAACAAAATAGATGAATAAGCAAATAGACAACTTAAGGAAATGACATAAATACAACATGATGTTTCTGTTGAAGATTGTATTAAATACTATTGAAGTTCACATAGCACCCCTCAGGTGTGATAAAACAAAATTTTAGTAATGAAACTGGCTTTGTAGAAATGTTTTGTGGTATTTATTTATCACCTTATTTTGTATGTTTATTGTCCACTTCTTCATCTTATTGTTAATTTTTACCTAATATAGCCATGTTTATTTTATTAATCTTGTATACAAACTAAAACAGTATTGCATCTGACGTACAGTATTACTTGTTATTTTCCATCTGTGAGATTACTCGAGCAAATTCAACAAAAGATTCGATGTGTCAGGTAGGTATGAGTAATGGGTTCAGTCACTGTCTTAATCCCTTAAATGAGGAAGTATTGAACGGAATGAATACACATTTTTCTATGTAACCCAGTATCCCAAACTAACACAACAATCACTATTGTAAGGAAATGTGCACTAGTTTCCTAATCTTTTTATTCATGCTGGAGAGGCACAGTCAGCATAGATATTCTTCTTCAGTTCTTTATAACTATGGCTGGCACAAATATCCATACCTATGCCAGGATTTGGTCCCAAAACCTCGTGTTCTGAGCTTGTTATGCTTTCCTCTACACCACAGTAGGTCAGCACAGTTTATAATTGATCAAAAACAAGGAAAAATGTTTCATCCAACAAATTTCACTCTGTAAGCAGTGTACCCTAACATAAGGAACATTAAGTGGATTATAGGATTTTTACAATTATCACATATTTGAATAATCTAACTAATAAACTTCAATTTCAGTCACTTTTTCAGACTAGACACATTTACAGTTTAGTACTCGCAGGTCTTTTTTTGACATACAAGAAATGTTTAAATTTAATATTGACAGACTTCTGCCAATCTATATTTTTTTGACTCATTGTCATTTCAAATTGTGTGTGGTAGTATTCAAATTATTCTTTTAGTTAATATTATGAAAGTTTCTGAATTTCTTTATACTTCAGTATTCTCCATTTCTTTCCTGTTTAATGTGCAAGTTGTACACATTGATTGCAGCTTATTTGTTTTTATGTACCATTGTTTAGATGCCATGTCAATCTCTTTGACTTAAACATGTTTCAAATCATATTAATTGTTCTGTATAACTGTAAAGATGCATTTTTTTGCATTCCCTTTCATTACTTCATGTAGCAAGAAGCATTATTTTATTCCAAGCAGAAAACTGAAGTATTTCATTTGATTTATACAGATACTCTAAAAGTATATCTACACTGCATACTTTCATCCCTTTGGTTCTGATCGTACTTTGGTGGCATAAAAGAAAAATGTTCCTGCAAGAAGACATTGTTTGATTTTCTCTTTCATAATTATTCCTGGGTTACTGTACAACTATCTATAATGGTGTCAAAGTTACCGTTCTTCACTAAATCGCCATTCTGGTTGCACCAAATATATAGTTGGGTCTTCCCTCATTCACGTGTCTTAAGCACTTTTGGCATGGTAAGTTATGTATAAATATTGAATTGATTTAGGTTTAAGTATATTATATATTACTAAACCTTATGACCAAAGTTAATGCATGAGTTAAAATGTTTGTTAGTATAAAATGAATTAATGCTAGGTAAAATCAAATGGACATGCTAAAATACTTGGAAGTATCAGAATACTCCACATTTAAGATCATTATTGACTTGGGATAAAAACTTATAAAATATTGTGTTTTAGGTAAAAGAAAGAAACTAATCCAAATGTAACATGTTAGTTTTAATTCTGTAGTTTTTATTGTGACACCTTTTATTTGATTGTTTAATATTCCAACTATATATAAATGATTTGTGTTTTGGAAAGAAAATTTATTGTGCTATTTATATAATTGTAAATTCATATAATACATTTCTACAATTTTACTCAGGTTAAATTTTCATAACACAATTGTTGGTTCTATATTGTCTTAGATGGCATTTTTATATACTTTATTACATAATTTAGCTTTTAATGTAATTTCCAATAAAATTATGGATATTCATTTCAGATTAATCAAGAGGTGGTAAAATTGAAAGAACTCAAAGCAAAACTTGCTCCAGATGAAACATCTACACCCCACAAGTTTATTCTTAAGACCCCAAAAGGTACTAGAGATTACAACCCTCAGCAAATGGCACTTCGTTCTTCAGTTTTAGATAAGATTATTAGTGTTTTCAAACGACATGGTGCTGAAACTATAGATACTCCTATATTTGAGCTTAAGGTACATACACAATTTCTTATTATTATTGTCATTCATTGTTTCAAATTAATTCTACAGTTTTTTGAAACTAAGCTATCTCATTACTACTATTAGAACTATAGAATAGTGATGTAAGAATGTTAATGTTGTTTCAAATTAAATTAATATGTATGGAAATTATGAGAATTATTAATACATTTTGTTTGTGATTATAATATATAAAATAAACTATATTCAATCAAATAAAAATTAACTTACAAATGAGACTATAAATAAAGAGGTTTTATTTTATTTTATTAAAATTTGTTACGTTAAATCTGAGCTTGATGTAAGAGTATTTTGTAATTCATAATATTAATAGATTGAGTTATGGAGTGTAAAATGTGTTAAATCAATTTAGTAAACACTGTAAGTAGTGTACAATGATGTTTTTTTTAGTGTTTAGGTTGTTGAGTGTTTCTCGTTAGTACAAAAATATTTTTTCCATTGGTGTAGGATAGTAACCAAATATGTTAATCATTTTATTAATTGCAATTAAAATTTGTTTACTTTGAATGTGTGTGTCAACCTTTCTCACTTTTCCAATCTGAGTTGTAAAGTATCATATATGTAAGATTGTTTTCTTAATATTCAAAGAATATAATTAGTTCACCTAAAGGTTTTAGAATATTTTTTTAAAAAAAAGCATTTGATCAATACTCAAAATATTACTCTTTCGCCAAAAGTTTCACAGGTTATAATCGTTAACTTTTTAATTGTAAGGTGTTCAAAATGAGAATCATATATTCCATAAGTACATATTCCTTACTGTTAAGAAAATACCAACTCCAGTTGTTTTGTATGTTTATCAATGATTTTTAATTGATTTATTTTGTTCTTAATCTTCAAAATCTAGAAAATATGTATAAAACTAAATTTGTTGTAAATTAAACTTTAATACTTATTTAAAAAAACTGATCTTACTTTAGGAAGTCCTAACTGGAAAGTATGGAGAAGATTCAAAATTAATATATGATTTAGCTGACCAAGGTGGAGAAATACTGTCTTTGAGATATGATCTGACAGTACCATTTGCACGATATTTGGCAATGAATAAAATAAGTAACATTAAACGCTATCACATTGCTAAAGTATATCGCCGAGACAATCCTGCTATGACTCGAGGGCGCTACAGAGAATTTTATCAGTGTGTGAGTAGTAAAATTTTATTTGTAATATCCTTCTAATGCTTTTTTCCTATAACAACAGTCGAAGTTAGTTTTAATTGTTTTTCTACCAAGTAATTTACTTTATTTAAATTAGTTTTAAATGTTATGTTTAAGTATTAAATTTCTGGTGCAGGATTTTGACATTGCTGGGCAGTACGATCCAATGATTCCTGATGCTGAATGTGTTAAAGTTGTATCAGAAATATTACAGTCATTGCAACTGGGAAAATTTATTATAAAAGTTAATCATAGACAACTTTTAGATGGCATATTTGAAGCATGCGGAGTGCCTGAAAGTAAATTTCGTGCTATATGTTCTGCTGTAGACAAGCTTGACAAGGTAAGACATCTCATTGTTGTGCTAATTAATTTATATTGTCTGCTCACAAGTTAGCACTATTTTCCATACTTTTAAGTCAAGTTAAGCTAATTATTGTTTCCCAAGCCAATGTGTTCCTCCCATTTCTCTTAAAAAATTATCTAATTCAATTTGTGGTCATTTTATCTCTACATTGTGGCTTTTACCGGAAAATGCTTTCACACCTATTACTAAATGTGTTTGGCTTTCTAAACAACTGCTTTTAAATATAACAATTCTGCATTTTCTATCACAGTTGATCCTTTTTACTAACATCCTCCACACAAATGGCTTAGATGACTTGAAATTTTCTGAACTTCCAAACCACTAAATTCTTTTCTCTCAGCAAACTTCTGATTTCTCTCACCTAATTTCTCCTCAGGCATCCAGATTTAGGAACTCTACTTCAAGTAGAAAGTTTTGTGGCTATTTTGAAAGATTCTGGAGGATTGTAGTAGATTGACGAACATGACAGCTGAGGTGTATGTATATCCATATCAAGGAAGGTGATGTTGGTAGGGGAGTAGTTCCAAGTGAACTTAAATGGCAATTTGGTGTTAAGGTTTTGAAATAAATCTGACAGGAATTGTGGCCCATAGTATGAAGATTTAATTTTTGAACCAGCACCAATTTCTGTAGAGAAGAATTGAAGTGGTACTATTGCAGTTGTCCCATGTTCAGGTTGGCACAGAATGTATGCCACTTTCTGATGGTAGATGTTGCCTTCCTGGTGATAACAAATTGTGGGCAATTGGTAGGTTTGAATTTATATTAAGAGTTTTGGAGGAGATTAAGAGGTTCTTCAAATATAGGAAGCAAATGAGGTGTCATTCTGGATTCTGGCAGATTTTTTGAAAATGTATTACCATTGAGACAGTTTCACAAAATTTCAGGGTGTCACTAGAAAGTCTAATAGGGTCAAAATAAACTCTCATATTTCAAAAGATTAGTAATTTAGTATACATCTCATATCAGCCAATAATACATTGGAACCCTTTTCTGCTTGAAAAAGGGAACCACACTTTCCTGGAGTACCCAAGGATTACCTTCAGGTATCCTCCCAATTTCCACAATGTCCTCATCGGCTCTTGCAGTTCCCTAGATCCACCCCCATCCTCACTTTAGAATCTAATACATTCCTCCACGATATGCCACTAATAATTCAAGTATAGCATTCATTATCTGTCTCTTCCCATATCATTTACCAGATTGATTGCAGGCTGTCCTCCAATACAAATTATCTCATATTGAATGCATTGCCAATCACTGCAGCTCTGCCAAACGATCTATAACACTAATACCAATAGCTCAAGCCGAAAGCCACAACACTAACTATTTCAATCAATGTTTCATGCTGACTTCCTAAAAGTGTTACGCCTGATTCATCATCAATATTTTTCCAAATCATTCTTCAGTCCAGCAAAGTCTGACAAGCTGGCATGCCTATCCAAGTGAATTATTTATTTTGACTTTGCCACATTACCTTCCCTTGCTTTACATTTATTTTGTGATGGAACCGCCTGCCATCTGAAAAATTAATGTTGATCGGCGAGTGATTGTAGTCATTGCACAACTTAAGTCTGCCGACAGAGCAACCTTAGAGAAATAATTCGGGATGTCACAATAAGGATAGGCACACCAGCTGAATAAATCCTACTGGAAAATAGGGCCTATATTATTTTATTATCAAAATGTTAATAAAAAATTCAATTTGAAAAAACACAAGAAAGCTAAAATGTAACAGTAAATCTGAGGAAAACACAAATTAATTACAAAACCTTAGCTTTCAAGTAAAGTACTTTAAATGTTATTCATACAGTTTAATAATAATATCAAGCGTGGATTTTAAAAAGAAAACTAAAATTAATAAGTTTGTCTTTTTCTTAATAAATAAAAAGAATATGATTTTTCAAATATAAAAAATGTTTGTCCTGTAGTCAACTACTGCAGGTAATAGTGTTTGAACACCCAATCTATCACATTGCACTACTCAAGAGTTTTCCATCAAGCCCAATCAAGTGGTTTGTTTTCAAACTGGTCTCTGACCTTGCAGCAGTAAACTGTAAAATACTCAAAACATATGTGGATAACAAAATTAACAACTTTTGCTAACAATTTTTTTTATCTCATTCTATTATACTGTTACAATATATAAATGAATTTACATTACAGTTTTACTTAAAAAATTATATATATATATACACACATTAATAAGTTTTAATTAAATGTGTTTTATTTTTCAGCTAACCTGGGATGAGGTAAGACATGAAATGGTTACTGAGAAAGGTTTAGCAGAAAGCATAGCAGACCAGATTGGACAATATGTAAGATTAAGTGGTAGTTCAGAACTGGTTGAAGAATTATTGTCTAACAATATTCTTAAATCTTCAAAATCAGCACAAGATGGACTGGAAGCTATGAAATTATTTTTACATTTTTGTGAGCTTTATGGATTGGAAGGTGTAGTGAAATTTGATCTAAGTTTAGCCAGAGGACTTGATTATTACACAGGAATAATTTATGAAGCCATATTAGTGGGTAAGAGCATAATGTTAGGTTTCTTTGGATGTACTTATAATGAACATAATTTGTAAACGACATTTGATTTAATCTCATAAATATTAATGATTAGGAATTTAAATTCTATATCTATTACATAATTTTTTTCTTTCTTACATTATTATTTTGTTTGAAAAGACCAATTAAAATACTGTGTTCATAACAATCCATATAACTTAATGATTAATTTATTTACCATTTCTGAATTCATATTAACATTCATTCAAAAATAATGATTTCAACTACAGTCATGTTCACACGATATAGGAACATAAAATGTATTAATAAAAGTTAAGTGATGATATAAAAATGAAAAATAAAGTTTCCAATATGTGTCAAATTCCAATTTTCACAGGAGAAGAGAAGATTGATTTAGCTGGGGAATCTGGACTAGGCAGTATTGCAGGTGGTGGTAGATATGATAATTTAGTAGGAATGTTTGACTCGCGTAACAAAAATGTTCCTTGCGTTGGTGTCAGCATTGGAGTAGAACGTATTTTTTCAGTACTTGAATCTCGAAATGTTAGCAGCAATACAAAAGTTAGAACTACAGAAGTGGAAGTTTTTGTTGCATCCGCTCAAAAGAATTTATTGGAAGAGAGAATGCGTGTCTGCAGGCAATTGTGGGATGGTGGTATTAAGGTCAGTATTTCAAAATTTCTTCTGTGTGACTGTGAAATAATTCCCTTGGTTAAATTTTGCTACTGATTATTGTATTATATGTTGTTCATTAAGCTAGTTAGACTTAATGTTTTCCAATGTTTTTAAACATGTCAAATGTGAAAGCAACAAATGCCAAACATTTCAGTAAATAAAGGAGAATTTCTAATGATTGGACTGTAAGCTATACTAGTGTATTCTTATAGTATATTCTTTTTTAACCTGATAAGCCACAATATTGCTTCATACTCACAATTAACACAACTTAATACTTTCCTTCATTATAAATGGTTTAAGTACATAATGTGAATGTGCAAGTATTCATTACATTCTTATATTTTGGTTAGCATTGGGTAGATTTTTAACTGTTTGAAAATGATACATACTTCATGTCTATAAGGAGCTGACTTACCTTAGACCAGGCTTGTTAAACTCGCAGACTGTGTGTGGGCCATTGCAAGTTGATTTGCTTCTTGTGCAGACCAAATTAAACGATGACTGAAAGCTCAGCCTTGTGGATTTTCCCATCATTTATTCAAATTAAATTCTTTCAGTCTGTATTGTAGTGAATAGAATGTGAATTTGATTATTTCAACATAGTAATAATGGATTTATAACTATTGTCAGGGGGTCAGTTAACTATTGCTCAGAATGCTTTTCCTTATCTCCTATTGAAGTGTAGAGAGGAAAGAAAGAAGGAAAGACTGAAAATATTTGACACTCAAACCTGGAAAAAATTGTTGTAGTTGCAAAGTGTGTTTATTTCTGCCACTGTGCAGAGGAATGACTTTGACAAATGTAGCCAGTCTTATTAAGTTATTTTTTTATCCAATGTATGATTTTGTCACAAGTCATGCATCTCACTAAAATAGTTATGTTATTAGAACAAAATGAAATAAAAATTTATCATCTTAAATGTTTTGCTGTATTTTACAAAGAGAACCTAGATAGAGGATGAACAAATTTAAAACAAAATTTCTAAAGATATAAAATATAAAAATGTATAATTGGTGGCTTAAATGAAGTTATAATTCTCACTTATATACAATACCACATTTTCTCATTATATTATAGGTGGAACATTCATACAAACGGAATCCAAAATTACTTCAACAATTACAATATTGTGAAGAAACTGGAATACCATTAGCCATTATATTGGGCGAGAGTGAGCTCCAGCGTGGTGTTGTGAAATTGCGTGATGTTTCTAGCAGAGAAGAAATAGAAGTTTCTCGGGATATTTTAGTTCAAGAACTGTACTCCAGAATAGGCAGGCAATCGTGAGAATCATAGTGAGTTGTTGTTTGTTTATTTCCTATTATGATTCATTTGAACTTATTTTTTCAGTTTCCTTTATTTAGTTTTTTGGCATATTTTAAAAATTTATTTAGTGGATCAGGTATTATAATTACATTTCCTTTTATCATAAACCCAGTCACATATTATTGATGAAATTGATTTTATTTGTTGAATTTAGTACATTTATTTCTGTTTGTGTATTGTTAACATTTTACCTTTAGGTTTACAAAAAAATTTGTTGGTCAAATTGTTGAGATTTTTTATTCTTAGTTCTTTGATAATTTTCTCAGCTGTAGATGTTTTATAATTAACAATTCAATGGTGTAGTTATTGTTTATTAGTACTATTTAGGTTTATATATTGATGGTATGTAATTTGATTACAGGTTTACAGTGTTTTCTTCAAGAAATCTAGTAGAAGGTGACAGATATGCCACACTCATTGGAAGTTTTTTATATGTAACATATTTAAATGTATATTTATTTCAAAAATTATATACAGCAATAATACAATATTCTGTAATAACAACAGACACAAAGATTTTGCAATTTGGAAAGCATAGCCATTGTGCTAAATAATGTATTCATAATGGTCCATTTTTAATTGGAGATACTTTTTTTATGCAGCAATAGTATGTGCTGATTTAGTTTTGACATTTTTATTGTATTGAAGAGTTTATAGACCAGTAACTTGTATTGTAATTATCATGTGAAGATAATTTTAATGTTTTAATTTAATTTCTAAATATAGATTTCATGGTACAGTATTAGTTGTTATTAAATTAACACTTTCCCTCAGTATTAATATATGTGCTTGTCAACCAAAAAATGTATATAAAAATTTAGGCCAGTGTCCATTTTATATAAATTTTATGTGTCACAATTTTCCACCTTGTTTCCTTTTGTATTACTCAGTGTAAATATTCTGTTCAGACTAAAGTGTACTTATGATAGTCTTAAATTAATCTTGATTCTGTAGTCTTCATTTGAATATAAAGTATTTGATGCATAATTAGGAATGGAGCACATGATCTCTTTATTTAAATATTCATATATAAATTATCTATTTATGTTGATGTGTTACAAAAATTAATAAAACTCATAGTTGCATGTAATTCACAAGATAAAATACAATACTTACTTGTTTCATACTGAATGAAGACTTGTTGCCTGAAAATCATTGATAATAGTAATGTTAAAAACTAAATAGTGTGGAATAGATTTACAAGACTCTACTAAATCCAAAGACAGTATATTGTAAATTTTTTTTTACATATTTTCAAAATAAAATTTTGCTAATTGATTTGAAAACTGCTTATATAATCTGTTGAAAATCTTAATAAAATGTTGGTAGAATGGTTAATTCCCTCAAGATATTCCATGAAACTTAAAATTCCTGATAAGATTTTATGTGAAAACATTACTGAAAAACTATTCAAATGTGTTGAATTCCAAATAAAAATTTATAAGAGAAATTAACAGTTTTCTGAAGGAGGCAGTGGAACCAATAATAGTAATTCATGAGAACATTGTATTTGTGTGTGATCTGTATCTAGTTAAAATGTCTCTTTATTTGGTTATCTTTATTAACATCAAGTGCTTATGTCATTGGTGACTTAATATGTTCAACTTTTTGGGGTACTAATTATGAGTGGGGGGAGGGAGTTCTCGGTATGTATAACATCCATGTGCTCCCCAGGATTCAAACCTGATGTGATGTGATGTGAGAAATGCTGATTACTACACAACAGATTACTTTTTTCTGTTTATATATGTTTTTTTAAGAAAAAAAATAGCAGAGCAATTATTTTCTCTATCCTTTCCTCATTATTACTGAGATAAACATTGAATGCCGTTAAATAGAATATTTGTGTTAAACTCCATGTAAAAATAGTTTTTAATTTGATGCTTGTGCAAATGAAAGGCAATAATGGCGTCAAAGGAAGAACAAATACTGTGTATCTTAAAATAACAAAGGAGAGATTGAGTGTAAATTTAATGTAATTAAATATTAAACTCTTCCTGCTTTAGAAGAATGTCAACATTTGTAAATGTTATTTTGGGATCTCTATGTCTATGATAGACAAAATAATGAACGATTGGGGGGGATTGTCACTTTGATGTATGTCAACCATTTGAACACTGTAAAAATTGCTTAATGGGAAAACAAAACATCAAGAATTGTAACTGGCTGCATAGGCCTTGAGCACTTCTTCAAAGTCTGTGCCAGAGTGTAGGCTGCTCAGTGTATTGCATCTTGTTGATTTGTGTAGCTGACATATTTACTAAATTTATCTTGAATTTCTTAGCTGAGAGTTTTAATTCTTTAAACACAAATTTTATGTTTACATATTATCCCTATAGGTTCAAAAAATATAGGAATTATTTTGTATAATCTTAACAAATCAGAATAAGACATTTGTTTTCTACAAATTACTTCCCATTTTATGTCATGGAAAAAACTGCAATATCAGAATAAGCATTTGAAACTGAGGACAAATTCAAAAAACCATAGGAAGTCTTTTGAAGAACATTCTAAATATATCATTTTTGGCTGAGTATTTCTTTCTTAAATTCATTAAAAGAAACTGATTGTTTTGTTCATTATGTATGTTCTGTTGGTATAATAGAATTGCAGAGTTCCTTGTTCTTTCTTAAGTCAACACAATCACATTTTACTGCATATTTTTCTTAGTGGTTATTAATATTTCCTCTAAGAAGAATAATGATCATGGGCTAAAACAAAATGAAAAATCCTCAAAGCTTTGTTACTTAATAGGTAAATTGCTGGACTTCCTTTTGCAAGGTGTGAGAAGGATGTGACCAAGGTGAGGTTGGGTGGAGTGGCCTTCTTTCCTTTATTATTCTTTTTAAATTTTTTCAAGGACAAAGACGCAATATATTGAACAGGAAAGTATTTATTGGTAGATATTTCTGGCATTAACAAATTATAATTTTTCCACTAAATAAACATCTCTTGAATTATTCCATATAACCTTTTGCTAGCCAGGTTTACAAAAAGTCTAAAAATGAATTGCTAAATTTTATGCCTGATGACGTCTTGGAAGGGAGATGAAATGATGCATTAATATTAATTAAATAGCAATAAAAATATATGCTGACTTATTGACCATCTTTTTATTTATTGTAAACTTATAATTAGAGAACTGTGTTTGTATTTATTAAATATAAAGATACCATTAAAATACCTAATTACCTTTAAGATATTTGTTGTATGACAGTTCATTGGAGGAATGTTAAATGAGATTAAAGTGTGCATTTTGAAAAGTTGAGTGAAACAGTTCTTGTACTCAAAATAATTTATAAATTGTGGTCTTGGATTGTACATCTTGTTTTATTGGATTTTAGACAAATAAAGTGAAATATTCTGTATGTACAAAACAAACAGCAAATAAATTATTTATTTCAAAAGTGCCTAAATATCTTGGCCTTGATATTTCTTCCACAAATGAGTGAATAGTACAGCATATCTAAAGAACTTAGTCATGCTTACAGTACATGTATTTTCCTTGAACGGTTCATTATCAAATTAGTCACATGCAACCAGTTAAGCTTCACAATTCAGGACACTGACGGAACTAATGGATTCTCTATTTTCCTAAAAATTATTATACCTTTAAATTTTTATTAAGAACAGGTGTTTTTTCTAAGAGATAAATTATACTTCTATCTGTTGTCTTGAGAGTACACTCAAATATTGACTGACCTTGAAGGTACGTCTTAGTTCACTTTAGAATCAGTCAACCTGAAAGCTTGACTAAATGTACCTTCTCATCAACAGTTAATGAAATTTTACAACCGTTATTCTGTTCCAAGGGACATATGGTAAACTGATATTTAAAATATTTTTAGTAAATAGAATAATATCGATAAAGAATGTGTATTACACATTTCTAATGTATTCTTAATTTGTGAATGCAATTTAATTGTAAACTTTGGTGGATTTCATTTCCACTTTCACATATACAAGTACTAGAGTATCGATAATTATTTTGCTTAAAGTGTAAGTTACTTACGTTAAACATTTAATAAAACTTTCATTAATGCATTACATTTTACTTCGTTACCATAGTAGGTTTGTCTAATTAAACTGTGTGTATATATAATGTATATATTATAACACAGTACAGTATTTATTATTGTAATATTTGATCTTTCATATACTATTTCATACAGTGAGGACTAATGTAATTATTTAGTAATCTAATCTAAACTCAATACTAATTCCTGAAAATGTTTGTACTTTAATAATTTTTCAATCGTTATTATTACATATATATTTATGTTGACTAGACTTGTGAACAGAGTGTGAGAGAAAAAATTGTCAAGTTTACTGGCCCAGCTACCAAGGTCATTTGAGGCCAGGCTCCTTGCCCCCTCTACCTTCAAGTCAGAGGAGGGGCAATTGTATATAAAACATTGTGCAGCCACCGTTCCTCTGCATTCCGTGTGTTATGCTGCCTCCAGTGAATGGTTAATTTCAAACTTATTACTGTATAAAGATGCAAGGTAGTGGACTTTTGTTTGTGAAATTAACAGTTTTACTTGTAGTTGGGCATATTAGCTGCGGCGAACTGAAAGAGGTGGAGTTAATTCCAGAAGAATTGAGAAACTTAAAACTAATAGGCTCAAACTTGGAATATAAATTAAATAATGACAAAAGACTGCGGAGAAATTACAGATTTCAGGATAATGAGGGTATAGAGTTTGATCAACAACCATCTGGATCAGAACTCTTGAGTCCTGGAATTGATATTGAAAATTCTGAGTTCACCAAAGGTCAGCTGGGCAGAGAAAAACTTGCTGAATATGAAGTTGGAGGACAGCACGAGTCTGGTAGTGACAAAGGAGAAATTGGTTTCTATGGCAATGCTGGACAGAAAGGTGAGTCTGGACATTTATCAGAAGATTCCTACATTGGAAGTCGTGCCGCTGCTCATAAAGATAGAGCAGATGTAGGTTATTATGGAAATTTGGATGGCAGAAGTAAGGGTCACAATGTCGGACAGGCATATGGCCTTTCCCGTGAACTGAGTCGTAAAGGAGTGCTTGGAGCTGCTATTGGATCAAAAGGAGGACACCGCAAGGGTCATCATTCATCTGGTTTTCACAAATCATATCATAAAGATGAATCTGCCAACAACACTAGTTTTTATGATGATGCTGATGATAGTGGTGAGCACTTTTATTTAGATGCCAAAGATAATTACTACAATGATCATGCAACGGATGCCCAAAAGGGTAATTACAATGACAGAGCTTATCAAGACAAAATTTTGAAAAAACAAGGTAATTATGGTGAAGCAAATGGATATGATGCAGAGCAAGTTCACAAAGGAAATTATGGGCGAGATAAATATTATAACGATAATCTCAATTATGGACACAAACAAGCAGGTGAAAACTACGGTAAAGTGAGACATAGTGCTCTTGAAGATGGAGGAGAACGAATATACAAGCAAAATAGTGGAGTGCAAGGGAACAGATATAAATATCCAGATTATGTAGCAGTAGGAAAGCAAAACTTTGATATCAAGGGTAGGGATTACTATCCAGTGGGTGACTATTCAGATTACAGTGCTACTGCTCTCAGTGCATCACCTTACAGAAAGGTGGAGCACACTTCAGGTGTATCTGGTGTTAACAGTAATTATAATACACCTGGGCATGATTCGATTTACGGTGTTTACCGAGGAGTAGTCTATTAACGTGATTATTTTTTAAAATTTATGACTAATAACATAGTTGTGGACTAATATGTAATGTATTCACGATTGGTAAATTAGCGTTAATTTTCGTGCAGAATAATTACTATACTACTTTTAAAAAAATTGAAACATGCATTATCAATCATGTAAAAGTGAGCAATAAATATGATTAGTAATACAATAGTAATTTATTTAATGTTTAGTGCACACAAAATATTTTATTGTATTATTGAGAGATGAAATATTCTACACCCGAAGAATCATCTCACAATTTAATTTCCATTTTATTAAATTTTCATTCATATTTTTTTATATTTTAATCCTATTTTGTCTTTTACTATAAGAAAACGCCATATTGTATTTTGAAACAGTTTCTGTATGATTAATATTTCAAATGAATAAATTGTATTGATTGTTATTTGAAGTTTATGTGTTTTACTTGACTCCCGTTGTAATTTATCTGTGGGTCATAGACACAAAATTATATAATCTCTGATAAGGCCGAGGAGTGGCAGCACCAGCACCATGACGGCGTAGAAGTTGTCAAGATGGCGGAGAAGTCAGGCTCATCGGGTGATGGCGGGTATTTTTCGAATATTTTATCCGAAATTGTGAGGAGTCCAATTGATATCGCACTTGTAGGCATTATAACTTTCCTTATCTATAAAATAATCAAGAGCAGGCAAAGAGTTGATAAACCAGTATATATAGAACCGGAACTACCAAAATTGCGGAAAGACTTTACTGTAGAAGAACTCCGAAAATACGACGGGAACGGACCTGACGGGCGAGTATTAGTTGCTGTCAATGGTAACATATATGATGTTACGAAAGGAAAAATGTTTTATGGACCTGGTAAGTTAAACATTTGAATTAATGTTAACATCTTAAAATTCGTTTCCACAACCTCGGTACAAATGATTAGATATTTAAATGACTACGCCAATTCTCGAGCACATTTTAATTGTGTTTGTGACAGGCACTTATAATCGGCCTTTTTTAAAGAATAGAGTCCTTTGAATAGTGGTTGAGTGTTCTAGGGAATGGACTTGTTTACCTTACTGTGAATTTTCATTGCTGTGCTTTGGCAGGTACACAACAGTAACATGCGGTTTGTTCTGCTTCAACCCACAAATGTCTCTCGCTGAGCATTTAATATATCCACTATTTTATTCATGTTAGAGCTGACTGAAAGCACCCATGTTTGTGAGAGGCAGGAGTCTATAAAGAATGCTGCATCATCATAGTGTCCCTTTTCCACCATGCTATTTTTTGTGCTGAATAATAGTTTTCACAGACATTTATTCAGGGATTTGTTCTTATTCTTTTCAGTCATGGCTCCCTATTTTAATTTTTCATTATGTCATATAATTGTTCCATTTTAGAATCATAGCAAAGTTATGCTGATTTGTAATTTACAGCATTTATATATTATTATACATCACTTTTGTGGGCAATGTCAGTTCGGGCTGACTTCAGTTCTTGTGTATCTCGTGATAACTTGTAGCTTTTCACCCACTATAAATTAAATTAATCTCCTGATGAGTCATTAAATGAACAAGAAAATGACAGGTTATAATACATTCTTGTTCTATTATGCCCACTTCGTATCTATTATTGAAGTTGTAAAGGTGACTCAAAATGGTTTCTGGAGGAGGTGCAATACTATTATAGATGCTTCAAATTTTATCCTATAATTCCTCAATTTTCATTTCATAAATTTCTGTCTGTATGATACTTATTGTTTTTAGTTATATTATATTGGAGATTTAATAGAATGGAAGCAGGAGAATATGGACTTTTTTCACTTTAAACTAAGACAGACAGAGTAAGTCATAAAATCATTGTGCTGTAATATGTAATACTCTGTTTTAAGCCTGAGAACTATTTATACAAATATTAAGCTTTTATTATATTTCATTTGAGTCATTTAGCGAAATCCTATTTTACTGTCAAAATACTAATATACCGTTTGGCAGAATTATATTATAAATAGTAAATCAATAACGTTATTTCCAATTAAATTAAACAAGTTTATGAATTATTACAACATAATTTTTATTTAATTAATCTGGAATTTCATCGCAATGTTAAGGACCTTCCTCTGGTAATCTCTTCAATTATTAGAATTTGAAAATTTTCCTGAGAATGTCCAATGCATGGTGATTAATTTCTAGGAAAATCTTTTTCTATAATTTTATCATAATTTTTTATTGATTGTTTTATATTTATTTTGATTCACATAGCTATGATATCCTTTTATTGAAAAAACATTTTCTATGATTGATGGTCAATGTCTCTATCACATATTTCCAACTCAATTTTTAAATTAATTCTTTCTGTAATAATAAACTGTCATGTTACCAATGGCTACTCTTGATTGCCTGAATTCCAGTTCAAAATATTTATCCTTCTCTTGTTGCATTGTATGTTGTCTAAATGTCTTATCCTAGAATTCCTTTCTTTATGTTAGTATTTTAACCATAAGGTTTTCTGAAGTTCAGTAATACTTGTATTTTGCCACAAGTTTCTCATACATTTCTTTTGAGCTTTTTAATTAAATTTGTATGTTGTCCTTTAATATAAAAACCTTTTAGGTACTTTTCAATGGGAAAAAGAATTGTGCGTGTCAAACATCCATTATGTGATTTAATTTATTTAATTACACAAGTTTCAAATGATTCAGCTGAATAGATTGGTGCTTTTGAGGCTAATAGAAGCTTCTGTTTATGATGAAATTTTAATGAGTTAAGTAGATTTTACTTCTGTTTAAAAGTTAATTATCATGTTGTTATTTTGAATTTTTAAAACCTAATAAATCTACTGGTCTTCATTGTCAAGATTGATTTTTGTATTTTAAAAACATTTGACATGAACTTCCTTGTTGAATTCCATCACCTTACATTGCCAGCACATTTTTTTTGCAGGTGGACCCTACTCTGCATTTGGTGGAAGAGATGCTTCACGTGGCCTTGCTACATTTTCAATAGAATCAACTAAAGATGAGTATGATGATCTAAGTGATCTGAATACAATGGAGATGGAAACTGTTCGTGAATGGGAAATGCAATTCAAAGGTATAATTACATTTATATTTCAGTTATAATTTATCATATACTGCTTTTTTCTGTAGAATTATCCTAAATTTAGTTAAACTTGCTAACTAGAAAATTTTCATATTGCATGTTCATTGCTATAAAATATATTTGAGTATTGTGTGGTAAAAGTATTAGTTTTGATGATCGTAATTCCAGTAGTCTCAGAATTGTTTTCAAGTTGTCTTAAGGTGAAACAAGCAGGCCATGTGCATGAAGTCAGTTTTGTAAATGGAGGAAAAATCTTAGTTTTTAATTGTCCTTTTACAATTTCCTTCATTTTGTGTTTTGGAATGATCATACAATCAAATTATGTTAGAATGGCAATAGTCATCTTGACTGTCTCTCCTTAAGATAAGCCACATTTTCCACCAACTTATATGAATTACATGTAAATGTACTTCCTCAATACTTCTAATCTACAACAAAGTACTTTGAAGGACTTGTAAAGTATTCCCATAAATATACACAAGTTTTAGATAGAATTATTTTATTCCAGATAAATACATATATGTTGGGCGGCTCTTAAGGCCTGGTGAACAACCCACAAACTACTCGGATGAAGAGGAGGAAGAAGTTTCTGTTACTGGACAAGCAGATGATAAACCTAAAGATGAATGAGTTTTTTGTCAGTGGTAACTGTTCTGGAACTTTGTACCAAAAACCATCTACCATCATAAATGTATGGTGGGATTTTTGTTTGTCCTGTGATGGGGCTTCATAATGACTGGCTTTGGTACAGTAAAATTATTGTATAATCTTCTTATTTTTGTATGTACCTTATTATAAAGAACTTTGAGATATGGAATCTGTATTCCAGGTGTCTTTTTTTGCAAATCTTGACTTTTCAGTTTGTGGAGTTCAATTGTTAAGCATGAACTCGTTTTTATTTAGAATTTTAATTTTGCCATTCTGTGGTAGTTTCCACGAGTATTCAATTTAGTAGCTTTTTATCGGTGAATGGGGTTGATGTTATCATTGTCTATGTCATATTTCTCCCTTTGCGCGCAGTTAGGCAAAATTAATGCATTTCTTAAAAAGATTTTGTATTTTTACTGGCAGAATAGTTGACAACTTCAGAATGAAAACTTAAAGACTATTCATAAATGCCAAGTAACTGCCACAATACATAAATATATTATGCAATTCACTTAATTATTAAGAAGACTTAATAAATACTTACATTTTTAAGGCTGGGCCAATTTGTGTTAGGTACTTAACACCATTTTCTAATGTGAATATTGAATTGTATTTTGAATCTTGTATGTCTTTTCCTAAACATATCTGAACATTAAGGCTTTTCTGAAGTTCAGTAATACTTTAAAAGTTGATGGTTAAACTCAGGAAAATTTTAACTTCTGTGACATTTTTTATTGTACTACAAATATCAATTGACTATGTACAACATTCTGGTATTTGTTTTTCACTAAGCATTTGGTTATATTAAGTTGTTAAAGAGACTGCACTTGTGATATTGAATAGCAAATAAAATGTTACTACTTACTTACATAAATGTTAGAATTAAAACTATTTTGATGAAATATACTTCAATTTTGTCGACAATTAAATTTTATCCTATTACATCCGGTAAGTGGAAATTTCTTGTAATATCCTCCTGCTTCTGTATAAATATTTGTTATAAGTAAAGGTTTATTTACTCTTGTGTATTGTTAGTCTTTAAAGGACACAATACCTATTGTTTGTGACTGCTGTCACTCTTGTTTAAACAGATAACATGCAAAACATGAGTTTGACTTGTTGGTTTTGATATATGCCATATGTTCTAATAATTAATTACCTGTGTCAACATAAGGGTTTATTGTTCTACATTATTGTATTGTACTGAATCTCACTGTAATTTGTGTAAGACTGAACAGAATTTGAACAAACTTTATTTTGTATAGGTTATTGCTATGCAATGAACATGGGCTTCATATTGATTATCAACATTAGAGATAGCAAAGATAAGTTTTAAGGAACATATTCTATGACCAGTTTTGAAGATTGTCATGAATAATGTTTTACTAAAATATATGGAATAAGGATTGTGATAAATATGGTTTATAAACTTCCTTTCCATTTTACAAATTTGGTGTATAGTTGATAAGCAAAATGTCAAAACTTTAGTGTACATACATTTCAAATTCTTTTGGTTGGTAGTTTGAGTGAATTTTAACGTGGGATGTTTAAATAAGTTTTGATTCACTGGTTCCCAAGATAGTGGCTTTTAAGCAAGCTAATTCTCAAGAATTGTCCACATAGGAGAGAGAAAGCTATAGGAGACCCATATCAGTTTGGTCTTATTGCACGCACAAGAAAGAAGCGTCTGCCCTCTACATTTCTGGCGCAATCAGTGCCACTAATCATAATCCATATTGAATTTGCAATATTTGAATTAATGTTCTAAACCAGTTGCACATAATTCAAGACAATGAATAGTGTGTACTAAAAATGTCAGACTGTATTCATGTTTGGAACTTCGACTTATAATTATTTATTTCATTTACCACGTTGTTAAAAAACTTTCTCCAACTCCCAAGTGAGAGTTGCCCCAATAAGAATTTCACCTATTTAAGTTGAATTCCTGAAATAACTTCTTTTTTTTGGATGTGTGAGAATTATAAGTTGCTTCATTGGTTCATGTATTCAAATGATGTAATGTAGGTGTAAAACATTAAATTGATCATTGTAATATTCTAAACATGCTAGGACTTTAATGTTACTCAGTTTTCAGTGCCTTTGTTGTTTCGTGCAGGTAAGCTGTAATATATTGATCAATTAGTAAAGTTGATCTTATGTTTATTGAAGTGTGCATGCAGTAAGTACCAGTAGGTAAATGGGGGCCAGGTCTCCACAAGAAAAGGTATTAAAAGTAAGAATGAACAAACTGAAAGAATTGACAATGTGAATTACAAATTTTGGATTTGCATAGATAATTAAAGCAGTTTTTTTTTCAATTCAGTTCTCAATAGGCTCTGTGCAATTCATGGTTGATGCATAAATCGTGGCAGCAAAATATCACTATTATTTCCTTTGGAGTTCCATTCCAGAGTATTTAGAAATTTGTTACAATATTGTTCATTTTAGTTTGTTTACTTTATGTATTTTATATTATTAAAAATATGATTTTCTGTTACTATGGAATAAATACCAGTAGTATATCATTGGGTCTTTATTATTTTGAATTTATAACATCCTGTCCATGTATATCACTGGTAAAAATAAGTTGTCGTACTCTAATATGTTTATAAGACGAAATATTTCGAATAGTTTGGTGTCTATCCACAAATACAGTTCACATTTATATACAGCTATCTTAATCAAAGTCAAATACATTTTTAATTGATGGATCCAGACAAGCTGAAATTATCAGAAGTGTTCCTAATAAATGTGACCATATCAACTTTCATGGTTTTAATAACATTCAATTCCTTTACATACCATAAAACATGAGTTTTTTTTTTAGTTTTCTAATTGGGATTTGCAGGTGTAGTGTCTGCCCTTGTTCAGATTCATCCAACAATTTGGGAAAGCTTACAATAAATATATCCTTTACCTCAATGTTTCATTTTAATCAAACAAGGTATTAGAGGTATCAGCTCTTACTTTCTCAAGAGTAATTAGTTTTACTTTATTACTAATTTTAAATTAAAAATATTCTAGATGTTCATTCATTTCCTCTAATTTATGCTAACCAATTTGTCATACTTCAATTTAGTTTATTGAATTGTGTTATTCCATGATTTCTGTACTATTTTTTTCCCTAGTGTATTGAACAGCCTAATGTTAAACTACATATGAAATACAAAGCTACTGTTTCAGTCTTGAGCCATATCTATTTTCTTCAAATATAAAATTATATACTTATTTAATATTGCCACTTTTTTTGTCTCCTATAATTGTCAGTTTCCCTGATATTCTATATTTAATTAACCTATTTATTGAACATGTATGAAGTCGTACATCCTGGTCACAGGTTTCTATTAAGAAAGAAAGGAAGAGTTGGATCTACATTAACAAATAAGATACCTTGTGTTTAATCCCACTGAAATAGTAATTGGTGACAACTATGATAACGGTTCATTAATTGATATTTTTTTAATGCAACAATTTTATGGATATTAAGAAGGTGAGAAGTGAAATAAATTGTCACCGAGTTCCATGTTTAACATTTCAGGAGGTGGGTAATGTAGTAGTTTTTGGTAAAACTGGAATATAATATGCACATAATGTTTGGTAAAACATTCTATGTGAATGGTATTGGAGCATTCCTCAATCCTAAATATAACATTTTGAATTGTAACAAGATTCAAGGTTCACTAAACTTTTGTGAATGATTTAATTTCTGAATTAAGCGTGAAATACTACACAATATAGGACGAAGTTGAAAATCCCTGCAATTGAAGGATATAAATTAAATAATTGTACACCGTAAGTAGACAGTGGGTCAACATTCTAGTAGATTATAGTATCAGTAATTTTGATCATAAAAAGTTTAAATGAATGTGTAGTCTGCACCACAAGTGGTTTTTTGGTTTATTTAATTTATTGTCAAGGCTATACAGCTTCAGAAGGCATAATAAAAAATTCCACTGACCATTTCAACTGAAGATCTAGATTATTTATGCTGTCAGAACATATATTGTATGTTAACATTTCACTACGGTCCAAGCAGGGCCAATGCAGGACATGATAATTGTGTACACAAAAATTGGCTTGCAGCGGTGGAGGTTCGAAATGGAGTTGTATTGGAAGTGGTTTATCCAAAGTGTGCAGAGACATGTTTAGACTGGCCTATGTGCTGGGTTCCCGAGTAGATTGAAGCCAAGTAACCAACATACAGGTCAGTTACTGGCCCATAGCGAAGAGTAAGTTTAAAATAGTGACATCTGTAGTAATGCATCTACAACCAGTCCATCAAGCCAAAATATCCTATTAGTGTGTAAACTGCGCCTGTAGCAATTATCAATGTAATGTTTATATGGCGATTTTAAATTGTTGAGTTCTAAATTCAGATAAGTCACAGTTTCCCTGTGGTAGCTACTTTTTAAATTGAATTTATTAACTTAAGGCACAATTCCACACCACAATAATGGCACATACTTCAAAGAAAAAACTTTTTCATTTACTGAAAAGGATCAAGCATTCACATGCTACATGTCTTTTATCCATCTTAGCACAGCACTAGTTGCCAAGTGAAGATGATAATAAACAGGGGGGGGGGGGGAACTTAATAATGTTAAATTATTCAAACTTGTTTCTGGACACTTCATTCTTGATTTCTTGAATGGCTTTCTTATACAAGATGAAAATATTTGCGGAGCTGCTATTTACATGATTCATGAACAAGAATACCATTTGTGCAGTGATTTCTTGTGTGATCACAACACATCTAAAGCTTGCGTTTCCAATTGTGGGACCAGTTTCCCTGCTCATGTTCAGTTGCAGTTAACCAATCCTCCGAACCATAGGAATTTATGACAACCACCTGAAATGAAGAAGGTCTGTGCGCGTTCCAGGTTTTGAACTCAACTTTGTGAGGTGATGGTGCTGACCACTGCAGGTCACAAATAATAATATGTTAATGAAAAGAATCAACATGGAGCATTTGGAAGCTGCAGCTACACAGGCACATGTTTTCAAACAGGTACTTTTGTGAACGTTCCACATAAGTGTGGATGAAAACTAGGCTTGTGTCAAAGATATATCTTTTTAACATTCATGAAATGAAATTTGTATCATCATAGCCTGATTTGTTGAAATTACATGTACAGTATACCAGTTGTATATATACTATATAGATTCTTAAAATACTGTCAGCTGTGATTGGCCAGAGATATATTAATATTTCATAGTAACATTTGGGTATGTATATTGAATGTAACTTGAAATTGGGACACTCAGTCTGATACTCATGTGATACTGTACATAAATACATTTAAGAACAATCCCTTTTCCTTTAATTTTGGGAACATTTATAATAATTTTGTTTTAACAGTTTGAGTTTCTTCTTTAGTTTCAAAGGCATGTACTTTCTCTGCTAAAGCAGTCGGCTGGCCATATCTGTTCTCAGATACAGCTCAGCACAGAATATCTGTCCAGAATGAGAAGTACATAGTATTCTAATTCAATCCCGTGTACTACCTGTAAAGTTCGACAAATTGGCAACCGCTTACCTCGGGGTATTATTTTACACGAGACTTATAAGGGTTGATTAGTGTGTGTTTGGGAGGGGGCAAACAACGAGTAGCAGAGATCTATTTTATATACAGCTGGAATGAACATGGGTTTTTGGTTTTCTTCCTGGATCCTCATCGTTTTAGGTCAGGGAGCTGTCTTTTCCCAGAAAACTATTGGTGCAGGTGATGCACAGCAAATATCAGCTTCCATCTCACAAACAGCATGATCCTCTAGCCCGTGCAATGAGCTGGTCATTGGCTTTTCACTTTGATTAGAAGAAAATTTTACCCAAGATGTGCCTATTTCTTGCTGTGAGTAGATGTTTGCTTTTGGAAGTAGTGAAAGCACCTTCTTTCCTCTAGCTAAATTCTTCTTCCAGGTCCAGTCTGAACTCAACTTAAATATTCATGTTTCTTCTCTTCTCCTTGCCTTCCTCTTTCTTCTACACTGACATTTTCCACCTCCTAGCCAAATCTCTTCTTTTCCCTTCTAGATGTTAAAACGCCACCAAAAGTGATGATCACAGGATCCGCTCTTTCGGATTGTACCCTGATTGACGACCATACGTAACATAAGCCTTCAATTATTCATACTAATGATTTTTAAATATTTGTATTTATTATTATATTATAGTGGCCACCATCGAAAACAATAATAAGAATCTAAATACATATCATTTTAATGTTTCATTTATTATAAAAAATTGCGTTTATTGTGCAATTTCTAAAAAATGTAGCGTGAACACTGCTCGTATAATTTTTAATATAGGCTTTTCAATAAATTCGGAGATTTGAAAGAAAACTTTCTGACTTCAATTTCAACTTGCCTAACAAGCAGGGCCAATTTATCAAGCCAATTTCCCAATCAAAAAAATCATCTAACACCTCTCTTAATATTGAAACAATTTCTGGGAGGAACCATATTTTTGTCTGCTGCAACACTGACGACTACAAATATAAAAAGAAATTATAAGGGCAATAAATGCCGTCCAGCTATTAGCGAAGTTGAATAATGATATGCAAGAAAGTATGTTCTTCCCGCCACAATTAGATGAGTCCACTTTGGGTATGTTTGTTCTCAATCATGAAGTACCGATCAATCATCATGATGATCCAATGTCCAAGAACTGGGATTTAGATTTAAGTACCAATTTGCAATGTCAAACTTCGCATTAAATTGTGTAATATTTTCGTATGTAATAAATTTTAGTTCCGTTAATATATTTTTATGTTATTTTCATATTTGAAAAATTGTTTTCCCAACGGGAGTTGTGCGGTGCCCACAAAACTTTTATAATTCACAAGTATACCCGAATGCTAAAAAGGTTGTCGACCCATGTACTAGAACCTAATACTACAATAAATCAAAATGGACTACAACTTAAACAAATTTTATTAAAAAAATGAATGACTTTTAAAACATATTTAGGTGGCTTATCCTGCAATTCCGAGTTACGACAACTAATGATTAGTCACTATTCAATAAATCAATTATTATTTAATACAATCAGCCTTTCGTCCATGCTTGCGAACATATATACAAAAGCGGATAGTCCTGTGACGTGAACTCCGTCCAGCGACGGCTACGACGTAAAATTTGAATATATGTTTACCCGAGTGGTATGTCGGAGTAGTAAACAGCCGCAAAGAGGTTAGGTTAGGCCGCGCATGACGTGACGTAAGGCCTGGAGCTTTCGACATTCATGGGGCGATTGTTGTGGAGTCAGCTTCTTCGACAAATTGATGAGTATGCAATGCAAATTTCTTTATTTATCAGTTACTATTGTTATCTGAGAAGTTTCCGTTGATTCCAGGAAGGCAAGCAACTTGTCGCGTACGTAGGTAGAACCAAACATGCACATATTAACTCTAGGAGTTGAATCTACTAAGACAAGTATCTCCACTTCAAAGTAGGTTACATGTCTATTAATTCCTATGTTAACATGAACAGTGCTGAAAATCTACATACAAAAGAATGGAAATAACTAAATATGAGACTTTGTTATTTATATGACACATTTAAAACCAATAATTTTTTACTTTGAAGTATGAAAATAATATTCTGGGCAATCGTCATGTATAATGTAACGAGTGTATGTGGCAATCACCATTTATTTCGTCACTGGCTGAGAAATTCCCCAACTGGAGACACTCGGTCGGAATAACATCAAGGCGACAGCCAGGCGGGTCATCGGCGACCCGAGCGTGTCGGATCTACAGTTTGTCGGATTAAAGAACATTTACCTGAGTCCAGTTACTTGACCCCGGGTATTTTTAAGGTCACATCTCCGTCCCGAATTCGGCAGAAACCTCGCGGGACAAGCTGGATATTTGATTGGGGCTGAGGTTCATGTGATCCGCCATCCACCTCATGGTGGGAGGAATGAGAGACGACTTGGAAAGATGGGAGTGAGAAATTGAATAAGTTGGGGATGATCATTTGAACAAGGAAGCAGTCGGGAGAGTGCGTGCTAGCCAAGCCGCGGCACGAGAGTAGTTAGAAATTGAGTTGGAAGGAGAAGAAGCTTGAGAGGAGACTGTGGTAGATGGACCATGGTAGCTAGAAAATAGATTCTGGCTATAGGATCAGAGAGAGAAAGAGAGCGAGGCGATAAGAGTTGGTCACGAGTGAGGGAATCTCGAAGCGAACCGAGAGAAGACAGCACCCATCTACGTAACCCGGGCACCAGAATTCTTGGAAGGTAGACCAGGTCCTGAACGTGAACTACGGAAGCAGCCAAAGTGTTCGTGCTGAAGGAGGAAGCCGCCGCCTCAGAAGAGAACATGTGCGTGTCTGTGCCACTGTCTAAAAGGCGTAGTGTCTACCGTTCTGTTGCGAAAATCCCCACATTTATGACCCTTATTAGATTCAGACTCATGCTAAGTTAGTCGTGGTAAATTTTTATTGGACCCTAAGTGCATTATAATAACAATTGTTTATGTTACGTGTTTCATTGGTCACAAATGACGTAGACGATCGTCTAATGACTATACGCAATGAAACAATTGTTTTTTTTTTATTGGATGACTTATTTGTCACCACGAAATATTTTCTGAACTTTTTTGACGAATACGTCCGGTGGCCGTCGTAGCCTATTTTGAAAAGTTAACTACAGACTTGCTAAAGCACCCTTTCTCTGATCTTTCTGACATGAACACCCGTTTTTAGACCAAGATGTCAGCTGTCGGCTCAGAAAGTAAAAAATATACATCGATATAATTTTATTGTATACAAATCTGTTATCAGGCCAATATGGACACATGGGATTGAGCTATGGGGATGTGCATCAAAATCAAACATGGCAATTATTCAAAGATGCCAATCCAAGATCCTCCGGAAAATTGTAAACGCATCATTGTACATAACGAACCACACATTGCACACAGATTTCAATGTTCCTACGGTGCAAGAAGTCATCCATAAGAAAGCCATCAAAAGTCACGCAGTCTTGGACAATCATCCCAACACACTTATAGACATACTCATTGAACTAGTGATTAATAAAGTCGTAAGAAGGTGTGGCCTAGTGAAATATTTGAAGTTAAACGATTCATTGTTTATTTCAATCATACAGGTGATATCATTGGATATCTCCCTGTAAATGTTATTATTAGCAACTGTCAGCATATTTATCTTATAGAATTGTATTCTGAATGCTAAATAAATTATGATATAAAAAATGCGGATTTATGATAGTAATAAAAGGAGCAATTTTATTAAAGGAATGGTTTTTCTAATATCTCAGTAAACAAATTTAATTAATGTAATTTCTTCAGGTAACTAGACGCAAACATTATAAAATCGAAATTAATTTTGTATACATAAAAATTTTGTTAAAATATGAATTAAAGTTTTCAATAAAGTAAAATTGATTACAGGGTTACAGTTTTAAATGGCTGAAGTAATTACATTGTATTTTGGTGTCGCGGACTATCTTCTGCGACGCGGCCGAATTGATGTATGACTATGCAAAGAGTATCTTAAATAGATAGAGAGGCAATCAAAGACACATATAAACAATTAACATTCTGCTCCAACATATGCGAATTTTTAACATGTAATGTAGAAATATGCTGATATAACTTCGCATCCAACTCGCAACACCGATTTCGAAACATGTTCAATATTTTTAATATTCCCATTTGAATAGATTCTTTTGCCTTAAATATTTGGAAATACTAATATATAGTGTAAATAAATAATTCACTTAAATTTGTCTTTTGCTGCTTTAAGAAGGATTTTAGCGAACTCAAAAAGCGCTGTTTTTTATGGCCCTACGAGTGAGTTACAACTACAGGGGAGGGGATGACGTTACAAGGCCTGGCATTGCCCCTCTATCTATACTCTTTGTGACTGAGTTAAATTTTGACCAAAGAAAATGAATATATACAAAGATTAAACTATTATGACTTGAGAGAAGTGTATATCTTATGCATATTGCTTGTATCATTTTTATTATTATTTGGGTTACACCTGGTATGTAACATTTCTCTCATCATTCTTGAGAAGTGATTAATTTCTTCATCTAAAACTTCCACAATATCCTCATAATAGATCGTATTTTTATTTACTTAATGTCAGAAAAATGGTTCTCCTCCCTGGGGACCTCCTGTACAGAAACTGGATAATTATGTATACAAATGAAGAGTTAACAACCTGTATAACAGACATTTACACAAAATTTTTTAAGAACTTTTACCCATCCATTGTGGCCCTTGTCAACATGTCAAACTACCTGAGGGTCTGTGGATATGAAAAAAAGATCATACAATCAGAGAATAGCCAAAAGATAAAATTGAAAAAGTCAGTTTAATAAAGCATCATATAATTTGTTTAATTGCGAATTATCGTGTTTTACATTATAAGTAAATTTAGTGCTTTCAATTTGCAACATTTCAGAAACTTTTCTTTTCTTGAAATTCATTTTCTTACCTAAAACAATCAAAGAAGAGTTATCCGTAACAATCTACAGATGGCAGTCAGCAGTAATTAGAATCGGAGGGTAAGAAAGTAAAGCATAAAACAAGAAAAGAGTGAAATAAGGATGCAGTCTGTCGCCAATGCTCTATAACTTATATATATATATATATATATATATATATATTGTAACATGAAAAGTTACGATGAACAAAGCAGGCCAGCTTGCGAGTTGCAATTGTTGAGGAGCTGACGCAACCCGGGCCAACAATGTGGTCTGGCGAGAGGTTGGGAGTCGTCATGGGGTGATGGGAGAAGCAGGTTGTGTCGGCGGGACGACGAAAGAATGACCACGCCCTGCAGATATAATTTTTTTATGCTTTGATTGAAATTAAAACAATTTTTGGTGTTTTTTATGAAAAATACCTGGTGCCCTAAACGAATTAGAAATCCTCGAATACGGAGGAACGACGGATCCGCTACAATAAATAAATATATATATAGTAATATCCTTTTCAGGGTATTAAACATTAATTAATCAATTCAACAAATTATAATCAATTTGAAAATTTTACATTTATTAATTTAAAGTGATTACATGGGCTTAATCTCAGGGGATTTTGGGTCTCTCGAGAGATGGATTATGCAGTTACTGCAAATAGAAAAAAATCATTAAATATTATTCAACCAGCACAATGAGCAAGTTTCACGGCTTTTTAATAACTTATCAACAATTACTGGGCCTACAACCATCCACCTCACGAATGTTTCCGCGTCTCTCTGGCGTCTTGCCGGATTTTTATCGATGAAGGTAGTATGTACCAGATCCGCAACTCACATGCTTCCTCGAAACATCTGATCTCTGCAAACCTCTGACAGCATCTGGCGACGTCTGACCACGTCTCAGCTCTCATTCCATCTGCTCAACTCGTCTGCATATCCTCTGACACCATATACCCTCTGCAAAACTCTGACTGCATCTCCTCTGACTTCTGGTCACGTCTCAACTCTCACTACATCTGATCGCAACTCATCTGCCCTCTGACAGATCCGTTGACCGTCCTCTGACCACCTCTCACATCATCTCCTTCCATCTGATGCCGAGCCACCCATCGGCTCCCCTTTTAAAATCTCACACGGGAATTCCCCGCCCTTACACAATTCAGGGGTCTCCCGCCAGCGGTTTATTTTATAAAACTCCGCGGTTCCCTGCCATAGGTCTTTTACGAAATTCCGGGGTTCCCCGCCAGCGGTTTATTTCATAAACTTCCGGGGTTCCCCGCCATCATTTTTTACACACGCCCCGAGGGGGTTTTCCGCGGGGGATCCCCTTCGGGGGTTCACCCGCTTTCAGCCGACTTGACATTGTTGTTGGCCGAACTGCGCCTCATAACGCCACAATATCACCAAAATCCGCGTTTTTCCATATATATATATATAATAGGTGAAGAGGAAGTTTAAAATGAATATGAAAGGGGAATCAAAACGCAAGGAGAAGAAATAAAAATCCTAAGGTTTGTTGATGATATTGTGGTATTAGGGTAGTCAGAAGAGGACTTGGAAATATATTAAATGACATGAGCGTAGTCCTGGAAAAAGAATAGAATGATTAATCGAGGGAAACCAAGGTGTTGGAGTGTAGTATGGGAAATATTGGAATAACAAACGGTGTTAGATTGGGAAGAGATATTTTGAAGGATGGTAGAAGTATAGTAGACGTAAAGAGTCCACTTTTCGCACGCATATAACGTCACACCCCGTATGAACATTTTAGAAATGATTTCTTATATTCTTACTTATATTAGCCGTAAGCACTTTCCAAACTTTTTTTGCGAAAGCCTTCCTTGTCTGTGCTATCCTACTCTTTACACTCTTTAAAACAAAACAGTATATTTATTAAAGATATAAAATAATTTAACGAGTTACCAATAGAAATTAGGGAATGTTAGTCTATTAGTAACTTTAAGGTAGTTTATTTACACATTTAAATTTATGAAAAGTAGTAGAGAATACCATGTCTTTGATTAAAAAATCTTCATTATTATTATCTGAAGATGAATGAAAACGCTACAAAAAGTAACACATAATAGGAAAATTTGAAAACAAGGACTCCGGGGCGCCTTGAAAGGTTCGTCAAGGGGACAGCGCCGAAACGTCGTTAAATATAAGTTAATATTAAAATTTTTCTTATGGTCTGTTGTACTTCTTAATATCATTACGATGTCAGAGGTAAGGAAGGCTTTCGCAAATAAGAGGAATTTACTTACGGATAATATAAGTGTGAATATTAGGAACTTATTGCTAAAAGTGTTCGTATGGTTTGTGGCGTTATATGAGTGCGAAACGTGGATGGTTGCAGAAAGGAAAAGAATAGAAGCTATATGTGGTGTTATAGGAGAATGTTGAAAATCAGACGGGCGGATAGAATCACTAACGAGGAAGTTCTAAGCAGAATAGGGGAAGAGTGAACAATATGGAGGACATTAACCAAGACAAGGGATAGATTAATTGATCACGTTTTGAGACATGAGGTTCTTGTAAAATTAGATTTAGAGGGTATGAACGGAAAAGGGAGGACAAGGATGGAAAACGTTGAACAGTTTAGGGAGTATGTGGTACTTATGCAGAAATGAAAAGGCTTGCGAAAGATAGGTTTGCTTGGAGAGTTGCATCAGACCAGTCATGGATCTGAACACTACAACAACAACATATATCAGATAAATGTAACTGTTACTCTGGAATAAATTTAGTTTCCTTTCGAATATTAGGTGAGGACAAATTCTGAAACACTTATGGCAAAATAATTTGTTTATCAATCCCGATCAATCGGGGCGCATGACAACGCCATAAACATGATATAAAAGTAATATATGAAAGTAAAATGCACTGTATGTAGTCAAGGATTGACCAGGGTTCCCCGGATGTAGTTTTAGGATCCTACCCGTGATGCATGGAAAAACACCTAGAGAAACCTGCATGAGGTAGGCCGGGAATAATAATAATAATAATTTTCCGTAGATCCTGTAAAGAAGCTAAGCTTCAAGGATGTGGAATGGGTCAGGGTTTACATTTATTAGATTATTTTATTGTATAAAAGATAAATATACTTATAACAAATTTTTGTATTATAAACTAATTAATTACTCTTCTCCGATTCTTCTATAAATTCCTTTATTGAATAGAAGGAGTGGCTAAGCAAAAATGAGCATAATTCAGTCTTAAATTTACCTTGATTATCGGACATCTGTTTAATTCTGTGCGGCAGTCTGTTGAAGATGGATATCCCTGAATAATGCACACCTTTCTGTGCAATTGACAATGTTTTACATTTTTTATACAGATTATTTTTGTTCCTTGTATTGAAGGGATGAATATCAGTATTATTCAAAAATAAGTGCCTATTTGTGATTACAAATAACATCAATGAATAAATGTATTGGCACGTTAAAGTGAAAATGCCTAACTTTTTGAACAGAGTTCTGCAATAAGTTCGTGAGGAAACCTGACATATTGCTCTAATAACACGTTTTTGACTAATAAAAATCTTATCTATGTCTACTGAATTGCCCCAAAATATAATACCATATGATAAAAAAGAATGAAAATATGCAAATTATACTAATTTTCTTGTTTTTAAATCACTGAAGGTGGACATTGCTCTGACAGCATATGAGCTTAAGTAATTGATTATTCTGATCAGTCCAATTTAATTTATTATTTACTAAGAGACCTAAGAATTTAACAGAGGAAGTTTCATTTACATTTTTGCTGTCGTATTTAAGTGTTATAGATGTGGCACTACTCCCACACCCTTCCGATAACGGAAGACAGCGATTGTTAGATTGCCGTGAAAACGTACAGAACGTCACGTATCCTGTCATGCGAGATGATTATATATCTTAAATGTAAGTAACATGTTATCCAAGTAATGATACTTTTTGACTGTTATTTGCGAATGTCGCTGCCGCCGCACGCACGCATTCAGCGGCGACGAACGTATGTGCTTATTTAACGTCGATTCACACTATAAGTAACGTCACTGACCGGATACGTCACGAAAAATCTGCTGCCTATTCACACTGCACCGTCAAGAACCGACAAGCCTACATTGTTGTTCACTAGTGTTCCGCCACGTTTTCTACAAAGGCGAAATTTTATAGAGAATTTAGCAATGTTTGCGTTAATATTAGGCAAGAAAGAAGTGAACTGCAATACAAATAAAAAAAGTAAATATGAAAATTATTTACCAAGAGAAAGATTGTTGGAGAATACAATGCATTATTTAAGGCGCTAGAAGATTATGAAAATTCGCTTTACAAATCTTTTAGAATGTCTAAAGATCAATTTTATGTCCTTCTGGCTAAAATTGAATACTACATTTGTAAATAATTAATAAGGGCGGGTGGTTATTTTAAGTTACTTAATAAATTATTTGGATTTTAGAAAAATATGATGGTTTTATTTATATATATCATAACAATTTCTTGTTATTACTACAATTACACGCATTAAAGAGAATTACTATTTAAATATGAAGGTTAATTACTGGGGTAACACAGTTTGGCAGAGATTTACGTTCTTTCGTGACGAACCTGTTCCATCTTCTAGGCGATCCCGATACTTCCGAGCAATAGAATTTTCCTCGTTCATTCACAGGCTTCCTTTGTCGGGTTGTGGACGGAAAAAAGCTCTGAACCTGGTACGACCCGCGATTGAGGAAAAACAGTTTTCCTCCATTACTACATTTATATCTTAATCGATGGGCGTCTGATGAACTTCTTCCATAAGTTATGAAAGAGACTTTCCTTCTTCTTTCTGAATATGACTATATCTGCTCCTCTTTTCAACTACAAGGATACACTGACTATTTAATTGCTTATTTCTTCTTCTCTCCAACTTCTCCTGCCTCCTGTTCCCTTCAACATCCGAGCAACACTGCTCGCCCATCTGCTTCCTCGTCTCTTGAACGTCCGATCCACTATTTTTCGTCTTCTCACCACCCTGATAAACTCTTCTTTTCCCCTTCTCCAAGCGAAAGTGCCACCCGGCGTACATTGGCTCTATCAATATTTATTCGTCTTCCGTTTAGGGCGTCAATTTTTGCGCAAACAAAAGGAATGATGTCTTTGGGAAATTTTGTAGGGTGAACGCCCCTGCAGCAAAACAATCCTAATCTCTTGTATAGGGGATGTTGTTCAGGAATGAGGAGGAGTAGTGTAAGAGTTCCATGCAGACGTTCGTATTTGTTACAAATTTGTCATTGAACGTGTTTCGTGTTGTTCAATTTGTTTCGCATGTGATTGGGTTTGTCAACGACGCACAGAGGATCAAGATTACAAAAACGAGTCACAGAATTAAAAAAAGATTAATCGAAACAATTTAGACGCAGTACACGTTTCTCAAACTGCTTGTAGTTTTTTTCAATAACAAAATGGTGGATCCAATATGGCGGACCGAAAGTATTGCAAAAATTTTATAATTAATTTTAAATTAGATATTAAGGGGGTTTGTCGGTTCGATTATTTAGAATTTGATACTTTATTTGAAAATAAAAATGACTGAAAGATGATATATAAATAATGTAAAAATGGGTTTTAATGGATTTTATAAAAGGAAGAAGTTATACTATATTTGGAATAATTATTTAATAGGATTCGTATGACTCAATTATATCTTTCAGTTTTATCCGAATTGTTAACAGCCATTTATCGTATTAACATGCATATTTTTAATTGTTTAGGCACGAAAAGGCAGGTAATCTTTACGATTATGTTTTCATATCTAAATCTCAGGATCTCAACGGATCACATTTTTATACATTAAGTAAAAAACTGTTTACCTTTAAATATGTCGTCAACGCCATTTTTGACGTTATAAAAATGTAACAGATATAACTATTTGCCATTGTCAAATGATTAATTACGTTATGTTAGAAAGAAAACAGAAACTGCATCATCAGGACGAATGAAATATTTAATTGAAAGCAGAAGAAAATGTGAACAAGAGCTTCACAATCCAGTGATCATTCCATTGACATTTATCAGTGGATTAGCCGCTACAGTGAAATCTTTTTCACCGGAATTTCAACGTGTGGCAGAAACTAAACATTTTGCCGTAGTATCTGACCTGTAGTGGTCACATTTTACTTCATAAGTGAATGCTACGTCGCGACACAAACCCAAAGAGATATATAAACTATATATGTCTCTGCACAAACCCAATTGTATGCGAATTCAAAATACCTCGAACAACTGAGCATCGTGACAAACCTTAAATGACAGATATTCCTCTACTCCATTCCTTAACATCATTCCCAATAACAGGAGCTTCACCTACACAGTCCTTTTATGAAAATTTCTACACTGAAATATGATTTTTTTCAATTCAATTACATATTTATACTAAGTACATAGTATAAATAATAGGATGAGTCAAGTTTCTAATTACAAGATAAATAAATGTTAGTTACATAACATGTGAGAAATAAAGAAGAGATACAGTATTGTTATTAATGGATTTGTTATCATGAAGTGGAATTCAAGTACTGAATGATGGAAAATAAGCAATGATTTTGTAGTAAATTTTTCACTCTGCTCCTAAATTGTAAACTAAAACTACCATTATAACTCAGTGCAGTTTAACTTTTTTTTGATTGGTTATATATTGTTACGTTTAAAAGGGTTTGGATTTATTTTAATTGAAATGATAGCAAGAAGAATAAATAATAAGAAAGTTTAAAATTATATTTTCACAAGAAAAGAACAAATGAAATAAAATTAAAAAAAACTTATCCCAGTTCTTTTAAAAAGAAATGATACAATTTAGAAAATGAATTTACTTTATAAATTAAAATTGAAGGCAGTTTGATTGTCTGTCAAGGGATGGTGTCAATGGCTTCTAGTAGTCGGCATTGATGGATTATGGTTGGTTTCGTACGTTACCTACACCGGAACTCGTAGGTGGATTTGGCTAGAACCTTAGATGTGAACATGATAAATCAAAATAACAAAACCTAGATGAGAGGATAAGGAGGCCCGAACATCACTTCAGGCATTTACTTGATAAAAATGAAAGAGTTATACATCGAAACGTCGGTTTTAAATTCTAATATGACCCGAGTTCTATCCCAAGAACTCTTAATTCAACTAATTCGCCTTCTTATCTATTCAGAGATATCATAATTTTTGTGCTGGTTTGTGTTAGTTTTCGATAAATTGAGGAAAGAAGCTTCATAAATACTTCGTTATTCCAGCTTTCGACCAACACTTCCATTTCTTTCCTCTCCCACGACGTCACTTTCTTCCATCTTCAAACAGCACTGACTGGATTTCTCTCTCTATTTCCTCTTTCTTTCAACTTCCAACGTACACTTCTCTCTACTTGTCTCCTCTCCCATGTACTTCATATTTATAATCCACACCGATTACTCCCTCCTTCCCCTACTTCTTCTTCCTCTCAACCTCCGAGCAATACCGACTATTTCACCTTCTTGTGACCTCCCAGCCAATCTCCCCCTTCCCCTTCTCTATGGAAAAATGCCGCCCCATGCGTGTTTCTTCATTAATCGCAATTAATTTTCGACGACCGCGGGATCCGTACTTTGGGAGAAAATGGTAGGCTGTAGGAAAATTTCATGGGTCATTGTCCTCTGGTGGCCAAACATCCTTAATCGCCTGACGTAACCCGCAGGCACGTATCTTCAAGACTGGGTGGCATCTGCTCCGCCTGCCTCCGAATATTTTTGTACAATTTTCTGAATTTAATTCGTCCTAAAGACGAATGAAAGTGTGGACAGTTCTTCTGCGCTACAACATTCTTAAAATGTTATTTATTACTTGGGAAAATTTGTAATTTTAGATTCCGTTATACGCGACTAATTCAATTCTCTCTTCCAGTTGTGGTCACTATGTCAATAACAATTCTGTGCGGTATGTTAGCATGGTATTCGTTTTTACAGTTGCATTTTTAAAGAATTATTAATATGACTTAATACAATCTGCTAATGATCGAATTTTGTTACAATGGCCCGGACATCTTGCACTTTTCTAATAATACAGTTCAGGCAGATTAGTAACGTGTCAGGCGGCGTTTTTTTAGGGGGCGGCATAATTTCACCAAAAAATATTAACACGTATTCTGAACTAAATATTTGAACCTTATCCAATTCACAATTACAAATTACTTTTGCCGAAACGTTAATAATTTCTGTAAAGTTTGGAGCATTTGTGATTTAAATGCCTAAAAAGGGGCCGCAAATTTGGCCTACGCCAATTCAGCAGGAAAAACAAGGAAAAGTGTAGATAAATCGGCGGACAAGAAACTGATATAAGTTAACTATTTAATCTGGTACATCGCAAAGATAAGTTAATCTCAGAATATCGGAGTAATGTTTGATATCGAGGTCAAAATCGGGAAGAGAATAAAGTCTAAAGTGGTGTAGCCAGGTTTGTTTCCCAACTGGATAAAATCGTAGATGAATACCGAAAAAATGTACGAAACGTAGTAAAAGTGTGACGGAAACAGTAAATTAAATCTATTGTCAGTAAATTTGAAATCAAAATTTTGATCACTAGTCTAAGGAATTAGAAATGTTCAAATTTTTCTTCTAAAAATTTTGATCACTTGTGTAACGACAAGATAAATTTGACTCATTACGTTGGATCAGTTCCTACAAACGGGATTGTATAGTTTTTGAGAATTAGATTATCTTCAAGACTTTCATCTGTATTCTTCAAGCTGACTAGGTCAGCGGATTTTCTTTTAACCAAACTTTTATGCCGTATCCTTAGAATATCGTGACTATGAGGCCCACATTCGTAAGCAAATATAAAAAGAATGATTAGTCTATGGGGAAAAAATCCTTTCCGTTACATAATTCCGGATTAATTCATTTCAATACCTCATTCTTCCTCCAAACTGCCACGAAACGTGAATATTTTACTTCACCTCGTCATTATCATAGATTTCGTCTACTCATCGATTTGAAAATAGTAACTTCAGTCGAATACGTAAAAAAAGACTAAAACTAGGATATCAATATGAAACGTGTAAAGCATCAAGATGCTGTGAAATAATACACCAAAATTAAGATTAGGAGCAAGCTTGGAACTAAAACCTCCATAACAAAGCAGCTATCATTTTGTCTCATGTTGCATGCAGTTTAAGAAGAAACTATACATTTTTTGATAAACTGACAGATGTTTCCGAAAATCCAGATTATAGAACACTGTCAATTATTTAAAAATCTTTGGCGAATCCTGTGGGGATGTCTCATACTCTCTCTGGCCTTTTCAAGGTTCTCACATGCCGAGGCACCATAATATATTTTAGGAGGTGTATGTACTGAGGTCGAAAACCTTCGGCATGCAGTAAGAACTGTCCGCCGCTCCCGTTGGATCAGTCAGCCAGCTGCCTCCCAAAACTGGTGGAGAGATACGGAGAAAGGAATTCTGTGACCCCACAACAAACTCCACTCCCGTCGTTGGGAAATGAGTGAGAATAGTACCCAATAGCCCGACCTACCTGATGCAGGTTTTCTAGAGATTTCCTTGAATCTCTTTTAGGAAAAAACACTGGATAGGATCCTTAAACTACAGTCCGGGGGGCCATAGTCAACCCTTGGCTAACTTTCTCTACCATTTACATCGCCCCTGTTCAATTCCTTTCCTATGAGGAAAGTTGCTTGATTCAGGATCACCCTCATGCAGCCTGTTACCCTCCCCTCCCGCCCCAAAAAAGTGAACAACAAATCTTTTGACGTGCTACTGAATATTTTCTTTAGAGTGGCAACACTGAAGTTCACTCAACTTCTTAGTGAAACCGAACATAATGTAACATTTCTAAGATATTTTTTTTCGATATCCCTGTTCTTGTTTATTAATTTCTATATTTTTTATACATTTTCAGCTCTTAATTACTAAATCCGAGTGTTTCTTTATTAAATGGAAAGTTTTGCCCGCAAACAGGAAAAAACGTAGGAATGAAATGGAGTCCTTAGAGGAAATAACCCATCCACTTGATACCTCGTGAAGCAGGACTGAGTGAGATCTTTCCACTCGTGCCTTACACATTCATTTCTCTTTTCTTGGTCTCCTCAGCCTTATGCTCGGATTGTAACACCACCCTTCCTCTTTGACTGTCCCCGCTGACACCAGCAGAAGGTCCACGATTGCTAAATATTCCAGCCTCTCCAGTGGCTCTTCACAGTCTTCTTAATTTTATTGTAGAAATTGAACTTTTGGAAGAAATCTTAGCAGTTTATATGCGCAATTTGGATCGTTTTTTCTCTGTTCTAAAAGTGTCTGTATTTTTTTTCTCACTCCTTGCATTGTATTATTAGCAATTTCTATGTAATTTATTCCTTCTTTTTGTAAGTTTTTTTTGTAGTCCCCAAAAACGTCTACTGTTGACGCGATTGTAATTTCAATTAAAAAAGTTCTAACAAAAATAAGGAAAGGGACCTTAAGTTTATTTCTTAAATTTCAACCTATCTTGACTTTTTGAACGATTTTAATTACACTCGGAAATTATCAGGCACTCAAAACACTCAATATTGATATCCTGGCTCACTTTTTCTCAAATCCCCCGTTTAATATATTTATGCACGGCATACACACTAAATTATCAAGAAAACAATTAACAATGTGAATTATTTTGAGAAATTTTACATCGCAGACAAACAGTTTGTAAATGCTTGCTTAACGGGAAGGAAACCCTCAACTTGGTACAGAAATTCTACAATATATCCACTTGCTTCCATGTTTCTTTGTCGAAATACATCCTTCGCCATAGACTCAATGGTATTCGGCAGGCCCTATCTAGAAGCCATTGTTTAAATACGTACCTTTTTCTCGACAATGGTTATAAATTCAGAGCTCATTTTTAGCTTTATGGTACAATGGTTTACGAAATAGTGGAGAATTTTTCACTTTCGGTCACTGTTGGTAAACATGATCCTTTCAAAAATATTCTTAAAAGTTTTAAACATGTGCTAGTCGTAGTTTATTGCTAGCAGCCTTCTGTAGTGTCAGCTGTGTAGCCAGGCCGAGGAGACAATGGGCAAAAACTAATTTCGCGCTGTCATTACACACTTTCATTTAGAGGGTTGGACAGCTGCACAAATCAAAACAAATTGGATGCACCAGCTTTGAACACCATTTACTTCTGGATTAAATGAGGCCGCAGAAGCACAGAAGACGAAACTCGTTCCGGCTGCCCAGTGAATCTCACCATTCAGGAAAACATCGAAAAAGTTCACAATATCGTAATGGAATATCGCAGACTTAAAGTCCGTGAGGTAGCTGATTCCGTAGGCTTCTTAACTGAACGAGTGCATTTTATTTTCCATGAAAAACTAACCGTGAAAAAAAAAACAATGCACTCGATGATGGGTTCCGTGAGTGTTGACATTGGACCAAAAACGGATACGGGAAAACATTTCAACGCAGAATCTAGCAATGTTGAAGCGTAACCCACTAGACTTTTTGCGCAGATTAGTAATCGTCGATGAAACTTTTGGATCCATCACTACACCACAGACACCATAGAAATAATGGGCAAAAGCTGGTGAAAGTGCACTGCAAAAGACGAAGACCAATTTCCCAGCTTGGAAGTGTTTTTTTTTGGATTCTCAGGGGAAAATATTTATATATATTTGAAAAATTGGAAAAGTGCACAACCATAACTGGGTTTTATTATGCTGATCTGATATGTCGTTTGAAAGAGTGAGAAAAGCACCAGACCAGTCTCAGTGTACTAGTTGAGACTCAAATTCGTTTCTCCTCCACCCGAACCACCAGACCTATCACCAAGTGACAAGTTGGAAATTTGACTCGGAGGGAAGGAATTCTCACGAAATGAGGAAGTGATCGAGACCACGACGGAGTATTTTGCAAGGTTTGACAAATAAACAATTTTTGTGATGGACTGTAAACGTTCTAAATTCTAGTTTGTAAACAAGGAAGGGAGACTATGTTTAGGAATAAAGTAGATTTTCTAAAAATAATTGTTTTTAAAAAATTTACTGATAATTAAATATATAATAAATGATTTAATCAGCCTCTTTGTCAGTATTTTTATAATTTAAATATTAAATATTACGACGTTTCGTCTCTCATTTGAGACGTCATCAGTTAAAAATTTAGCTATACATGGAACTTCACTCCATCACTCCTTCGGCCGAAAAAAAATTTTTGTTAAATTTTTATCAGACTTATCGTATATAGAGCAGATTAAATGACTTGAATTATTAGTTGTGGATAATGATTCCTTCTAACATTTCCCCTCAGATCTGATCAATAAATTAATAATTTAAAAAAATTATAATAAGTCATTTATTGAATGCAAATACCAATTTTCTTCTAAGACAATCCGCACTGTATATCATGCACCCTGCCATTAGGTTCTATGCCAGCCTAAAGAAAGTATCCTGTCAATCTTTCAGGAACCTGCGTCCTGTTTCATTCTTTACACAAGTGATATTCTGTCTCATGCATGTGTCTCTGCTCATTTGGATTATAGCCATGGATTAAATATTTATCGAGAAATGAGCGTTGAGATATTGTTAAACTTTTTTTGGGGGGGGGGGGTAACAGGCTAAATGAGGGTGATTCTGAAACAGGCAACTCCCGTTTAATAGCATAGGAAGGGAATTGAAAAGGGGGGATGCGGAAGATAGAGCAAGGTAGCCAAGGGTTGACTAGGGCCCCCGGTATTTCACCTAAAGAAATGCAGAGAAAACTCTAGAAAACCTGCATCAGGTACGTCGGGCATTGGATACTATTCTCACGCCCTTCCGAATGACGGGAGACGAGTTTTCTGTGGGGTCGCAGCATTCCCTTCTCCGTGTCTTCACCAGTTTCAGGAGGCAGTTGGCCGACTGACCCAATGGGATCAGCGGACAACTCTTACCATATGCCCAAGGTCTTCGACCCCAGTACATATACCTCCTAAAATAGGTGACATGTGAGGACTATGATAAATTACCCAGAGAGAGTACGAGGCATTCCCGACATAATCTGGTGTGCCCCGTAGTCACCCTGGGGGAAATGCCTGCGAGAGAAACTCTCACAGGCATTACATTTGTTAAACTTAGAAAGATGACGTTAAATAAGCTTTTTTTTCCACGTTCCTACGTTAAATATTTAACAAATAAACAATCTTCTATGGAATTCTTCGCGTAGTGTAATTGGATGTGTTGGGGAAGGAATTTTAATAGTGTTCCGCGATTAGTGGAGACTATCCTGTGGTTGGACAGACTGTTAAAATGGCTATACATATATCGTAAGAATGTAATAAGAGAAGCAAAAATCCTCACAGAGTAAAGGACGCGAGAAATGTACACAATCCACAGTGGAGGAAACTGGAAAGCCAGAACACTCGTGAGTAATAAGCACGGACGTACCGAATGCATGGGAAACTCAATTTGTAACAAGTAAGAGTAAGATTAAAATTATTCCTTCGCGTTATACAGGAAGACGGTGAAAACCTTCTACAGCTCTGTTGACAAATCAATAGCTTTTTGGCAATTCTTAGTTATATTATCTGATAATAAATTGTAAAAAGGCTTATAAGCCAGAAGAATTGTTAAATTTATTGACATCAGCTCACTGGGATCTTGTCTGGTGTTAAATTTAAACGGAACAAATTTTGGCTAGTATGTCGCACGAGCTTAAAGACCGAATTCCATCTAACATTTTCTATTATGGCAATACCATTTTACCATTAAAGCTATAGTTTATTTACAGTCAAGTTTCCGTAATTGGTTGAATTATTTAAGCCAGAGCATCGTAAACTTAAAATCAACATTCTCTCCTCCTGCATTCGTCCAACGTTCGTTCAGTTGTTGATAACGTACCTTAAGGCATATTTCTCGTAGTTTCCGTCAATTAAAATTCAATGTTGGACTGAAAATTGGTATTAATTTATTTCTTTGCAATTGAATCTAAATCTACCGAAACAATCTTATTTTAAATAATGAAAAATACAAGTGGGAAAATTATTCAATATTCAACCTAGTAGGACAAGTTATAAATAATTATACCAAAGATTAAGGTTTTTTCTATTGGGTCGGTTGCATTGTACAATCATGTTATTTTGGTGGCGTAATTTTTCAGTCGCTGATACCAAATCACCATAGCAAGTTACACGATTAAGCAGCACGTCCAAATTGATAAAAATTTATTATCAAAATGAGTTTTCGTTTGTGCAAACGGTGAGCACCATTTTTACGGCAGACCGCTATGGCCCTTTAAAGTCAACTCTCAGACGTTTGGTGGCTAAATTCCAGGCGACTGGTTCGGAAAACAATCAGTTGACACCCGTAGTCAAAGGAACCGCACCAGATCAGCCGACAACATCACCGCGGCGGACATTTTTTGAAAACGACGTTGGTGAGGCTATCGCCGTTAACGGCGACCGCTACGGAACTATGATATCCGTTTTATTTTTACCCAAATAGAACAATATGGACGTAGACGACGCGTGGTTCCAGCAGGACGGTGCTACGTGCCACACGACACAAACGATTTGAGGGTATGGTTATCTCTCACAGAGATGACGTGAATTGGCCACCAATTATTGACCACGCAAATTATTCCATTTCAACATCGACCTATCCTTGCCGAAAAAAACATAATATAAAATTATACGGGCCAAATACTGATATTTAAATAAATGTAATCTTTATTTTCCAATATTGGCATTATCTTCAACCCGATTCGGATATAATTATAATTTCAGCTAATATGCAGTAGTTTCCGAATTCGTTTAGCCGACTGCATTTCAACACTAAAGATGAAAATTAACAGAAACATTTCCCCAATATTTAAACTAACAATATAACGCTGGGTCATCTACAGAAATCCAAATATACTTGTCGCCAATATCATCTCTAATTTCCTTCAGTGTTGCCCGATACTCTGGTTCGAATAGTTCTTGCGCAATGCATCGGTTTCATGTTTCTCCAGTAAGATAACACAGAGACGTGCACAGTGGGGAGAAACCTGTTTCATGGAACAGAATTCATTTTAGACCTGTATTAAATGATTGTTTTGTCGTAGCTTCAAGACATAATTATTAAACAACATACTTGACCTGGGAATCAGTCTTCAATCATAATTTTCAGTTTTAATTTTTTTTATATCCCATTGGATCAGTCGGCCAACTGCGTCCTAAGAATTGTTCAGACTCGGAGAAGGGAATTCTGCGACCCACAGTACTCTCGGTTCCTGTCATTTTGAAGGAAATAATACCCAAAAGCCAGACCAACTGGATGCAGGTTTTGCTTCATCTATTTTAGGTGAAACACCGTATAAGGCCCGGGGGCCTTGGCCAATCCTTCCTATGTTATTAAAGGGAAGTTACCTGTTTCGGGATCACCCCCATGTATCCAGTTGCCCAAGAAGAAAACGCTGAAAATAAATATTTTAACATGCGATTTTTTCGAATTAGGTGCGCTGTTGAATGCGCCTTTGAAATAATTAATGCCTAATTTTGAATATTTCGAAGTGTGTATGCGACCTGCACAGCATTATAATTGACAAGGAATAAGTAGATGCACTACTAAATGAATATGTTACTAGATGCTATACTCCGGAAACGTTACCGGAACTCGGCAAAATCATCGTAAATTGTAAGAGAGGTGTTTATATGTGGTTATAAAAAAACGCTAAATTTATTGGGCTCGTATTATTAAAAGTAGTATGCGACAAAAATACTTCCTGGACGTTCTCATTTCCGAAGCTACCTCCCCGCTATAATCATTCATCGCTTATCTATTGTGGTGCTGAACATCCATTTGATCTCAAATTATCTCTCTCACAAATTATGAACTAATAAAATTATTAATATTCATCCATTTACACTGGAGGAACGAGCAAAGAAAAGAAGCTTTCTTGAAATCGCTCTTGCATATCTGTTGAACTCCCCACTGTGCTCTTCGTTTTCATCGCTGATCCTCTATGTTCTTTTATGTTGGAGCTGCGACAAACGACTAGAGCACCGATGAGAGAATTGCGGCGATCCTTAACGAGTTACACACAAATCTCCACCAACATCAATGGTGATAACCTTGTATAATTCTTCTTTTTAAGCGTCAACAAATCCTTGCAAAACAATTGGAAAAGTAATGTGTGTGTTTATAGAGCATTGAGCTAGAATAAGCAGGACAAGTTATTTTTTAAATGACTTTCCACTGAATAAATACCTATATTAGCGTGTGTTATATAGGATTTTAAAAAGAACTCTAGCAAGTGTAGGACTAACAAATCAGAAAAGTCTATAACTACCTTGCAATCCCTCTGCTGCACACAATGAGATGACCAAACCGTTGCCGACAGCAAATTGATAATGAAAAAAATCTCCTTCTCCAAAGAAAATCTAGTGGAAATTTACGCCAAACTATTATGGACCAGATCTCAGCGAGTCCGATGAAGGTGATAACGATAACCAATAACAACCGGAATCTTTTACTGAACAAAAAACTGTTCCATCTCACGAAGATCATCTTCCCCGTGTTCTAGAACATCGTCAGTATAACTTAGAAGGCACTCGAAAGAAGTGTGGGTAAAGCACTACTAGAAATAGAAGCAATATTTACGGAGGAAGGAAGATGAAGAATCAAGCTTGCTTAAAAGCTTACTGCCATCTGTTAATGAGAATTTCGGCTTTCGAAAATTTGGAATACCGCAAGAAACAATTAAAATAACAATGATTCATGAAAGCAGTTTCTGTACCCCGCCAAAGTTTCCAACTGACCACAACTTAACATGCGGCAGCCATCTACTAACCCACAGCAATGTATTTATTATCTTGAAAGAAATCTAGATTTATACGAACAGGAAAATGAATTTGGAAATTTAAAGTATACGAACCTGCAATAAATAATAAGTAATCCTTAACTTCTAATTAATAATGTCATAACTGTCAGCATTAATCGTTCCTCGGGTGAAATTGGTCATATGCGGCGTTTACTAGAAATGCTCATTAACCAAAGGTTTCTATTCAAATATATTCTGCAAACTTTGTACGCTGCTGCAACAAGTCTTTATATAAAGGTGATGGTATTCCCCTAATGGATTCCTTTCTGAATTGATAGGATGAGCAATGTATTAGCATTCTTGTAACTCTGGTAAAGAATAGTTTCTAGCGCTTGAAAAAGGTATGACTTGTTCACCAGAATTACTCATTTATCAAATATTTGGATTCAGCTTCTACTAGACGCAGAAGGAATCGAGAAGCAGAGATAAAGCGACGCTCCATCATAAGCAGTACCCAAGAAACATAGTGTATGTGATACCTTAGACGTTTGTCGGAGCTCCAACATGAACATATCCTTCGAAAACTTACCAGCAAGATGGTCGATGACTCTTTTTGCTTAGGTTCATTCTAAAGTGACACCGTGGAGCTCTCATAAACAGCCCTATACTAAGGGAAGGCAATTATTTTTTCACTCTAACTTGAAGAAATGTAGTTTTTGGTCAGTGGGTTGCTAGAAAGGTGCATAAATTCTGTTAATAGCTACAAACTGAAAAAATGGTCTTGTGTTGCAGCAGGTTATCAGAAGCTTCCATTAAAGTCATTGGTAAAACTAAAAAACCATCAGCTTCAAAGGATGTAAATATAACAAGTCTTCCAAGGATGGCTATATATTTCAAAGATCTGGTTTAGCTGATGTAAAAACTATATTTGAAGGGGGCTTAAATTGCCCAAAGAAGCAATTTTAGCTTTGGACAACACTGGGTAGCATGCTAGAGATCTTTCCAGTGAGGAAGCATCAGGAATGGTGTTTACCTTCCAACCAACGTGACAAGCCTCATCCATCCCATGCATCAAGTATCGAGAGTTGATAGTCGCACACTCCTCTTCACAGTAAATTCCCATGTGAAATGGGCATACCCAACAAGAATTATTTCACTCAGCATTCTCATTTGCTCTTGGCATAATTATTCACAAAAATTTTTATAAATTAAAATTACAAATGTACCAATATAGTGTCTCATTACAAGGATGACCTTTCCAATGATCCTTCAATAAATCTTCAAGTATACCGTCCCATCTGAAATGCCACGAGTTCTCTTTCCTGCAACTTTCTTACCTGATAGTGTAACTCTTTTATGAAGTTCTCTCACTTCTTCCTCTATATTTGTATAAAAAATTTTACCTATTGGTGGGCAAGTTGGGTTAAGAATAGACTGTATTTAGGTCAGACTTACCTACAGTCAACATATATATATAATTAATGGGGAAAGGACAGAGAGATAGAAAGAAGATGACTTACCTGAGGTTCATAGATGGTAGACACCTTGTGAGGTTTAGAGAACTTGAATTTTCGGAGGCACCGCCCCCTTCATCAGAAAGTTAGGAAGACATTTCCAGTGATCGGCTAGCCAATCACTGGAAATGTCTTCCTAACTTTCTGATGAAGGGGGCGGTGCCTCCGAAAATTCAAGTTCTCTAAACCTCACAAGGTGTATACCATCTATGAACCTCAGGTAAGTCATCTTCTTTCTATCTCTCTGTCCTTTCCCCATTAATTGTTTTAAACATGACAATGTCATTTCCTATCTCATATTTATATATAATATTTAATATCACTGCAATATTGGTCTGTATCTTTGGAACTGTTTAATAAAATTGCTTAAACTGTTGTTTGTTTATTGCTACTTTTCATTAACAATGTGAGTGGTGCTTGGAAGCATTACACACAATATAATTTACACAACAGATTGCAGAAAATTAAAAAAATATATATTTAATAACTTAATAAAACAATATAGGAAGGTTTAGAAGCTTTAGTTACAAGCTTAATTTTCATAATATAAAACTTATAAACATCATATATTGTGTTTAGAACAAATAACTTTGTCATTATAAGAAAACTATACTACATACTAAATCTACACGGATAGAGCAGAACAATTGTGAGATTAAATGAAATGCTTCATCATACAGTTATTCATTAAAAATATAACAAACACAAGTGATTAATTTAGTATTAAGCCACTCCACATGATTTATTTGAGCAAGGAATGCAAAATGAACTGATTACAATGGTTTGAAATTAAGCCTGAAAGGGTCGGTTTATTTATTGGAAACCAATGTTTCATTTGACAAGACAAAACTATTAGATTTCAAATGTTTGTTAAATACAATGAACATAAACAAATACCTGGTTTCCAAGTAAAAGCTGATTAACAATTGTGGAGCAACCAATTGGTAGATATATTCTATAACCCTTCTTCACATATAACTAACTATAATAAAGAATTACAATAAAGCTGAGGGACCACTTGTAAGTAAAACCATTCGGCAGCTAAGGTAGGTAAATATATGCCTAACGGACAAAGCCATGTGTTTCAAAACTATCTATGGAGGAACTATGCAAAATTAGTGTATGAAATGATTGAAACATATCGTGATCTTGGGTGCGACATGTCTCTAAACATATATTTCTTAAACCCATCTGGGTTTTTGACATTTCAGATTAACTATTGAAATACACAATGTACACAGACTATTGCTGGAATGTTACAAAAGAAATCAGATTCTAAACATAAAATTAAAATATTTTAGCAACTTTTCAGTCCAGTAATCATTCTGTGAAAAATTAGTCTAGTTTTTCCAATTTTGTATAGGTCATGGTATAGGTATGGGCATATGATATGCACAGGAGGGTAAGTATTGATGTCAGTATTTACTATTGGAGGGAACTACTAGCAATTTTAAAAATACTCATTATATTCTTAGTAATGTGATGCACAGACAGTGCCAAGGTCTGTTAGCCATACTCTGAACTCCTCATCCCTTCACTTTTAATGATTAGTTATTAGAAAGGCATGTTCAGAATTCAACAAAATGTGTTGATTTGTGTCAATGTTTGCAAAATAGCTTTTACATTACCAAGATGCCATAACTGAGGCTCATATTAAAGCTCCTGCTCCCTCCATTTACCAGGGAGCAGGCTACTGCACATTGTATATTCATATGAAAAACTACTACTTTCCAGCTATTCAGAAGAATATTTTACACACAATTGTCATTTCCCATACAAACATCCATCACATTGTACATTAAATGAAATTATAATATTTTACTTCTTTGATTTACAACACTCTTGTAATATTTAAAAAAAATTGTATTACTTTTAGCCTATCTCTGCTAGAAGAAAATTATTAACAGATCTGAATTCAGCAAGTCAAAGTACTCCATCACAATGATGTGTAATATTTAATCTGGTATTATATATATATACTTAAGGTGGTAAGGATGTGACATTGTGAAAACAATTAAAACAACTGTTATGAAAAAAGAGGAAGGTAAGTAGCTTATCTGAAATTGAAGCTCAGTCACCAATGAGGACAGGTGAAGTACCTCAACTTTTAAGAAGTACTACAATCCATCTTCAGTAGAAAATGACACACATTCCACTCCAAGCTGGCACATGGAGGTTAAGGCCACTCAAAATTTGAATAACTTCACCTGTCCTCAATAGTGATGTCAAGCTTCTGTCACAGGTATGCCAGTCTTTGTATTTGCTACACATTCCTGTATATGATATAACAAATAATTTAATATACAATATACTTTATAGGGGAAAAACAAGAATTATTCTATTGTTGGCCAAGTCCAAATGTCATTGCACATGATATGAATTTGAAATATAAAACTATTTACCCTACTCCACTTATTATTGGCTATGGAAACGACGTGGAATTATTGCATTCTCATGTAGTTATCTTATTCCTAACAGGTCAGATTTAACATTATCATTAAATTCAACTTCTTTAATATTTCTGGTATGTATATATATATGTTAGGTAAGTGAAATAATAGTCTAAATGGTAAATGAACAGGATATTTTGATCATATTAACTTAAACTTTGATTATGAAAGAAATACAATTTGACAACAGTTTATTTTCACACATTTTCGAAATAAAAACAGTTGATTCTATTACATATGCCCAATGACTGAATATTATAATTAAAATTTCAAACATTAAGCACATCAAATAAGTCACAAAGCATGAATAATCAATCTCACTATTAGTTAAGCCTAGGAACTGGTGGAGTTATAATCACCACATATACACCCATAACTCATGACTGGTGCACAACTGGCGATATCAGTCTGTTAATGTATAAAGAATGATGAAAAAAAGTAACCAGGTCATTATGTATATCTCCCTTTAGCCAACTTACATTAGTTTGTACTTATTTTGTTCCTAAATTTAGAATCTCATCTGTTGTGATTTAAAATATAAAAAAGCAATTTACAATATATAAACAGTAACCTTTTAGATTTGTATGTTAATTGTATTATATGTATAATACTGGAACTTTCTTTTTTAGTTTAAGTCACACTACACAAGGTTCCAAATTTGTGTAGGAAAGGTTGTATACCACCTTTTACTCAACATACGTTTAAATTAAATATTTACCGACTATCTTAGAATTTTTTAAAACAAAATTAAGTCAAATACTTTGGGAATAACATTTACTAATTCATGACCTACTGTTATTTGAAAACAGTGACACTAATTCTTAGTTTCTTTACAATTTTTACCTTATGAAACTCGTGTATAATTGAAATCAGAAGTTTTTTTTAAAAAAAATGATTTGCTACTGCAATCAATTAAATTATAATATTTAAATAAATGAAATGTTAAATTAGTAACTTGTTAAGTATTGGATTTAAATTTTACAGTTTGAACTAATTTGTCTTATATATAGACAATGTTTAGAGACAACTATTGTTCATATCAGTTCATTAGCTGCATTCCTCAGAATACGGTTTAGAATTAGAGCAGTATTTCAATTCCCCAATGTTCTTAATCTGCATTCCTCTTTATTAAAAGATAATTTTAAAGTGGCAATAAATGAGGGACATTCAACGCTTCCTGTGATTCTGCTTACGTTAACGACATTATGAATGACGGGCGAGAGAATGTATTCATTGGGATTTATGGCTAAATACACTAATTTTTATTATAATTAGGTTGATAACAAAAAGGATTGGAAACGGTACTACTCAAGAGACTTGGAAAATGTATGAATATTAAGTTTACTCTTAAACCGTTCGCTTCAAGAAATCGCGAGTGAAATACGAGGTTATATAGTTAATTTTGGTCTTTGTTAAAATTATTTTCAAGGTCATTTAGTATCTAAATTCATCAATCTCAATCCCCTCTCTTAGCGGTCAACTTACGTAACTTAGCCAAGTGTGTTTGGAATAGTCTCACTATGAATGCAGAACGGCGATTCAGGTTCATTTACGTATAACTAATGTTCATTAATCACACACATTCACTAGAAATTCTGCAAAAATATGCCAATAATATAGCAATGGCCATGACCTTCCCCACTATTCAAGCCGGGAAAAAGCACGTGACATACACGACGCGAATTTGTCAAACACCGGATCGTCCCGACTACGTAAAATTTACAAAATAGTACAAAGAAACGAGATGAACATAATAACAAATTCACAATTGAACGTAGCTAATGATACTTTACAATGTAACACACTTGTCAATATCTATAGGTGAATATAATTTAGAAATAATAAGTGTAAGAAATGAAGTACAAAAAAACAACATGAAAACTAAAACAGTAACAAAAATTAGCGTTTTAAATCCACAACAAAACGCGTTGGAAAAATTATGAACTGAAGGTTACAATTTGTTTTAACATTCGCACATTACACAAATGTAATTAGAAATTACATCGTACGCTTCCCGGTTCATTAATACAAAAAAAACGAAAAATGCTTCAATGTCGCTTCAAAATTTACACATATTGACATCCCCAGTTTATACATACTACTATTACAATAATTCTGCTGCCCTTCCACCAGAGGAAATTACAGTTCGGCTCTTCTCGGCCCTCGGAATGACGTCACAAGAGCAGTCGTGAACAGTTACACCAATGGCTGCAGGTATTGCAATCACATGGCTCGCATTCACCAATGGGAGACTCGATGTCTCATTAATAGTCGGAAATTTCTGACAAGCGTAGAAAAACTTTTCATCAACAGCCGCCATTTTGAGTTACTGGGACCGTGTGGAAATTTGGATATATTACATCAAATTACCGTAATTTTACTTCTTCTAATGACTATTTTTTGTATCATTAGTGAGTTGATGTGTTTTGTGTTATCCAGTGCGGTCATAGTGTATTGAAATACGTCTTATAATGAAAAATTGTGGGTGATTTACTTTTGGAGCATTGTGTGAGTTCCGTCGGAAGATGGAGAGAGGTACTGTGTAGGCTCATCCGCCAATTTGGGGCTTCATTAAGCTCAATAGCTGACTGTGTAATATTAATATGTGCCTTGAGGGATGCGGCGGTCGTCGAACTATTTGCACATCATCCCAAAGGCACATTTTATGCAATATATATCTAACAAAACCGTGTGTAGTGGATTGAAGTTACATTAAATACGATTCCGTATAGGCTAGTAGGCACGGCTTGGTAAACAGGGAGATATGGCCGATCATCTTGTCGACGGGCCGCCAAACAAGCGGCCGAAAATGACTGATACATTTCAAGGGACTACAGATTCATCGGGTATGTGAATTGTGCATTAAATAAGGAGTGGTTTTATATTTTTAATTTAATTGTTTGCATGTTCGAGATTGTCTTTAACGCGTAAATATAACAATATGACACTATGGCCAGTATTGGTTGTGGGTTATTATTTTACCTTTTCTGCATTTTGCTCAATTCGTTAGACATTAAGGGCAGTTCTGCTCCCAAATATTTCTTTATTTTCTAATATTTTGTGTCAATTTTGGCGAAACTGAAAATCGGTTGTGACAGGGCATGGAAATGACAGCCCCTTGAATTATATTAATTTATTGAATTTATTTATTATGTAAACTTATCTGTTACTGATGCCAAGTATTTTGTTATTTTTCAAATGGGAACTTAAATGATTAATCTATTTTCTAACTATGTGAAACATTATGCAATGTGTTTGTAAACAATTGCTTTGAAAGACACTTGTTATTCTGTTAAGTAAATATAAGACTTTTCTTCGATATTTTACAGTTTCATTAAGACTTATTTTTATTAATAATTCATATTGCCAAGAAAAATTGAAGTTTAAAATATTTTTATATGTATTGATGATTTTAAAGTTTTTACTATTCGATTATTGCATGTCTATACTTATACTTTCTTTTATATTATAGCACGATTTTGGCATGTGCATGAGGCTCATGGCTTTAAATATGTACAAGTTATGTTAATCTTAGGTGGTTTGTTTATCAGATATAAAGCCACAAGTGTTTTTTATAAAAAGGTTAGGACTTTTAATTTCCAGTTTCAAGAAGAAACAAAACCAATGCTTTCCCGTTGTTATTCAAAGTGTTTACATTGTAACAAAACATTCTGAGGTGCTCTTCATTTTTTGAACGGAACAAGTTTAACCCAAGCAACCCTATTTCCCCATTTCGTTTTAGTTTACAGTTTTTCTTCATTTCCTACAATTTGATGATACTTATATTTCTACACTTATTTTCAATATTATAACTTTAAAATTCAAATTCTTCTTTGACTCATACCCAAAAACTGTGAATCCAAACAAAATGGGGATCCATTTATCAGATGGTGCTATTATTTTCTTCCCTAATTATGTTTTCTCTTAATCTTTGTGTGACCTGCCATCCAATTCCACAGTACCGATGCAGCCTTTAATGATGCACCATGCTTACAACTTCGGCTTGGCTACATCTGTGGGAAACAATGGTGGCGGGGGAAAACAACAGCAACTACAACAACAGCAATGGAACACGCAGAAGAGAAGTAATAACTCTAATACTTCCCTTAATCCCTCTTTTTTTCCATTCCACTCATGCCCTGAAACTATAAATGAGAATTGATGTGTTCAACATGGGGCTTATTTTCAATCACCTGGTATAACTTTTTTTACTAATTTGGTTTTTGGGAAAGGGGGGGGGGAGTGATAAGGGTAGGGATGAAATGCTGTGTAAAAATGTAATTAATTTGTTTTGCAACTTATATATATCTATATTTAAATTTGGATTAATGTGTGGTGTAAAATTTAGAAAACATGAACACATCATTTTTCAGATGTTATATTAAATAATTCTTTATGCACTATCGCCAAAATTTGGTTTCAAAAGTTAAAATTTTTGTGGAGGGAATGAGAATGTTGACCATAGTAATAGATAATGCAAATTGAATATATTTGTTACTAAACTAAATCAACCAATCTCTCTTTATATATCCTATTCTGTATTTAACTTACATTAGACAATTTTCACCCTCATATCAAAAGGTATTAGTAAATAAATAAATATACTGCTATGGACATCCACTTATTACTTATTGCCTCCTTTTTTGGATTTACTCACTAACATATATTTGGTTTGGGTAATGGAATTGTATATATTGATTATGACAAGTTATGGGACCAAACACAGGCACATATCTTGAAGGTTCTTCATTGAACTGTCTTGTTTACAGTAGCAGAGCATGTTTTTATCTTAAGCTACATGTAATATTTATGCATTTCTTGCACATTTCATCATATTTATCATTTCTATATTCTAGACGAGCACAGTTGCAGTAAGTAGGTTAGGAGCCTGTCTTATTTTGTATTTTTTATATTTGCTCATGAATGTGTGTAGTGAAACCAATGTTTTACTTTTAAGCTTTGCTTTTTAGATAGCTTTTCGTGGGGTTAATTTAAGGACACTAAGATGTTTGTTTTCAATTTTGTGGTGTTATCGAAGTTCTTAAGAATAGTTATTGTTACTTTTAACTTTGTTAAATGGTAAAAAGTTAAATAGTACAATAATTTTTTGCTGTGAAGGGTTCTTCAATTAACTAATTTAAAGTTTCAAAAGAAATCTTCAAAAAATCATTTCAAATTTTGTCACCTTTAATAGATGAGAGTAATTCCGGATACGTACTTGATGGAATAATATCTGTAGAAGTTTGTGTAAGATTGTTTTATTATCAACACAATTCAAAGTTCGAACTTCCCTAGTTTGTTTATTGATTTGAATATATATTTCAATGAAATGAATAATTTTTCAACGTGTCTAAGGTCCTTATTATCAGATAAATGTATTTTAGATGTAGAATGTCAGTATTAATTAAAATTCTCTTTTTGAATATGAAATGAATTAAGAGTGTTTTTATACACTGAACTCTGTTCTATTAATTTTGTTATAGAAATAATTTTCTCGAGTGCTCACGAATTCATTATTCTGTTTCATCATATTTTAATTCCTTTAATTTTGTTACTATTGGGTTTGTGTTCGAAGACCATTGTTGTTATTGAGAGATTCATTAATGAAAAAGCATATTAAGCTTTAATATATTGCAAATAGGATTCCTTTCAAATTGTTTGCAAGTAGTGACAATTAGGCTCTTTGTTAATATTTTAACTATTAATAGAATTTTATTAATCAGAGTTGTCATACAGGCAGTCTCCATGATTTTTCAGCACCTTATGTGCTTCATTGCTTTCATAGGCCACTTTGATTTCAGACATATCCAAAATAATCTTTTCTCCATTGGTTTAATAGTTTGTCATATTTTTCTAATATGTTGGACACTTTCATTTGTGGAGAATGTAGTAAGTCATCAAATTTAAGCATTTGACTGTTCAAAATCCTCTGAAAATAACAATTACTCCATTCTACATTCACAATTCATGTTATTGGTAATAACCTAACAGTAGGGTTTGTTTGTTGACATAAGTTGCTATTATGGAGTTGTGTGTTTCAGTTATTATATATTGTTTTTCAAATTGCTAGTAACATCGTTGATGGTGTTGAACAATTGAACGATATATTACATAGATATGTATACTACAATTCTGACAATGGTCAAGTTATGTCATTTAATATATCAGATATTGTTTTTTATTTAATATGTGCTCATACCTATTGGGATCTGAGTGAATTGCCTTAGAAAGTCTTAAAGTGGTAGTTAGTTGCTGACGAAATGCCTCTAGCTTAAGAAATATCTCATATTTAAACTTATAATTTCTTAGAAAATTTTGCCTGCCCATAAATCCACTTAAAAATTTATTTTAATATTTTTAACTCTGATAATATATTTAAAGTATTTGGTAATTATTTTTACACAGATTTGTTCACTAATACGGACATGTTTGACTTGGAAAATGACCTTCCGGATGATTTGCTTTCCACGGGGTCATGGGGAACAGCAGTGGAGAGCACAAAGCCCCCACCCCCTGGCCCTGGTCCTGGAGGGCAACAGCCAGGGGGTGGGGGTGGTCTTCAGAATGGGGCTGTTGAACAAGCACAAGGTGGTCAAGATGGCACACGGCAGCATGTTTCTCAGCAGCAGCTTGCACAGCATCATCTTCTTCAACCTCAACAGGTTAGAGATGTTGTGAATATATATTTTTTTTCAATCATGTTAGTCATTCTTCACTATTACATACATTTATAAATATTTAAACATTTCATTGTTAAAAGTTATCTGAAAGTAACAATTACTTCTTTTTTTCTGCTTAAATGATTCTTCTACATTCTCAGTTGATATTGTTGTGTGGAGTGATAACCTGGCATAGTCTTTGTTGACTTGTGTTTTGCAGTAATTATATATTGTTTCTCCCAAATTTTTAATAAACTCCCTTGATGGTGTTTATCATTACAGTGTTAATCATTTGTTTAAATCTGAGCAAAAGGTTTTGATTTTGCTGATAATCATGTTATCATTGTTCTCTCCTACTGGTTTTAAGAAGTATTTTTGGAATACTATGTAGATTTGTTTGCTAAATAATTATATTACATGTCATTCTTTTTGAATAGTATTGTATGTAGATTTGTTGGGTAATTAATTTTTTTATATAATTTTCAGGGAAACAAGGGCCTGGTTGTCAATTCCATGGGTTTGGCGGGAACTGCTTTGGGAAATAAGAGCCCAAATTTGCAATCACCACCCAATGTATCAGTAAGCAAGGGTGTGAATTCTTTGGTAGTTAGTTTGAGCAGTTTGCCATCTAGCATAGCTTCTACTCAGACTATGGCAGGAATTAGTATGGGCATGAACAGCAGTGGTGGGGGAATGATAATGACAAGTGCCATGCATCATCCGTTGCAAAATGGCCCGCTTATGGTTCCAAGAACTGTGAATTTGCAGCAGCAACAGCAGCAGCCACAACCACAAGGCCATCTTGTTGCCAGAGGGCAGTCTCCCCATCAGGTGCATGGTGTGAACATGGGAGGTCCTCGTATGCAGGTATTTACAAATTATTGTTAAAAACTTTTTTCTCTAAAAGTTCACATTTATTTTTATCACATATTGTTTCTTTGCAATCAATTTTGTTATTTTAGTTATGAAGTGTACTTTTATAAACATAATTATGAATGATTGTATAGAAAAGTAGTATTCCGAAGACACAAAAGTGGCAAACTGTTACTTGGATGGAATGTAACACATGTTAGTCCATAAACTAGCAGGAAAATACATTATGTCTTTGAGGTGGCCGTTCCATTGCATTTACTAGAATATACATATGACGTCACAGGTTTTTCGGCATTTTTTAAATGCCTCTGTAAATATAAACATTGTTTAAATTCATTTATAACTTTAAGTCTAGCTATAAAAGATAGAACACAATTCTTTTGTGTGTTCCAAAGCTTTAATCCAGTTTTAATTAGTAATCTGGCGTGAACCTATTGTATATTAAATTTTGAGTGAATAAACAGTAAAATTGCCTATTTGAACAAATTTATTATAAACTTTATTGATGTTGATCCTTGCACGGTGTTTTTTCTAAATTTGGAATCTCATGGTGATGTTTAAGCAATTAATGTTAATAATTACAGGTAATGTGAACAAAATTTTCGTTTATATATTATAAAATTTATATTAAATTTGTTATGACTTATAGTCTGATTTACTATTTTTATCTTAACAGTTAGATTTTCAGGGTTGTGCCTTTTATAATAAAACAGAAAAATTTCATGGCTAATTTCAAAATGCTACCAAGAAAGTTATAAATTATTATTGCTTCTCTTCAATTTTGTTAAAATGGCTTCTTGAACACTTATTTTTTGGTTTTTCAACATTTGGAAAGATTATTTTATACTGGATCGAATTTGTTAATATTGTTTAATGATCTAAAATTAATTTTTAAACTAAAATTTGTATTATACATTTTAGTAATATTGTAATATCATTTATGATACACACATATATTGAATTCAAATGTGAGTAGTGTATTGCATTCTGAAAAAAATGTATTTATGGTTGCCCCATTTTCCAGCCACCAAATATGTCAACAATTGGACAGATGAGTCAAAGTATGAACACTGGAGGTCCTTATGGATATGGTTCACCAGGTGGACCACAAGGAGTGAATACGGGTGGAACACCTGTTGGAGTTGTAGCACCCCAGCAGAGGGCTACAATGATGCCCATTCCGACAAGGTTCGGGAATGCTGGTGGTGGAACAATAGGTAATTATTTTTCTGTAATTGAGACATTAGCTTGCGTATAATTTCATAATATTTTTAATATATAAATGTAGTAATAGCATTGAGTATGCTAATTGTAAATATAAAGAACTTCTGTATTCGACAATAACCAACAAATGGATTGTCAGTCAGTAAACAGCTACAATAAAGTGATAAAATAAATACCTCACAATGTTTTTACAATCATTATTGCTTTCATCATACAAGGAAAACTGTCCTTGGTGTACAAGCTAAGTGACGAACAAACACCAGAGTTGCTTATAGCTGTAAGACATTTCATCATCTGATGCTGAAAAATTGTGGATTTTATTTTATCACTTAATTTTGTCTGTTGGTTGGTTGAGTCATTACTTCTTAGCTGAATTTGCTTATTATTATCAGTCCTTTGTAAAAAGCCTTCACATATTTCTTTCCAAATTCTTTTCCTTAACTAAAACAAAGGTATGCTGATTTTGTCATAAATGTGACTAGATTTTTATTGTATGTACTTTATTACTTGAATTTTCCCTAGTCTTCTTCTGGCATTACAGCTTTGAGTGAACTTAAGCCAGCTTAATCTTCCCCTGTACCTCAAATGACATTCCACTTCCAAATGCTTGCATTGTTATGTATTTAAGGAATATTCCCAAACTATTGGAAGTTAAACTGGTCTTCAAATTATTTCAGAGCACATTGTATCGATGCTGGTTGCCTTCTCCCAATATGTAGTGTTTTGTGAAAACAACTTGAATTGTTTAAAAAAATTTCATAGTCTGTTGATTTTTATTTCTCATTTGCTTGCTTGTACCCTTTTAATAAGTCTTACATTTCAATTGGTATGCCTTAGTGAATTAGCTTGAAGTTATTATATTTAACTATATTCTTGCATGGAATATATTACTAAACTTACAATCTGTTTTAAGGGTATCTTTAACCTGTGGTTTCAAATTTTTATATAGCTCCTCCACCTGTCGTAGGAGTTGGTGGTAATGAAGGTGGTATCGCACCACAAGCCCAGCCTCCTGCACCGTCACCTGCCCAGCCTTTGTCAGGAGCACCTAGTGGAGGACAACCTGGGCCACAAGCTGCCACCCAGGGTCAAGGTGGTCCTCCGGGACAAGGAGGTGCTGCTCCTAGTACCACCTCAACAGCAGACCCAGAGAAGAGGAAATTAATTCAACAACAGTTAGTCCTACTTTTGCATGCTCATAAATGCCAACGCCGAGAAAATATGAGCAATGGAGAAGTGTGGCAGGTACATAATTTAGTATTTTCTCTTGTGGTTGATGTTTATAAATTTCCTAATAGCACAAAACTGTTCACAGATTTGTGTTTCTCTGTACAGATGTTATATAAGTCAGAAATTATGATTTTCAATATTATATTCCTTTATGTTTTAATTTAATTTTTCCAGTGCACATTACCTCATTGTAAAACTATGAAGAATGTTTTGAATCACATGACTACATGCCAGTCAGGAAAGTCATGTTCAGTGCCTCATTGTTCCTCATCGAGACAGATTATTTCACATTGGAAACATTGTACTCGTACTGATTGTCCTGTATGCTTGCCTCTTAAACAAGCTGACAAACAAAGACCACCTCATCCAGGTACAAACAGTCTGAGCTTGAACTATGTTTTTTGAATATTGATGTACATTTATGTTTTAAAGTTAAAAAGTTTGAATATAATTGTTTGATTTTTTGCCTACTTCTTGTGCTGGTATTGGATTTCTTAAATAAACTTTGTTTTCCTTAAGATGATATATTTATGATTAAAACTGGAATCTTGTTATATTTCAATTGTATCATTATTTGTTTAATATTAGTACAGTGTAAATAGTAATAATACAATAATAGTAATAATACAATCGTAATTTGTTGTATCTATTGTTATGTTGAAATTATTTTCAGCTTTGAAGTGCCTAATATTTTGTATGTTATACCTGGAATAAGATGTAATATATGTTTCTCTTTCTAAAATCTGTTTCTTTTCAGTAGCGATTCCACCAATCAATAATCAGCCTACTCCTTCTGATATGAGACGAGCATATGATGCCCTCGGAATTGTTCCTCCAACAACTGGTGCTCCTGGTCCTTTAATTCCTAATCGTGCATCTCATAGAATGGTAGCACCAGGCTTAGGTGTTGGTCCACCTCAACCGAATATGCCAGGTGGTGGAGTTCGAGTTGCTGCACCTCCACATTCACAAGGTAGAAATTTGTGTTAAGATTGCAACCTCTGTCAATTAGTATTAAGAAAATTAAGCAAAGTGATCATTTCCTTTATGCAAACGCACTCTAATTATGAAACAGTTTGAAACAAAATCACTTTTAAGTTTGATAATGATATTGTTTTAGATAAATAAATGAATTTCAAGAAAATATAAATTTTTTGTGTGTTTGTTATTTAAATTTACTTTTAGTATAAAACATGATAATTTGCAATTAAGCAAATGATATAATGGTTTATTAAATTGTCTTGGTTAATTTTATCTTTGTTATTCTCTGCTTGTGTTAATATTCTCAGTTGTTTTCAAATAATGACACCACAATGGATGGTTAAAACATCTAGTTTATGTTACAAAATTTTGTTTGTAATGTTCTATAAAGGTTGTTAATTTGCTATTTATATTATTTGTATTTTGATTTAATATTAATTTATAATCTAATATTGGACATTTTAAACTGTTCATATACAGATAAAAATATGTATTTTTAATTCCTCTCAATTAATTAAAACTTTCCATTCTCAGGACCAGGTGCAGCCCAGCCAGTAGTTGCTCCCAACGTGTCACTCCCTTTGAGCTCAGACCCTTCTACGCAACCTCAAGCACCTCAAGGGCCTGGATCAACTGCTGCTCAGACAGCAGCAAATATACAACAGACAGTTACTAACATGCAGAATTCTTTGTTTGGTCTTAATGAAGCTCAGCCTTCTGGAGTGGTAATTGTTTTTTTTATTATACACATCTTTATTGCTTAAAAGTGCATGCTTTTTATGAAATAACATTTTGTTTCAATCTTTCTTGAGGTAACCTTAACTTTTATTTTTTTTCAAACAAAATATAATAGTATACTCTTAATATTTTTCATGCTAATGTCCTTTTGGTTGTATGGGGTTGTTATTATAGACTTTGGCGAATGGATTTCCATTTCTGATTGGAATAGTCATTTTGATAATATTTTGTTTTATTAACTTAATTTTACTGAAGTGTCCTTCATGAAATAACTAGTTTAAGTGAACCATTATGAAAAAATAACTGCAGATAGTTCACTGATGCCAGTTAGTGAACTAAGTAGTTTATTTGAGTTATAAATTACAAGTTTTGAGTTGTTCATTATGGCTGTTTCTTTTCCTTTATTATCTTTCTCTTTTTTATAGTCTATCTGTCATCTTGCATGCATGAATGTTACCATGTGACACAAACTTAAAGATAAAATAGAGTTAAATTTACTTAATATTAAAAATTTTAATTAACATCCCTAATTTTAAGGACTAGCTCAGTTGTAAGGAAAACTGCCCTGCAAGCAGGTCAAGATTTTTCCTATCCGATATTCCAAATTAAGTTCACGGCCTTGGCATCAATTGAATCCATTCTCCTCTTTGAATAATTAAATATAATGACAAAGAAAAAATTACTAAATTTAGTATAGCTTACTTACATGATTAAGAAATATGAAAATAATTAAAACCTTTCAAGAGAAAAATTTAGAGCGCTTACACATCATCCAGGGTCGAAATGAGGGAAATGTTAACCTTCCGTTGGGGGCACCTCTGAACGGAACGATATCGGGCGCACCCGGCCTGAGAGGCCATCCACATATTTTTGCTTTCGTTTCCCATCTAACTAATTTTTATTACAAAAAGAGTAAGGTAGTCTTTGCTAGGGTATACGGAGAGCAAATAAAACAAATTTAACAGAAAAGGATCAGTTTATTAAATGCATGAAGTTTAAAGTAGATTATAGAAAAATGCTAAATTGATACAACAGTGCTTCTTAAAAATAAGACTAATTATGTATTATAAAATTTAAAAGCTGGTAAATTAAGTTAATATGCAAACTCTACTGATGTGGGACCATAAATCTTTGCCACAACGATCGACTGCAGAATAACACGTCTGCCACAACGGTTTTACGTGTTACGCCAAATTGGTTCATGACCATATTTACATTCATAATTTGTCAGTATTCTAAATCTTATTTCAGCTATGCATGTTTCACACCTACGCCTTGTGGAAACATTGAGGGATAAGTTTCACTTTTTTCTTTTGGTAAAATCCTTTTCAAGCGCAGTTGTAGCCGAGTCGGCATTCCACTTGTATTTAAACTTATGAATCAATTCCAAAGTATATGTACCGAACAAACATTCCCAGTATTACAAAATAGATTTAGCATTTATCGCATCACCTTTTACCCCTGGACACTGTCTATAAACATTATGACGTTGTTTACGACGACCAGCAAGAGGAGATGACTTCTTTGTCTGATAATCTTTTCCAAGAAAAAATCTTTCCGAATGTCTTCTTCTTCTACATATTCCTCAAAAGCACCTTCTGCCTCCTGTTTAGTTGCTGAATCCTCTTCACATTCTTCTAACTCGACCAAAAAGCTATGTCGCTTTCTTCGCCCAAATCTTCAATCAACGCTGGATCATCTACCTTGAGGAAGCTCCAAATAGAGAAATAATGTTTTTCTGGCCATTTCAGAAAGAAATTAGCTATCGATTTAATGTAACGAAACGGACATGGTCCAAGAGGCCAGCAGCAGAATAACACTTATTTCTCAAGATATCGAAGAAACCCCACACACAACAGGTTTATTTAGAGTATATTAAACAATTCTGTTAAAATATCTTGAAAAAAATTCGCCTTCGAATTTCTAACACAATCGGGCGCAGTCAGCCTCACAAGCCATACATTGTGGCCTGGTGAATGTCAGTTGTAAAATTAATAGGGGAGGGGGATCCTATGCAATGTCACAATCCAGGAAACTATTAAGAAAGATAAATAACTGGAAGCACAGGTATAAAAGTGGTATCCAAAAAAGTGTTTTGCGGGTCTCTGAGGCTGGCTGCACACGGCGGAGGGTTAATCAAACGAATCACAAAACTTATATTGTTGCTACTAACATTTTTTAAACACAAGAATTATGCTTCAAAGTTGCAAGTATGCAATTGTAAATCATATTAATACTATTTCATATTTAAATTTATTGTACCTTTATTTCATTTATTGAAATTATATTGGGTCTAATATGAAGCATTTCACTCAACAGTGGAGGTTAATAATTACAATAGACTCAAATATCCATGGTATGGTGGGGAGAATAGAAATGAATAGTAAAAAATGGGATAAATTGAAGTATGCATGTATGAGAAGGATATATTGGTTTAAAATTAAAATCACAAGGAAATGACTGCTACATATAAGGATGGGATTTTAAACAGATTTCTAAATTAATTTAAGAGAGGAAAGCATAATAATGCCACATATCAGCCGGTCAGTATAAACACACACTTCAACCAGAAAGGCTGCTATTATTAAATGGTTGTAACAAAAAAGTATCGAATTTTCAGTAATGCAAAGAAAACAGAATTATTACATTGACTATTGCTTTTTAAAGACCAGACCAGAATGTATGAGCTCAATCTTCTCGCAGTGAAATGGGTCAGTAGGTAATTTGGTTACTACCATCTCACTGCCAGTATAATCCAGTAGAACTTCTTTGGTGGCAGATAAAGAAAACTGTTGTAATAGGAAACAATTCTTTCAGACTAAAAGATGTAGAGTGACTGGGAGTCCTGTGTAAGGCACCCGGAAAAACTACAGGCAGCTGACTTTACACTTGATGTTATGTAAATTATTATGTTTATCAAAATTATATAAACAGCTTTGTAATTTTTTGAATAAATAAATATTACATGAAAAATATACCATAACAAAAAAGTCAGTTCCAATCATATAAGTTTTGTGATGTGTTTGACTGGTATTGCCGTCCCTCATTTTTGCCCCAGATGTCCAAATTTTTCTGTTGAAATTTATTATTTAATTCTTATCACAGTTTTTAATTATGTAAGGAAGTAACCATGTTAAACTAAATATTTAATTATTTATTTGTAGATATGACCTAAGAGATCTCTAAACTTATGGATGAACATTTTAATGTTTTTAATTTTAATAATAATCTGACTTTTGGTCAATATTCTGTAATTGTAGTAAAATTTTCTTCAAGCAAGGGAAGGCAAATGATATCCTTTTCGCATAGGTTCTGAAAAAAAAAGTTCATTTTAAACTCATCTCAATATTTAGTTTATTAATGTGTGCATGTGTAATTCAGAGCATCTATAAATAAAATATTTTCATGAAACATTCCTTGTAAGTTTGGCTACCTCTTTCCTTTAGTTTTTGTGAGTATTGCAATTAAAGTTGGGCATGAATGTAAACAATTTTCTTTTTTCTTTGTTTGCTTGAGGACCGAATTTGTAACATACTTATATAAGACATGAACTTGCTCAAATAACTAGTTAAGTTCAGTGAGTGAACTATCCAAGAATTTTCTTGCCTATCACTAATTCATTTGAAGCCATTTTAATAATAGTGTTATAATGACTCCTACTTCATTGTCTTATTTTTATGCAAGTCAAACATATCTATCATTGTTATGCAATTTAATTGTTTTAGTTGGGTGGAGACAACCGTTTGGCAAGTTTGCAATTGCCGGCATGTTTTCAACCAGGGCAAGTTACAGCAACTCCAGTTCAAGGAACAAAAGAATGGCATCAATCAGTTACACCTGATTTACGTAATCACCTTGTGCACAAGTTGTAAGTTCTCATGAAAAATCTTACTACTTTTGTTATATTTTGTTTAATACATCTTTTCTTGAGCATAATTAAGTTATTGATATTATACTACATTGTCAGATTAATGTCTGAAAGTAATTTAAATGAATTTTTTTTGGGTTTTACATTGTTGGCAATTTGATAAGTTTATTCTGAATTATAAAAATTGTATTTAGAAAACCAGAATGGAATTGAAAGATGTGCACTAGAATTAATAATTTCTATAGTAATTATGTTTTTGTATCTTGTAGTTTAAATGCTTCAGAAAGTATACAGTGTGCCTTATAAATTTCAGAGTCCAAGCAATATTTCCTACTCCTGATCCCCAAGCTATGTTAGACAAACGAATGTTTAACCTTGTGGCATATGCACGTAAAGTTGAAGGGGACATGTATGAGATGGCTAATTCACGGGTGAGCATTTTAAGTAACTTAAAAATTATTTTCAATAATCTTATTTAATTTTATTATTTAATGAGTGGCATTTCTTTTCTATTTTTGAACTATCACCAGCTAGCATCTGAAAGAGGTGGTCTGTGTACGATTTCCTCTTGAAATTCTTATACTTCCTCTAGTTTCTTTTGTCAAACTTTCCTGCCTGCGTTTCAGGAAATGATGATTTGAATGGTCAAGGGCAGCAGTTTTATTTATGTACTGAAACAGGAAACTGTTGAGTTCTTGTAAGGACAGGAAATTATTTTCCATATTCAAAATTAGAAATGTATTGCCTTACACATTCTGCTAAAAAAGTTATTGAAGCTTCTTAATAAATATTTATTTATTTAATTAATATTTATACTCCATACTGTATGATAGATCTTATACAATTCATTATAATATTTGAACTTATGTATATTATTTTACTTTTCCCATTTCAGTCTGAATACTACCATTTGCTTGCTGAAAAGATTTATAAAATACAGAAGGAATTGGGTATGTATGAAATAAAAATTTATATTGTTACTTTTTGTTCAGTTAACATTGTATTGTAATATTGGTCAATTTTGATGACCACGTTGAATTCACTTGATATTAGTATGTTAATATATTCTTCATATGTAATTTTTATTTCAAGCCTAAATTTTGTTAGTGTAACACGTTCCATATATGTATGTATATAGAAAAGTGATATGGACAGGAAAGAGAGAGATGGAGCTATGCAGTGTAGAGTGGATAATGGTTATACAGTGTTGTTTGGAGGCAAGTTTGTTTTGTATTACTAATACATATTTGCCTTACAGAGGAGAAGAGGCAACGGCGCAAAGAACAACAGCTTCAACAGCAGCAGCAACAACAGCAGCAGCAACAGCAGCAGGGACAGCCCCAGTTACGGCCAGGGGCTCCTGCAGTTGTTGCTGGTGTTCAAATAAGAACAGTTGGTGCTGCTTCAGTTGTTCAAGGAAATCACCCACCTAGCTTACTGCGAAGTCATTCTCCTGGTAGGCTAATTTTAAATTTCGAGTGTAATTTTTTGTCTTTTTAGCATGTGATATAGCCATTTACTCATTGGAGTTTAACATATGAGATGTATACATGAAATAGATTTAAAAGAAACTTAAATCAAACCATTTTTACTGACAGACTATTACTAACATTTTTGAAAAAGGTAGAGAATAATTGAAACACTGATTGCTTAATTTAATTGCTTTGATTAATGACCAAATAGATAAGTTGTAACATCTGCACAATCAGATATTTTTATAGCATATGTGAATATATTTTGTATAGCGCATATTATTGGACACACACAAAGCACCTTCGTATTCTCAGACTTGTGTGTGTTCCAAGGCTTCTTCTGCAGCCATTTATAAAACATATGAAGTGTATCATTAATGAAGGTTTTAATTAACGGCTATGATCAATTTATAAAATCGTATTATATACCAAATATTTAAATAAATAACTTAGTTGAAGAAATTCTATATTTTTATGTGCCACATATATATTGTCAAAATTGTTCTTCCTTAACTATCCAATTTGTTAATTACTTTTCATTTGTACATTTCCAGGTATGTCACATCCAGGAGGTATTCCAGGTCTGGGTCCCCAACAAACCAGAATGCAATTCCCAGCACAAGCTGGTCAGCAGCAACAGCAACACTTGGTTGTTGGTCCATCAGGACCCAGTCCTAATGGTGGTTCATCATCGTTCAATACCCCAACCAGCTCAGCTTCTAGTCAGTTCAATAATGGGCTGGCAAATTCTCCTGCTGGACAGTATTCTGACCCAGTTAAAGTGCGTATGGCAACACCACCAACTGGACAGAACCAGTTTGGACAGTTTTCAGCTGGTGGTCCAAGAGTTCCTTTGCCACCAGTTTCCACTCCTGACGGCACAGTACCTGGTCCTCCTTCTGTGGCACCTAATATATCTTCTTTACAAATGCAAGCTTCAGCAGTTCCTACAAGTGTTTCTCCTGCAACTGCAACCACAACTGTAGTAAATCACCAACAACACATGGCCAGCTTAGGAAAGGGCATGTCTAGTGCGGAGAGAGCGAGCCAAGTAAGGAGTAGTAGTAACAATATGTCAAGTCAGATGGCAGCTATTAATGCAGCTCTGAAGAAGGTATGATAAATTCAGTCATTATTTACTGAATAATTTTAAAGGCACAGCAGTTGAAAATAAAATTGTTCCTTGTAGGATGAAGATTCACCACCTGCAACAACGAAGGGAAAATTGGATACCTTACAATCAGAATCGGATCATGATACAAAAATTGAAATAAAATCAGAACCTTCAGAAATGAACAACAGGCATGAACCAGGAGGTGGGAAAGGTTTAAATACTGATGTTATCAAGATGGAGATAAAGACTGAGCCTATGGATGATTGTGGAGCGTCTTCAGAAGTAACAACTATTATTAAAGGTTCTTTCTTGTTTTGTTTTTTCTTTTGTAATTGCTGCTGGCTGAGTGTCTGGCATACCACAGGTATTTCCTTATATTAGACTGGTCAGTTTGAATGTATTATAATTAACCCCTTTTACCCCGTGACATACTTTCTGGGGGCTGAACATGCTACTTAATTGGCATTGGAAGCATTACTGTTCATATTGCCACATGTCTGAAGGATTATGAGATAAGACTATTACCTGCGGTAATGGTGGGGAGAATTGGTATAGATAATTCAAAAACAGCAGATAAATCAAGTACACATACGAAAGCCAGAAATACTGCTATAAAATTACTAATGTTCACTTTTTGCACCATGAAACCCTATTTAAATTTACCTTTTTTGATGTATGACAGTATTCTTTATTATAAACATCTGAAGTGCAGAATGTAGTCTATTGTAGTTTAAACTGTAGTATTATAGCTTGTTCAAGGACCAGTCACAATGATAAAAAAGAATATAACAACTTACAAATACAGTTCGTTGATGGATAGGATTGTTATTGTACTTTGACAAAATTTTCCTTCCTCCAACTGCTGCCAGATTGACTCGTACCAAGTTCTTTCAGCATCATTGTTGGTCCATTTGTTCCTTACGAATCTATTGCAGTAATTGAACCACGAAGTGGTTCACTTGCGGACTGCTCTATAAATTTTGGTTGAACTTGCTTGAAATGTTCAAATGTGTCTAATATGTGATAAAAATTACTGGCTATTGGTTCAAAGTTTATGTTGATTTCATACTATCAATTTTTGTTTCCAAATTTCAGAAGAAATTAAGGAAGAACCTGTGACACCAATGTCAGCTTCCAGTATGGGAGAGAATGCCAATGTTGATGTCAAACCTCCAGTTCCTGAACCAATTCAAGGTGGTGGTGGTTCAGGAGTTCAAGACAAAAAACGTAAATGTTGTAAGTTATGAAATCTGTTTAGTGTTCAATGTAGGTTGCACATTCTTAAAAGAATCTTATTCCAACTTTTTTTTTCAGTGTTCAAACCTGATGAATTACGTCAGGCATTAATGCCTACTTTGGAAAAGCTATATAGGCAAGATCCAGAATCTCTTCCATTTCGACAGCCTGTGGATCCTCAGGCTCTTGGTATTCCAGATTACTTTGACATTGTTAAAAAGGCAATGGACCTTTCGACAGTGAAAAGAAAGCTGGATACTGGACAGTATACAGATCCTTGGGAATATGTAGAGGATGTGTGGCTTATGTTTGATAATGCCTGGCTGTACAATCGCAAAACATCTAGAGTCTACAGATACTGCACAAAGGTTTGATATCAATAAAGTAATAATTTCTACTATAGGTGCACACATTTAAAAATACACAGACTAAGCATTTATTTATCATTATAGAATTGGGTCTGAGGATAAATTAAAATTAATATTTCATAATTTGGTAGTAGGTAAAGCCAAGGGTTTTGTGGATGTATTTATCACACTTCCCCACTTCTTGCTCAAGTATTGGACAAACATAATTTCCATTGGTTTAAACTTTCTTGGCTTAGGAGACAATTGGTTATCCAGGTACCATACAAAAAATTTGCATTACATTTTAAATACAACCTTTATTTCAGCTCTCGGAGGTGTTTGAGCAAGAAATTGATCCAGTGATGCAGGCATTAGGATATTGTTGTGGTAGAAAGTTCACATTCAATCCTCAAGTTCTTTGCTGCTTTGGAAAACAATTGTGTACGATTCCTAGAGATGCAAAATACTACAGTTACCAAAACAGGTTTGTTGAGTATTACCAATTTGAATCAAGTATAGATTTTTAGTAACTTTTTCATTCAACATTAGCTTTAGAATTATAAAGTTAAAAGTTGTAAATCTCTTTTTTATGAAAATTTACTAAGGTTTATGTCTGATTAGAATAGTTGTTGGTTTGAGATTTACCTCCTGTCTGGAGTTTGACCTGGAACTACCAATATAAATGTTTTAAACAAAAAGGTCTGGTCAAGAAGATAGTAAATTCTTGTTTCCAGCACTTTTAGTGTAGTGTGTCCTATGAGACGTGTCCATTTCATGCAGGAAATATGGAGACTTTTAATTTTAATAAGACTATAGAAATTTTCTTAAAATATATGTATTGGAGATAATTATAGTTCCATGGAATTTCTTTTGTTTCCCATAGGTATACATTTTGTCAAAAGTGCTTCAATGATATACCCGGAGACACTGTTACTCTAGGAGATGATCCCACTCAGGCACAAACGTGAGTAATTGCATTATATTTCCCCTTCTCTTATAGATCCTTTTATTATTTTTTTTCTGTTGACTCCTGTGTTCAAAATAAATAAATAGTTTTAACAAATTTTGGTCTATTAATTTAAATTTTAGAAAATAACATTTCTACTCTTATGTTTTTTGTTTCTTCACCTTTTTATGATAAATCCATCATCTTATTAATTGTATAAACATAAATTAATATCACTTACATACATATGTTATATCAAAGTTGAATAATTGTTTTGTGGGCAAGATTACTCAAGTATTAATGATACTTTTACAATCTGACAGTGTACATACAGTGATTCATTCATTTGTTCATGTGAATGTTCTTATATATGAATAAGTGTTAATAAATATTTTGTGAAATAATTGGCACATAACATAATATACATGTATCACTATTCAAAAGCGATGTTTTGTCTCCATATTGAGACTTCCTCAGACGTCAAATTTAGCAATTCATCATATTTACTCCTTGCCGAAATGTCACTTTTGAATAAATAGTGGTAAATTTATATGCCTACTTTTTGGACTTTTTTTTATTGTAAATTTTAAAGCCAGAAAACTATGTTGCAAAATAGTAAAGTATGTAAGATTTGTATATTCTGTTGTAATCCTGAAGATATTTTATTTTGTTTTTTGGTGGTGATAGCAATATTTCAAACCACATTTTCTTCATATTTTTAAGAACTGAAATGCTTTTAATTTTTGTTTTTTGTGAGCTATATTAAAAACAGCCTTTGATATCACTAATTAAGTTGTAATGCCAACACATTGTTCTTTTCTCAGTTCTGTTATCACTCGAGCAATCATACAATACACAGATGAAGGAGGGAGAAAACCTACAAATCCAACAAATGTGTCCTGGACTGTGTAAGTATGATGGACTAAATTATATAATAAATATTTTAAAAAATCGTAGTGTATATTTTGTAGCATTTAGTTTTTTTATGATTGTTTAATGATAAGAATGATATTTAATTAAATGGGTAAATGACTTGTTAAATGCAAAAAGGACTTATTATTAAAGTTTTTTGCTGAAAGGTATGGTTTCCTGGTTATTTTCTTCTACTCTAATTGCTATTAACCACCCACTGACAAGGCGGGAAAATGTAATATTATTATCACACATTATATCTCAAAACTGCTTACCCTCCTGACATCTTGCTGTAGTGTTCAGTAGCTCACAGTGAAGGGGTGGTTGGAGCTGCTTTTGAGAGAGCCAAAGCATGTATATTAATATGGTTAAATTGTCGTTTTCATACAAGTGACCAAAGTCAGATGATATTATTTATACTTACTTAAATTACTAACCTACACAATATTTTGCCACATATTTCGTTCAGCTTTTGAAGTGAGTTACATTAACTCACTTAAAGAGGTGCACAAAACTTGTTGAGTATGTTAGTAATCTAATTAAGTATAATATTGCCAGACAACCATCAATGTATCTCACCTTCCATCTTAGTACTTGTTTATAGTTAAAAATACTGTAAGGAGTTTCAGCTTTATATCCATATTGTAATGTAGTCATTGCTGTATAGTTTCTGGCCAATCATTCAATATGTAATTAATTACTTTTCAGAGCTATAAAGAAAGACCAGTTCAAAGAAATGAAGAATGATCACCTTGAGTTGGAACCTTTTGTTGAGTGCATGGATTGTGGAAGAAAATTGCACCAAATTTGTGTTCTTCACATGGATCAAATCTGGCCTCAAGGGTATAAAAGAGTAGTAATAAATATTTATGAAGAGAATTAATTATTATTTTTTAAACCACAACTGTTTCTTTTAGGTTTACATGTGACAATTGTCTGAAGAAGAAAGGAATGAAAAGAAAAGAGAATAAGTTCAATGCTAAAAGGTTACCTGCCACTAAGCTTGGCACTTATATTGAAACAAGGGTGAACAACTTTTTGAAAAAGAAAGAAGCTGGTGCTGGTGAAGTTGCCATAAGAGTCGTTTCAAGTTCTGATAAAATTGTGGAAGTAAAACCAGGCATGCGTAACAGGTATGATTTGTTTTTATAATAATAAATATTAATGGATAATGGGCAGTATCTGAAATTAACTGTTGTTTTGCAGGTTTGTGGAGCCTGGTGAATTACCGGAACAGTTTCCTTATCGTGCCAAAGCTTTATTTGCATTTGAAGAAGTTGATGGGACTGATGTATGCTTCTTTGGAATGCATGTTCAAGAATATGGATCTGAGTGTCCCTGTCCAAATACTCGAAGGGTTTATATTGCATACCTAGATTCTGTTCACTTTTTTCGCCCTCGCCAATTTCGAACAGCTGTTTACCATGAAATATTACTTGGTTATTTAGATTATGTGAAACAGCTAGGGTTAGTATATATATTGAACATGTATATTTTAATGCATGCATACAGCATTATAATAAATTACTTTATATTTTGATCAATTAAATTGGAAAGTGGAATTATGTTCTTAATTTATATGATTTGATTAACTTTGTTATAATGGCTTAAATTTATTGATTTATCAATGCAGAATTAGTTTTATGATGTAGAAAGTAATTTAAATTTTTATAACTTAATTTCAATATCTTTTATATATTAGTGTAAGTTGATTACACAGATTAACATGGCTTTTTACTTTTTACAACAGTTACACAATGGCACATATATGGGCTTGTCCTCCATCAGAAGGAGATGATTACATCTTTCATTGCCATCCTATTGAACAGAAAATTCCTAAACCTAAACGACTTCAAGAATGGTATAAGAAGATGCTGGATAAGGGAATTATTGAAAGAATTGTTCTTGATTATAAGGTATAAAATTATCTTGATGTGCTTATTATTGCTTCCTTCTTTATATATTTTAACAATTGTATCAATATTTTGTATAGGATATCCTAAAACAAGCTGTAGAAGATAAATTAAGTTCTGCAGCAGAGTTGCCATATTTTGAAGGAGATTTTTGGCCAAATGTTTTAGAAGAGAGTATAAAAGAATTAGACCAGGAAGAGGAAGAAAAGCGAAAGCAGGCAGAAGCTGCAGAAGCAGCAGCAAATGCTGTAAGTTGTATGTTTTTGTGTATGATAGTAATTTTTTTACAAAACTTGTTTAACTTTAATTAGTGTAAGTGGATATTATTTATTTTTATTACATCATGATTCAAAAATTACTTAATGGCTAATAGATAAACAAGCATTTCACACACTGATCTTATACTATTATATCTTTAAAATAATTTGATTGTATATATGTATTCCTAGTCAGAATAATGCAATAGTGAGCGTGTACTGACACTATAAATATATGTCCTTTGTTTGGTATTTTTTTAGTGTATGAATGACATTGTGCAGAATACCTATTCTATATTCAGTACTATTAAAATTTTTCTTAGTTACTTTCAACAAAGTTCATGAAAACTCTCAACTTAAAATTGTAGTAAGTAGTATTAAACTTTTCTTAATAATATCATTTTCTTCTGTTTTCAGATTTTTTCACTTCAAGAGGAAAGTGAAGCTGGCCCAGATGGAAAAAAGAAGGGACAGAAAAAGGCCAAGAAGTCCAACAAATCAAAAGCAAACCAACGAAAGAATAGTAAAAAGTCTAATACACCTCAGACAGGAAATGATCTCTCAGCAAAAATATTTGCAACTATGGAAAAACATAAGGAAGTTTTCTTTGTAATCAGGCTTCATTCTGCTCAGTCTGCTGCAAGTTTAGCTGTAAGTACTTATTCATTACACCTCTTCACTTTTTTTTTATCCAAATTTTAATGTTTTATTTTTATTCAGCCAATTCAAGATCCTGATCCGTTTATAAATTGTGATCTAATGGATGGGAGAGATGCGTTTTTGACCATGGCTCGTGAACGTCATTTTGAATTTTCTTCTTTACGTAGAGCAAAATTCTCTTCGATGTCGATGTTGTATGAGCTTCATAATCAGGGACAAGATAGGTTTGTGTATACATGCAATAACTGTAAAGGCCATGTGGAAACCAGATACCACTGTACAGTGTGTGATGTAAGTGAATTTTATCTTAAATGTGTGTAATTAAATAATCAGTTTGAGATTGTTTTCACTAATTATGTCTTTATTTTCAGGATTTTGATTTGTGTGTACAATGCTATGAAAAAGATGGCCATCCTCATAGAATGGAAAAACTGGGCTTAGATTTGGATGATGGTTCATCACCATCTGACCAGAAGCAAGCCAACCCACAGGTTGACATTTATGAATTTCTTATTCATATGTAATATGTATATTAAGGATAGATTTTAATTTAACCTTTTTGTGTTACATACAACAGTAACGAAAGAAAGTCTATAGTTTCTAAATTTTGTCTTTAGAATAAGTGACGGAACAATAGAAAGTAATTTCAATTTTTCATGAAATTACTTAAAACATCTAATCCTGAAAACTGATAATTATCGCCTGGAAGCATACCCAACTATGAAATAATAGTGATAATAAATTGTATTAGTTAACTAAATTCTATAAGAATTATTTCCATTATGTTTCAGGAAGCACGAAAGTTATCTATTCAACGCTGTATCCAATCATTGGTTCATGCTTGTCAATGCAGAGATGCAAATTGTCGTCTCCCAAGTTGCCAGAAGATGAAGAGAGTTGTAGCACATACCAAGATATGCAAAAGAAAGACAAATGGGGGTTGTCCCATATGCAAGCAACTTATTGCACTTTGTTGTTACCATGCTAAACATTGCCAGGTGAGTGTAAATATATTTTGTATAAATCTCAGACGGTACATACTTGATGCAAGACCTTAGAGACAAAGAGGAACATCTATTTCTGTGCTTTCATTTGATCAACACCATAATGGTTCCTATTTGAAATGGACTGTAATCACTTGCTTATTATTCATTTCAAAATAAATGTTTTATGGGGAATTATTTTACTTTTCTAATGATTATGGACATTATGACTTACAGAACTTGTTCCAGATGTTATTTGTTCGCTTTTGGAGATTCCTTATAATTTTTTTTAAATTTTTGCCTAATGAGAGTAATTTTTTGAAAAGAAAAAGATGTAATAAATGTGATTGTATTGAGTATTGCAAAACATCTTTTTTTGTAAGGTGGTCTTATTCAAAATAAAATTAACAGAAAATTATAAATGTAAATGTGGATGTGTATTTTTCGATGATATTAGAATCCTATTTTATCTAACTACTGAGTGTGCGTGTGTGCGCAGAGGATTAATACTTGGGAGGGTTAAGTGAAAAATTCTGTCCATAAAAAATATTAACATTATGGAAAGAATTGTGCTCGGACATTTATATAAGTGCTTGCATTATTTGTTTCAGGAAACAAAATGTCCTGTGCCATTCTGCCTTAATATTAAGCATAAATTAAAACAGCAGCAACTCCAGCAAAGGTTACAGCAAGCTCAACTACTGAGAAGGAGAATGGCAGCCATGAACACACGCACAAGTGTTCCAGTAGGTGCTTTGCCTGGAAGTTCCTGTGCACCTGGTATGATTGGAGCTGGGCCCACTGCTGTAAGCCCAGTAGGAGTTTTAGGTCCTGGTACAGCTAATGCTGGTGGTGGAATGGTTGTAGGTTTGCAACCTCCTACTCAGCCGGGAATTGGTCTCAAACCTGGTGCACAAACTCCTAATGCCAACGTTTTGCAGGTGGTCAAACAGGTTAGCACCTCAAAATTCATTTTAAATGTATTATTTTATCTTTATTATTCTTTAGTAATATATTTCTGAAATGTTGAAGTAAAACTCATTTACATAAAAGTCACACTGTTATGTATTTATATTATCAAATTAAAATTTGTAAAATGCACTATGTGGCCTAATAGTTCATCAGTGACTAATTGTTTATAAAATTCTTGACTTTCAGATGATTATATGGTTTATCAATTTTTATATAGTTACGATTGTTCTGAAACTACAAGAGGATTTGCTCCTTTTATACTCCACCACACTTGCCCAGCTTGTCTGCCAAAAGAAACCCTAGCTTGCCCAAAGTTTTTAGAACAATTTCTGTTACTGCTTTGTTAGCTTGACCACCGTTTGTTATTCTGGAGCCCAAGTTTGTAGCCTGCCCCAGACTACATGTAGTCATTCTCGAGTCCAAAAGTTATGGGTGCACACTCAACCACATGCACTGTTGTTCTCAAACTCAATTCTAGTGGCCAACACTCGACCACATGTGCTGACGCCTGGAACATAGCTGTTATTGGTCCGACCGATACCACAGTTTTGGAACACTTATGTCTAGCGGACCAGACTCAACTGGTCACACTGCAGTACTCTCATTAGGCTAACAATACCCTTTACGACAAAAACAATTTCTTTGTCGGTTAAACGAAATGCTTCAAGACACACAAGTCTCTTCTAGTTTGTTACAACTGTTAAATTAACCATTTAACTAATGTCCTTTTTCACATTCATTGTTTTTTATTAGTGTCCCTTTTCACTTTGAATCACTAGATTAAATTGTTCATTTTTACACACACACATTAGTTATATATTTACCTAGAACACAATAATTGGAGGCATCTGTATTTGAAATAGGGATTCTGAACTGTTCATTAAAATATATAATGGTATAATCATAAGGAAAAAATTAAGGTGAGAAAGTCGAAAATATATATTCAATTGGGTTGGAAATAGAGAGAGATTACAGTCTTCAATTTAAGTCAGAAAGTGCCATTGTCAGACAAATTGAAAAAAATATTAATATGTACAGGAAAGAGAAATAGAAAATTGGTGGCTAACTGTTGGTGTACAGTTCGCAGGCACCATGTTGAACATTCGATTTCTTAAAATTTTGGAGGCATTATCGCATTTATCAGAAGAGTAGGAAAAGTGAGTGACGGCCAGCCATTTAAGAGGGATAATTTTGACTGCTCAGTCAACGGCTGGTCATCATATGGAATGCTATTCTTAATCGTCTGACAAATGTGTTCAAAAATTCATAAATCCAGCACTCATCAGAGTGCCTGCCAGGTAAACCACCTAACTTCTCTATCTTTCCTGTCCTTTTTAATTGTTTTAATTATTCTGACACTCATTTTCTGATGTGTGTGTCAGAAGCTGACATTGTAACCCCACTCACTTCTGGTAAGGCACCAATTTTCTACCACTTTCCTGTCATTAATATAGTGGAACCTTGAGATATGAAAAAAGTATGAGTGAAAAATTCGTCTTTAAATATAAGCATTGACTCAAGTAACAAGCAACTGTTGGTAAGCGTGGCGTGTTACCTGATGCAACTCGACACAGGGATTCACTGGGCAATGTCAGCTTGGGTGATCCCCTTGTCAGATCACTTGGTTTTCTTTGATCTATGTGTTTGTGTGCTTGTAACTTATTTGTTGTTCTTTTACATTTTATGTGAAAATAATTATTTCACAATGCCTTCCGAGACAGTGGTGAAATTAAGAAGGAAATCGTAGATAAACATAGCGTGGCATAAGATTGAAGGAATTGGTAAGGACTTACGGCCATTCAACATTGATGTTCTACACTATTGCGAAGAAGAAGGAAGAAATTAAGAAACTTGATGTAGCCAAAGGAGGTACCGATACATCCAAGCACTGTCCAAAACTCCTAGATGTTGAGAAGCCTTGTTGGTGTGGATGAACGAGAAGCAGTTAATAGACGATTTGGTGTTGGAAGCTATCATTTGTGCTAAAGCTTGTACTTGTACCTTCTCCAAAAAACACCAGGTACATCGACTGAAGATGCGATGGCATTTAAGGCAAGCCGTGGATGGTTCGAAAGATTTAAAAAAGAACCCGTGTTTACAATGTTATGTGACATTCGGATGCTATGAGTACTGATACAGTTGCTATGGATTAATTTCGGCCAGACTTCTTAAATTTTATTACTAGTGAGGGGTTTCTACCCCAGCAAGTGTTTAATTGTGATGAAACAGGTCTTTTTTGGAAGAAAATGCCTAAGAGGAGAAATCTTTGCCTGGCCACAAGCCAATGAGAGATAGGTTTACCCTCTTCTTTTGCGCCAAAACAAGTGGAGATTGTAAAATCAAACCGTTGCACATGTACCACTCAGAAAATCCAAGAGTTTTCAAGAGGGGGAAGATGCAGAAAAACCAACAATGTGGTGTGGTGGGTCAAAATCAAACCTTAGTAACACGGCAATTTTTCATTGAGTGGGTCAATTAAGCTTTGGTCCCTCGGTGAATAAATACTTTCACGAGAATAAGTTGCCACTCAAAGCTTTGCTTGCCCTTGATAATGCTCCTGCCCATCCTCCAGGGCTGGAAGATGATTTGCAGCAGGAATTTCAGTTCATAAAAGTCAAGTTTCTTCCTCCCAATATAACTCGAAAACTGTACACGAAGGCCTTGTTTCAAAGGTGCTTTGAAGTGACTGAAAATACAAGCCTGACCCTCGGTGAATTTTGTAAGGAGCTCTTCAACACACTAAATTGTTTAAACCTCATTGACAAAGATTGGGAAGAGGTCTAGGAACCTGAATTCAGCAACACAGTGCAGCTAGTCGAAGAAATTTTTATCTCTGGGGAAAAGGATGGGTCTGAATGAGGATGGTGGAGGAGCATGGTAAAGAACTTACAACAGACATAAAGGAATTCACAAGGAGCAGCAGCAAGAGGTGTTAAGTGAGCTTTTGTTAGGGGAGGAGGGAACAGGAAATGATGCCCTCTCTTCCAGTTAGATTAAAGAAGTGTTGACAAACTTTAACCCTAATAAAGCAGTGTGTGGAAGTGCCATGAACTTGTGTAATAACAATGTAAGTCACATTTTAGGGGGATCTTAAGGAGACAGAAAAGTATTGGGCAAAGTAACCTGCAACTAACAGAAAGTTAACTGATTCTGACCCAGAATCTGATTCCAGAGGAGGATTCTCCTTCCCACAGTAACCAGTTTTGTCTTCCCACATCCCTAGCTTCAGTCAAGACACTTCATAAAAGTAAACTACAGTTATATTATTTACTAGTGTTATTTATGAGAAAAATTGATTTTATGTTAATATTTTTGAGGCTGTGAAATGGATTAACTGGATTTCCATTATTTTCAATGCTGGAATGAATTAAACTCTTATCTTGATGTTTCACTGTAATTAATAAGGACAGGAAAGTTAGATAGAAAGTAGGTGACTTACCTGACGTTCACAGAAGGCAGGTACCATGTAGTGCCTGCCTTCTGTGAACCTTTGGCAAGTCAACAACTTCCTATCTTTCTTCCATGTCCTTATTAATAATTATATAAAAGTTAAAAGTAAAATGCTTAAATTCCATGTCCATGCTAATTAAGTTTGTATTTGTGTCACTGAGAATGTGCCTAAATTTCGTAGGTACAGGAAGAAGCAGCTCGGCAACAGGCACCTCATGCTCAAGTTGGTTATGGAAAGGTCAATCCTCCAGGAGGTGTGGGTGTAGTTGGAGGGCAGCCTCAAGTGATGCCGCCACCTCAGATTCAGAGGGCCATAGGTCAAATGAGTTCCAAACCTATGCATCTTATGCCTATGGACCAGTGGACAAGGTACTTTCGAAAACTAGTTAATTTAAAACTTGATTTTGAATATGGGTTGTAAATAATTTTGTTGCTGAAATACCAATTTTTATCTATAACTTAAGCTAACTGTACTGTATAAATTTGAGTAGGAAAGAAATAAGTTTTATCTTATTTGGGTGCATTTAAACACATTTAATAGCTTTTTGTCCCCATTAGCAATTTTATTTTTGACTACACACCAAATAAAAACGCTAATGTACTCCTTTCCCTCCCCCCCCCCCCTTTCAAATTATTAAAATATGGGGAAAAAATTAACATTTTGTCTTAAATGTACTTCTTCCTTACTTAATAAATGCTCTTTGCCATTTGAAATTTTTTTTTAATTTTATCTTTTCCGAGCTTGTTGCATGCAGCTGTTGGCCACAGATGGCTGAATAGATGATACAGACTGGCTTTGGTTGTACACTTCTTCTGTTTTATTTAGTGTTGATTTAACCTCTATTTGAACTAGTTGTCTGTGGGCTATTTTATTATTCACAGTGAGCCAATTATTTTATTAGTCTACTTTGTGTCATTTCATATTTACAGCCATTATATTTCAGTACATTGTCATTTGTCTAGCAACAGTTGTAATAACTAGATATCAATATGGTTCAATATCCACTTAACTTTCAAATAACTCTTGTTTTAATGCTTGTTGATAATCATGTTTTGACACAATTGGTAAAGGTCTCATTGGGGTAGACTGTGTTATACCCCATAACCTAATGAATTTAAACCTTAAAAATAAGTACAGAATATCTTATGTTGTTAATCTAATACTATACAAACTATGTCAATATATTTGGCAAATCTATTATTACAAATTTGTCATCTGAGAATCCTTCACTATCAAAATTTTGGATTTAGTTACACTCTTATATTAATTCCCTTCTGATAGTAACATGTAGATATTTTAAAATAGTGATGGTAGCAGGTGTGTGTTAATTTTCAAACACTGCTTGATTTAAACTAACTACTACTGGTATATAATAATTTTAAACACACAATTACAGAATTATCAATGAGTTTAGTTTTCGTTAATATTCTAATTTCAGTCGTCAATATATTGTTAACATTATAAATAACCCTTTCAGGTATGCAACTCCTGGAATACAACAAAATCCAGGCTTAAGGCAACAAAACCCACAAATTATGCAACAGCAACCTGTAGTGCAAGTTGCTCCACCACAGCAACCACAATTAAGTTCATTGGGACCAGGTGGTCACCTTGGAATTCGTGGTAATCCAGGGGTTGCTGCTCCTGGAGCAGCAGGAGGACCTGGCTTGCAGAAACAGGCCTTGCAGCAATTGTTGCATACTCTAAAATCGCCAAACACACCAGAACAGCAGCAACAGATCTTGCAGATTTTGAAGAGTAATCCACAATTGATGGCAGCATTTATAAAGCAAAGACAAGCTTATCAAAACCAACAAAATGCTGCTCAGCAAGCTGCTGCGGCTCAACAGCAAGCTGCAGCTTCTGGTGCTGGATTACTTGCTGGTGGACAGCAGCAACAACTGCAACATATGATGTCACAACAACAGCAGCAACAGCAACAACAACAGCAGCAGCAGCAACAACAACAACAACAAGCAGCTGTAGCTGGTCGTATGCAGCAAATGCAGGCAATGCTGGGTCAGGCGGCTCCTGGTACCCAACACCATTGGTACAAACAACAGCAACAACAACAACAGCAGCAGCAGCAACAACAGCAGCAGCAGCAGCTATTGGCGATGCAAAGACATCAGACATTCACTCAACCAGCTCCTGCTTATGGACAGCAGCAGCAACGACCTCGACAGCAGCACCTAGTCGGAGGATATGGTGGAACGGGTTTTCCTCCGGCACCGGACCAGCAGCCAGCTCAGTACCAACAACAACAACCCCCTTTAAAACCTACTCCCCCTCCAGTGCCATCCCCTCAAGGGGTAGTGATGGGACCTCCAGGAGGAGCAATGCAGCTGATGCAAGCTGTAAGGTCTCCCCCTCCTATTAGGTCACCTCAGCCGAATCCTAGCCCACGCCCTGTCCCATCCCCCCGAAATCAACCTGTTCCCTCACCTAGAGGTGTTGGACCTGTTCCCTCCCCCCATCACCACCCCCCTCAACCAACCCACTCACCTGCGCATGAACTTGGTGGTAGTGAACTTATATTGGGACAGAGCCACACAGGCGTATCTCATCACCCATCTCCAGTGCAGACAGGTACAAACAGTCAAGGTCCTAGTGATCCCAACGATGTTACCCCAATGACTCCTCAGGACAAACTTAAAAACTTTGTAGAACAGTTGTAGTAGTGGCAGTGGAATATGTTGTACTTAAAAACTTCAGGTTCTTTTTTTTACGTGCAAAATATTGCGTACCTTCATGTCTTTGTTACAAAGTTTGTGTGAAAAATTCGCTTGTGTTTATAGGAAAAAAGTATTAAAAGTAAATTATATAACTGCATTGTGTTGTGAGGAAAGATTTGTTTCTGTACAGTTTTTTATTGGTGCATTACAACATAAAAAATTCACCAGCATTGTAGTTCTTTCTTGACTCGAGTGTAATATATAAAAGGTTGAAATCTGGAGATTTTGAGTGGAATCCACCCCGTCCCCCCTCCTCCTTATGTTTAAGTGACATCTAATGCAATAGAATGAACTCGTGGGTGGAAATCCGAGTGAAACACTGCCGAATTTAAATTTCTGTGTTTATAGTTGTTATGAATGCCATCTTTTGTGTGGTGCAGTTCTGTATATAATGAAAGCTGATTCTAGTTTCCTTCTGTGGGGAGAAGAGGGGGGATTATTACTAATATTATTTTCAATGAAGTATTGACTTAGCAAGGCTGTGTTTTTGTGCAGACTCTTAATGTTTAAAGAAAAATGGGGTTTGTTGCATACTATTCATATGAACAAATCAGATATTAAATATGAACATATTTAAAATACAAGAAAGAAACTATACATTGTAGCTAGTGAAAAACTACTAAAGGTAATGCATATAATTGCGGTGCATCAAATTGACTGCTGTTTGTTAATTTTATTTTAAAAACAATCACAAATTGCCGAAAACTGTCTAGCTTTTTGGCATATGTATGTATATGTGTATGTAAACGTGTGTATATATATATATGTATGTCAGGAAGATACAAACGTTTGGCAAACTGACAAACATTTGTGAAACCACGAACTTGTAAACAGTTATTGCCATCTTGTGTATAAGGATAATATGCAGTGTGTTTACTTGTGCTTTTCCTTATGAAAGGAATGAAATCGATAATACTATTATACTTTGTTTACATTTATCGTAAATTGAATTATTCAAACAAAACCATTTGTATAGTTAGTTGGTAAACAAAAAATAGCTTTGGAAGTTCAAAGTTGTATAGTAGGATATAGACTTGTCCCTAACCTATAGAAACATCCACCCACCACCACCACCATATTTTCCTGTCATTTCTTATAAACTAATCAGCTGATATTTTTATTTCATGGTTATCTACCTATTCGTGAGAGAAGGACCTGCTTTTTATTAAATGATTAATAAAATTTTCCATCAAAACTAGTACTTATTAATTTACAAGTCATGTAAATAAATTACACAAAATGTCAATTGGAAACAATTTTGAGCATTAGATTTTTGTTCCATATTTGTTTAATTTTCATACGCATGAAATTAATATTGTCTGAGAATGGCCGAGAGTGAGAGAGTCTATTGGCTGCATGGTTCGTTACTTATTTTGTGTGTGTTATAAATTTAATAAAATTCATAATTCCAATATTTTCAAAGTGTGGTGCATAAAGTAAAGTTTGGGAGTTGGTGATTACTGTACACGTAACATTCTTGAAAATTTGGATGCCCTGAGAATAATTTTTGGATAGGTCAGGTTGAATTGCAGGTCTCGACTCAAATTTTGTACAAATGTTACTTGAAAAATATTTTTTCTTCGAAATAAGCTTCCTTCAGATTGCTGTAATGAAAAATTTGGCAGTTTTCATTAGAAAGGATGTTTCTATTTGTCTTTGTCTTTGCTAAAAAAAAAAGACATGTAGATGATCGAAAACAAATTATTTTGATATTCCAATAAGCAACCACCAGTGTATTTGCACTAAGGCTTCTTTCATGGGATTAAAATTCTTTACCTTACAGGTCTCTATAATGTTTAAAATATCTCTAATCTATGTACTCTTAAAATACAAATTAATTTTAATATATTTAGATAACATTGTCACATAAAACAAAATGTCCTTTCAATCTTAGTTTTTACAAAGCTATTTTATTGAAGTCTTTAGTAATTTGCATTTGCTTTCATACTATTGTACAGTAATTTAAACCGAAGATCTCAAAAAAATAAAATATTAAAATTCTTAATATTTATTTTCCCCCCTCAAACTCCCCCCACATTTTGAGGATCTTGCAGAAATTCGACATCCCCGTCACGCTTTGACGTGGGACATATGTCGGATAAGGTTGTGATGTAATATCAGGTGTACAGGCATTAGAAGGTATATTGTGCTCTTCCCAATTTATTTCATTTTTAAAGAAACTTAATTTACATTATTGTACTGTAAATTACATGAAAGAATAGCTTTAACACAAAATTATCAACCTGGAAAAGAGATGTGCTTTCTTTGATGCTTTGGATATTTTTTTTATTTATTTATTAGAAGGTTACAGTACTATATTGTGTGGGTGAATAATTTTTTGTGTGGAATATTTTGTCACACACCTGCTTTATCACATTTTAACTTAATTCATTTTGCGTTTTGACCTAATCGTATTGGATACGACTGTCGTGTGGATTTATATTTTGAAATCTACATATATAAAACGTCTCTTTCCTTCATAAGAATAAAAAAAACTTTAAACATCTTAATATGTGCACTTTGTACCAAAGAACGATCCCTCGCATTTGATATTTTCTGAATGGTTTTGAAAGCAATAAAAAGTTCACCAAAGTGACTATCATTAACTAGAAAACTTTTTTTTTCAAGTTTTGTAAGTAAAATTATTACTTCTTTTTTTCTATATCTCAATTTTGTGATGTTTCTGGTATGTGTTATTGAAGCATTGGAGAATCAAATTGAAATTTGATGCAATTTAGTACTGTAATTTTCCCCGTGGATATCATGAATTCAGAAAATTTTTGTAAGTGAGAAATCTTTTGTGATTTCTTGCTGAATGGACTACAGCATGGTTTAATATGGGTGGTTTAGCCATTATATTCTAGTTTCTCCAATATAAGTCATTTGTACAAATGCATTATTAAATTAATAAATTTCAGCTATTTATCATTGGTAATTATTTTGTTGATCCTTGTAAAATATTTGACATGAAATGTTACTTTTAAATGTAGGTTTTTTTTTGTAAATTTATGCCTCATTTTTAAAAGTAAAATAATTTCCTAAAGATTTTAATATAGGTGTTTCTTTTTTTGTTAACTTACACAAGTTCACCAAACCAATTCTGATTCCAGTAGTAGAGTATTTCAACCTCAATTTTATAACCAGACATTTAAGTATTTTCACAAATCCCATCATTATCCATTTTGAAAGACCGAACGCCCTGTGATCATTGTGTGACATGGTAACCGGATATTCTCGGCTGTTTTTACACGTTCACTGCCTCTGACGTAATATAAAATGACTGCAAGTGCCATCTGTCTTTTTTGATAAATGATGAAATGTCATTTCAGTGTCTGTTTACAAGTCTATCAGGCCAAATAATACCAGCAGTAACAATTGTTTTACGTTTCATTGTTTGCGCCGTCGACAGTGGCGAAGGTTTTTCTACTGTGTAGAAAAGCAACGATCTGAAAACGCTTGAAAAAGCGTCAGTGGCACGGATGCAAGACTGAGCGTCATCAGCAGTGAACGTGTTAATGGGATACAAGTTATCGATGGCGTTGTAAATACAATTTGGTTGTCAGTTCTTGAATTTGAGTTCAAAAATAATGTGTAGAAGTCGTGACTGAAATGAATTGTGAGGAAAAATAAACATTATTTATTTATGATGATTCCAATTGGATAAGTTTGTGAGAAGATAATATTTAGCCCATTGCGGTCGTATTAAAATAGGACGTGAATGGTCGGAATTAATTTCCATTGAAAGAGAATGATACTTAACGTGAAGGACAAACAAGATTTATTAATTGTTTTTTGAACCTACAAATTGTTTGACCAATTTTCAAACAAAAATGTAACAGGTGTCCTGTTTTATTTTCTACCTGACATGTAAGATGCAGCTATTTATTGCACAGCTTCCTAATCTCCACCATTTGCAAGTTTTTCTCATAAAACAATATAAAGTTGCTAATTGGTCAGCTTTTTGAATGGCGAGTGTGGAATGACCGCGTATTGAGTTCAGATATCTAGGATTTGTCAGATCAATGTTTTGGTCCGAGACAAGGCCGCTTAGATAAATAGCTGTCAGGTAAATAATGAACTGATTCATGAATGACTAGAATTATGATTCCTTGCTGTGGTGGCCGAGAGCAGACTAATGACTGCAAAGAGTTAATAGGTGTCGCTGCTCGCAAATCATGTTAGTCTTGAAAATGGGATAAGGCGGCATATGGAATAGAAAGTTTTCCTCCATCGTCTTCAGGTAACCTGAAGACGACGATGAAGTATACCGTCGAAACTTCGTATTGTACTAATGATATAACCCGAAAACTATTCATTCAGTCTATCCACCACGAAGACCTACATTCTCTGGCATCGCATTGGTTAGGATAAACATTGCAGACTACTTGAGAACTGACATTTTCTATTAAAATGACTCTTACATTGTTTTAATCACAGGTCGAGTCAAGTTCTCTCGACATGTATCGAACACATGAAACAGGAGCGGAGGTTGCGAATTTTAAGATATAAAAGCAATTCTAAATCGTGTCGCCCTTCACAGTGTCAGGTTCATTGTTATAAAACAAATAATACAGTTACAATAATTGAAAAAAAATTGTTTCCATAATCAGAAACGGTTCCCATTCCTAATTCAACAAAAATTAATAGGAATGGAAGAGTACGATGATTGTAGATGAGAAAATTTTCCTCTTTCACTTTATCTTCGTTAAAAGTTAAGCTAACTATAAAACATGAAACAAAATTCTCATTAATTTGATTGAATGGTTCATTTACACTTGAAATAAATTAAATGTGGTTCTTCTTTAGCTCTACAGCCCGTTGAGGGTCTGGGCCTACCGGGGCAACTGCGGACTGTCATCTTGCGTGACACCTGGTCAGCGTATCGATTCTCCAACAATCTTAATCCCGGTCTACGCGACCATGGTGACACAAACATCCAAGTCTGTGCCAGGATTCGAACCCGAGACCCCTAGGTTACATGTTGTGAATTAAAGCAGCAAAAAAATTATGAAATTTAATTTGACTTTGGACATAATACTGTGTTTGCCATGATAACAGTTAATACTTAATGATAGCTGACAGTAAAACAAAGCAACAGCCGGTGGCGGCTCATGAGTATTCAAAGTATTGTGCTACATCACCACAAGCAAAAATTGTTATGAGGATAATTCCCCTTATATAAGATATTAATAACTGTACAACATATACAAGTTGATAATGCTCCACGACCCATAACATACTACATTAATAATTTTGTCTACATAACTATTTTTTTTAAATTGAAAAAATATATATCGTATTGATACATACGTGATGATAACATAAAAATATTTTTACTTCTTACATATTTAAAATAAAGAAAGTTAGTTGTAGGAAGAAGCTGCATGGCAATATTGAATGCAGGGTCGTGAGGTAATTTTCTCAGAATTATGGTAGTCTTCCGAATGCCGTCTGTCAAACGTTTTTCTCGTTTAAATAACATATGATTAATTCAGATAAACCACAAGCCCACAATCAGTAATATTTTTATGTATTCGCCTGATGTGACAGCATGTACGGACCTCATAGGATTTTTTGTTTGTTGGCGCACAGGGGAATGAAGAGCTAATACTGCGCATGCGCATTTCTCACAAGACGGAATTCTCGTGTGCTGTAAAGAATGTGGCTAAGATGTATGCGGAAGAGAGCGCGATCCAACGCGGACAGTTTGAAGTGTTCGAAATCGAAGCAGAAATTTACTCTCTTCAAATACCGTTATTTTAAAGTTTCTAGAAATTACGAAAAAAACAATAACTCCTAAATTAATTCTTGTGTAGCACACATGCGACACAGGCAACAGCTATTAATTTTTCCACCTTACATATAACTTTTTTGTACAGAGAACATGGTTTTGGTTGCGTGCTACGTCAGAACCTACGGTCTGACAGTGAACATTACGTACAGGCGGTGTCAAACCCTTGCGCCTTACAGTGAACTTTCCGTTCAGGCAGCGTCAGTCCCTAGGGACTGACAGTGAACTTTCCGTTCAGGCGGCCTCAGTCCTTAGGGACTGACTGAACTTTCCGTACATCTGCGTCAGTCCCTCGGGACTGACAGTGAACTTTTCGTTTAGGCGGTGTTAAACCCTTGCTACTGACAGTGAACTTTCTATCAGGCGGCGTCCGTCCCTAGGGACTAACAGTGAACTTTCCGTTCAGGCGGCCTCAGTCCTTAGGTACCGACTGAACTTTCCGTACATCTGCGTCAGTCCCTCGGGACTAGACAGTGAACTTTTCGTTAGGCGGTGTTAAACCCTTGCTACTGACAGTGAACTTTCTATCAGGCAGCGTCCGTCCCTAGGGACTAACAGTGAACTTTCCGTTCAGGCGGCCTCAGTCCTTAGGGACTGACTGAACTTTCCGTACATCTGCGTCAGTCCCTCGGGACTCGGGACTGGCGGCTGGAAAAAAGTACCTGAGTGCGGAGTTAACGGTAAGGTCGTTCACCTGTTGGGTTTTCCGAGGAACACATACCTGTATCATCATCAAAAATCTCTCGCGCGTGACGGAGAACTCACGTGAGAGAGTTTCATCCCTTGGAGGGGGCAGAGAGACGAGGTGACCTAGGAAGCTGAAGGTGAAGGGCGGAGAAATGGTCAGTATAAGGTGAGACATTGACAAGTGGAGGAACACACTATAACTTATGGACTGATCAGTCGATGAAGCAGCGGAGAAGTATACCAAGTTTTGATCAGTCGAGGAAGCAGCGAAGAAGTTGACAACGAGGGAAGAAGGATGAAAATCTGGGTTTTCCTCAATTCCGGCAGCACGACTTTATGCTTCAACTCGGAGGAAGTTTCAGTTGCATCTGCATCGAGACGCACATGAATACACAACAGGTTCGTCAACGAACGGAATATCTGCTACATGTACTCAAACTAACAATAATTACTCCCCAAGAATTTTGAAACAGTCCCCCTTTAATTCTTTATATTTGTACTTGTTATATTCTCGCAGGACCCATTTAAAATTATTGTCTTTTCTTTTAATGTATGTATAAAACATCCAAAACTTACATTAATTAAATAATTAATATTCCCCCATCATTTACAGTATAAAATCTTAAAAACTAACTTATCCGGTCTTCACATAGTAAGTACACGAAAATTAAGTAGCGTCACGTTTCGGAAGCGCAGGCTAGAAAACCGTAACTGTTTCGTAAATGTTCTTAGTATAAACACTTAAAACTGTAAAATGTTTATGTATAAATTTCAATGAAACATCTTTGGAAGAAGAAATTTCTTTCTGAATAAAAATGCGTATTTTTAAATTGTTAGTTCCTTTGCCCTTCTCCGTGCAGCTCTAACAATTTTAATATATAAGGTAAGGGAGGGAAAGACTACGCACTTAGTGGTTGATTTCATATATCTGCTGTTGTGGTATTCAGTCCTAAGATTGGTCTGATGCAACCCTCCATGCTAACCTATAGTGCGCAAGCCTTTTCATTTCCTCATAAAATACACAACCAAGATCCTCCCTAATCTGCTTAGCGTATTCTATCCTTCCCCCACAGACGCCCCCTAATGCTAATTTTACAAGACCCTCGTGCCTTAAAACGTGGCCTATCAATCTATCCCTCTTCTTGGGCAACGTCCTCCATATTGTTTGCTTTTCCCCTATTCTGTTTAGAACTTCCTCTTTATTTACTCTATCCACCCATCTGATTTTCCGCATTCTCCTATAGCACCACATTTCAATGGTTTCTATTATTTTCCTTTCCCCTACTCCTATCGTCCACGTTTCGCACCCATATAATGCCACGCTCCATATGAACATTTTTTAGCAAGGATTTCCTGATTTTCACACTTATATTACCCACAAGTAAATCCCTCTTTTTCGCGAAAGCCTTCCTTGCCTGTGCTATCCTACTCTTTGTACTTCTACCATCCCTAGCTATTACGCTTCCCAAGTAGCAGAATTCCTTAACTTCCGGCAAAATATCCCTTCCCAATCTAACAGCCTCTGTTATTCCACTGTTTCCCAAACTACACTCCGTTACCTTGAGTTCCCTCCATTAGTCCTCATATTGAACTCTTTCTCCAGGACTCCCTTCCTGCCATTTATTATGGTTTCCAAGTTTTCTTCTGATTCCCCTAATACTACAATATCGTCGACAAAGCGTAAGGTGTTTATTTCTCCTCCTTGCAGTGTGATTCCTTTTTCCATATTCCGTTTTAACATTCTTCATCGCCTGTTATATATATAAGTTAAACAACATGTGCGACAGACTCCATCCTTGCCTACTCCTTTTTGATTACTGTTTTCTTTTCTTGATCTTCTATTCTAATCACTATTGCCTGTCTTCTGTAGAGGTTATGTATAAGCCTCCTTTCTCGATATTTTATTCCAGTGCTCTTCAAAATCCTTAATAGTGTGTTCCAGTTCACATTATCCAACGCTTTTTTTCTAAATCTACAAGTGCCATAAACGTAGACCGGTTTTTTCTTATCCTGTCTTCTAAAATTAGTCGCAAAGTCACTATTGCTTCTCTTGTCCCTCCCTACATTCTTCCTAAAACCAAATTCATTGTTTTGCACCTCGAAATTCTTAGGGTTTAAACTTCATTTATTACATACAGAAATAACAAAAGTGTATTTTACTTCGTGAAATCCAAAAAATTGCAGCAAATAGATGGCATTCCGGCCAGCGACTTCTCCTGCACTTGTAGACGCACTGAAATACCAACAAAACGTTTCTGTAAACTGCTGTCATCAACACTATGAAAATTCATCGCCTTACCTTAAATAGCACTAGCAATAGGAATATCGTTACAACTTTGTCATAAGATTTAAAATTATTCTTCTCACGCGCACGACACAAACACGTCGAATAATAAATAACATTTAAACTGTATCCCTTGGTCACATGATTATAGGGAGGCGCTGCGGGAGTTTCTCGTAGACGCTTCAGCCCAGAACGACTGCGGGGCTTACCTGATCATGTCGGGGATGCCTCGCACTCTCTCTGGGTATTTTTTTATCAAAGTTCTCATATGCCGAGACACCTTCCACTATTTTAGGAGGTATATGTATTGGGGTCAAAGACCTTGGGCATATGGCAAGAGTTGTCCGCTGATCCCATTGGATCAGTCGGCCAACTGCCTCCTGAAACTGGTGGAGACACGGAGAAGGGAATGCTGCGATCCCACAGCAGACTCGTCTCCCGTCAATCGGAAGGGCGTGAGAATAGTTCCCAATGCCCGACCTACCTGATGCAGGTTTTCTAGGGTTTTCCCTGCATCTCTTTAGGTGAAACACCGGGTAGGATCCTTAAACCATAGCCGGGGGGCCCTAGTTAACCCTTGGCTACCTTGCTCTACCTTCCGCATCCCCCCCTTTTCAATTCCCTTCCTATGCTATTAAAGGGGAGTTGCCTGTTTCAGGATCACCCTCATGTAGCCTGTTAACCAAAAAAAAAAAAAAATCCCTTGGTCACAAAAGTCAGGAGCGACTCCTGTGTGGACGACGGGACGCGTTTCATTTCATAAAGCCACATTCCAGACTCATCATCTGTCAGTATCAAATTTAAAGATCGAAGGTTTTCCCGGTGTATAATTCTTGGATTTCCACCCGGGTTTAAGCCACGACGTTTCGATGGCGTACTCTGCCATCGTTCTCAAGTGGAACTCCATTTAACCCAGGGGGAAACCCAAGAAGAACGAGCAGCACTAAAGCAATTACGCGAGCGTGAAGATTTGGTCGTTCTAAGGGCCGACAAGGGAAATGCGACGGTTGTTATGACATCTGAGGCTTACAACCACAAAATGATGACACTACTTCAAGATAATGCCTACCACCGACTACAAAAAGATCCTACTACATCTATTGTTCGTAGAACATTGGCTCTACTAAATTCATCGGACATTCCAAAAGAGGAAAAGAAAGGACTTAGGCCAAAAGCTGCTGCACCTCCGAGAATTTATGGATTGCCGAAAATACACAAAGAAGGGGCTCCTCTTCGTCCGATTGTTAGTGCAATCGGTTCGGCTACATATAAGCTCTCGAAATTTCTAACGAAGAAACTGAGTCCATTAGTAGGAAAATGTCCACACCACGTGAAGAACTCTAGAGAATTTATCACCACGCTTAAAACCCTGACCGTCAGCCCCCAAGACCTTATGGTGAGCTTTGACGTGGTTTCATTATTCACGAAAGTACCAGTTACCGACACCTTGGGACTTCTTTCCAGACACTTTCCACCAGAACTCATCGGACTATTTAATCACGTCTTAACCACAACTTACTTTCAGTATTCTGGCCAATACTATGAACAAGTGGATGGTGTTGCGATGGGTTCCCCTTTGTCTCCAGCCATCGCTAACTATTACATGGAGTATTTTGAAGATAAGGCTCTAGAATCTGCGCCGATGAAACCAACTTGTTTTTATCGTTACGTCGACGATACTTTCGTTATTTGGCCACATGGTTCCCAACAACTACAAGACTTCCTTTGCCACCTAAACGGGATACATCCCAACATCAAATTTACCATGGAAGTAGAAAAGGAGGGAAAACTTCCCTTTTTGGACATTCTTATTAAAAGGAAACAAGACGGCACCTTAGGTCATAGTGTTTATAGGAAGTCCACGCACACGGACTTATACCTAAATGCTACGAGTTTCCACCCACCGGCGCAGAAAGTCTCTGTATTGAAAACTCTTGTTCACCGAGCCCAGGCTATTTCCGATCGCCAAAGTCTTGCTGCAGAGATCAAGAACCTTAAAAGGATTTTCCGGGAAAACGGTTACTCAGAAAAACAAATTACTAAGGCTCTTAGCAATAAGGAAAAGGAAAGGAGCATGGATGACTCACGGAAGACCAACACTGCTTTCCTTCCTTATGCTGGGAACGTGACAGGAAAGATTAGCAGAATGCTGTCTAAATACAATTATAAAACATTCTACTATACCCAGAACAAAATTCGTGACCTTCTACGACCGGTTAAAGACAAAGTAGGCCTTAGAACTCCTGGGGTCTACCAAATCCCGTGTGAATGTGGTCTCAATTATATTGGTCAGACGGTCAGGACCATAGAGGAGAGAGGAAAAGAACATGAAAGAAATATCCGCCTCAAGCAACCCTCTAAGTCTGCGATCGCTGAACATACCATTCACACGGGGCACAAGATGCTTTTCCATGATACAAAAGTCTTGCATAAATGTGGTAACTACTGGGATAGCGTACTAATGGAGGCGGTAGCGATAAAAACCGCCAATTGCAACCTTATGAACCGGGACCAAGGCTTTCAACTCAGTAAAGCCTGGGATCCGGTACTGAAGAAATTTGGAAGAGAGGACAAACAAAGTCCAAGTACCATAATAACTCCATCAACAAGCGATTGCTTGAAATCGACCAAAGTCCCTGAGCCAGCAGAGAAGGCAGGGCGTTACCTACTGAGACCAAGAACCAATCAGGAAAGGACACGCGCCATGCCACCTAGGCATGGACTAATAAAGTCGACGCACAAACCACAGGACGGCGACCTCAACGCTAAGCACACACAATGGAACTCCCGCGTGTGTAACAAGAGTGGTATCATACTACGGCGTGTAGTCGGGAGGGGCGTGCATGTCTGGTCCCCCGAGGAGCCGACACACTTCCCTCCCGGCGGACGAAACCCAGACGTCCTTGACATAGCCGTAACTAAGGGAGTAACAGGTATCTGGGACTGTTTTACAACTCAGGCGCTATCATCTGACCATAATCCTGTTATTTTCAGAATGCAAGCAGACGTCGACCTACTGGCAGCTCCGAGAAGCTACAAGACCATCGATTGGGTGAAGTTCAAGAGAGGCCTCGCCGACTCCATAGCGGAAGCCCCCGCCCCCGAGGACACCGAGCCGGCAGTGGAGTTCATCACGGAGATGACCGTCCACTGCGCCAACGAGACATCTGGACCCCGGCGACCGGCAGCGCAGAGGACGCCCTCCCTCCCCGCGAGCATCCTCGAGCTCATCCGAGAGAAGAACCGTGCCAGAAAGTGCTGGCAGGACACGCGAGACAAGCCAGCCAAGGCTCATATGAACCGGCTCGTCCGGGAAATACGAGCCGCGACTCAGAAGCACAGAGATGCGCTCTGGGAAGCACGGCTGATGAGTCTCAACGTCGCTGACGGCACTCTCTGGCAGGCGACAAGGAACTTCGTTAAGAAGAGGACCAGGATTCCACATCTCACGGGAGTAAACGGCGCGGCGTACAGTCCCTCCGAAAAGGCAGAAGCCCTTGCGGACGCCTTTGAGGGGAACTTCCGTCCAGTCGAAGAACCTAAAGATCTAGCACAGATAGAGAACGTAAACACATACTTACGGAATTATTTTTCCAGGATACAGGTGGACGACGAAGACATCCCCGAGATCTCAACAGAGGAGCTGCGAGGCATTCTCCGGAAGCTGCCCCCCAACAAGGCGCCAGGAAGCGACGGACTACCCAACATCCTGCTGAGAAATCTACCAGAGGAAGCCGTCGAGTACGTGAAGAGGATTTTCAACGCCCTGCTGAGACAGCGCAGATTCCCGCGTGCCTGGAAGCACGCCACAATATGCGCGGTCCCCAAGCCAGGAAAGGACCGCAGGGACCCTGGCAATTATCGGCCAATATCGTTACTGCCGACGCTCTCGAAGGTCTTCGAGAAGCTTTTTATGGTAAGACTCCAGGTTTACCTAAATGATCTAAAACTAATACCCTCGTTTCAGTTTGGTTTTAGGAAGGACCACGGCACGACGCAGCAGATCATGCGTGTCGTTGAGGGTGCCTCTCTCGCCCTGAACAGACGTCAGCACTGCGGCGTGGTGTTCCTCGATGTCGCTAAGGCCTTCGACTCCGTTTGGCAGTCGGGGCTAATGTTCAAGTTGGCAAGGTCCGCCTTGCCAAGTTGCTACGTGCGCATCATAGGGCACTACCTGGAGATGCGGACATTCTCAGTAAGGGTGGGCGAGGCCCTATCATCGGTAAGGCAGATCCGCGCAGGCGTTCCGCAGGGCAGTGTTCTCGGACCTGTCCTGTACAACGTCTTCACCGCGGACATCCCGAAACCTGGAAGGGGAGCCGACATCGCCCAGTACGCGGACGACACCGCGTTGTTCACGACGTCGAGGGACGCAGACGTCGTGGGAAGGCGCCTGAACGCGGGCTTGCAGAGGATCCAGCGCTGGGCTACGAAATGGCGGGTGAAGATCAACGCGTCGAAGAGCAAGGCGTTGCTGATCACCCGGCGACGGCCAGACAGACCCGTCATCCGCTTCTTTGGGGAGGTTATTCCGTGGTCCACGAAGGCCAAGTATCTAGGGGTAACCCTGGATTCGAGGCTAACGTGGAGAGACCACATTAAGGATACAAGCAGGAAAGTATATGGTAGGTTACACGCTCTACATCCTCTTCTCAGTTCCAGCTCGAAGCTGTCTCCGAGGGTGGGAGTCTCGATTTACCTCTCCCTCATCCGCCCAATCCTCGAGTACGCAGCCCCAGTCTGGTCCAGCGCAGCGGACAGCCAAATGGAGAAGATATTCGCTCTGGAGAGACGATGTCTTCGCAGAGCACTCCACCTGCCACCACACTCGTCCAACAACATGGTAATGCAGCTGTCAGGAGTGGACAACCTCTGGGACAGGATACTAGAAACCTCTGAGAGGTTCTACCACAGGGCGCACGCATCTAGCAATGAGCTGGTCTCATCACTAGGTCGATACGACCCTGCTAAGAAGGTAAACAGGAACCGACCTATGTCGATCTTCCTGTAATGTATCTAAATCCTAGCTATTGTTAACTTAAGTTATTTACTTTATTAGGTTTACAAGCCTCTTTACAGCTTGTAAGAAATACCTATCCAAAAATTATTTATTTATATTTATTTAAACAGATATTATTTTTACAACTATTTATTAAATATTATTACACTATTATAATTCCCCCTTTTCTTCCAGACTACAGCAGGGAGTCGGCGAATCAGAAAAAATTGGGAAAGAAACTAGCAGCAGCGGTACATTGTATGAATGCTTGTTTGAATGTGTGTGTGAATGTGTGTGTGTAAAATTCCATTTCTTGTTATGTAGCCTTTATGGCAGAATATTTATGTATGTTATGGATGAATGAGTGAACAAATAAGTGACATTTAGTAATGACAGATTTTTTAGTATGTTGTAGGCGTAAAATATACCTGTCATCGCGGAGCAGATTCCACATGGAAGGAACTCCGACCAATAGAAGAGGAGGTTCGACCTCCAGTTAGACGTCACCGCTGCTGTACAGGACGGCACTTTCACTTGAGAACGATGGCAGAGTACGCCATCGAAACGTCGTGGCTTAAACTCCATTTAACCCGGGTGGAAACCCAAGAATTGTTTATTCAATATCAAATTTATTAATTACATTTATAAATAGGTACCGTTTATGACCTCTGAACTTAGAATCATGTATATTCTCATGCAAGGAAAATGATTTATTAGACCCACCATAACAAAACAGCTGGTAAAACAATTTATATGAAGTTTTATGATTTTGCAAGGATAGGAAAGAGTTACTTGAGAATTTCTAAGTTCACTACGGCATATTCATCCATTATATTGAAATTTGACATTTCTTCTCCTCTTTTCTATCTTTTAAATTCTGCAAACATGATTATTTAATGAACACATATTTTTCACAATTTAATAATAATGGAAACTTTTAATAATGTACCACATTAATTGAAAAGTGAAAGAATCACATTCAGTTCAATGAAGCAACAAGTCGCTGATTATTGTTGATAACTGACAGGGTCAATAAAGGTAAGTCAGCCTCCAAACGATTCTCTGCGATCAACAGTTCAACTAGGGATGATGGAAATATAGTAGACATAAAGAGGAGGACACTACGGACAAAGTAGGCTTTCGTACAAAGAGAGAAATTTACTTGAGGGTAATATAAGAGAGAATGTTAGAAAATCATTACTAAAACTGAGTATGGAGTGTGGCGTTATATGGGTGCGAAACGTGGAAGGTAGGACTTGCAGAAAGGAAAAGAATAGAAACCTTGGAAACATGATGCTATATGAGAATGCTGAAAATCAGGTGGGTGGAAAAAAAACACTAACGAGGAACTTCTAAACAGAACAGGAAAGAACTAATAATATGACCAAGAGAAGGGATAGATTAATAGGCCACATTTGGAGACATGAGGGCCTTTAAAATATGGATTGGAGGGAAGTGTGTGGGGTAAGAACAAAAGGTGGAGGCCAAGGATGGAATGCGCTAAACAGATTAGGGAGGATTGTGGGATGTGCTAGTTATGTGCAAATAAAAAGACTTGCACAAGATAGGTTAGCATGTAGAGTTGCATCAGACCAGTCTTGGGACTGAATACCACAACAACAATAATTTTATAGGAAATAAAGTGTGTGAATGAAATTTTGTGAGAAAATATTTAAGCAGAACAATCTTAAGAGTTCCTTGCACTTTATGACTTCAGGGTTTGATTGCAGTGTGTTATATAACAACTTTTAAATATGTGTGAACAATCAGATGAGAAGTATGAAATAAATAATGATTTAGGTAAATACGTTTTCTCTCGTTAATATGCTGAATAAACAGTAGCTGGGTTGCAGCCTGAGTACAGAGTGACAGCTCCATTATCAACAATATTTCAAATGATTAACCAGTCAGAAAGGTCAGAAATTTGATTATTGAAGAAGAAAGAAGTTGTGCAAGAAAAGTGAATTTTAAATTATCACTAATCTTCCAAATTTAAAAACCTTATTTAATCATGCTCGATTGGTATTACAATGTCCAAACCTGTTGTGATTGAAGCAGTCCATGTGAGCCAGTCTTGGAAGCTAGAGTTGGAATAATATAACCAAAAATTGTATTTGGTTCCTGAAAGGCCTTGGGAAAAATCAATCTTGTCACCGATATCCTTTGACAGAATCGTGGTGTTGGGGGCTGGTACACCTGTAGGTGGTGAGTAGTCTAGTCGATAAACGCCATCTTGACTAGGATTTCCTGGTATCTGGATAGCAAGATCTGCACTAAGACAAAGCTGGAAAAAAAGCAAACAACAAATGAGCTACAAGCTAAGATTTTCATACATTTTATTTATTTTGAGAAATATAACTAAATAGTATATTATATATAATCCCAATGCTGTATTTTCTAATAAAATGTGTTTCTCATCTGGTTTCTGTTTTGGAAATATTGGAGAACCTTCTGGTTCCCTCTGGAATTAATAATACAATTAAAAAAACAAGAAGTACTGAACAGAACCTGATAGAGGAGCGAAGACAAGTAGCCATATGGCTGACTCATTATGCACAAAGATTTGAATTAACAGTATTGTTCACCCGTGTACCAACTTAGTTATGAGAGAATGGCAGTTGCAGTGGAATGCTTGTAATTTCGCAAAAAAGACGTTCAATAATTCTGAAATCATCGGAAACTTTAATGCACTGTTCTTGACGGAAAACGTTTCGATATATTCTAAACACTAAAAAATTATGGAAGAACGACAGTGTAATTTATTAGTGACTTAAAATATTTTCGGTATTCATTCCTAATTTTATTCACATTTTTTGTTTTTAAACGATCAAAATTCAGTAAGAATATCGAGAGACAGGCAGGCAAGAGGTGGGAATCCCAGGCGCCAAGGCGGTGTTGCGCCTGTCTGCAAGTCCCAGGGAATAGGCTTGTTTTCATAGTATGGACGTTCACCCTGCAAAATTTCCCAAGGACATCATTCTTTTTCTTCGTCAGCGTAAAAATTCCCGCCCTTGACGGAGGTCGAATGGGGATTAGTGAAGACACGTCCCGTGGGGTGACGATTACCCTTAGAGAAGGGAAAAAGAACAGTTTAACTGGGAGGTGAGGAAGCGAAAAATCAGGCAGTGTTGATCAAGAGGTTGAAAGGGTTAGGAAGTAGGGCGGCAGTGAGTGTTGATCGGAAGTGTAAGGGAACAGGAAGTAGGAGAGAAGAAGAAATGAACAATTAGATAGTTGTTGCATCTCGGTAATGGAAAAGAGGAGCAGTCATAGTCATGTTCTGAAAGAAGAAGAAGAATCAATTTCATAATTTATCAAACTAAGTACAACAAGTTCATAGAAGTCATATCGGCTGAGATATAAACGTTGCCAAGGAGGAAAACTAGTTTTCCTTAATAGATAGGAGAGGCAATGCCAGGACTTGCCCACAGGCGGCAGCGTGACTGTTATCTCCACTCTTCTAGGAACAACTGGCTCTTGGAGCCAGAACAGCACATATAAAAACTACGCTTTTTGAGCTCGCAACATCTATCTTAAAGCTGCAGAAGACACATCTCTGTGGCCTCAGTCAATACCCATGCCTTACTCCCATACATAAGTACTGGTTTAATCATGGTTTTGTAGAGAGTTATGGCAAATCCCTGCTGCCACAATATTGGGACGTACGAGAATATCCCACAGGAAGTAGAAATTTTCTAGAACGTTAGGTGTTACGTTTCTGGAAGAAGGAGTGTTACGCTCTGGGGGTAAGAAATAATTTTCATTAGCAAAAGTCATTGACAATTTTTAGATCTGGAAGTGAGACTATGCTTACCGAGGTAAAAGAGTTAGTAGTTAGTTATGTAGGGGACGTGATACCTTAATCAGAGCAGGATGGAGACAGCTTGTTCAGAGACGAGTTCCACAATAACTTCAAAAGTCACCGCTGTTTATGCAGCAATCATAAGCCTAGAAACTTAATTTAGTGCAGTTGGATCCCTCCCTAATTTTATTCAATTTTTTAAATGATAAAAATCCAGCAAGAATATTCTAACTGAGCGTCAGGCACGTAAGAAGTGGTTTTTCTAGCGCCAGGTTGTTGGGCTGTAAACGTGCCTGTCTGCAGATTTAGAAGATTAATCTTGTTTCCTGAAAGATCGTTCACGCTTAAAAATTTTCCAAGGACACTGTTCTCTTAGTCAGGGAAAATATCCCTCGCTGGGCGAAGGACGCAAAGATTGGCAAATCCTCTTCGTGAGATAGCGCTTTCCCTTGGAGGAGAGGAATATGAGAGTTTAGCTGGAAGGCAGAAAGACGAAAAATAGTCAGAGTTGATCAGGACGTTGAAGGAGGAGAACGCTGGAGAGTGGAACGAGAGCAGAAAGGGAGGAGTAAGCAGGAGACATTGATTGATTGTTGAAAGGTAGGTGAGAATAGTTGCTGAATTGTAGTGAGTTCAAGGAAGGCCAGAACTTCGGACATGTTTGAACTGTGTGTGTAAGCGTAGAAGGAGGAGAAACGGGTCTTACTCAATCACCAGCAGTACCAGGTCCATCGCATTTTCGGCCGACAGAGGGAAAGTTCACAGCTCAACCTGGAGGAAGAGGAAGTCAGAAGGTGGAGGAAGAGTAATCCAACACGGGGAAGTTCCAGAATCGCCTAGTACCTGCATCCAGAGAAGAAGGTAGATCAAATAGTTTCGTCAAAAAAGAACGGAAATATCTGCTGCACGTTGTTACCACAATAGTTAATTAACCCTGAGAAACTATTTGAAATTTAAAAATCGTTCCCTTTAATTAATGTCAGTTTTAGCTATGGCAAATCTCTGCTGCCACAATATTGGGACGTACCCTTTAAACTATTTTTTTATATAAATAAATTGTTAAATTATATTTTAAAGTGCTAGTAATTTTATTAAATAACTCCCTCCCCCTCTTCCTACATCAACGTTGCCGATTCAGTGTCGACTAACACGCTACCTGGTCAGCCACGATCACTCCAAAACCTCGCGGATACAAAATACTAATTTTGAAAGGTGGACGATTATGTATCATGGATTAAAAGATTATAAATAATACTTGATGAATCAACGTCTGTTTTAAGTTTGATCTATTGCTCATTATGCTTAATGTGGCACATACTATAATTAATTTTGATTGATGTCTGTGGAAGCTTGATGTTGATGTCGTTTCCTAATTCTGGTGATGTTGGATATTGCGGTCAGCCAATAAACAATTATTGTTTAGAACTCCTCGTTACTTACTCTATCCACCCATCTGATTTTCAGCATTGGCCTATAGCACCACATTTCAATGGTTTCTATTCTTTTCCTTTCTGCAACTCCTACCGTCCACGTTTCGCTCCCATATAACGCCACACTCCATACGAACATTTTTAGCAATGATTTCCTAATATTCACACATATTACCCGTAAGTAAATTCCTCTTTTTCACGTAAGCCTGTGCTATCCTACTCTTCATGTCTACTATACTTCTACCATCCCTAGTTATTATTTATCCCATGTAGCAGAATTCCTTAGCCTCCTTCAAAATATCCCTCCCAATCTAACACCCTCTGTTATTCCACTGTTTCCCCGAATTGTGTATAATGAACTAAATGATGATCTGATGTGAAAACTGACAGATTAATTAATATATATACACACAATCTCATAATCCAGGATTGACGAACCTCTAATTCTTTTAAAAAGAATCATCTATCACCTAATAAATCATTACTAATGTCTTTATATGTCTGAAAAGAGTCAATGTCATGAATTTTTAATTCAAGTTGTCTCAAACATTGGTCTGTTTTCTTTTAGCGATCAATTTCTTCGATCAAACTCTTTTCTAATGAGACGAAATGCGAATGTGAAAATACGTCTAATGAGAGATTTCTCGGAAAAAGATACGGAATAATCAGAGACGTCCGGTATGCATAAAACACGATTTTGCTATGATGTTTGATCCATCAAGTGACGAAGAGCATCAATAAAGAGCAGAAAATCCACTTGTCTAGTCTCGGGTTTCCAGAGAGGAAGTGGCCTGGCTGTCCTACCTGAAGTGTTGGGAATGTCGGGTGGAACCAGGTTCATGCGAGTAGGAAGAGGCTGTTGCGGTATTGTCGTAAGAATACGTTGAGGTCGCGCTCCAATGGCCCTTTCGTTGACTTCATTGCGTGAAGAGCGTCCTTCACTGTTTGGACGTATCGTTCCGCCTGTCCCTTGGTAAATGTGTGGTATGCGGCTGTCAATTTGCGGTACTTTTTTCCCCCGCTTTCTCGTAAAACGTTTATAATCTCCTCTGACGCAAATTGTTTGCCATTGTCTGAGACCAAGGTAAAGGGCAACCGAACCTGACAAACAATTCGTCCAAAATGGTAATTGTTGAAGTAGCAGTGGTTGATGTTGTCGATTTCACTTCTAACCGTTTGCTGTAGACGTCCACGCTGATTAATACCATTGTTCCCTCTATTGGATTCGTTCTCACGGTGCTTTCGGGTATTCCCAGTGATGTTCACGGCATTTCGGTGGTGCGTGTCCATGAGTTACACAACCATTACTGATTTCACAACTCTCGCGACGTCGTCGTCTATTCCTGGCTAGAAGACAAAGGACCTTGCTTATAGGAGGGGAGGAGGTGTTAATTACAGTTGATTAAAAATCTTAGGAATTTATTTACATAAGAAGAGGATTTAAAAGGGAATACATTATTAAGGAAACATATAAAAGAAAATTGAGGGTTCGGTGAAACAATCTGATCTCTTTAAGTCAGGGTTAATACTCCCTTAAACGACCTAGATTGGAAATTTGGCAGCATACCTCTTTACAGCTTCTGTCTTCTTCGTTTCCTTCAGCATCTGCAAAGTCCAGCCCAAGTCATCAGTTCCGACCGTCTTCTCTCAATGTCTGGAACCGAATGCATCTGCAGATGTCCAGCACAAGTCGACCGTCTTCTCTTAGTGTCTAGGGCCGAATGAATCTGCACAGCCTCTCCGCTGTGTCCTCCACCTTGTTAAATCGATCTGGCCGAGGCCACCACGTGGTAATTTTAAAATATTGTTTGTTCCATTGATGTTTGTGATTTCTGAGAACAGCGCAAGTAATTTCCATACATGTCCTGACAGCATCCCATAAGATTACAGCCCCTGCGACACGGAGGCGCCGCTCAACCTTTCAATACCTTGCTAATTTCTACATTACAACTTAATAAAATAAATATCATGCTGTTTCACAAACTACACTCCATTACCTTGGTTTTCCCTCTATTAAGACTAACTACCGAAAAAAAGATAGAAGGCATCGTTCGAATGTCTCTGAGTATAACCAAGTGTTGAGGGCTAACTTTCTATCCTGATTACTGTTATCCTTCTAGGCAATACTAAGTCACATACACAATAGGTACATAAAATAATTCAAACAATTGGTACGGGAAATGAAGAGAGAAAGAGAGGAGGTGACTTACTGGAAATTGAAGCTTGGTGCCGTTATTGAGTATAGTGACTGATTCTTCAAATTTTTGCAGGCAACAGCCTCCTCCTTCAGCAGAAGAGGTGACACATTCCAATTCTTGGCCATGGTGTACTGTGGTGATTTTGTGTGACTATCCATTGCTTGGAAACCAAATACACTCTACCAGGCCACCAGCTTTCTCTCCTAAGGGAAGGTTCTGATTGGAGCTGGAGACATTTAAACAAAAATAACCAGGCATACATATATTTCCTCATGTATACAACTATATACATGTATGCACACATGTAGTAAAACCTCATTTCAAGGTTTCTTCTTTTAAGGAATTCCTGTTTGTAACAAAAAAATTTCAAGTCCCTGAAAAACTGCCATATATTTAATGAAATTTTTTCCCATTTTCATGAAACCCAGCAATAACCAAATTCAATGAATTTCCCCTCATTAACCCTTTTTTAGGGAAATTCTAGTGTTCAATTTTGACTTTCCTTCTAATTTGGCTTAAAATTTGTGTGAAGGGTTGCACCACCTCATATTGATGGTTTGACCATTTTAAAAAGACATGACCTTTCATATTACAAATTTACAGTGTTGTCCAGTTTTGGAAAGACACTTCATTGTCTTGTTTAATTAAGGATTTGTTTAATGTGGACAAGACAGAAATTCTTTTAATCTTCATTAGAAATGAATAATTTATGAGACAATTGTTATGGACGAAAACATAGCAAAGGGAGATGAACACTGTGGATAAGTGAAAACGGTGGTAATGGTTATACCTTTAACAGAAGGAGTCATGCACTGTAGAGTGGAGAAAGGTTACTATGTCACACGAAATGTTCTTATAATATTTGATCTGCCATCCTCATAGTTGAAAATCACCATAGTTTGTTCACCGTTTTATACAGTTTTGTTTGGAGGACAAGTTTGTTTAGTATCACTAAATTGTGCTAAGAACAAAAGTGTCAACAGCAGCAGCAGGGATGGCCCCAGTTATGCTCCTGCAGTTGTTTCTGGTGTTCAATTTAGGGCAGTTGGTGCTGCATTGGTTGTTCAAGGAAATCACCTACCTAGTAACTGCGAAGTCATTCTCCTGGTAGGTCAATTTCAAATTTTGAGTGTAATTTTTTTTTAGCATACGACATGGTCATTCAAAATTTAGACAAATTGTAATTGACCCATATCAAACACTTATCCCATGATGAAGGGGCTGAATTATTAAGGAAAGCAGTATAGTGATGGTTAGTATTCTGCTCCAAAACAATTTAAATGACACCTATCTTTTCAGATTGACCTTGTTTCTTCCTTCCACCCACAAACCTAAAAGGTATTCCACTCCCATGGTGCTGAGGGTTAAAATTACCAACTACATCAAGAGTACAGTTTTAGTTTCAGCCATACAGAACATCATTCAACATATTTTAAATCCATGTTGTTTGCTCCCAGGCATAATTAACATGAACAGTAGACTCTCGATTACCTGCGGTAATGGTGTGGAGAATTGGTATGGATAATCAAAAACAGCAGATAAACCAAGTACACACATGAAAACCAGAAATAATGTTAACTTTTTGCACCATGAAACCCTTTTTAAATTTAGCTTTTTTTTTATGTAGGACAGTGTTCTTTATTATTAACATCTGAAGTGCAGAATGTAGTCTATTGTAGTTTAAACTGTAGTATTACAGCTTGTTCAAGGACCAGTCACAATGATAAAAAAGAATATAACAACTTACAAATACAGTTCGTTGATGGATAGGATTGTTATTGTACTTTGACAAAATTTTCCTTCCTCCAACTACTGCCAGATTGACTCGTACCGAGTACTTTCAGCATCATTGTTGGTCCATTTGTTCCTTACAAATCTATTGCAGTAATTGAGCCACGAAGTGGTTCACTTGTGGACTGCTGTATAAATTTTGGTTGAACTTGCTTGAAATGTTCAAATCTGTCTAATATGTGATAAAAATTACTGGCTATTGGTTCAAAGTTTATGTTGATTTCATACTATCAATTTTTGTTTCCAAATTTCAGAAGAAATTAAGGAAGAACCTGTGACACCAATGTCAGCTTCCAGTATGGGAGAGAATGCCAATGTTGATGTCAAACCTCCAGTTCCTGAACCAATTCAAGGTGGTGGTGGTTCAGGAGTTCAAGACAAAAAACGTAAATGTTGTAAGTTATGAAATCTGTTTAGTGTTCAATGTAGGTTGCACATTCTTAAAAGAATCTTATTCCAACTTTTTTTTTCAGTGTTCAAACCTGATGAATTACGTCAGGCATTAATGCCTACTTTGGAAAAGCTATATAGGCAAGATCCAGAATCTCTTCCATTTCGACAGCCTGTGGATCCTCAGGCTCTTGGTATTCCAGATTACTTTGACATTGTTAAAAAGGCAATGGACCTTTCGACAGTGAAAAGAAAGCTGGATACTGGACAGTATACAGATCCTTGGGAATATGTAGAGGATGTGTGGCTTATGTTTGATAATGCCTGGCTGTACAATCGCAAAACATCTAGAGTCTACAGATACTGCACAAAGGTTTGATATCAATAAAGTAAAAATTTCTACTATAGGTGCACACATTTAAAAATACACAGACTAAACATTTATTTATCATTATAGAATAGGGGTCTGAGGATAAATTAAAATTAATATTTCATAATTTGGTAGTAGATAAAGCCAAGGGTTTTGTGGATGTATTTATCACACTTCCCCACTTCTTGCTCAAGTATTGGACAAACAATTTCCATTGGTTTAAACTTTCTTGGCTTAGGAGACAATTGGTTATCCAGGTACCATACAAAAAACTTGCATTACATTTTAAATACAACCTTTATTTCAGCTCTCGGAGGTGTTTGAGCAAGAAATTGATCCAGTGATGCAGGCATTAGGATATTGTTGTGGTAGAAAGTTCACATTCAATCCTAAAGTTCTTTGCTGCTTTGGAAAACAATTGTGTAGGATTCCTAGAGATGCAAAATATTACAGTTACCAAAACAGGTTTGTTGAGTATTGCCAATTTGAATCAAGTATAGATTTTTAGTAACTTTTTCATTCAACATTAGCTATAGAATTATAAAATTAAAGTTATAAAAAAAAATTATGAAAATTTATTAAGGTTTATGTCTGATTAGAATAGTTGTTGTTTGAAATTTACTTCTTGTCTGGAGTTTGGCCTGGAACTACCAATATAGATGTTTTAAACAAAAAGGTCTGGTCAAGAAGATAGTAAATTCTTGTTTCCAGCACTTTTAGTGTAGTGTGTCCTATGTGACGTGTCCATTTCATGCAGGAAAAATGGAGACTTTTAATTATAATAAGACCATAGAAATATTCTTTAAATATGTGTATTTCAGATACTTATAGTTCCATGGAATTTCTTTTGTTTCCCATAGGTATACATTTTGTCAGAAGTGCTTCAATGATATACCCGGAGACACTGTTACTCTAGGAGATGATCCCACTCAAGCACAAACGTGAGTAATTGCTTTATATTTCCTCTTCTCTAATAGTTTATTTTATTTTTTAATTGCTGATGACTCCTGGTTTAAAATTAATTTTAGCAAATTTAAGTCTAGATTTAGATTTATTGTTGTTTCCATTGAGGAAATAGGATACGTCATACATTAAAAATTAAAAATGAACAAAATAAAGTACATAATTAAAGACAAATAAACTTAAAATAAATTAGTAAAAGAAAGTGTATATAGACAAAAGTCAATATAAACACAAATTTAAGTCTATTAACTTAAATTTTAGAAAATGACATCTCTGATCATGTTTTTCCTTTCTTCAGTTTTTTATGATAAATTCATTACATCATTAATTGTATAAACATAAATTAATATTATTAACATACATATATTACTACTACTCATTAGCACTATGGCCCTTGTAGAGCCCGGGCTTGCTTCACCACGCTCTTCCAAATAGTTCAATCCTGGGCGCTCTGTCACCATCTCCTCACACCTAATTCTCGCAGGTCTTTTTCAATATCTTCAATCCATCTCTTCCTGGGTCTGCCTGGCAGCCGATGTCCTTCTGGCCTTTGTGTGTAAACTTTACGTGCCATTCTATGTTGTGGCATACGTTCCAAGTGTCCTGCCCATCTCAGTCTGACTTTTTTAACTTCAGTGATTAAGCTGGGCTGAATTTCGGTATTGGTTCGTATTCTCCGTTCATTATTGGGTTTCACTGCTCCATATATCCTCCTTAGTATCTTCCTCTCCCAGCAATTGAGTCTGGCTTCTTGTTGCTGTGTCATTACCCATGTCTCACACACATATGTAATTACAGATCTCAGTACTGTTCGATATATTAGTATCTTGGTTTTCTGACTAAGGAGTCTTGATGTCAGCAGGTGCTGGATAGCAAAATGAGCATTATTTGCAGTTTTTATGCGTTCCTTAATCTCTAGATGGTTAGAGTTCTGATCTGTAATTATGATCTTAAGTACTTAAAGGTTTCTACTATCTCAAACTTATACTGTCATATCTGTATATTACCATGCATTTCTTTTTATCCTCGTTGATCATTAGTCCTGCTCCCCCAGATTCGTCAGCTAATAGGAGGAAGATCTTACGTAGATCTTGTTCTCTTCTGCATAGTAGATCAATATCATCGGCATATGTCACATATTGTGACATTCTATTCAATAAAGTCCTGCCAGGATTGAGAGATATGCAATAACATACATATATTACAGATAAATATTATTGGTTATGTCAAAGGTAAATAATTGCTTTGAGAGCAAAATTACCTGAGAATTAATGAAACTTTAACAACCTGACAGTGTAAATATAGCGTTACTTCAAATTTATGACAATAGAACTTATTTTTGTTTACTCAGTTATGCTTTTGTTATTAAACATTTTGTTATTTAGTCAAATGGATTAAGTGATTCATTCATTTGTTCGGGTGAAGATCTTCTTGTAACTGAATATATGTATATAAGTGATAATAAAAATATTGCAAAATAGTTAGCACAAAACTTAATTTGATTACAGTTAGCAAAATAGTAAAGTATGTAAGATTTGTATATTTTGATTTTAAATCTGCTGTAATCCTGAAGATATTTTATTTTGTTTTTTGGTGATGATAGCAATATTTCAAACCACTTTTTCTTTATATTTTTAAGGACTGAAATACTTTTAATATTCATTGTTGTTTTATGTGAGCTATATTAAAGACAACCTTTGTTATCACGAATTAATTTGTAATGCCAACATATTGTTTTTTTCTCAGTTCTGTTATCACTCGAGCAATCGTACAATACACAGATGAAGGAGGGAGAAAACTTGCAAATCCAACAAATGTGTAAGTATGATGGACTAAATTATATAATAAATATTTTTAAAAATTGTAATGTATATTTTGTAGCATTTAGTTTTTTTATTATAAGAATGATATTTAAGTAAATGGGCAAATGACTTGTTAAATGAAAAATGGACTGATTACTTAAGTTTTTTGCTGAAAGGTATGGTTTCCTGGTTATTTTCTGCTACTCTAATTGCTGTTAACCACCCACTGGCAAGGCTGGAAAAATGTAATATTATTATCTCACATTATATCTCAAACTGCTTACCTTCCTGACATCTTTCTGTAGTGTTCAGTAGCTCACAGTGTAGGGGTGGTTGGAGCTACTGTTGAGAGAGCCAAAACATACATACTAATTATCGGTTTTATACAACAAGTGGCCAAAGCAGACGATATTATTTATACTTAATTAGATTCCTCCACGTATTTCATGCAGCTCCTGAAGTGAGTTACATTAACTCACTTAAAGAGGTACACAAAAATTGAGGAGGAAACATTAAGTATAATATTGTCAGACTTTGGCTGTCACCTTCCCCATTAGTACTTGCTTATGGCTAGAAATAATGTTAGGAGTTTCAACCATATATCCATATTGTAATGTAGTCATTGCTGTATAGTTTCTGGCCAATCATTCAATATGTAATTAATTACTTTTCAGAGCTATAAAGAAAGACCAGTTCAAAGAAATGAAGAATGATCACCTTGAGTTGGAACCTTTTGTTGAGTGCATGGATTGTGGAAGAAAATTGCACCAAATTTGTGTTCTTCACATGGATCAAATCTGGCCTCAAGGGTATAAAAGAGTAGTAATAAATATTTATGAAGAGAATTAATTATTATTTTTTAAACCACAACTGTTTCTTTTAGGTTTACATGTGACAATTGTCTGAAGAAGAAAGGAATGAAAAGAAAAGAGAATAAGTTCAATGCTAAAAGGTTACCTGCCACTAAGCTTGGCACTTATATTGAAACAAGGGTGAACAACTTTTTGAAAAAGAAAGAAGCTGGTGCTGGTGAAGTTGCCATAAGAGTCGTTTCAAGTTCTGATAAAATTGTGGAAGTAAAACCAGGCATGCGTAACAGGTATGATTTGTTTTTATAATCATAAATATTAATGGATAATGGGCAGTATCTGAAATTAACTATTTTTTTGCAGGTTTGTGGAGCCTGGTGAATTACCGGAACAGTTTCCTTATCGTGCCAAAGCTTTATTTGCATTTGAAGAAGTTGATGGGACTGATGTATGCTTCTTTGGAATGCACGTTCAGGAATATGGATCTGAGTGTCCCTGTCCAAATACTCGAAGGGTTTATATTGCATACCTAGATTCTGTTCACTTTTTTCGCCCTCGCCAATTTCGAACAGCTGTTTACCATGAAATATTACTTGGTTATTTAGATTATGTGAAACAGCTAGGGTTAGTATATATATTGAACATGTATATTTGAATGCACGCAAACAGCATTATAATAAATTACTTTATATTTTGATCAATTAAATTGGAAAGTGGAATTATGTTCTTAATTTATATGATTTGATTAACTTTGTTATAATGGCTTAAATTTATTGATTTATCAATGCAGAATTAGTTTTATGATGTAGAAAGTAATTTAAATTTTTATAACTTAATTTCAATATCTTTTATATATTAGTGTAAGTTGATTACACAGATTAACATGGCTTTTTACTTTTTACAACAGTTACACAATGGCACATATATGGGCTTGTCCTCCATCAGAAGGAGATGATTACATCTTTCATTGCCATCCTATTGAACAGAAAATTCCTAAACCTAAACGACTTCAAGAATGGTATAAGAAGATGCTGGATAAGGGAATTATTGAAAGAATTGTTCTTGATTATAAGGTATAAAATTATCTTGATGTGCTTATTATTGCTCCCTTCTTTATATATTTTAACAATTGTATCAATATTTTGTATAGGATATCCTAAAACAAGCTGTAGAAGATAAATTAAGTTCTGCAGCAGAGTTGCCATATTTTGAAGGAGATTTTTGGCCAAATGTTTTAGAAGAGAGTATAAAAGAATTAGACCAGGAAGAGGAAGAAAAGCGAAAGCAGGCAGAAGCTGCAGAAGCAGCAGCAAATGCTGTAAGTTGTATGTTTTTGTGTATGATAGTAATTTTTTTACAAAACTTGTTTAACTTTAATTAGTGTAAGTGGATATTATTTATTTTTATTACATCATGATTCAAAAATTACTTAATGGCTAATAGATAAACAAGCATTTCACACACTGATCTTATACTATTATATCTTTAAAATAATTTGATTGTATATATATATTCCTAGTCAGAATAATGCAATAGTGAGCGTGTACTGACACTATAAATATATGTCCTTTGTTTGGTATTTTTTTAGTGTATGAATGACATTGTGCAGAATACCTATTCTATATTCAGTTCTATTAAAACTTTTCTTAGTTACTTTCAACAAAGTTCATGAAAACTCTCAACTTAAAATTGTAATAAGTAGTATTAAACTTTTCTTAATAATATCATTTTCTTCTGTTTTCAGATTTTTTCACTTCGAGAGGAAAGTGAAGCTGGCCCAGATGGAAAAAAGAAGGGACAGAAAAAGGCCAAGAAGTCCAACAAATCAAAAGCAAACCAACGAAAGAATAGTAAAAAGTCTAATACACCTCAGACAGGAAATGATCTCTCAGCAAAAATATTTGCAACTATGGAAAAACATAAGGAAGTTTTCTTTGTAATCAGGCTTCATTCTGCTGCAAGTTTAGCTGTAAGTACTTATTCATTACACCTCTTCACTTTTTTTTTATCCAAATTTTAATGTTTTATTTTTATTCAGCCAATTCAAGATCCTGATCCGTTTATAAATTGTGATCTAATGGATGGGAGAGATGCGTTTTTGACCATGGCTCGTGAACGTCATTTTGAATTTTCTTCTTTACGTAGAGCAAAATTCTCTTCGATGTCGATGTTGTATGAGCTTCATAATCAGGGACAAGATAGGTTTGTGTATACATGCAATAACTGTAAAGGCCATGTGGAAACCAGATACCACTGTACAGTGTGTGATGTAAGTGAATTTTATCTTAAATGTGTGTAATTAAATCATCTATTTGAGATTGTTTTCACTAATAATGTCTTTATTTTCAGGATTTTGATTTGTGTGTACAATGCTATGAAAAAGATGGCCATCCTCATAGAATGGAAAAACTTGGCTTAGATTTGGTTGATGGTTCATCACCATCTGACCAGAAGCTAGCCAACCTATGGGTTGACATTTATGAATTACTTATTACTATGTAATAGATAGACTATAGATAGAATTTCTATTTTTCATGAAATTACTTAAAACATCTAATCCTGAAAACTGATAATTATCACCTGCAAGCATACCCAACTATAAAATAATAGTGATAATTCAGGAAGTTATCTATTCAACACTGTATCCAGTCATTGGTCCATGCTTGTCAATGCAGTGATGCAAATTGTAGTCTCCCAAGTTGCCAGAAGATGAAGAAAGTTGTAGCACATACGAAGATATGCCAAAGAAATGCTCTCATTTGGTCAACACCATAATGACTTTTATTTTTAATTGAATATAGTCATTTGTTTATTACTTTTTTCAAATTAAATCTTTTATGCGGAATTATTTTGCTTGTCTGTTGATTATGGATGTTATGACATACAGAACTTGTACCAGATATTTTTTGTTTTCTACTGAAGATTCATTATAAAGTTTATTGAATTTGAGCCTTAATAAAAGTAACCTTTTAAAATAAAATGATGTAATAAATATGACTGTATTGAGGATTGTGAAACATTTATTTTTATAAGGTGCCTGATAGTGTTTATATTCAAATTTAAATTAAAAATTTAAATATGTACATGTTGAAGTGTATTTTTTAATATTAGAATCCTATTTATCTAACTAATGCTGCTTGCACTACTGAGTGTATACAGAGGATTAATACTTGGGAAGGTTAAGTGAAAAATTGTGTCCATAAAAAAATATTAACATTATGGAAAGAATTGTGCTCGGACATTTACATAAGTGCTTTCATTATTTGTTTCAGGAAACGAAATGTCCTATGCCATTCTGCCTTAATATTAAGCATAAATTAAAACAGCAGCAACTCCAGCAAAGGTTACAGCAAGCTCAACTACTGAGAAGGAGAATGTCAGCCATGAACACATGCACAAGTGTTCCAGTAGGAGCTTTGCCTGGAATTTCCTGTGCACCTGGTATGATTGGAGCTGGGCCCACTGCTGTAAACCCCATATGAGTTTTAGGTCCTGGTACAGCTAATGCTGGTGGTGGAATGGTTGTAGGTTTGCAACCTCCTATTCAGCCAGGAATTGGTCTCAAACCTGGTGCACAAACTCCTAATGCCATTTTGCAGGTGGTCAAACAGGTTAGAACAAAGAACTTAATTTTAAATGTATTATTTTATCCTTATTATGCTATATTAATATATTTGACTTTAGAAACATCAAATCTTATATTCTACATCAATTTTAACATTTCATTTTAATAAAATCTGTAATATATTTTAATGTTTAGTCAGGGATTAAATATAGGCAAAATTTTTATATTTTAACATAGTCAAGAAATTTATTAAAAACAATTGATTTTCCACACCACCTTTTGATTCAATTGTCTCTATAAACCAGGAAAAAAAAACACAATTACTCATGATCATCAATACACAAAAATTAAAGCATGGGGTTCTATCTAGGGGAACTTGCTGGATTCCACAGAGAATGACTGTTAGCAATGAATCATGAATGTGCCATGTCTGAAACACAGCTTTTATTGGTCCGCCCTGGACCACAGACACCACAGTTTTGGAACACAAAGTCTAGCAGACTGCACTCAACCTCTCACACCACAGTTCTCCCATAGCGCATTTCTGCTTCCCTTATGAAAATTTGGCCTATTACAAAAACATATTTTTACTGCCATCTATGGGCCAGTGCTTCTCACTAATGGATTCTAGAATATTTTCAAAGAAGTTCATGTGCGCACAGCTGCAGCATTGTGTCATTCGGCCAACAATACCCTTCATGACAAAACAATTTCCTTGTCGGTTAAATGAAATGCTGCAAGGCACACTATGCCCTTCTTGCTTGCTATGACTGCTAAATTCAACTGTTTAACCAAAGTGTCCTTTTTTACATTCATCTTTTTTATTAAAGTGTCCCTTTTCACTTTGAATCACTGGATTAAAGTAATAATTTTTCACATTACTCTAATATTTACATAGAACATAGTAATTTCAGGTATCTCTATTCAAATAAGGGGTTCCAAACTTTTCATTAAAATATATATTGGTATAGTCATAAGGAAACTAAGATGTTAAGTCAAAAATATATATTCAATTGGATTTGATATTGAGTTAGATAACAGTCATTAACTTAAGTCAGAATATGACATTGTCAGGCTAATTGAAACAATTGACATGGAGAGGAAAGAGCGATAGAAATTTGGTGGCTAACTAGTTGTCGGCTAGCTGATTACTGAAAATGTATTCCTAACTTTCTGATGAAGGGGACGATGCCTCCAAAAATTTAAGAACCTCAAACCCTACATGGTGCCTTCCATCTGTGAACCTAAGATAAGTCACCAACTTTCTATCTTTCTTTCCTTATTAATAATTACAAAAGTTATAAGTAAAATACTTAAATTCTGTGTCAGTGCTCATTAAGCTTGTGTGTGTGTCACCGAGAAAGTGCTTTAATTTCATAGGTACAAGAAGCAGCAGCTTGTCAACAAGCACCACATGCTCAAGTTGGTTATGGAAAGGTCATTGCTCCAGGAGGTGTGGGTGCAATTGGAGGGCAGCCTCAAGTGATGCCACCACCTCAGAGTCAGAGGGCCATTGGTCAAATTGGTTCTAAATGTATGGATCTTAAGCCTATATGAACACAGACATGCTACTTTTAAAAACTTGTTAATTTAAATGTTTTAAATTTTATTGTATGTTGTGATGTTTTTAAATTTTGTAAATTTTAAGTTATTTGTTGGCTGAAATAAGAAGTTTAGTTTATAACTTAAGCTAACCGTACTGTTTACATTTGAGTAGGAAATATGTAAATTTTATCTTATCTGGGTGCTTTTAAACACATTTAACAGCTTTACGTCCTCATTAGCAATTTTCTTTTTGACCACAGACCAAATGAAAGCACTAATGAACTCCTTTTTCTTCTTCCCATTATTACAATATGATTAATTAACACTTTGACTTGAAATGTACTTCTTCCTTAATGAATGCTCTGTGCCATTTGAAATTTGTTGTTAATTTTATCCTTACCCGGATTGTTGCATGCAGCTGTTGGCTACAGATGGCCTACTTGAGGTTGTACACTTCCTCTTTTTTGTTTTATGTAGATTTAACTTCTAAATGTACTATTTGAGCTAGTGCCTATGGGATATATATTTTTAAATCACAATGAGCCAATTATTTTATTAATCTATTGTGTGTAATTTCATATTTATATCCATTATATTTCAGTACATGTCATTTGTCTAGCAACAGTTCCAATAACTCTAGATATCAATATGGTTCAGCATCCACTTAACTTTCAAATACCTCTTGTTCTAATGTTTATTGATAAACAGGTTTAGAGAGGTCAATGGTTATATAGCTCAGGAGTGGGGTTTCCTGGGGCTTGTCTGTGTGTGTAGCCTCGTGAGAATGTACCCTGGCGGTTTTGTGGTTTTGGGGTGGGCCCATCAAATCTACACATCCCTGGAAGAAAATATGACGGGGGGGGGAGAGGGAAGGACAGGGGCGGGGGGGGAGGGGGGCCGAGGGATTAGGATCCGCGTGGTGGGGGCACGGGTGGGGGCAGTGAGCGGGCGGCAAGGGCGGTCTGCCGTGGGATAAAGGGGATGAGGAGTAGGTTGAAGGAAGGACCTAAAAACCAAGGTAGACTCAGGGAAAGAGAGGCACGCACCTCAGACAGGGATGGGCCGCGTGGGGTGAGGGGAGGGACGTCAGTATAGCACATTGTTGCTGAGTATGGACAGACGTGAGACCACACACTCAACGCGGCTCGGGTCCTGAGGGACCCCGACTGTGTTTGGGTGGTCCGCACGGAACGCCCAGCTGCGGCAGGTCCTACCCTCGGACTAGTGGGCGAGGTTTTTGGCATGGCCCGGGGGTGGTTATGGGAGGAACTTTATAGGAGAGGTGGTTTTTCCTAGCCTTAAAAACTAGCTAGTAGGGGCCGTACCTGTGTTGTTGTGGGTTTTACTATCATGTTCCACTGTTGGTTATTGGAGCCCGTTTTTGGTTTCTGTTCTCACACTATAATTGTTCGTTAACCATTTTACCCCTAACACACACTCTCCCCCCCTTTGGGTATGCAACTCTTGGAATACAACAAAATCCAGGCTTAGGGCAACAAAGCCACAAATTAAGCAACAGCAACCTGTTACTCCTCCACAGCAACAACAATTAAGTTCATTGGGACCAGGTGGTCACCTTGGAATTAATTGATATCCAGAGGTTGCTGCTCCTGGAGCAGCAAGAGGACCTGGCTTGCAGAAACAGGAATTGCAGCAATTGTTGCATACTCTAAAATTGTCAAACACACCAGAACAGCAGCAACAGATCTTGCAGATTTTGAAATGCAATCCACAATTGATGGCAACATTTATAAAGCAAAGACAAGCTTATAAAGCAAACAGAATGCTGCTCACACTAACCAGAAATTTCCTAAACGTTCCTTGATTCGTTAAGCCCCTTCGAGATAAACCAGCTGCGAGAGCAAAGTCCAGACTCTACTACATCGAAATTCTGCAAAGGAACCCTATTTTTCTTGTTTACAGCTCCCTAAGGACCTACAATCTCGGGCAAAGATGTGTCAATATTATCAACTATTTCTGTGTATTTTTTCTGTATGTTTGGGCTTATTTAAGGCACCAATTGTTTCATGACTCGATACTCTTAATTTCATATGTAAGCATAATTTATTGTTAAAAATTTTATTATTGATCATTCAATACTATTGCTTGCTAAGAAAGAATGGAAGGGAACCTTGAAAAGGAGCCAAAAAAAGGAAATACTCCTGACACTAAAAAGTCTATACTGTCTTAAATTAAGCATTTATTTGATATTATTTCTACTTTTGTCCTAAACATTTAATTTTCTTCACTCAACCATTGAATGGCCCAGTACCAGCCTCATGGTAGTTAAAGGGTAAAATTGAAGGCAAATCTTCTGAACTTACTTGAGAAGGAGGTTTTAACAGTTGGAAGAAAATTGAAAGTATTTTAACACAATTTTTTTATGAATAGAAATAATTCTTGTAGTATTTCTCTTGATATTATGAATGCGATATTTTGTAAAAATCCCATAGAACCTGTTCATGAAATTAAAGTCTTATCTAAAATTATTAACGGAAACCCTATTAAAAAATAATACAAGGATAGGTAACCTTATTTTAGAGCGGGCCATTGACAAAATTAAAATTTTTACATGGGCCACATATAAGAATCATATTGAAATCTCCATCAGGCAGATTTTTAGACGGTACCTCTCCACTTTTTCCTCTCCTCCTCCATCCTCTTCAGGTTCTCGCACCCTTCACATCCTTTAATGTATTTAATATCTTTTTCACTCAGATTCTCCAGCATACCTTTTCTCATTTTCTGTCAATAGTTCCGTGACCTTCGCAAATCTTATGCATTCTATCCTCTAAGAGTTTAGCTGGGAGGCAGGAAGACTAAAAATAGTCCGGGTGGATCAGGATGTTGAAGGAGGAGAATGCTGGAGAATGGAATGGGAGGAGTAAGTTGGAGATCTTGATCGAGAATTTAAAGGTAGGTGAGAATAGTTGCTTTTCAGTGAGAAGGAAGTGAGTTCAAGGAAGGCCAGAACTTCGGACTTGTTTGAACTTTGGGTGTAAGCGCAAAAGGAGGAAAATGGGTTTTACTCATTCACCAGCAGTACCAGATCCATCGCATTTTCCGCCGACAGATGGCAAGTTCACAGCTTAACCTGGAGGAAGTCTGAAGGTGGAAGGAAGACTAAGACAACATGGGGAAGTTCCAGAATCGCCCAGTACCTGCATCCAGAGAAGAAGGTAGATCAAATAGTTTCGTCAAAAAAGAACGGAAATATCTGCTGCACAATAGTTAATTAACCCTGAGAAACTATTTGAAATTTAAAAATCGTTCCCTTTAATTAATGTATATATTTGTAATAATGCACAGTATCCCTTAAACTAATTTTTTTATAAAATAATATTATTAAATTATATTCTAAAGTCTAAGTCAGACACTTCGCTAAATTTGGTGCAGCAAACCTGGCACCAAAGTGAAAAACGACAAAAATGAGCTTTTTCGGAAGTATAAATCGTTGATATAGTTTTCTAGTCGACATAATTAGAAGGATGAGGATTTTATCAAATAGAAAACATATATTTCATTTTGGTGTCTAAAATCTTAGGTCAAATTCCAGTGTAGTGCGCTCTCGACAAATATCGTCTCATCAAGTTTTATTGTGTAATAATCGCTCGAATAACGTGCTCTTAAGGGCTATTTCACTTTCTTTGGTGTCTGACTTACATATAAATTAAAAGTAAACATGTTTGGATCAGTCGCCAATTTATTATTAACTCCATGAAGTCTCCAAAAGTCAAAATATACCTTACATTAGGCGCGAGTTTGTTTTCCAGTACTGTAGCATTAAGTGATGTATGAATAATTTCGTAACGCGACGAGTTAGAATCAAATACAACACACTCAAAATTCCATGGAAGCTGTACAATGCCAATCAAAGATTCGTATCCCATGGTCGCGAGTGAGGCGCAGAGCTGCAGATTCTCAAGTTTATATAAATGTATATTTTATAGTTCATTTTTTGATGGATTCCAACCTTTACCTCACTCTTCTGTTCTTACCTCACACACATCCCTCTAATGCTAATTTTACAAGACCTTCGTGTCTTTAAAGCGTGGCCTATTAATTTCCCTTCTCTTGGTCAACATCCTCCTTATTGTTCGTTCTTCCCCTAATCTGTTTCGATCATCCTCGGTAGTGATTCTTATCTCCCATCTGATTTTCAGCATTCTCATATAGCACCATATTTGATCGTCCATGTTTCGCTCCCAATAACGCCACACTCCATACGAACATTTTTAGCAACGACTTACTAATATTCACACTTATATTACCCGTAAGTAAATTCCTCTTTTTCGCGAAAGCCTGTGCTATCCTACTCTTTATGCATACTATACTTCTACCCAAGTAACATAATTCATTATCTTCCTTCTAAATACCTTCTAAATGTTCGCGCGGGAATCCCTTGGTCACCTGACATGGAATGACTCATTGCTCTGTTTTCTTTTAACAATCCATTTCTTCGATCAAACTCTTTGCTGATGAGATGAAATGCGAAAGTGAAAATGAAACTAATGTGAAGTGAAAACTCGAATATTACTTCTGGAAAAATCTGAGCGTGGTACAAAAATGTTGGTTAAAATCAGTCATGTTGCAGATATTCCATCCTCATCGGCAACTACGGAACTTCCGCATCAATTTTGGACGTCTGAATCGTTATGCGGATATAGATGTAGCAGAGGTCGTGACCAGAAAGAAACGTTTTCCACTTTCTTGGAAGAGAAAAAATTGTAATTCATCGCTTTAAGCACAAGGTATTTTTTACATAAGTGACCAAATAAAAGATTATATTATGAAGATGGCGTTTCGGTTGTCTTAATTCCTTAGAGGTTAAATTATTGTAAATGAGAGATTTCTCGGGAAAAGATACGGAATAACAAGAGACGTCCGGTATGGTCAGAAAGCCATGCATAAAACATGATCTTGCCATGATGCTGGATCCATAAAGTGACGATGAGCATCAATAAACACCAGAAAATGGTAACGCTGACGCTGCACTCGATAAGAAATTAATTTCTTACCGCATGAAAATATTCCGCTTCGATGGTAGATTGTTCGAGAAGATTTGAAAATATTACCAATAACAGCATGCAGATTCAAGCATCCATTGTTCCAAGGCAACAGTTTTTCAGTAGCGCGGGTTTAATTTATGAAACTGCGAAACGGACTTGAACCTAAAAAGGCGGTTCTATATTACTTTTTTACTAAATATAATCCACCAAACTTTGACTTTACTTACTTGATATTGTGACATTATTTTAGGTATTAGGCAAAATATTAATGATGAAATAATTCCAAGTTCATTGTTTAAATGAAATTTTAATACTGTCGATGGAAGCATGTGTAGCGACATGCATTGAAGTTCAAAGAGTAGCGAAGCAAAGAACTTCAGTGGCTGACGCGCGGAGTGACAGTTCTTTGCCGCAACAATGAATCTAAGTTTTCTGGAGTAGTCTCGGATTTAAATACGTGTAACTTTGTACAAACATGAGCTATAGTTAAATAAAACGTTGTAGATGTTATATTATATTATTGCGCGTCAGCCACTGAAGTTCTTTGCTTCGCTACACTTTGAACTTCAATGCATGTCGCTACACATGGTTAACTTATATATTACTTACTGAACAGACGTCATGGCAACACACACCAAAGATAATGACTTGAAAAAAATAACAAAAGCTTGTACATTACAAATCAAAGACATATATAAACAACATAGACTGGACAAGGCGCCGCCATATTTGAAGCAAATTGATGGCTCAGGCGCCATTTTTTAATGGAAAGGTGGGCGTGTCCTGTCGTCTGCTGGCATTGAATTGAGGTGAACTTACGAATACGTGCAGGAAGCGTATCTCGTAAATCAATATTTAAAAACTATATATACATATGTATTAAAGTTACAAATGAGCGGAAACCAGCTAGAAAGTGTTTCATTACATATAATATATATAACACATCACTTAAAAATTGTAAATTATTTCTGTTGTCACACAAGGAAAGTGCCGAAATTAAAGTTAACACGGATAGGCTCATTAACATCATCTCAATGCTAAATACAACATGTAAACATTGACAGTTAATGAACAGGAAACTTTATAATAGTTAATTTATAATTTTTGTTTTAAATCAGTCATTTCTGATATTAATGCCGAATTATTAGATGAGATATGAAGCATCTCGCTCATCAGTCTATAATAAAGATTACACCCAATATCTAAAATTTTAATTTTTTTAAAAAAATATACAATTGTACGTTGTACAAGTAACATCTAAATGCATCTAGACTGACATTAAATATAGTTGAAAGTTGATAGGGATCAAGGTTAAACGAAATAAAACACATTCATTAATTACAGTACAGAGAACTACTTTCATAAAAAGAGAGCTGGCTTGCATTCTAGAGCACCACGAAGATCAGAAATTTGGTAAATATCGAAGTTACAAACACGTGCTTTCAAAAGTGAAAATATGATGATATTTACTTAAAATACGATATTCCAGTTGTTTTTGAACTACGATTAGTACAATTGTACGCTGAACACACATTTGGCATGATTTCGGATGAAAAACAATATATTTTAATCACAAAAATACACGATTATTCAACCTCAGTCATTTAACACAGTACATACGGTCAAAGTTCTTGACCGTAGACATTGTGATTGTCCCTGTTGTTAGTTGCTGCCACCCAGGGCGCTGTAACGTCCTCGTAGCCTCTCTAGGATGTTTATATATCTCTTTGTTACAAACAAACTATTTTTAAGTCGGTGATACTACTAGCATTTATTACATATGGTGATAAGTTAATCTAGCAATTAAATATATTTGCATTAACAAATATTAATTACTTAATATAAATATCAAAGATTACTATTATTTATTTTAGTTCTGTACTCATTACAAGTTTCGTTAAAAATTGTTAAGATCCGAATTTGCGGATATAAAAAATAGGCCTCCGCAATATCTCCATTTAAAACAAATCGTTGAATTTACCCAACATTTTTTTGCGGGGGGGAGGGGGGAAGCCATTGCACGATACTAACCAGGAAGTTGGGTGGGGGCAGAAATAAGAGAAGAAGAGGTGAAAAAATAGAGAGAGATGGATATAATGAGGAACCAGCAGGAAGGAGTTCAGGTACCGAAGTACCCGCGGGTTCGCGTGCGAATTTTGGCAATGGATTAATCAGGGTAAACCTTGGAGGAGCAACTGCAACCAAAGTTGCATTTAGGAAATTTCTTTCCTCCGCGGAGAAGATGACATAAATCGCACACGTGTGATCCTCAGCTGTCATGACTAATTAACATACATCGTCTTACGGCCCTTCCTTTGCAATACATAAACGCATTCAAACAATAATTTATTTATAAAGAGTAATTTGTTGGCTCCGTTTTTAACACGCGGTTATAATATTCCTAATAATTTACATATGCTTATCGTAGAGCAGTATTCGAAATATTATTTTAAGGCCTCGCAATATTTAGAATGAAATGAAACTACTTAAAATTAATTACATTATTTTCCTATTGGCTAATAAGGAACGTTTCCGGGATGTGTGGTTCATTTTTGATAATGCCTGGCTGTGTAATAGCAAAACATCTAAAGTCTACAGATACTGCACAAAGGTTTGATATTTTTGTTGCTGTGATATTCAGTCCCAAGACTGGTCTAATGCAACCCTCCATGCTCACATATCAGGCACAAGCTTTTTCATTTCCGCATGACTACCACATCTTCCTTAATCTGCTTAGCGTATTCCTTCCTCGGCCTTCCCCCTTCTGTTATTACCCCCACACACTACCCTCTAATGCTTAGGACACGGGTCTATTTCAAGATACCAAACTCCATCACCCGGCCCAGAAAGAAACCGTTCTTAAGACGTCGATACCGACGCGGAAAGCCTTTCAGTCGGACTAAAACACCTGCGAGACGTCTTTTACAATAATGATTACTCAAAACACCAATTAAAAATTGCATTGGAACAAAAGGAACGACAAAAAGCACCTTAGCTTTTCTGCCTTACGGGGGCCCGGAGACAAATAAGAATGAGTCCCACAGAGATTTGCCAGTAGCAATGACTTGCTAATGACATAAATTGCTTTAACTCAAAGATGGCATGAGACAAGTTTTACAAATATCAAATAAATTGACTACAGGAGTGTTGGCCCCTTTTCCTCTCCACCGCACATGTCCAGCTGGTCCGCCAAAAGAAACACTAGCTTGCCCAAAGTTATTAGAGCAGTTCTACTACCTGTCTATTCTGACTTGCTACAACTGCTAATTTCAACCTTTTAACTAAGGTTTCCTTTTTCACTATAATTCGTTTTAATTAAGGTGTCCCTTTTCACTTCCAATTACTATATTAAAGTGTCAATTTTTACACATTATCCTAATATTTACACAGAATGCAATATTTGCAGGCAACTTATTCTAAATAAGTAAGAGGTTCTGAACTGTTCCTTACAATATATAATATATTATATATATATTTATATATATATATATATATATATATATATAATGTGATAAAAAACGCGGATTTTGTGATATTGTGGCGTTATGAGGCGCAGTTCGGCCAACAACAATGTCTAGTCGGCTGAAAGCGGGTGAAACCCCGAAGAGGGTGCCCCGCGGGAGAGTCCCGCCGAGCGTGTGTAAAAAAAGGGCGGGGAACCCCGAAATTTTGTGAAATGAACTGGCGGGGAACCCCGGAATTTTGTAAGGGACCTGAGGCGGGGAGCCCTGGAGTTTTATGAAATAGACCTATGGCGGGGAATTCCCGTCGGAGAATTTAAAAGGGGAGCCGATGGGTGGCTCATGATCAGAAGTCAGACGAGTTGAGGAGAGGACGGACGAGATCAGAAGTCAGACGAGTTGAGGAGAGGACGGACGAACTCAGATGGAAGGAGATGCTGTGAGAGAGGGCAGATGAGTTGCGACCAGATGGAATGAGAGCTGAGACGTGGTCAGACGTCGCCAGATGCTGTCAGAGGTTTGCAGAGATCAGATGTTTCGAGGAAGCATATGAGTTGCGGATCTGGTTCATACTACCGTCATCGATAAATATCCTGCAAGACGCCAGAGAGACACGGAAACATTCGTGAGGTGGATGTTTGTAGGCCCAGTAATTGTGGGTAAGTTATTAAAAAGCTGTGAAACTTGCTCATTGTGCTGGTTGAATAATATTTAATGATTTTTTTTCTATTTACAGTAACTGCATACTCCATCTCTCGAGAGACCCAAAATCCCCTGAGATTAAGCCCATGTAATCACTTTAAATTAATAAATGAAAAATTTTAAAATTGATTATAATTTGTTCTATTGATTAATTAATGTTTTATACCCTAAAAAGTATATTACAATATATATATATATATAAGTTAGCAGCGCAGCAAATTTTGGCTGCTCAGTCGTCGGCTAGACGATCACTGGAAACGTCTTCCTAACTTTCTGATGATGGGGGCGGTGCCTCCGAAAATAATATATATATATATATATAATCATAAGGAAAAATAAGATGAGAAAGTCGAAAATATGTATTGAATTGGATAGGAAAAAGAGAAAGAAAACAGTCATTAACTTAATTCAGAGAATGTCATTGTCAGGCTAATTAAAACAATTAATATGGACAGGAAAGAGAGATAGAAAACATGACTTACCAGAAGTGTACAGTTGGCAGGTACCATGTTTAGCTCATTTAAAAAAAAATTGGAGGCAACACATTGATTATACCAATCAATGTAGAAATATATTTAATAATTTACTGTCTAATTTACTTTCTTTGAATTCGTTCTTAGAATTAGCATTTTTAGAAGTTTAATCATCCGCTCTACTTTTTATCTCCCATTATTTTTCATCAGAGGACCTCACTTCTCTGACTGTCAAAACACCATTTCACATTAGGGAGATACGTTAGTCCCTTCATTACAGAAATTGGATAGTGAGGAATCCGTGCTGGAAATTTCACTAAGTCTGCACTTAGCCCAAAGTAGGTTCTCACGTCCGGTTTGTTAGCGAAGCGCTAAGCATCCGTCACCACCCCCGTGCTACCCGCCGCAAGTCTTGCTTCCATCAGAACACTGAGAGGCATTACCATCGCCGAGACTGTCGCTAATCTGTCCGGAATCCAGCCGGATCTCCTGGGACGTAACGCCCACTCTTGAGACGACTCAGGCGATTTCTACTACTCAGGTGAACTTGTTCCTGAAAATTTTATGAACTTGAATTTCACTGATCACTTGTTCAAGTCAGCCGTGGTCAAGGCGTATAAACGGATACGAGTATCAGCAGCGATCAGCTGTTCGACCTTGAAGGGTGTAAATAGTGACACCATTTTCGCTATTGCTTTTATCATAGACTATCGTGCATATTATTGTAAGTAAAGTTGCACTTCAAATTTATTATTTTACGTGTGAGAGAAGAGTGTATTTTTTAAGAACACCATATTATGTATTATGATAAACTCTCTTTCGCAGAAGATTTTCATTTTATGTAAATATTATCCAAGTTCAAAGCTTCTAATTGATGTGACGTAGTATAATGAATAAATTATACATAATTGGCAGAACATTTTTGGTTTTTTATTCTGGGTTGTTTGTGCATTGACAAACTCTGATCACTGAATATAAAGTTTTTTTATCAGTTTTTTTTTGTATTGTGTAAAGTGTGCAGACGGACAAGGTCCTAAACTTTCATTTTGTATAATATTTATGTATTCGATTTTGTGTTTACTAAATTTGTTATTTTTGTTGTTGAATTCCACAATTTTCTCAGCAAAGCTGTGACCTGTGCACCTTTAAGTGTTTCCTGATCAATTGGTTGAATGCTATTAATGCTTGTGGTAATTTTCTCTCACAGGTATTACTCCTCAGAGTGACTGCTGAGGTCACCTATGTCAGGAATACCTTGCACTCTCTCCATTTTTTTTTCTAAGTTCTCACATGTCGAGACACCTTCACTTATTTTAGGAGGTATATGTACTGGGGTCAAAGACCCTAAGTATAAGGCAAGAGTTGTCCGCTGATCCCATTGGATCAGCCAGTCAACTGCCTCCTAAAACTGGTGAAAATATGGAGAAAGAAATGCTGTGAGAATAGTACCCAATAGCCTGACCTACCTGATGCAGGCTATCTAGGGTTTTCCCTGCATCTCTTTATGTGAAACACCGGGTAGGATCCTTAAACTATAGCCTGGGGGCCCTAGTCAACCTTGCTCTATCTTTATCTTCCACATCCCATCTTTTTCCAGTTCCCTTCCTATGCTATTAAAGGGGGAGTTGCCTGTTTCAAGATCACCCTCATGTAACCTGTTACCCCCCCCCCCCCCCCATCCCCCAGATGGGTTGGTTTTCCATGTACATGCTAATAAAGCTTGAGTCTATATTACTGAGTACGGTAATTCCACAATTACAGGTAGAAGCAGCTCTGCAACAAGTACCAAGTGCTCAAGTTGGAGATGTGGGTGTAGTTGGAGGTATATATAAAACATCCAAAGCTTTAATTAATTATATCCCCCCATCATTTACAGTTCCATATTTGTTTAGTTTTCACACACAAAGGAATTAGTATTGTCTGTGAATGGTCGAGAGAAACTCAATTGGGTGCATGTTTTATTACTTATTTTTTGTGTTGTTATATCTGAATGTGGAGTCTGTGGCGAACCAAAAAACAAACTCCAAGAATTTACATGAACGTATAAAGGAATGTTTTACAATTTTGGGAATTGAACAGTAATGGTTGCTATGTGGATGTTGTTTTGAAATAAAGCTCTTCAACTGATACAACTTGGATTCATTACTAATTTGGTGATGAGGATGGGATCATCAGAGTGAGAAACTGACTTGTGAAAGTCAAACATTTAAGCGGCTACTTTCTTGAATTTATTGAAAGGATAATTAATTTTGTAATGGTTACTTTGGGTCAAATGGAGAAATTTGCCATGAGTCAACCTGTGTCATGTTATACATATACAGAGAAGAAAAGAGCTGTATTGATGAGCGTGTGTGGGGTCAAGACATATGTATTCTTCGTTCACATACCTGCTACAAATACTTCTAAAATGCTTCCAAATACATTGGGGGAATAAAAGGGTTGGAGAAAGCGTAAGTGCATACATCAAGCTGAGAACTGCAATTTTGGTTACACTCTGGAGAAGACATTGCAGGATTCACTCGTGTGTGGAATGTGATTTTTACAGTTCCTTGCTGTGGTGGCTGAGAGTAGACAAATGAGCACAAAGGGTTAATACTTATCACTGTCACAAATCATGTTAGTCTCGAAAATGGGGTAAGGTAGACTGGTACAAGACTGCATTTGAGTACTAACATTTTATTTTCTATTAAAATGTTACATAAATGATTCTTACATTGTTTTAATCACAGATTGAGTCACGTTCTCTTCACATGTATGGTACACATGAAACAGGAGCAGAGTTTGCAAATTTTAAGATATAAAAACAATTCTAAATCATGACGCCCTTCACAGTCTCATCTTCACAAAATTTCTTTCTTAGATTCATTGTTATAAAACAAGTCATACAGTTACAATAATTGAAAAAAAAAACATTGTTCCCATAATAAGGAACAGTTTTCCCTTTCATAAAGGTTATTTTTATTAAATTTTATTCAATAAATATGCACCTAATTTGATAAAATTATTAGGAATGTAAGAGTACGATAATTTTAAATAAGAAAATTTTCCTGTTTCTCATTATCTTCATTAAAAGTTAAGCAAAGGCTATTTATGGCTAACTATAAAGTAGACGACATAAAACAAAATTCTTGTCAATTTGATTGAGTGGCTCATTTACACTTAAAATACATTAAATGTGGTTCTACTTGATAAAAAAAGACAGCTGCACTAAGAGATTACAATGTTGTGAATTGACGTAGCAAAAAAATTATAAAATTTAATTTGACTTTGTAAAACATGTGACATAATACTGTATCTGACATCATAACAGTTAATACTTTTATTTAATTTCCAATGGTAGCAGACAGTAAAATAAAGCAACAGCATTTAAATTTGCCATCTTACATATGAATATGTTGTACAGACGACATAGTTTTGGTTAAAGGAATGTATAAGAACTTAAAAACTATAACTTATCTGGTCTTCACATAGTAAGTACACAAAAATTAAGTAGCGTCAACGTTTCGGAAGCGCAGGCTCGAAAATCGTAACTGTTTCGTAAATGTTCTTAATATAAACACTTAAATCTGTAAAATGTTTATGTATAAAATATCAATCAAAGTAAGAAAATAAGTATTTAATATGAAACATCTTTGGAAGAAGAAATTTCTTTCAGAATGTAAATGAGTATTTTTAAAATGTTACAAAAGGTTAGTTCCATTGCCCTTCACCGTGCATCTCTAACAATTTTAATATGTAAATAGCACCAACAATAGAAATATCGTTACAACTTTGTCATAAGATTTAAAATTATTCTTCGTCTCGGGATGCGTCACACAAACACGTCGAATAATAACATTTGAACTATTTTCCTTTGTCACAAAAGTCGCAAACACTTGTAGTTTAGGGGTGACTCCTGTGTGGATGATGGGACACATTTTAGGTAGCACTGTACTGTTGCCTGAATTTCATAAAGTCACATTCCAGACTCCGCAATGCCCTCATCATCTGTAAATATCAAATTTATTAGTTACATTTATAAAATAGTATCCTCTATTATCTTGGAACATTAAATGAATATTCTCATGCAAACAAAATAATTTATTACACCCATCAAAGCAAAAACACGGCTGATAAATAATGATTATAGAAGTTTTATGATTTATAGCAAGGATAGGGAAGAGTTACTGTATAATTTCTAAGTTCATAACAGAAGCTTCAACCATTATATTGAACTTAGAGATTTCTTCTCATCTTTCCTATCTTTCAAATTCTGCAAACATGAGTATTTAATAGATATTTTTCACAATCCAATAATGGAAACTTAATAATGTACTGCATTAATAGAAAAGTGAAAGTCACATTCAGTTGATTAGATAATAATTTAAGTTTATTACATATATTAGAATCATTTTTTAAGCAACTAGTTGCTGATCATTGTTGATAAGTGATGTAGGAAATCAGGGTCAATAAAGGTAAGAGTCGACCTGTAAAAGATTCTCTTGCAGTGACAGGTCAAAACTGAAGGTGGTGAACAAGTTGAATTAATGCTCATTATGTACAGACCAACCTGACTAACCGAGCCACCTGGTAAACTATGCTATAATATATTGATATGGTTATATTGCATGTCCTTCAAATTGAAAATACCAGAATTTGTAATCTAATAAGACAAGAGAACATATGCAGAAATGACAGTAACCATAAATAGTCTCTTATGATGTTCATTTTATAGTGTTGTATATTTACAGTTTTTACATAATCTCTCACTTTATAAAATTTTATACATAATTTACAAGAAACACAAGAATAGAAAAATGTCGACCAGACCAGGGATGTGAAAACTGGACCTCCCGTTTTCTGGGCGGGCACTCTACCACTTAGATAATCCGAGTCCCTGGGCCAGCTGATGTTTTTCTATCCTTATGTTTCTTCTAAATTAGCTATACACTCCTACTTGAGCTTCAATTGAAGCATTTCTACTTCCTTTGACTTAAAATTTTATACTTAAAGAAATTAGTGAGGAGATACAAGGAAACACCAAAATGTACTCCTATAGTTAGTAGTATAAAATACAGCTCAAGAATTGCATATAAAAAATTAGTAATTCATTATGTATGTGTGAGTGGAACTTGTGTGGTTTTCAGTGTAGACCAAATATGCCAGCCTGTTTATTTAAGTATTTATATCTAAAACACTCCAAAATTTACAGAAAATCCAAACAACTTTAGAGTGAGAAAAACTTTGTAGTGTACAGTGATAAAATTTTTAGTTCAGATTACAAGTTACTATTTATTGTGAAATTTTGTCACCTACACATGCCGTCTGGAGCATATGTTTATTGAACTCCGACTGAACATGGATAGAAACAATTACATTTCTTATTGACCCACCAATAAATTCATTATGATAATTTTTTTGTAATTTAAAGCCAATGGAGGCTTGTGAGAACTTAAAGTTATGTGCTACATGACACCAAGGAACAATATTTACAAGGGTAATTTCCCCTACATAAGATATTAATAATATTACAACATATATTGTGTTGATAATATTATATAACTTGTAATAGGTTACATTTCTAATTTCGTCTAAATTATGTGTAACAGAAACAAATTTTTTAAATTGTAAAAATATAAAATAAAATTGACACAAATTCCTAACATGAAAATATTTTTACTTCTAACATATTTAGAATAAAGAAAGTTAATTTTAGTAAGAATTCACATGTAATGGTGATGTAGTGTAGAGGATCGTGCAGTAATTTTCTCAGAATTATGAAAGTCTTTGAAATGCTGCCCTTTAAATATTGTTTATTTTATATAACATTTGATTAAATCAAATCACAATAAGTCCATAAAAAGTTATCTTTTATTAATTCATCAAAAACATTAAAAACTGTAAGCTAATGATGCCGCCTCAGTATCAGCATGCACACTTAACCCGGGTCAGTGCTTTTTATATGGGAGAGAGCACACTGAAAGGCAAGCAGTTTAAAATCTTCCAAATCAAAGCAGAAATTCACACCTATTACTATACTATTATTTTTAAGTTTCTCTAAAATTATGAAAAAAATAATTCCTCCCAAATAAATTCATGGAAACAAATAATTCATGTGCATATATGCACCAGCCATCACTGTCTAAGCACATTTTGAAACATAGGGATTCAGAATTAGCAGAGCCCAGTACATTCCAACTCACCCACACAGTGTTCTCTAATTAACACTAGGCCATGGCAATTGAACCCAGATGACATTTTATACGAAGATCTCTCTAAAATGCAGATACCCGTAGCTTTACTTTCAGTTTGCAATTTACAGACAGAAAGGAACTCTTTTAATCACCATTATAATGTAAAAAGGTGATGTATTCATTGGACTAACTAGGTCAATGAGTGGAAGTAACTTGCACCTTGAAGTAATTCTCACCAACACTTAATAATTATTTCACACTTAAAATTCTCATTTCACACCTATAGAAGAAAATTGCTGTTTTTAAAAGTTAGCAATGAAATAGCAAAAAACAGACACGGTTGGGTGCAAATAAAAAAAGCAGCAATTGTAGAAACAAGAGTGTTTTTTTATTCACACCTAATTCGGTTCTATTTTTGGCTATTCTATTATGTAATGGTCAATATAAGTTAAAATTTAATTACCGTTTTTGTTCAACGGGTTAGTTAAAATTTTTTTATAATTATAAAAGTTTGGAAAAATTAATGTGTTTAATCAACCCCAAACGGCATACTATATATACTAAAGTAGTTCACCACTGCTATGTAACTGAACAGAGAGAATTTATAGCACTAAATACTGAGAATGTCATGCAGCAAGCTGAAAGAGAGTGGCAAGCATTACCCCACCACCAGGAGCACACAACCACCACCGTCATCTCTCCTTCTCTCCAACAGAAGCATCTAGCGTTGAATCTAGGGCTGGATTCTTGCCTAAAAGTACCACAGATAAATATTTTACAAAATATACATGAAGGGTGTGCAAACCATTATAATTCAAGATTTTGTATTCTGACACACAACCCTGAGGATCATAGGAGATGACTGTACATTTTCATAAAATAAGCTTTAATTAATAAAAACTACTAAATTTACATTTATAAGAAAGAAAAATGAAATTGCAACATTAAAAGAGGTTAGCAATTTACATCAAACAGTATTTAAACATGTAGTTATGATAACAAAATAAGCAAAAACTTGGGAAGGAAAACAACAACTAATTTTCAGCCTGTACTGAGACATATATATGTATATATAAACATGTAAAAGCAGGTGAAATTTAATATACAGCATTCAAAGTTTCTCCATATATAATTCAGAATGACATGAATTACCTTCAAACCCCTGATTGTCATGGATTTCTCGTGGGACAACCTGACTCTCGTTTCCTTCGAGAACAGCCAGGAGGCACTGATGAATGCAAATGTACTGTTGTTCAGTTTGTACCATCCAGACTCTCTCCTTGCGCATCGCCCACACAATTCCGAAGATGTCTACGTGGTCTGACATGGTTATTTGCTGTAGTAAGCGGTCTAAAGCTATGAAAGTTCCTGATCGACCGACGCCGGCACTGTAAGAAAACTCCGATACAGTCTTCCTTTGAAGTCATAGCAAATTAACATTTATTTGGTTCTTCTGTTGCAATGTTAATAATTGTTTTAATTACAGACTTAATATTGGTTCATCTTTGTCTTAACTGATTGGTTGTAAGTAGAATAAATAAAAATTATAACAGGATTAATATATGCTGATATTAAAGATTGGATACTCAATGTTCAGTCTTTATTTATTGACATATTTTGATACATTTAAATGTCAGTCATATTTTTCAGGAGTTGTCAGCTCAATAAGCCATATTCATCTGTAATATTTTATATAAATGAGGATTTATATTTACATACAAGTAAACATCTTTAGGATCTAGATTATTTAATGATGTTTATTTTTCTAATGCAACATACTTGATGGTTTTCTCCTATGAAAGCTCCTGAAAAAATATGACTGACATTTAAATGTATCAAATTATGTCAATAAACGAAAACTGAAAATTGGGAATCCAATCTTTAATATCAACTTATGATAATAATCAGCTGTTACATCAGTACTTAATATATGCTGAAAATAACTGCAGATTATCTTTGTAATGGGGCCAGAAGATGGCTAACCAAGGTATTCCAGTTTCAAGTAATTTAATCATCTACCTACCTGCAATGTACAACAATAGGCCTCTGTTCTGGGCCAACTCGTTCTCTAAATGCTCGGACAAAACGAACAAGTGTTTGTGGAGGGCTCGGAACTCCAAAGTCTGGCCATGTGGTAAAATGGAAGTGCCTCATAACTCTCGAAACATCACCCTAGAAATAATTACAATTGAACTGTGAAATGAGTAACAAAAAAATGAAAAGATGATATAAAAATAAAATTATAACAAATTATAGACTAGAACTGACATTTTACCGAACAAGAATATTAAACATATAGAGACAAAAAAAGTTGAGTTTATCCACAAATGCTGACAAATATAATTTATTTTCTAATTTTAAATGAACAGATGGCACCGAGCAACTTACACGACACATCATAAACTCTGTCACGCTCCAGTCAGGATAGTGACTGTCATTCAAAATGGTAACTGATATGTCACCATAATAGACAGGCAATGTGTCATAAGGCCAATAGTGGTCACATTTTTCTCTTCCTTTTTCTATGCAGCGAGTTAACATGACAATAGCCCGGGAATTACTTTCCCAACACATCCGCCAAAAGTCATCTCTTGTAGAATGGAGTGGTCCTTGGGTGACGAGAAATTCCCGAGGTGAGTTGTGACCCTACAAAAAAATGCAATTGGCTTATAAGGAGAATAATTTCATGAAACAAATGAGAACTGACAGTAATTAACTGTAATATACTTCTTAAACTGACTAATCAGAAACAGAAAATTTATTTTGTATCCAATTTGATTACCTATTACGGCAAGACATCAGTGGTAACATAGTAACATTAGAATGAAAAATAATGGATAGATTCCATTATAGCCAAAGTACCTTCAGGAGGACAGGAGAGAAGAACAGCTAAAATAGTAGCAATAGTAAATATCAAAAGAAAAAGTGGTACAAAGAAAGTTGCAGTTTTGGAAACTGATAGAAACAAATATGAAGAATGTGAAAGGAGTAAAGAAGTGTATAGATATGAATATACACATAATGGAATGATTAAGTAACAGCATAAACTTCAACTAAATCATTACAACTTTGTGTTGCTCAAAATACATCTGAAATTCAAGAACTTCATCTAACCAGCTAAGTCAAAAGGTATTGAAAACTTGAAATATTGAACATCTGTGTTTGAAGAAACAAAAATTTAAAAATGAAGTATTCAAAGTACAGACAAAATTGGGTAATTTATACCAAGACTAGAAGAAACACAAGAATTGCACACAATTAAGCTTTGCTATGAAGGAAACTTGAATTGGAAGTTCAGGATGACTGCACCAGGAATCAAACCTGAATCCTTATGCTTGCTGGGTTGATCACTAACCAGGCACTGGATTTCTCTGTCCTTATAGACCTGAGAGCTCAGATTCACCTTCAATTCCTCAGAGAAAGGCTTCAGGGTTTAATCCCTGGTCCAGTTGAGGTGTTTCCATCCCGAACATCTAATTCAAGTTTTGTAGCCTTCATAGCAGAGCTTCATTGTAAGAAACATTTGTGTTTCTATAATTCTTGATTGTAAAACATTGTAGCATGGGTTAATTTTCATTCTCTCATCAACCATGATTCCAGAGTCACCTATTGTTTGAACTTTGAATCACTCACTCATTGCGGGAACTGCGATTTGAGAGCATTTAGTGAGTGAATCAGAATCTTTTTCTTTCTGGATATGTTATTGTGGGGCGATTGTTTTGATAAAATTAAATTAATTAGCAGATGCACAAAATATTGTAATCGAATGTTAATATGAAATTCTCTTATCTGATTGTGTAAATATATGATTATATAATTCCTTCCACCTATTCTGGCTAATTGTTATCCCACACTTTTCTCTTTACACTCTTAAGATTGATTCACTCTATACTCTGCTTTTATTAACATAATTACTAATTCACTTCATTTCTTATTATATTTAAGTACAATTACATTAAATTAATCATAATATTAATACAAAGGGTGTGTGTACAATATCAGTACAGAAAAAGTAATTCAGCTTAATACATCCAATAGAAAATTTTAAATTGTGAAACTTTAAGACTGATTTTGTCATTGCTGTACGTGCTTTTTAAAACACTTCCACATTACAAAAATTTATATTGAGTGACAAGCTACATGAGGGTAGCATAAGAAGGGATGAGGGAAGCGGAGCAAGACAGAAAAAGGCAAAGATTGCCTAATAAATATCAGTATGCTTAATGAAAACTGTAATAGAAACTTGAAAATATAAGCAGTATACTGACCAATAATTAATAGTAATACAAAACAAACAATCACATTTTCTCTTTTTATTTTATTGTATCTATAAAGTAATATTGTAGTAATGAGTTTCATTTTCTGCATAGATATTTTTGTCACTACTATTCTGTACAAGCCCCACAGAAAACTTCTAAACAAATTTACCTTATTTCCTTATAAATACTTTATTTTGCTTCAAGATATCTCACAGATAACTTATACGTTTTCATAAGTTTCTTTTCTCGTCCACTCAAGATGGCAGACACTCTTTAGCATCTGCCACACAGATGTCTGTGACCTTCTAAAACAGTATAGCCCACTGCCACTAAGTCAACAATGGTTCACAATAAATTACAAAGTGCCATGGCCAAGGTTGGTGTGCCCCACCACCACCCCCTTTCCTTTCCACGCCTTTGCTATACAAGACTCCAAGTGTTTCTTTTATATGAATTGAATCACTTGTTTTTAAATTAATTATTTGATTTAGAAGGGGAAAAGTGCTACTATATGTCCAGAATGACAACTAATACATTAATTTTGATGGGTAAAAATAAGAAGAACCTTGTTAGCAAAGCTACTTACAGGTACATAATTGGCATTTATATAGTCAGAACCCTCTTCATCATCGACCGGTTGTAACTTGAAGCGTGAGTGATCATATGGTAAAATATTAGTAAAACGATTTTTGGGACGATTGCATGGCAAGTCAGCAGCTGTGCATGGTTGTTCACGGCCAACATGCTTCAGTTCTTCAAACTCTTCTGAAAATCGAAAGTCTGAGTCGGCCGACATAATTCTGTAATGCTCAGCGAAGTTATCTAGACGAATTGGCCTGCTGAAATAACATTCAAGAACATTACATTAATTTATTAACTGTGTTATAAGCAGAGACTGTAAAGTTAAAAGGCACAAAGGCATGTATAAAAGGTTAAATTTGTTGAGATAAAAAAAAATGAAGGCATTTACCACATTAAGCAAATCTTGATATTACGGAGAAAGAAAATTTGTCAGTAGTGTGAAGTTCCACTGTTTTTCACTATACCACTACAACTCCTGGCACCATCTTGAATTTTTTATGCTATTTCTATTATAAAACATAGCTATGCATTATCAAGAACAAAAAAGAATTTAAATTTTGTTCCAATGGACTCCAGAAAAATTCATCTACAGAGGGTTAATATGAATGGACTCATTTGAGTAGTTCACATTTTAAATTGTTTTAGTTTATAACATAATTAATTTTACTAATAATTTCACTCTCTCTTACTATTATCCATTTAATAAAAAACACACAAAATATAGCAGACAAGAGATGATTGTCCCACAAGGGAAAATTTAAGACAATGACAAAGCCTAACTGGGAAAAGTGGCCCAGTGCATGATGTTTCAAAATAAATTTAAAATCTACTTTGAAAACTAAAATTTCATAGAAATGAACACTTCTTTACTATGGCAGTGGTAAATATACATATATAAACAAAAAAACATTTTGCCAGGATGTAAAGAAAAATAGACAAGCATAAAAACCACACAACCAAGAAACACACAAGTATTAATACAATAAATGGGAATTATATTACATTACCTTGTTTCAATGATACTGTCATGAATTGATTGGTTGTCATTTCCACGAGTTTCAGCTGCTCTCTTCTTACGTCGTTGTCTCCGCAAAAATAGTATGGTTCCAAAAAGTAACAAGAGAAGAACCACGGGAACTACAATCCCAGCAACTATAGGAGTATTGTCTTGATCTGCAGATAAAATAACAAAATGCACATATTACAACCCAACAAAACTTTTAGATGAAGAAAAAGTACTTTATACTGTATATCAAAATAACAAAAATCAAATTAGTAATTGAACTACTCTAAATAAAAATGAAAAAGCCATCAGAGTCAGGCAGAAACTTTACTGATTAGGCATTTCTATAAATACACATTTTCTTACGACTAAGGTGATAATGTTACCTGTTTGGATTGGAAATGAATAATATGTGTCACTGAATTTGTCTACATCAGTAAAGGCACGAATCTTCACTCTGTAAGTAGAGCCTGATTTCAGAGGGCCATTACAGTAACCCGACTTTCGAGAGTCACAACTTTCACTACCTATTGTAAAGTCCTCCACTGTATAATTCTTGAATGGATTATATGGATCCATCACCTAATAACAGAAACAATGAAACACAAATAAGAACAGATTATTATAATAATTAAAGTTTGAAGGTTCTCCTGGTAAATAGAATTAAGAAAACCTTCTCGGGTTTCCACCTGGGTTAACTACATGAACAGAAAGGTGGAAGGTAAGGTGGTAGGATGCAGAATTTTCAAATATGGAGTTCAGCTTTAAGGAGGTCCAGTGTGAGATGCCTCACTGTTCAAAACCATTTGAGTGGTGGCTTTGGGTGAGAACAAATATTGGGAATTGTTTATTTGACAGTGTATTCAATTTATCCAGGTGAACATATTCCAGGGAGAGCAAATATGAACTAATCTAGGCTGCATGACATGGGAGAGTGTTTGGTGTGGTCAGAATGTCAACTGGTGAAGTTCAGGCACAGTTAAGATGTTGTTAGATTTGATGTAGCGATTCGCCTGACCTAAAGTATACATTAACATCAAGGATAGTGGGACAATAATTTGGTGTTTAGGTTTTGCAGGAAATCAGGAAGGAAATATGACCCAAGGGTACATATCATCTATGATCTGGTGCCAGATTAAAAGTTTCAGCAGACAAGAATTCAAGTGGTCCTGTTCCAGTTTTTCCATGAACAGATTCATACACACACACATATATCATCATCATGGACTGCTGGATTAAAGGCTAGGTTGGCCTGTTCATGTTCGGGCAGTAGATCTGGAATATATTAGTCTTCCAGGTGTTCCTGCATCATCCACTTCTTTTTTGGTCTTCCTATATCCCTCTGTCCTAGTGGATTATATTTTAGAGCAACTTTTGGTAGTCTTTCTTCATTCATTCTTTTAACATGATCCAGCTACTTTTTTTGGTTCTTTTTTACTTCCTCTGTTATATTTTTTGTCTTAAGCCTTTTCCTAATATCTTTATTTTTTTGGCGATCCAGTATAGTGAAACCAAGATGTCTTAGTAACCTCATTTGAGCTGCTTCAAGTCTTTGATTATCTCTGTTTTAGTATCCAGGTTTCTGATCCATATTTAAGCATTGGCTTTGCTGCTAAATTGTGTATTCTTAATTTGGTTTCCTACATCATGTTCTTTCCAAAATGTCTTTTAATTATATCATTTATTCTATTACACTTCAATATTTTGTTTCGTAGATCTTGAGAATTTTGTCCAACATCATTGCCTAAATATTTGAATTTTGAAACTTGTTTTATTATTTATCCTTCAATTACAATTTTCATTTGTCTTAGTTCCTTTTCTTGGATATATATGTATCAGTAGTCAGCTAGCCAATCACTTGAAATGTCTTCCTAACTTTCTGATGAAGGGGGCGGTGCCTCCAAAAATTTAAAGAACTCCAAACCTCACAATGTACCTACCATCTATATATAAAGTCAAGTAATCTATTCTTACCTGGTATGGAGGCCAAATGCTATATGCTTGAACGTCACTCCAACTGGGCATTTCTAGACCAGATGCATTCTTGCTATAATCTTCGGCAACAATTATAGTATAAGATGTAACCTGAAAAAATATAAAAGACCATATTGTATACCACAAATAATGAATCTGTTATTTCAAACTCAATACAGGATAATTAATATGTGCCAGGTGATTTATATAACTAATGAGGAATAGAAAGATGTGCTGTAGGAGAAGAGAGAAGATGGAGTGGAGTATTGACATCAGGGTGGAATTACCACTTGGTGTGAACCTGGCATAACATTACTATCATTAATTAAAAACACACTTATTTTCTTGATGTACATATCCTGAACTGAACACAATATACTTCCTTGCATGAATGCTTTCAGAAAACATTTAACAGTATCAAGTTGTCATAACAAAGGTTTGTATTGTACTTTGAATTTTATAAATTACAAATATTTGTAATTTAATTAATATTGGGAAACATCCACAGTGATTCTAAGGGCAGATTCATGTGTGAACAAAGATGCTGTGTGAAAAGGAAACTGATGTTTCATTGAGGACAGTGCAGTAAGATATGCAGTTTTGCAAAAATGGATGTGAACCTCAAAAACTTGGAAAAATAAGATATATGAGTACATAGAAGTTTAAGGACAGTTACTGGAGATCATGGAGAGAGAACAGACATTTAGAGTACACATATTGTTGAGACTATTAAATTCTCTGGACTTCTTCTAACTGGAGGTCTGTATCATTTGATGGTCCCAAGCTGTTAAACACAGTGTCACCAATAAGACTGCCTCCCTCGCCATTTAATCCACTGTCAGTTTGAACAGATTGTGTCTTTGATACCAGACCCAAATCCACCGAGAAAAAGATTATCTTGAAATTACCTTAGTAAATTTAATTACCTGATTGATTTTTATTTCAATACAAAATTGGTTTGAGTCAAATTAATTAAGAAAATATAACAATAAAACTAAATATTACAGAGTTTAACTACAATCCCAGGTCAGACATTTTAGAATGTTTTTACCAGCCATTTAATTTGAAGGCATTTTAATTGATAAAAATGTATCTTGATTATATGCAACATAATAATTAGAGTTTGGATGCATAACATTTAAGGCCCCATTTCTTATTAGATCATTTTGAAGGTTAAATATTTATAAATAATCATTCAGAGTATCTAATGTAATTGAAGACAAAATAGTAATAATTGCAGTTGGAACAAGATGCTAAACTTGCGTTGAAACCTCGAGCACTTCCAAATTTTACTGTATTTTTTCTCAATTAAAAGGTGTCTGTATTTTTTTAATATTATTTTTACAGACTTTAATATCTATGTTGTTGAATACAATTTAAAGTATAATTACTGTATATAAGACTTTAATCTGCCAAATATTATTATTATGATAACTGAGAAGAAAATACATTTTCTCACACCAAACAACAAAAAGATCAACTGCTACAGAGTACAAAAAATGAAAATTTATATGTACTATATATTAATACAAATAAGGAGATAAAATATCAATACCATGATTTGGATTAAAGTTATATTTAAAAGAAAGACAAGAATGTGAAAATGTTAACTAGACTATGACTCGAGCCCAGGACCTCCTACTTTCTGAATGGGCATTCTACCACTGAGTTAGTCTGAGTCGATGTTCCAAGGACCAATTCAACATCTCTGGGTTGGGGTCCTGGGTCTGATTGACATTTTTCCATTCTTGTTTTTCTTCTATTATTTCCAAATGAAAATATATTCATTCAGTTACTTACAGCACCATTCTCTTCTGAGAAATAGTTTTTACGGAAGCGAATCTGGATAGTGGTTGAACTTCGGTATACTTCTGTTGGAAAGACTTGGTTCTTTGGCTTTGGTGGTGCTAAAAAAATTTATTTCTTATATCACTGATATATTGGAAATTAGGCAAAAAAATTTCCAAACAATATTCTACATCTGTGAGTTGAGAACAAAAGTTATGTAAAAGTTATAAAATCACTTGGTGAAATACAATAATGAATCTACGTGGGTATTTCAAATTTAGAAAATGTTAACCTGCAAAAATTGTACAAATTAAAAATGAAACAACAATCCCAAAAAGCTAATAAATTAAGCAGAAAGTGGAAATTTTGAAATAACCCTTTTTTCTTTATTCAATTATAATGAAATTTTAGAAAGCTTATTACTGAATAAAAATCAGATATAAATAAATACATTTATTCATTGTTAAATACCTCATCTGAAAAATCCACTGAGAAAAATAATTATAAGTCTAAGTTCAATTTTTTACTATCATGGGCATTGATTCAAACTTACCAAATATTGGCATCTTTTCTTTCCACATTGTTTCTGGACCATATCCAACTTTTGTTACTGCTTGTATCTTAAAAATATATGTCTTTCCAGGAATGAGAGTTCTGATGGTTCCATGAAATTCAGTGGGTAGAAAATCTCGAATTTGTGTATGAGTAGATAACTGAGAAAATATAAGTAATTTTAGTCCATAAATATTACAACTAAATGTTATCTTAAATTATAATTGAACTGGTTTTTAAAATAAATATATTTCACTAATTAATAAAATGAAATTTAGTTAATGAGAAACAATATTTTCTTCAAGGAATTTTTTTTATGTTAAATGACTGATTTTAATTTAGAAGATAATGATGAATAACCCTTGGTTTTAAATAGTCACATGATTTATTAAACCAAAACTGTATTCATTTTGATTGAAAAAAAATCCAATCAAAATTAATATATAGTTTTGTTTTAATAAATTGTGTGACTGATTAAAACCAAGAGTTATTCACGATTATCAGAAATAATAATTTAAACAGGTAAACTTTTGCAGGCTTTCCCAATGGAGTAGTTGTTGGAAGAGTTCTTAGGTTTCCAATCAGGTGCTGTACATACACAACGTTACGCTGTCAATCACTGTCTACGGCTTCAGATTTTATTCATTATTTAAGGCAGTACAGAATGTCATGGGTGTTTTAATAATGAAAAGTTAATTGTATTTTAAAAGGTTTTGAAATAGTCAGCAATTCTAGGTCAGCTTCAGATTCTAACAAAGATGATATTAATATAATAATTAATTTTTTAACCTTTAAGTTGTCTCACAATAATTTTTTATCAAAAACATAAAAACTACTGTAATTTATTGACTAAACAAAAACAGATCTGACAGATTATGTATGCAAGATCTAAGAACGATAGTTGGTAAACTTAAATTAAAGAATAATATAATGTTTCTGATATGTAAACAAAGTTAAAATCAATAATGTGAAAATAAAAAACTAACCTCCAGCCCATATGTAATAGTAAATTTTTGAATGACTCCATTCTGTGAATTGCTAGGTAACATCCACTTAAAAGAGATATAACTTGGCTGAACTTCTACTGGACGAAAGCTCTCCACCTATGAATGAAATATTTTTGTCAAATAGACACAGTGATTTAAAGATATAGTAAATAAATTTTTAAACTATCTGAACAAAAATATATAGTTTAGCATATTGACTTTGAAATTTTAGAGTAAGTAACCATAATACAACTGTGTTAATTTATTCTTTGTACTTTATTAAACAATTTAATACTAGTGAAAAACTAAGAGACAATTGGAAAAAATAAATATTCCTTATTTATTCAAAATAATAAAATCTATTATTCAAATTGAAATTTTGCTGCAATCTTTTAGTAAATCAACTCCATTTATTTCAGACATTATAAGCATAAGAATTCTATTACGGTACCTTCCCAGGCACTGACTCTTCAGTAGTGAATATAGCAGACACTGGAACTGAAGCTCGAAGTGTGGAAGATTCAGTACCCGAGCGAACAACAAGTGTAAATGTGTAATTCCAGTGTGGTTTCAAGTCTGATATAGTGATTGTACTCATGTGAGTTACGTTATGAACCAAAAGACCATCTGCATTCTGATATGTTACCTGTAAAGAAAATGCATATGTATATACCTTTGTCTTGTTACTCTTATTATATATTAATTGTACAGTAAATTAGCTCATTCATTAAATTTTTGCAATGTAGCATACTTAATGTAAAAGAAAAGTATAAATTATTTCACCTCAAAGTCATTGTATTCACCACGTGGTGGATTCCACGTCAATGTTATCTGAGTGTCACTTATTTTTGTAGCATTAATGCCAGATACAGGATCAGGATCTGAAACAGAAATTATAGAATTATGAGTAATTTGAATAATTATCCATAGTGTATTAAATCTATTGTTATTAATATTTTCAGGCATTCTTCTTTATGTTTCACTGTCACAAGTAAGTACAGAATGATTTAATTACATGGTTGTACCATTATAAAAAAGCTATCCATTTCTCTTTCCTAACAATAGGTTCTGTTTTACCCCAACAAATCTTTAACGCTTACATAGTCGATCATGCCGCTGAAGAGGCTGACTTGGTACTCCGTCTGACACAGTCCAAACAGTTATGTTATACAATTTTCCTGGTATGAGACCAGTGAAATTAACTTTAGTTACAGTGTCATTTGCTGCCTTTTCAATCGCTGGGATGCTGGAATTCGATAGCTCAAATCGATAATGGTCAAAGTGTGATGATACTTGTGGTGTTGGAGTATAGATTAATGTCATTAGATCAGTCTCTGGTAAATTGATCACAACTACAACTTCAGACTGTATTAATGGCACTAAAAAATAAAACATAATTAATTCCAGGGTTTCATAAAAAATATAACTACTATAATATGACAGAATGGGTCGGCAAAGAAAGTGTTTAGCCAATCTTTTAAATCTGCAAAATATAACTTTGAAGCACATCTAAAGAAAGAAAAATCACAAAGCAATTTTAATATTTTTTTTTGTGAATTCTGAGAAAATTGGTAACTGTAACACAATAATATTGATTATCCACTTAAAATAAATTATATGGCCAATTTTTATATCTTTGCAGAAAACTTGAAAAGCTATTAAATATTTCTTAAATAAGCTATAGGATGTTATCATAAGATAATTCCGTTAAATATTATTTGCACTTACTCGTACGCTTTTCTATCTTTGTTGGATCACTCTGATAATTGTATGAAACTGTAACTATTTCAAAATGGTACTTAAGTCCAGGCATAAGGTCTGTTATAAACATATTAACTGTAGGTGGTTTGACACCATTTGTAGGACCTCGGAGACTCTGTTCTGTTAAATTTTTTTCAAGTTCAGGGCCATCTCCTTCTGGGCGCCACTTGACAATATAACTCTCAATACGTCCTTCAGGTCTTGGCCACTCCAAAGTGATGTTAGTAGAATCAACCAAAACAGCAATGTTTGTAACAGGATTTGGACCTGTAAAAATATGCATTTATTTAATACTGTGTTTATTAGAATCTATAAGTCAGAAAATCTCCATCACTTAAATATCACAGGAATTTTAAATTAAAGGTCAATTATAAAATGTGTGAAGAAAAATATTTGGAGTTTCATTTGTTTGAGATCATTTTGATTAAATCTTGAAATTTAAAGAATGCAATATTTATTATATTACACTAAGAAAAGAAGAATTTAGTAACATAATGATGAGAGATCATTTACATTAGAGTTAACTACTTTAATCTCGTGTTCTTAAAATAATATTTTTTTTATCATCAATTTCAAATAGAGAACTGGGTTTGTCATACACTTACGGACTGTATGATTCCTTTCCAGATATCTATTACTCTCAACTCCATAACTCACAGTTGATATTTGGATTGTATACATTTCCCCTGGAGTCATATGCTCCATGGTTGCCTCTGGTACTTGGATAAATGGTAGCTTCACCCATGATTCTCCTTCTGTGCGGAATCTATAAGAATGTAGGAAAAATTATCACTCAAATTAAATACAACAACAAATTATTAAGTAACTAAAAAATTCATCATAGCAACTAATAACATATTAAGGTATTTTTGGAAAATCAAATGGCTTATTTATTAATTTATTAGTGTTTTGCCTAATGGCAGGTCCAAGTGAGGAAAGATCTTTACGGAGTACCTTTTCTTCTTTCAAGGGAAATTACACAGTGGTGGTTTCCTGTTGCCTTCTGAAGATTTATGATGGACCCTTACATTACTCTACCATTCAAACACGGCAGCAGTAGCTCTGCTATCGGTTTGGTGATTGTGAAAATGCATTAGACATTCACACAACATCCATGGCTGTGCCAGGATTTGAACCTGGGACCTCTGTGTTTTGTGAGATAGCGATGCTAGCAACTAGACTACAGGAGGTCAAATGGCTACAGTAATTTTGTATACTTCTTTAATAAATAAAAAACTGGTTATACTTTCACTTACTTGATTAGATAATCTGAGAAGAGTGTACCATTTGGTGCTTCCCATTTCAATGCAATTGAATTACTTGTCATTGTGTCCATCACCAAGTTTTGAGGAGGATTTGGATCTGAAAGACACAAAAAATATAACATTAAAAATAAAAAGACTACATATTTAAGCTAACAAACATTGTAAAGAAATACTTGACTTACAAACAGCTTGGAAGTGGGAATGTGGTTCACTACGCAGTTCATGGCTGATAGCAAAAACTTTAACTTCATACAGAGCTCCTGGGTAAAGATCAAGGATAAGAAACTGTGTAAGGGTTGTCAGCACTTTGGAACTTTCTCCTGTAAACATACATTTAAACATAGTGAGCTATACATGTTTCTATATACTGTACACTGAAATTAAGCAGATTGATTCAACAACTTCTAAAAACTGAAATGTGTATGGATTGTGGTACTTCTTTCTGTTTTCATAAACTTTGTGAAATCCCAGGATCTCTACTATAGATTTACAATTTCACTGCTATGCAGAGTATGACAAATGGAATACAGGGAGGGAGAAAGAGGGATCACACACTCTGGCTGGTAAGAATACATACAACCTACAATGGTGACTGCCATATTTAAACATCAGGTAAGCGAACACCTAGTCGATCACTGGAAATGTCTTCCTAACTTTCTGATGAAGGGGGCGGTGCCTCTGAAAATTCAAGTACTCTAAACCTCACAAGGTGTCTACCATCTATGGACCACAGGTAAGTCACCTACTTTCTATCTCTCAGTTATTTCCCTATTAATCAATATAATGTTCATGATACACTCACACAAGATGCTTTAAAAATGAGCAATAAATTATTATGCAAGAGGAAGCTCTCATTTTATAATAGTTAATTTAACAGCTTCAATCCAATTTACCTGTATCATTACGTTTGTGAACTATTTCATATATTTCAAGCTTTGTCTGCACATCAGATTTCCAAGAAATATTGAGTCCTTGTTCAACTGCCCGCAAATCCTCTACTATGGGAGCTGAGGGTCCTGTAAAATACAAATTTCTAATCTGAACTCTTGAAAAAAAAATGACTCATATATTAAAATATTAATGTTTCCAATTCAAAATGTCTTGGTGGCTGGCTGCAGCTCCATTCAGACACGTTATTTAAATCTCAACATTTATTCTTTAGTTATTGAAATTAACACCTGAACTTACGTGTAGCTGCAAATATAGTTGTGTCATTGCTTTCCAACTGATTTGAGATAGCTCGAACTGTAAAAGAATAATTTCTTCCAGGTAAGAGATCATCCATGAGTACAGGTGGCTTTTCAACAATTTTTGGAATTGCATCTCCTGGTAAAGGTTCACCAACTTCATGAAAACTAATCTAAATACAGAACATATAAGAAAATGGATTTCAGAACAATTAAGTTTCATAAATTTATTGAAATATCATTAAACATTTGATTTTAGAATTATAAATCAGCACCATATGTAATGTGGTATGATTAAACTTGAACAATAAAACAATTGGCAGAGAGTTAGTTGGCATTTATATGCCAGATAATGATAATATTGTGAAGGGGAGAAGCAACAATTATGTGTATGAAATATTATGGGCAATCAATAGAAAAAAGGAAAAAGAAACTTTTGTTGAGGTTTTTAATTATTATTAAATTTAGAAGTACACAACAAACAATTACCAAGCTCGTTCATCTATCATACATGACAGTGACTTCACAAAAAATTACATCAAAGCAAGATCAATCCTTGATTATAGAATTATCAATTGAAAAAATAATTAATTTATTATTATTTGATAACTCAGAAACATTAAGACTATTAGCGTAATGTTTTACCTTATAGCTTTCTTGATGACTAGAATTATCTGGTGTCCATGATAATGAAAGTAAACCAGTGCGCTCATCTGTAAATGATTGCAGTTCAATGACAGGGAGGGGCTCTGAAAAGTAAATTACAGAATTATGAATTGTACATTCAATACAAGGAGAAGATAAATAAAATATCTTTTGAACCATGTTGAAAAACAAATTTAACAACAATTATCTATCTGTATAACTTTAAAATTCCTTGAAATGTTCAAACAATTTTTTCTTCACTATTCACTTTTGTAATCAGTTCAATATGATTTGATGACAAAAAACATAATTTGTATGTCTTAAAACAAACATACTGGTGCTGGTTATGAAAACACCATTAATTATTTAGATTAAATATCATTAGGTAATGTTTCAATAGAACTAATATGGAGGAAGAAGAAAGACAATGAAAATATCAGCATGGGAAAAATGTATGATAATTCCAAAGCAATAATGTTTAGAATAATTTCCACAATTATCATCATAATATGTTTGTATTTAAAAGTATCTACTTACTTAGTGTTACATTTCCTGCTGCTGGCCAGCTGGTTACCATTCCGGACACAGTTTTTATCACCACTTGGTATGTTCGACCAGGACCTAGATTATCTTTAAATACCCATGATGTCGTGTCTTCTCTGTTTAAGGTAACTGGTGTTGGACGACGTAATCCAGTCCCTATCAATACTTGATATTTGTCAAATTCACTGAAAATTTAGAAAATTACATGCTCATGAATAAGTACTACTTAAAATGGATAGAAGCTTAAATTAACAGAAATTTAAAGTAATTAACATACCTAATTCCTACAGGAGGTAGCCACTCTACCTTGAATGATGTTTCAGTTATTTCTGACCTCTGAAATGTTAAATTTAGAGGCCTTAATGGAATTGTGCGATATTGAGCTGTTGTAGGAGTGGATACTTCTTCTTCACTTAATGTTTGAACAGAAATGTTGTAGGCACGACCTATAAATGAAAAAATCTTTCTTTAAGATAAAATTTAATCATAATGTGATTTAGAAACAGAAAATACACTTTAATAAATAAGAAATATAATTGCAGAATGAGATCATTTTCCTATTATTACATATATACAGGTATATTCATATACATTGTTAGGAGGAATTTAGTCAGTTTTGGATATCACACACATTTTTGTGAAGTAATTCATTAGAATTGGATTTGCCAATCTCAGGTAAACCAAAATAGTGTCTTATTTGTTTGTTAAAAATTATTTGCAGTAAGGTTTTCTTTTCTCACATTTGAGTAGTATTTTTCATTTTCTTTGCATTAATCTAATACTAATCATTGAGGTGGTATGACATACTGTAGTAATTAATTAATGTAACTTATTTTAACCATTATTTTAATTAGATGCATATTCCAGTGGTTTTATCAATAAAATTAAGATAGATAATGGAAACTAATAATATTCAGAAGCTGAAGAAACCCTTTTAAACTACATATTTTATTGTTTTGAATAAATTATGACAGAACCTAGAAACATAATCCCCTAGCAGGGTGATGGGACAGGGTAAACACACTTCTGCATAATACTTTTAAAGGACAGAACAATTTTTATAAAACACCAAACACTTTGCAAATAGGACACGACTGTCACCCCTAGGGAAAGTGGGTGGAATTAGCGGGATTTTTATATATAATAAAGGCTCATACATGAATAAAAAAAAATTATTTAGGTAAATAACTTTTACAGTGTTTCTCTGAGAATATTTGCATATAATTCCAAAACCAGCGTAATGCCAGTCACTTTGTTACATTATGGCCTTTAATATGAGATTTAAGTAAAAATTCATCCCTTAAGTAGGGGAGAGTTTTTGACTCTTAGACACTGGGAGCATATTCGAGGTCCATATTGTGATATTTTCCATACTGGTTTAATCATGTGTTGGCCAAGAATTAAATAATATACTGGGATAGTATAAATAAATACCCAGGCAACACCAGGTCCCAGCCTATGTTAAATAAAACTCATTAGCTCTTTCTATTTCCTAGGATACATCACGAAGATTACCTGGAACTAGTCCCTGGAAAGCTGCTTGAGCTGGGCCTGGAGGTTCTCCTTCTTTTTCTACATAAATGACACTTAACACAGCATCAGGTGGATCTATTGATACCTGGAAATTTAATATATTTTTCATAGGTATAAACATTAAATTGGGTAATTAAAGTCTTGCTATTTATTAAATTATTCTAATTTTTAAAGAAATTGTGTCTTACCTTATAGTAATTGAATATTCCAGGAGGTAAAGGAGGTTGCCACAGGACTAAAAGAGTTGTTTCATTGCGGAACCATACAATAAACTTCCCAGGAGTGTTTGGTTCTGGTAAAAAGATATAACTAAATAACAGCTTCTACTTATAAAACATGTTATGTTTTTAAAACTGACATGGTTTATGAGAATAAGAACTTTAATAAAAATTATAGGCAGCACTTGATGTACGGCTAACAGAAACTGGTCTAATGAATATGACATTTAAATATATGAACTTTTATGTAAATGAGAACATTAATTAAATTCTTACTTGTAGTGAAGTTTGAAGAAGTATATGCTGGACTTTCCTTGCTTTCATAAACAGTTGTCAGCTGGACCTCATAGGTACCCCCAGAAGTAAGATTTCGGAAAGTATATGTTAATTCTGACACCTCATCTTGCAGTATAACTTTGTTAAGATCACCAGGTTCATATTGTCCCAGCAACTGAGAAATAAAATAGTATTACTGTAAGCCAGCATTATCATACAAGAGAATTGAAAATAAATCATCAACAGTGACAGATTTCAGATCAAGGGAAATTTCAGTTAAAATTTTGATCTCTTCTTTTTGGAATTACTAAACCCATAGTAATAATTATAACACATGCAACATTCTCCAAAACTGAAATGTATAAGACATGGAAAATATTTTTAAATAAATAACAGATGAGATATATTACCTCATTATTTTTAATTAAATTTAAATATTAGCAGTAATTTAAAAGATATAAATATACCTTGACTTTATAACTGGAAGCATGGCCGACCAATGGAGGACTCCAAGACACTACAGCTTCCTTACCAGAATGCACAGCAACTGATAGATTTGTAGGGGGATCAGGAGCTGTAAAAATGGAATATGATTAAAATTTCATAAAATAGAATTTAAGCAGCAATGTGATACAAATAAATAAAAACTATTATGTGATCAAAGGAACCCATTTTACAATGCTTCTAAGGTTAATGAACAATTTTTCTCTCCACATACTTTACTTGTTTTATTTAATTGAAGATAGAGCATTCTCTCTCACAATTTCTAAAAATTTGATGTAATATTGAATGCAATCATCAGTCCTCTACACACTAGTAGAGATTTTACATATAAATATTAATGCTCCTTATATGAGAAAATATTTACACAGAACAATCTTAAGAGTTCCTTGCACTTTATGACTTCAGGGTTTAATTGCAGTATGTTATATAACAACTTTTAAATATGTGTGAACAATCAGATGAGAAGTATGAAATAAATAATGATTTAGGTAATGAAGTTTTCTCTCGGTAATATGCTGAATAAACAGTAGCTGGGTTGCAGCCTGAGTACAGAGTGACAGCTCCATTATCAACAATATTTCAAATGATTAACCAGTCAGAAAGGAACTGTTTATTCAATTATATTTGAGTAATTAACAACTATAAATATATTAAAATGGGCTTCCTTACATACAAAACAATAGCATTTTTATTACATGCTATTCCTCTGATATTAATTGGATGAATAGAAGTATCATTAAAATTTGATTATTGAAGAAGAAAGAAGTTGTGCAAGAAACGTGAATTTTATCACTTATCTTACAAATTTAAAAACCTGATTTAATCATGCTTGATTGGTATTACAATATTCAAACCTGTTGTGATGGAAGCAGTCCATGTGAGCCAGTCTTGGAAGCTAGAGTTGGAATAATATAACCAAAAATTGTATTTGGTTCCTGAAAGGCCTTGGGAAAAATCAATCTTGTCACCGATATCCTTTGACAGAATCGTGGTGTTGGGGGCTGGTACACCTGTAGGTGGTGAGTAGTCTAGTCGATAAACGCCATCTTGACTAGGATTTCCTGGTATCTGGATAGCAAGATCTGCACTAAGACAAAGCTGGAAAAAAAGCAAACAACAAATGAGCTACAAGCTAAGATTTTCATACATTTTATTTATTTTAATAAAAATAAATAGTATATTATATGTAATCCCAATGCTGTATTTTCTAATATAATATGTTTCTCATCTGGTTTCTGTTTTGGAAATATTGGAGAACCTTCTGGTTCCCTCTGGAATTAATAATACAATAAAATAAATAAGAAGTACTGAACAGAACCGGATAGAGGGCCGAAGACAAGTAGTCATATGACTGACTCATTATGCACAAAGAATATAAATTAACAGTATTGTTCATACGTGTACCAACTTAGTCATGAGTAAGAATGGCAGTTGCAGTGGAACGCTTGTAATTTCGCTAAAAAGACGTTCAATAATTCTGAGTAGGTTTACCACGGTGTGAAAACATCGGAAATTTTAATGAACTATTCGTGACGAAAAAGGTTTCTCCGTTTTCTGAATTGTATTTCGTGTTCATATCAGCGCTTCATTACAACTTCAACTTTAGCTACATACAACCTCTTCAAAAATGGAGGAAGAAGATTATAATCATTTTAAATCCTGAACACAATCATCTCCAAATCGATATATTCTAAACGGAAAAAAAAGAAGTTATGGGCGAAACGACAGTGTAATTTATTAGTGAAAAATTGAGAGAAGTTGAAACATTTTCGTTAAGTTCGGGTTGAGTGATCCACAAGACTGACTGTTAGTTGAATAAAGTGTAGCGCAGTATGACCCCTCCCTGATTTATACACATTTTTTGGTTTTCAATTATCGAAATTCAGAAAGAATATTCAGAGACAAGCAGGCAAGAGGTGGGAATCCCAGGCGCCAAGGTGTCGCGTAGAAGTCACGTCTGCCTGCATGCCCAAGGGATTGGGGTTGTTTTCGAAGAAGGGACGTTCAACCTGCTTGATAAAGTTTGGTGAACACACGTCACGTGGGGTGGCGATTTCCCTTAGAGAGGGAAAGAAAAATAGTTTAGCAGTGAGGTGAGAAGGCGAAAAATCAAGCAGCGTTGATCAAAACGTTGAAAGGGCGAGGAAGCAGAGCGACAGTCATTGTTGCTCGGAAGTGGAAGGGAGATTGAAGCAGACGAAGTAGGAGAGAAGAAGAAATGATCAATTAAAAATGCAGTGTATCTTGGTCATATTCTGAAAGAAGAAGGAGAGTTATTTCCATAGCGTATCGAAAACAGTGCAAGTTTACAAGAAATAAACATAATCAGCAAAATTATTGGCTAAGATATAAACACTGCCAAGGAGGAAAACTGCTTTTCCGCAATCGCCGGGCAGTATCTTAAGTAGATAAAGTGGCAACAGCAGCGCTCGGAGCGTGCTACGCAGAAGGTCCGGAATCGCCTAGAAGATGGAACAGGTTCGTCACGTTGTTACTCCATTGATATTTAAATAGTAATGGTGCGCAGATCCCAATAAGAAATTGTTTTGATGTATATAAAATTTAAGTGCAAGTAATTTTTCTCTAATTAATTTTAAATATTAATGAGCGGAGTTTTTCCCGGTGAATTTGTTTCAAATACAATTTTAATTTTAAATGATTATCCCCAGCCACATATCATTTACAAAAGGTATAAGGTATGAAAACTGGAAAGGGGATTTGCTCAGTTGAATAACGGCATGCATATTTTTATCGCCACGAGCATCCAGTGTTCCAAGGTAACAGTTTTTCAGTAGCGGAGATTTAATTTATGAAACTCTGCGAATTGGACTTGACCTAAAAAGGCGGCTATATTTCTTTTTACTAAATATTATGCACCAAACTTCACCTTTACTTACTGAATATTAACTATTTAATAAAATATTACAGATTACTGTGTATTTTTGTTATTCCGCACCCATTCCAAGTTTCTTTAAAAAATCTTAAGATCCGCATTCGCGGATATGAGCCTTCAAAAGGCCGCATCCACGGAAGTAAAAAAAATAGAGGCACACGCAACATCTCCATTTAAAACAATTCTTGCAATTTACTCAATATAATTGGGTAAATATGGAGGGGGCATTGCACGAAACTGACAAGGATGATGAGGCGGGAGGGGAAACAGGAGAAGGGCGAGGTGAAAGGAGAGAGATGAATATAATGAGGAACCAGCAGGATGGAGTCCAGGTACCCAAGTACCCGTTCGCGTGCGAACGTTGGCAATGGATTAATCAGGGGAAACCTTGGAGAAGCAACTGCAACCAAAGTATTCGTATACGCTGCTCATTTAGGTCAATGACTGACCGTGAGGAAATTTCTTTCCTCTGCGGAGAAGATGGGATAAATCACACACGTGTGGCCCTCAAATGTCAACACTAATCGTCTTACGGCCCTTGCTTTGCAGTGCATAAACGCACTCAAACAATAATTTATAAAGAGTATTTTATTGGCGCCGTTTTTAACACGGTGTTTTAATATTCCTAATAATTTATATATGCTTATCGTAGAGCCATTTTATTTAAGATCTCGCAACCGAATCAAATTAGTTACATTATTTTCATGTTGGCTAATGAGGAAACTTATGTCTGTTGACGTTTTCGGGATTTGTGGCTTATGTTTGATAATGCCTGGCTGTGTAATAGCAACACATCCAAAGTCTACAGATACTACACTAAGGTTTGATATTTTTGTTGTTGTGTCCTAAGACTGGTCTGATGCAACCCTACATGCTACCCTATCAAGCGCAAGTCTTTTCATTTCCACATAACTACCACATATCCCACAACATCCATAATTTACATAGCGTATTCCATACTTTGCATCCCTATTCTGTTCTTACCCCACACAGTCCTCTCTAATGCTAATTTTACAATACCCTCATGCCTCAAAATGCATGCCTATTAAGCTATCTTTTCTTGGTCAAAACCCTCAATATTGTTCTCTTCCTCTGTTCCGTTTAGAACATCCTTGTTAGTGATTCTATCCACCCATCTTTATTTTCTGCATTTTATTAGTGTCAACATCATATTTTCAAAGGCTTCTATTCTTTTCCTTTCTAAAACTCCTACCATCCATGTTCTGCACCCATACAACACCCTCTAAATACAAACATTTTTAGAAATGATTTTCTAATATTTACACTTATATTACTTGTAAGTAAATTCCTCTTTTTTGTGAAAGCAATCCATGCCAGTGCTATCCTACTCTGATACTATCCTGCCCAAGTAGCAGAATTCCTTAACTTTCTTAAAAATATCCCTTCCCGAAGTAACACCCTTTGTTATTCCAGTTTCCCACTCAATTACTTTGGTTTTCCCTCTATTAATCCTCGTATTTAATTCTTTCTCCAAGCCGTTTATTATAGTTTTCAGGTCTTCTTCTGACTGCCATCCGCAAAGCATAGGGTTTTTATTTCTTCTCCTTGCAATATGATTCCTTTTCCACTTTAACTTTCTTCACCACCTGTTCCATATATAAGTTAAAGAGCATGGGTGACAGACTGCATCCTTGCCTTACTCCTTTCTTGATTTCTGCTTTCTTTTCTTGATCTTCAATTCTAATTACTGATGACTGCCTTCTGTAGAGGTTTATATGTTTGATATTATTAAAGTAATAATCTCGACTATTGGAGTGAAAAATATAAAAGCACAGCCTTCACAAATATTTATCATTAGTTGAAAAAGGCAAGGGTATTGTGGATATATGTTTCTTTTTACCCATAAGTAATCAATTATTTGAGGTGGCAATAAAAATGAGTTTATTTTATTTTATTGTCTATCAATTACATAATATCCATCGTTATCTAAGACATTTTTCCACCTTGTTGGTGGAGTTTGAATTTATAAGTCACAACAGACAAGACAATAATATTTTAAATGCCACAGTTAACATAAATTACAACAATGTCTAAATTCATTTATAACTTTCTGCCTTAATAAAATGGAACACAATTCTTTTGTATGTTCCAAAGCTTTAATCCAATTTCAATCTGGAATCTGGTGTGAACCTACTGTATATTAAATTCTGAATGAATAAACAGTAAAATGGCCTATTAGTCAGAACAAATTTAATATTATTTTTATTAATGTTAATACTTACATTATGTTTTTTGGAAACTCATGGTGATTTTTAAGCAATGTTAAAAATGACAGGTAATTTGAATAAAATTTATAATTCTCGTGTATTATAAACTTTTTGTTTTACTCATTGTTAAGTTTACATTGTTATTATGAACACTTAACAAGATGTTAATAAGCTATTTTTTCTCAATTTTCAATTTCCAATTTTATTTATTCTGTAAGTAATTTTTCATTTTATATTGTAAATATTTCTTTTGTCATTAATTGTAATTGTAATTAAAATTCAACAGATGAGGTTCCAAATATAGGAAAGTAATATTGTGAAAGGATTAATGTTAATAAAGTTTATATTCAATTTATCTGACTTATACGCTGATTTACTATTTATATCAAACAGTTCTATTGGCAGGGTTATGCCTTTTACAAGAAAACAGTAAAATTTAATGGCTCATTTCAAACCACTACCAAGAAAGTTAACAATTATTATTGCTTTTTCACCATTCTGCGAACATTACTTTTTATTGGATTAATGTCAAATATTTGTTAATGTTGTCTAATGATCTCAAATTAATTTTTAAACATAAATTTGTATTATACATTTTAGTAACATTTTAATATCATATTTATGATACACTATTACATATGTGCAATTTTAATTTGAGTAGTGCATTGCATTCAAAGAGAAATGTATTTATGGTCATCCCCTTTTACAGACACCAAATATGTCAACAATTGGACAAGGTATGAACAATGGAGATCCTGATGGATATGGTTCACAAGGTGTGAATACAGGTGGAAGACCTGTTGCAGTTATAGCACCCTGGCAGAGGGCTACAATGATGCCCATTCCTACAAGCTTCGGAAATGCTGGTGGTGGAACAATAGGTATTTATTTTTCCATAATTGAAATATTTGCTTCTGTATATTTTTATGAATTATTTTATATATAAATGTAGTAATTGCATTGAAGATGCTCATTGAAAATATTATTAGTTGAATATGCTTATTATTGTTATCATTCTTTACATATTTGTTTCCAATTGCTTTTGTGCAGTTTTTGTCATAAATATGATTATAACTTCTGAAGCTTTTGATTGCATGTCCTTTATCACTTACTCAAAGCTTCCCTTTTAGCTCATATGATATTCCATTTTGAAATACATGCATTGTTATGTATTTAAGGAATATTACTCAACTTAAACTGAAATTGTCCTGGTCTTCAAATTATTTCAGAGCACACTGTATTGACACTGGTTACCTTCTCCTTTCATTCTATTTTATTCTACTTCATAACTGTTTTTGATTGTCAAAGACCACAAATCTTATTAAGCATTAAAAATTCTAAGAATAGGCAAATGTATTTTGTACTTAGCTTTCATCAACCTTACATTTTACCTTTTTGTAACATATGTACAGTGTTTTGTGAAAACAACTTTCATTGTTCATATTTTTTCACAGTCAGTTTATTCTTATTTCTCACTTGCTTGTACCTTTTTAATAAGCCTTTCATATAAATTGGTATGTCATAGTGAATTAGCTTGAAGTTATTATATTTAACCATAGTCTTGCATGAAATTATAAATATTACTAAAGTTACATTCTGTTTTAAGGGTATTAAATTTTTATATAGTTCCTCCACCTGTTGTAGGAGTTGGTGGTAATGAAGGTGGTATTGCACCACAAGCCCAAGGTGGTGCTGCTCCTAGTACCATCTCAACTGCAGACCCAGAGAAGAGGAAATTAATTCAACAGCAGTTAGTCCTACTTTTGCATGCTCATAAATGCCAACGCCGAGAAAATATGAGCAACGAAGAAGTGTGGCAGGTTCATAATTTAGTATTTTGTCTTGTGGTTGATATCTATAAATTTCCTAATAGCACAAAACTGTTCACAGATTTGTTTTTCTTTGTGCAGATGTTATATAAGTCAGAAATTATGATTTTCAATATTTTCTTCCTTAATATTTTAATTTCAATTTTCCAGTGCACATTACCTCATTGTAGAACCATGAAGAATGTTCTGAAACACATGACTACATGTCAGTCAAGGAAGTCTTGTTCAGTGCCTCATTGTTCCTCATCGAGACAGATTATTTCACATTGGAAACATTGTGTTCGTACTAATTGTCCTGTATGCTTGCCTCTTAAACAAGCTGACAGACAAAGACTACCTCATCCAGGTAAAAACATTCTGGGCTTGAAATAGATTTATTGAATATAGATGTACATTTATGTTTTAAAGTTCAAAAAATTGAAAATAAAATAGTGTGATTTTTTGCCTAGTTTTTGTGCTAGTATTGGATTTGTTCAATAAACTACTTTTTTCTTAAGATGATATGTAGATATATGATTTAAACTGGAATCTTATTATGATATTTCAATTGTATCATTATTTGTGGAATATTAGTACAGTGTAAATAGTTAAATGCAATGAAACAACAATCATATTTTGTAGAACTTACTGTTATGTTGAAATTATTTTCACCATTTAAGTACGCTAAGTATGCTAAACCTTAAATTAGATGTAATATCTGAAATCTGTTTCTTTTCAGTAGCAATTCGACTAATCAATTATCTGCCTACTCCTCGTGATATGAGGCGAGCATATGATGCCCTTGGAATTGTTCCTCCAACAACCGGTGGTCCTGGTCCTTTAATTACTAATCGTGCTTCTCATAGTATGGTAGCACCAGGCTTAGGTGTTGATCCACCACAGCCAAATATGCCAGGCGGTCGAGTTCAAGTTGCCACACCTCCACATTCACAAGGGAGAAATTTGTATTAAAAACGCAACCTTTGTGAATTAAAATGAAGAAAAATTGAGAAAAGTGAAAAATTCCTTGATATAAACACTCTCTAATTATGAAACATTGTTTGAAACAAAATCACTTTTATACTTCTGAAAATACTATTGTTTTAGCTAAGGAAATGAATTTCAGGAAAATTTTAATTTCTGAAATGTTGTATATTAAAACCAATAAATTTACTGTTAATATAACTTTGCAATTAATAAAATTATATGATGTTATAAATAGGAGCATAATCCACCGAAACAAAATTTTTGGATAGGGGGTTGACAAATTATTTATTATACAAGAGTTTCCATGCCATTTATATATTTTACTTTCTGGTGTGCATGTTTGAATATTGTTTTTTATTGTTTGTGTGTGTGAGTGAAACATTGCCATTAGCTGCGTGTCGCACGTTAGATGACATCACAATCTCTGCCATTCTGGTGGGTCCATTGGATTTGTCATCAGCCTTCAACCCACGGACAATACTTTGGCAAAAGGAAAACTGAAAGACAGATCACCGCATTATACCAGATGTATAAACCCTGTTTCTTCAGTCAGAAAATTACATGTTCTGTTCATAGGAAGCCCATTTGTAAATACCACTCGTCAAGCCATTTTCGGACGTCTTCGTAAGAATCGAAGGGATGATCAGCAAGCGCGTGGCCCATCGATAATGCTGATAATCCGCCACGGTGCAAATTGATCAGCTGTTGTTGGTAGCGGTGGCCATTCACAGTTTCAGCAGTTTCCAAGAGTTCATAGTAGACGATGCCCTGCTAATCGCACCAAACTCACAGCATCGTCTTCCGTCCGAAGCGATTTGGTCTTGCAGACGATGTAGATGGTTGGCCGGGATCAACCCACGATTTCTTGCGTTTAGGATTCAAGAAATACATCCACTTTTCATTGATGGTCTGATGCAAGCCTCCATGCTAACCTATCTTGCGCAAGCCTGTTCATTTCCTCATAACTAGGAGAACCCACATCCTTCATAATCTGCTTAGCGTTTCTATCCTTGGCCTTCCTCTTCTGTTCTTACCCCACACACGTCCCTCTAATGCTAATTTTACAAGACCCTCCTGCCTTAAAACGTGGCCTACTAATCTATCCCTTCTCTTGGTCAGCGTCCTCCATATCGTTCGCTTTTCCCCTATTCTGTTTAGAACTTCCTCGTTACTTACTCTATCCACCCATCTGATTTTCAGCATTCGCCTATAGCACTACATTTCAAAGGCTTCTTTTCTTTTTCTTTCCGCAACTCCTATCGTCCACGTTTCGCTCCCATATAACGCCACGCTCCGAGCATTTTTAGCAACGATTTCCTAATATTCACACTTATATTACCCGTAAGTAAATTCCTCTTTTCGCGAAAGCCTTCCTCGCCTGTGCTATCCTACTCTTTATGTCTACTATACTTCTACGATCCCTAGTCATTACGCTTCCCAAGTAGCAGAATTCCTTAACTTCCGTCAAAATATCCCTTCCCAATCTAACAGCCATTGTTATTCCGCTGTTTTCCAAACTACACTCCATTACCTTGGTTTTTCCCTCTATTAATCCTCATATTGAACTCTTTCTCCAGGACTCCGTACAAGCCATTTATTATGGTTTCCAAGTCTTCTTTTGATTCCAGTAATACTGCAATATCGTCGGCAAAGCGTAAAGTTTTTATTTCTTCTCCTTGCAGTGTGATTTATTTTCCATATTCCGTTTTAACATTCTTCATCGCCTGTTCTATATATAAGTTAAAGAGCATGGGCGATAAACTGCATCCTTGACTTACTCCTGTCTTGATTACGGCTTTCTTTTCTTGATCTTCTATTCTAAGTACTACTTTTCATAACCAGTAACAATCCGATGTAGGAACGACCGTCTTTTTTGTCTGGCGAGGAAATTTGCGGTTTGGCGTCGATCCATCTACCTATCGTTCTATTCATGCTGCTCGGATTTTCAGATTCTTTGAACCTTTCCAATGGCTCGTAGGCGCATTGAAATGACTGGGTGAGTAAAACTCTTATTTCTTGGCAAGCTCTTTTTGTCATTGAATATCGCCTTCGTCCAAAAAAAACTACAACCTGTAATTGATGGTTCTCAATCTTCCTGGGCCGATTTTCACGCTTCTTGTCGCTCAGGCCAAAATTGACGTCTGTGAACCGACGAAACCTATCTCTGCACGTTGATTTCTTCAAAATGGAGCAGTAAAGGAGAGCTTCTTGCAAAAATACTTTACATGATTACCGAAGGAAAAATGTAAGTTCTATGAAATTTCTGATGGTGTGCACTGAATATTGTTGACAGATGAGAAACTCATATAAAGTGGCCGTAGTAGCTTTGATCACTATCGCCACAGAAGAGCAAAATAAGTGGATTTAAGCTTGGACGTCTTGTATTCAGCAAAAAACATAAAAACAAAAAAAAAACTAATAGCTGCAGTTTAGATTATTATTGCATGTCTGTACACTACCTGAGCCAGACGGGCATTTGGGAATCTGTATATCATTCTATTGAAATCTGGATGCATATATGCCACGGAATTCAGTATAATCAATAAAAAAACATAAGTAGTGTTCTGACTTTAAATTTTACAACAAATAAAAAGACGGCCAATAAGTCAGCATATAAATTTATCACTATTATTCAAAAGCGACGTTTCGTCTCCTTTTTGAGACTTCCTCAGGCGTACTACAAACATAATATTACAAAAAATGAAATATTTTTAATTATATATATTTATATTACGTTTGTAGTACGCCTGAGGAAGTCTCAAAAAGGAGACGAAACGCCGCTTTTGAAGAAATAGTGAGAAATTTATATGCTGACTTATTGACCGTCTTTTTATTTATTGTAGAAGAAATGTTTCTATGAAACTGAATTAAAGGAACCAGATGGAAAGTGAAGTTTTTCCCTTATATTCAAAAGTTGTAATTAATAAGATTCTTTTATGCAACAATTTGGTGAACTACGCCCATTAATCCTCGCATTCTTGAGATCAGCGGTTCCCAATCGTTTTGTAACCTAAAATAACAGTATGGCGACGAACACCACCTAATTTTTAAAAATATATTTATAATAAATATTAATATATAAAAATTATCGTTTATCTAACTTGCAAGCAAAGAAAAATTCAATCTCAGCATGGTCTTTAGCATTTTATTTCATTTAGCCTTAGCGTCACAATTAGGAAACTATGAAGATATCCATCCCTGTTAGCTAACAAAAACATTGTCGAGCCGAGATCAACATTACGTTTTTATTAAATTCATGTTTGAAAATAATGAATCGCTGAGATGCTGAAAGAGAAAATGATTTTATTTCATATACCGCCAGTATTTTTTTCGCTTCTTAATAGTGTGTGTATACGACGGCTGACATCTCAAATTAATTCATGTTTTGAATCAGTGTTTGTCGGTCGAATGAGGTATAGACCACCTGAAAAAAAGACTGGAGCGTGTTTCATATTTGCTTTTATAATTTCTCAAGGGATAACACATCCGATACATTTTGACGAATTTCAAATCACGAGTGAATGAAGTTATGGGAAACAAATGAACGTCAACGTTACGTCCACCATTTTAAGAAATCTTTAGAAAAAGAAATACGCAACCGTAACCGGACTCTTAATGTTTAATTCATATGCATTCACACACCTTCAAAATTTAACTTCAGAATAAAATTAATTGTATATGTCTTTACCTGAACAAGACCTAAAATAGTGGATGAAACGTTGTATATAATGTGTTGAATATTGGCTTATTGGATGTTTAATGCTTATTTATTTGATTAATTGAAAACATTGAGTTTATGGAAAAGTAAAAAAATAAGTTATCAGCTCCAGGTGGTATCTTTGTATTAATAAAATATTATTTTGGAACATCATTGGTAAATCTTTATAAATGAAATAACTGCTCTGACGATGATTAATAAGACTTGAAAATAAATGACAGGTACGAACTTCAAGTTAAAATGGAGAACACAAATAAAATGAAAAAAACGGCACTGACTTTCATAAGATGTTAAATGCACGTAACGGTTTTATCATTCGGTACTAGTATGCAGTGTACATAGACGAAATTAATTTATTTTATGTATATTTTGTGCAAGTAAAATTCATGAGTCCGGAGTGGCTAAAATATTGTAATGCGGAATTCACATAGGAAAGGTCGATTAAGTATGTTCAAAAGAAAACTCAGGAGTTGTAAATGTCAAATCTCTGCTCTCCTCCCCAAAGATTTTGGCACGTCCGCTATAACTTTTTACCAGGAAAATGGGCTCCAACAGTAGTGTGTGTTCCATAGTCTAGTCTTGGAATCAGATATTACATCCAATAGTGGGGGTTACTAACGACGGATTCGATTCTCATTGGCCATGTCATCGAGAGTTCAAAATCTGGTGGGCGGAACATTGGCTGGCCGAGATGTCGAAACGATCTACAGAAATGTATGAGGGTAGTAATGTGATTTTTGTGCGATACTGAGGTAGTCGGGAAGAAGGAGACGTCGGAAAGAGATGAATTTGTAGAGTAAGACAGTTGGATATCAGTCTAGAAGGAAATTTGTTCAATGGCCGAGAGAAGGAGGCGGGTAGTTGGTCAATGGTGGAGATGAGACAGAAAGACATTAGAGTTGAGAATTCTCAGGTGAAATACCAATTTAACTAGCCCCCCGATTGCGGACCACGAGAATAGGTTCAAAGAGGAGCGACAAGCAGTCCGACCAGCAGGCTGACCAGCTGGACCAAAGAGTATCTTAAACAACTCTTTGAGTTGGACTACCTGACAGTTTCCGGAAGTCGCCATCAAAGCCGTCAATGTGTCATAGTGCTACGCTAGCCAACATTCATAAATATTATGACAACGGTATTTTGAGCCCGCAATTCCCTAAGAAAATGTGTAATTGTTTTGTTATGTTAATATAGTCGGTAGTCTAGTGTTTATTTTTAATTGATGCAGCAATATAATACTTTTTGTTGTTAGTAAAATACCAATTTTAGCAAATATATTATTTAAATTAGTATTAAGTATTTTCAAGTTAAATTTATTTTATAAAATACCGAAGGGAACCACGTAAGTTACCGCTAGTTTTCATTGCTATAGTTCAAAAACTGAATGCTCTCAAATCACATTTAGAAATTTCATAACATGTAAAACACGTTACTAGTTATACTGAGTGGCAAGGCATTTCTTAAGTGCTCTATACTAAAGAGGACAATGATGATTTGGTAATTTCTCTAACTTCTGTAATGTCTTACGATCATTTATTCATTCTGAATCACCGCATCATCTTGATTTTCCGAGATACTAGGCAAATGAACGAATCTTTTTCTTTCTCAGTCTCGTACCTGAGATCTTGTTACGAGTACGATTGTACGGTTCTCCTTAACACTTGGGTAACAGGTGCATTGCCTTCCGGGTAGTGACGACGGACTTGAGCCACTGGCCATGTAAACGTATAACCTGACAACTGGTCGTTACTTCGCCTATCACCTCCTTGCGCCAAACTTTCTCTAATTACTGCAATTTCTGAGGCCCCAGTCGCGAGGCCGCGGCGTCACAGGAGCACGTGGATGATGAGTGGAGGCCAATACTTTTAATTTAAACAAAACAATAACAAACAGATTGTACACTCGGACGTTACATTTCCTTAGAAAAAAAATACATATAACTTTCATGTGGTCTCCTGATCTCGATAGTAATCGAATACACGGGATTATAATGGGGGGCAAAAAATTAGCGGTATCGGACAGAAAAATAAAAATCTCTTGTAATCATTGATCAGTCGGCCATGGCTGTACATAAAAAAAATTTCCGTACGAATAATACGTATTAGTCTGTACCAATTAATATTGACGTGAAATGCTTCCGTTGCAGCGGTACGATTTTTCTCAGAAAAGGTGAAAAACTAAACGCCAACATCGGAAACCAGACGTCATTATCACTTTTGAACCAAGTCCAATCTATATTCTGTTGGAAAACTTGTTACATCGCGGATCTAGTCTGAAAGGGTACTGTCAAAAGGAGATATATTCAATGTAATTTTAAAAAATTACAACAGAGTAAACACGTAAGAGTGAGTAATTTTGTTGGAGTGACGTCACAACATGTCAGGCCAATCGCAGAAGTTTATCATCCTATTGCCGCGCGGAAAGAGAAGTATAGCCCCAACATTCTGCGAATTCTTATCTAACACAGCCAGTGAAATTATATAACTAACTAATGGTGGCAACAGTGAAAGCAAGTTTAAAAAAACAAACGGTTGAATTTGTACAAATTTTTCCCTGCATATTAAAAATTAAATAAATATATTCAATACAAGGAAATAAGTAATAATCTTGAACGAGGGATGAATTATCAAAACAAAAAGGCCTCCTATGAGAGTAGCAGAACCAATTTGGAGAGTGAGTCAGGGTCGACAAATTGATGTGCCCTGCAGTCGTGAAGATTTTTCATGCCAAAAAAGGTACGCCTCAACACATTTGCAAATTATTTCAAGAATTTGACAGTAAATGGCAACCAAGACGTTTCAACAATACTTCCCTCATATACTGTAACGTTTCATGGGTTTTCATTACCTTTAAGTGAGCAGGTAGAATAAATAAATATATTAAATCGGTGGCAATTGGTACTGTGTCTTTCAGTAGACAGTATTGATGGATTTATGGTTGATTTAGAACGTTACCGACATCGGCCCTCGTCGGTAGATCTGGCCGCAACCTTTGGAACCCTTGAAAGGCAACTTCTGGAATTCGACGGGCTCCTTCCGCTGACTTCTCGATCATCCCTCGTTCAAAAACTACTCTACAACTCTTTAACAACTCTACTCTTAATATCTCCGCAGCTAACTTCTACAGCTTCCCCATCTCTCCGCAGCTAACTTCTACCTTTCACCAAGACTCCTCAACTGATTTCCACCCATCTCCAAGACTTCTCAACTGACTTCCACCCGTCTCCACGACTTCTCAACTACTAACTTCCATCCTTCACCACTAACAAAATCTTTCAGATCAACCTCGAAACCTGTGATTTCCCCTTCCAGATTCAAATTTTTGCCAACAGGAACCATTCTTCCATTTTCGAGTTCAGGAATCGGATTTCACACGTCTGCCGAAAAGTCACGCACCAGAGGTTACTGAACGTTTTGTGGGGAAGTTTGGGAACATGTTGAGACCGAAGCTTCGATCCAAGACAAATATTTATGATCCTTCTAGCCAGCGGCCTCTTAATCCCTGAAAGACTACTTTGATAGATGCTATGATGTTGTGAGGCCAAACCTTAACGGTAGCCCTTTAATAATTAAGAAAGTATGTATACAATACATAAAGAAAAAGTACACTTTATATCCAAGATTTAACATTGGCCAAGCACAAATTTCTCACGCCATAAGGTACCAGGAATATGTCCCGGGATTAGGTTGGACTGTCTAAGGATACCTGGAGAATTTTTAAAGTCATTTAAAGTACTGGACATATTTTTCATTCACTAGGAATTTAGAGTCTGTTAAGGTAGAGTAATAATTTAAGACACCAGGAGAATTAATGAATCGGTTAAGTCAATTTGAAGCTAATTTCAACTCTAAGTAGGACGGAGTGTATCCATCAAGGAGTTAATGATCCAAAAACGAAACATTCTCGACGCCAGTTACATTACGTGCTGACCAACGGATTAGTGGGGGTATAAAAAAACCTGAGCACTTTTTCATATTTGCAATATACTTTGTAGTTGAACCAGACATCGGTTAACGGTTGGGATAACAACTTTTATCAAGTTGTTTCGCTTCCACATTTTAAACTATTTCCTTGTTCAAAGCGTCTCTGAGAATAAGTTTGATACTGCGTGTCTGATTTCTCCTTTCCTTCCACAAGAACGGACAACAGCATAGCAACAATTAACTTTCAAAATGTTCTGGTAACAACTAGACCATAGAGAAGACCATCCCAGGTACCGTCCTAGTCGTGACTAGTTACCACTACCCAACTACTTGACTAATTGCCTCACTTTATCCCATTAAGAGCCACCGAGGATTGCTAGAAGATGAAAACGAGTAGTTTACGATGTCGTAATTACTTCTTTTCTATCACGCTAGACTATACCCTAGGAACGATAAACCAACTTTCATTTTCTTGTTTTGAAGTCAATAACACCAAGGCGGGGGAGGGAAATGGTTGCTCAACCACGTTTTATGAGAAGAATGAAGCTGTAATCGTATCGGAACTTTGTGAACGGTTTAACGAGCTAAACCTTGGGTTCAGGAAGCGACCGCACAATGCAGAGTCCTGGCTGGCGTCATTGAAGGTCAACGGCATAATGAACCATTTTCTCTTTGCGGCAGCTCCATAAAGCATTTATATGCGGTCCTCCGTCTTTTCCACATCGTTCTAAACAACAAAGGGTCCGATTCAGATTACACTCGCCTCTTCCTCGGCTGTTTTCCAGCACCCACTTACAACTTCTTCTAGAACTGTGCCTATTCTTCAACTCGAAGATCTGGTATTTGAATTATATTTCCATCACTGACTCCAATACTTCAGGATTCAATAACTTGCCGTACACTGATTTTTTTTGGTAGACCTGTTATTCTGCCTCGTCGCCATTATTAGCTTCATGTTCAAGCAGTTTACAGAGTTCTCTTTGCATAATTTTGATACATCATTCTCTGACATCTGGTCTCAATCAGGGCGCTTCCTTTCGTATATATATAAATATATAGAACAGGCGACGAAAAATGTTAAAACGGAATATGGAAAAAGAATCATACAGCAAGGAGAAGAAATAAAACCCCTACGGTTTGCTGATGATATTGTAGTATTAGGGGAGTCAGAAGAAGACTTGGAAACCATAATAAATGGTATGAACGTGGTCCTGGAGAAGGAGATCAATATGAAGATTAATAGAGGAGAGACTAAGGTAATGGAGAAACAGTAGAATAACAAAGGGAGTTAGACTGAAGGAAGTTAAGGAATTCTGTTACGTGTATAACTAGGGATGGTAGAAGTATAGTAGACATAAAGAGTAGGTAGGCTCAGGAAAGAAAGGCATTCGCAAAAAAGAAGAATTTACTTACACCTAATATAAATATGAACAGTAGGCAATCATTATTGAAAATTTTCGTATTGCGTGTGGCGTTATATGGTCAAGGAACGTGGATGATACGAGTTGCAGAAAGGAAAAGAACAGAAACCTTTGAAATGTGGTGCTATAGGAGAATGCTGAAAAACATAACAGTCGATAGAATCACTAGCGAGGAAGTTCTAAGCAGAATATGGTAAGAGAGAACAATTTGGAGGAGAATTGGCCACGCTTTGAGACTTAAGGGTCTTGTAAAATTAGCATTAGAGAGAAATTAGCATTAGAGAGAATTTTTCTAATCATAATATGAAAAGTACGACAGCCAAAAAGTCTAAATAGGGTCTGAATGAGTCTAGTTCCAGTGACGTTAGTTCAAAAGGTCCTACAGATATTCATCACACCTCAAGACATCGAAATTATTCTCATTACAATTTTTCATCTACTAGTGTTCCATTTCGACATTACATTTGATTCCATAAACACGTGTCAAAACCATTAGGAACTCCTTCCGTAATTTTTCGTCTCTCAGAAATACTTTTGTTATCTTTGTATTTCCCACCTTGAATTTGATCGTAAATGAATGACAATATTAAGAAATTTTTCGACATCTACTTTTAATCAAACATTCATTTATTTTCGTTTTGTCCATTGTGAACCGAAGAGTCAATGACTGAGACGAAAACAACACTTTACACCCACTTCTGAATTCGTGCTTTGTAAAAACGTGATTAAACCAATCACACGAGAACAATACAAATACAACGAGCTTCAGAAGATTAATAATTGTTATTTGTTTTCCAATGATGAAAAGAAAATACACGCTTGCAGAACGAGGATGGATTGAAACTGTCGGGTTTTACTAGTGCGGATACATTATTGACTTTAAATTTAGTAAGAGTAGGGATCTCCGTCCCCTGCTCACTTCCCTCTCTAAAAACCATCTCTAATGTTTTCCCTCTTTTTCAGATGGCTTTAAAAACACTTCGGTGTTATTACACAAATATGAAAATATTCGTCAGAGTAACCCTTCTTGTTTTCAAAATAAACAACTGCAAAACGCACGTTTAATATTCCGCAGTCCCATATTAATCTAGGCAAAATTTGTTGAATTTTGAGCAGCCCGACACGAGGTTTGCCTTCCATTTTCTTAATTTATCCTATTCCTTTGTCTTTAAGCGGTAATTTCGCTTTCACTCATTCCTGCATACCCGAATCTCTGAACAGTTAATCTAATTACTTATAATGTTATACAACAGAAACTTGATGTTTTCTGGTTAGAGAACAATGTAGTTATTTTCTAGCAGAATGTTTCCCGAATAGCATATTTACATTTCAGATTCTATGACTTAACGCAACAAACGGTTAAAATAATTTTATGGACAGTAAAACACACGAGGTCAAAGACAGTCGCAATTCAGATATATATAAAAGATGTGGTAAAGGTCCACCGTCGCTTAGATACTCAACTTCATTTAATTTAATTTAATGAAATAGAGTATTTTCACAAGACATGTACATGAACATATGAACACATAAAATATAATTTTAGAAACAAATTTCAAATAATAAAAACCAATATTAATAAAAATATATTTTTTTATAAAATGTAGAATAACATCTAACGACAAACTTGGGACAAAATTAAAAAAATTCTTCACAAACTTTATTGTGGAGTACAAAGATTCACTAATATGTGTTACACAAAAAAAATCTAAAATAGACGATAAGCATCTTTATTTAAGTTTCGATATTTTGATTCAGGCACGCGTTCCCAAAATTCAATCATAGACGAATCTTTGAGCAGCATTTCAAATGCTGCATCTCTAATAACTTCAAATACTCGGCCGCGTTTTAGGTAAGGATTATTTCAGAAATAATTTCAACAAATTAACTACTGTCCACTTTTACATTCTGAAATTCCATTAACCAACTCTCTCTAAATTCTTCATCCCCCTTAACGACAACTCCCCCTTATCAACAACTAACTCCTCAATCTTTTTCATCTACCTCGAAACCGCCGATCTTTTCCTCGCCTTGTGAATTAACCACGATTTTAGACATTAGGAATTCATTTTATATTTTTAAGTTCCAATACGGGGTTTACATGTCTTGATTCAAAGACGTAAAACCTCACGTGCCACAGGTTATTGAAATTTCTGTGTGAAAGTTTCAGACGTCTCAAAATGTTGAGATCGAAGCTTATCCAACGACAGATTTACGGTCCTCAACTGCCGAGCGGCTTCTAATCTCTTACACAGGCTACCTCTTTTCGCATTTTGACCGCCACGAGTTCCGCATTTTGTAAAAATTAGTTTAACAAATTTATTTAAATTCAAATTACTCTAATACCTAAGTGAACACGTTTAAACTCCAGTAGAGCATTTATATCTCATAGAGGGGTAATACATATTAACGTTCGTTTCTTTCTTCGAATAGCGTTTAATGGATTATAATTTGTAAATTGTACCAGATCAGGGCATTATAATATTTTATAACTAAGCTCATACATTTAGCGGAGCTTTCAATTCCATCATTTCTTACATAGCACTTTGGTTCTTTTATAACCCGATACCTTGGACAAAAAACAAATCATGTTACAACAGTTATGATGGACAATGAAGAATGTATCGATCAGATTGAATCAACGAACGCTGATGGTATCGTGGATGATTATCACTTGCCTACAGTAAAGCATCTAGATGCTCATGTAGTTCCGTCATTACTCAGCAACTGAAAAACCAGCTGTCGACTAACGTTTTCTGGGAGTGAGAAAAGATTATTCACGAGCATGAGAGCTCTACTCACCTCCACTGAAGGACGCTTGACAAATTAAAGTTACATATTTTTAGAACAAACGTCATACACATTTATACATTCAGTAAACTTGTGGCCCAGTACATGTCATACACAAATATATCACCAGGACGGTTTAAACAATCCTCTCGGGGTCTGAATCGGGATCGTTTCCGACTGTAGCAAGGCTTAGAACAAGGATGTCCAACCGTTTTTCTACTTCCATCCCCTTAACAACGTTTCTTTTCAACAAATTCCTATTTTTACATTATTTTAATGTAGAAATATCGCTCTGTATTAACTAGTAAAGACAATCCAGTAACATAACATCAGTCTAATAACAACTGTAACAGTTTCTAAAATTAGATGTCCCAAATTAATAGTAGCAGCAAAATGAAATACAGAACATTGTTTTTGTTGCGGTATTCAGTGTCCGAAGACTGGTCTGATGCAACCATCCATGCTCGCCTGTATTGCGCAAGCCTTTTCATTTCCTTATCTCCTTACTGTATTCCATCCTTCGCCTCTGTTCTTACTCCATACTAATTTTACAAGACCCTCATATTTCAAAATGTGACCTATTAATCTATCCCATATCTTGGTCAACGTCCCTCATATTGTTCGCTCTTCCCCTATTCTGCTTAGAACTTTCTCGTTAGTGATTTTATCCACCCACATGACTTTCAGCATTATCCTAAAGCACCACATTTCAAAGGCTTCTATTCTTTTCCTTTCTGCAACTTCTATCATCCACATTTCTCGCCCATATACCGCCAAATTCCATACGAACATTTTTAATAATGATTTTCTAATATTCACACATCTATTAGGCGTCATTAAATTCCTCTTTTTTGCGAATGGCTTCCTTGCCTGTGCTATCCTACGCTTTATGTCCACTATACTTCTACCGTTCAGTTATGTAGCAGATTTCCTTAAATACCTTTAACATATCCATTTTCCCATCTAACAACCGTTGTTATTCCACTATTTCCCATTCTACACTCCATTACCTTGGGTTTCCCTCTATTAACCTTCAAGTTGAAGTCTTTTCCCTGGATAACGTTCGTGTCAGTTATTATGGTCTTCTTATGACTTTCCTAATACCACAATATCACCAGCAAACATTAAGGTTTTTATTTCTTCTCCTGCAGTGTGATTGCCTTTCTATATTCATTTCTAACTTTGTTCATAGCGTGTTTCATATACAAGTTAAATAACATGGGCGACAGACTGCATCCTTGGCTTACTCCTTTCTTGATTTCAGCTTTCTTTGCTTGCCCTCCAATTCTAACTACTGCTGACTTCCATCTGTAGAGGTTATGAGTAAACCTTCTTTCTCGATATTTCATTCCTGTCATCTTCAAAATCGTTAATAGCTTGTTCCAGGTGACATATTCGTAACATATTTAGAATGTTACTAAATAAAATGTGTCTCTTAAATGATTTATTATCTAGTAATAACACTCCTTAAGAATTAAATGAAATATTTAAAGCGGTAAGTTTTATTATCGACCCTAGGAACACCGTAGACCCTTCTTTAACTTCCCTCGACTCCCAGGGCTTCACTTGAACCGCGTTGGGAATCTCTTCCTTAGGGGAATACAAGAGAAAAGATTTCAGGATCATCGGAGCTGCAATAGTGTCCTCAAAAATAAATAGATGAAAAATAGTTCCGAGTGTTGATGAAAAGTCATTTTGTGACTTTTAGACGATAAGGGCCGCCATGTTGGTGAACTCGAGAACTACTTGTAGGTACAAAGTCGCTGCAATGGCGGCGTTTATTGTTGCACGGCGAGAGATTGTAAGCGGAAGGTGTGTACGAGTATTTGCGAGCGCAGCTTTCTCTGGCCACCCTGAAGCTTTCTATGTCTCGCGATTGCGATGGCCAACGGTTATAATGCTGGAAATGCGGTTAATCGACTGCGGCGAGAAAGTACCCCAGTTACAAGAAACACGACATTAACTCTTTAAAAACTAACACCAAACCAAAGATTTCTGACGGACCATTTGGGAAGTTTCCTTACAACGGTGACGTTTCGTCGGAACCAAACATCTCGCAATTTTCCAACTTAAATCTGAGCATAAATCACGACTATTTAAAAATTTTATTTGAATATTTCTTGATGAGAAAATATCTTACTTTTCATCTGAGTCGAAGCTATCTTCTTCTCACACATTTATGACTTCACAGAACGTGCAAGCAATTACAGAAGAAAAGTAAACTTTACCGGAAATTTAAAATTACCAGAGTTATGAATGACCATCACGTAAGGAACGTAGAAATCAAAAGAGCTCTTAGAGGCGCTGGCATCGGCCGTGCAATTTTGCCCGAGGTCCTACGATACTTCCCAATTGTCCAAAGTGCCCATTGCCGGTTTTCTTTCGTTACTCATAACGTAAAATTTTTGTATGGGTTATTAATTTTGACATTTAGAGTGAAATGCGAAAGAAAATATTCTACGAGCTTAATTATGGAATAATCACGTATGTTTAGAAAATTTATATCTGAGCACATTAAAGTATTATGATAATCTCTAGAGGGGAACCAGAGGGACGGAGAAGGGAATGCTGTGTCCCCACAGCAGACTACTCTCCCGTCATTCGGAAGGGCGTGGGAGAACTGCCAATAGATCGATCTACCGAATGCAAATATTCTAGGATTTGTCCTGCATCACTTTTAGGGGAATACAGGATAGGAACTTTAAACTATAGCGCGAGGCCTTGTTTAAGCCTTGACTTTCCTACCGCATTCCCCTTTTAAAATTCCATTCCCATGCTAGAAAAGGAGAGTTACCACAATGTAGACAATATTCACCAAAAGAAATATACCAAACCTGGTTAAGGCACTGAGACGGGAATGCTCCAGTTATAGGATGTGTGAGTTTTTCTCTGAATCACATTTAGGCTAATTGCCGTATAGGACCCTTAAACTACAATCCAAGAGGTACCTAATGAACCGTTGCAACACTCTGCTCTTCCTTTCTATCCGTCCATACGATATAAAACGGGAAATACTACAACGTGGATGACTCGTGAACCTCTTACTAAAAAAAAGCAGAGTAAAAAATTTGAGTAGTTTTAATCAACAGAATACAGGGTAAAATAAAATCCTTCAATAATTACAAAAATACAATGAAAATAATTTTTTCTTGATATTTTATTTAGGCTGTGGACAATTGAATGAGAAGAAACGGTGAACGAAGGATACTTCAAACAGCAAGGAACTGCGAATTCAGCTGCCTAACATTTAAGGCAGAGAAGATTTCAATTAAGATATTTCAAGGAGGCGATTCTCCTGGAAACGCGAAAACAGATATTCGTCTGAAACCAGCCCCTTGAAAGGAAAACTAATTATGCGCATGGTAACCACGATTTTTCATTATCGTAAAATATTCAGTTGGTTTTGAAATTAAAGTTGATGATCTTTGAGATATTAATAAAGCTCATGAATTGATGGTTGGAACTCACTCACGAAGATAGATTTTACTGAAAACTAATTTTTTTTCCATTTTAATTGCACTGCAAACATGCAAAATTCACTTAATGGGTTAACTCAAGACCCAAGATTCATTCCAGTCACAAGTTCTTCTGAATATATTCCTCACAAAATCCTTACATCACAAACTTATAACAACTAAAAAAAATCTTATTGCAGACAATTAAAGTTTCGAGAGCGAGGTTGATAAAGTGGGAGAGTGCGTCTCTGGTGAGTAGCTGCGAGGATCAAGCTGGAATAGGAGCAACCGCCTTCGCTGATGTCCCAGGGTTTAGAACCTTGGACGCCGCGTCGAAATCTTCAAAATGTAAGCCATTCCTTCCCGCTATATATACATATATAATATAGTTTTTTAAGTTAGTATGAATGAGAGTGAGGAGCCTTGTGACTGCTCTAGAGGCCGTGAATTGTAAATATCAATTTGATACTTAATTGTACTTTACATTTTAATGTTTGCGATTATTAAATAACCTCCCACAATTAATCAAAGACAAAACTCTTTGTTGGTTTAATAACAAAATGGTGAATTTTGGTCATTCAGAATACTTTCTAAAAAATTTATCCACATAAAAGTAAATTTATATCCCATGCGAGACAATTGGCCCATAAATAACATATATCATTGTATTTGGTTAGTTAAATTCTTTGTAAAATTTATATTATTCGTTGACGAATAATACTACAATATCATGGGCAAAGCGTAGGGTTTTTATTTCTCCTCCTTGAAGTATGATTCATTTTCCTTTTAACTTTCTACATCGCCTGTTCTATATATACGTTAACAGCCAGTTTATCAAAATTAAATTATTGAAGAAGTTGTAACGGTCAAACACATCTGCTCGTACTTTTGGCGGTGCGAAGTCAAAAGAAAGGAGACAGCATTAGAGCCAGTGACAATAAAACCCTGACTTCACGGCCGCGCATGGGGTGTTTCCCAATTATGGCGGTTGATGGTGTATTTCTTCAAGTGTAGCCACCTTGGTGATAGAAACTAAAGAAGTGGGGAGGAGATTTTAAAAAGGCTGACAGATTTTGAAGAGATTTTTCCACATTCCGAGAGGCATGGCATGACAGATTTAGTGAGAAATTTCGAGAGAGATTTCTGACCGAAAGTCGGCATTATTCGACAGGTAGTCCAAGAAAAGGAGGGTAAACGTAATTTTTTCCTGAACCAGGAAGAAAAGCGGCGGCAACTCTGAGGAGGAAATTGCTACGAGGAAGGAGCTGGAATATTCAATAAGCTGAAACGGTAAATTACACCTGAAACCTTTTTGCTGATTTCCTATACTGCCAGGTCTGAGTAGAAGTTTGTAAAATATGAGAAGGCCTGAGTTTAGAGTTAGATAATTGTTAATTTAAAGGAATTTATTCGTATCATTTTTTTGTAAATACATGTAACGTTAATTAAGAAAGAATTGCGGACTTGAAGCTTGAAATTATCACAATTGTATTATGGATTTAAATTTGTTTTGGATCAAGTAAATGGGTTTTCTTATTTTTATTATAAAAGTTCATTTTTAATATATTAATATAGAATTAAAATAATTTCTACCATTACATTTCAAAGTCTTTTCACGATGTCGGGTGAAGCGTGTTGCAGTCTTAAGATTTTATTTACGAAGAGTACCGTTGTGATTTATATTGAACCCAGTTTATGCATAGTCTGGATGGTAATTATTAGAGAAAGGAATTTGTATGGACTTCACAGAACAGAGGTGGCTGCTTCCTGGAAGGGTGTAGTCTACTAAGAGGTACATAATTACTTTTAGTTGTCTGTGAGAAGTCATGCAACATCAGGTCGACACACCCTCGCAATTAAAATGCATTGAACTACTCACTTGTTCTACATTTCTAAGCTCAAAGTGTTGGAACATATTGGTCAAACCATCAAGGTGAATGAGAAAACTATTGTATATTGTTATTAGATTGCGTACCTCGTTTTCTAAATAAACAAGCATGACCAATTTTATCCGCTTCTTGGATAACTGTAACGTGAACCGGTTACATTTCAAATGAGGGCCATTTCCGCCCCAAGAAACTAACCGCCTCATATTTATACAGCTCCAAAACGAGATCTTAAATTATTTGAGCTTAAAAAATTCTTGAACTGTCCTCTCCATTCTGGTTTTACTACTTTCGAAGCTCATCCTGTTTAAAGAGTGAGAGAGGGAGGGAAGGGGGGGGGGTGCTAAAGACAAAAAAAAACTTGTGACACAATTAGGTTTTGTATTCAATTCTTGATTTTGTACTCCGGTTTCTTACAAAGATTGACATTTGACGTATGGTATGAGTTCATGATTTTGTTATATCCTCTGATTCCACACGTGAAACCACCATTGTAGTTATTACAATTTTTGTCTTACGATTACAATAATGTCAGTTTTCTAATACTATTTATAATACCAAAATAATGACCATAAAATTGTGTGTGCATAAATTATGAGAGCTCCAAAAAATATAATGTACTATTTTGAGTAAGAACTTATATGTTACATTGAATTTTATAAATGCATTGAATTAGGTCAGTTGACATTCCGGGACAAAGCAGTCAGCGGAAGATGAAAGCTAGAAGGGCCAGATAGACACAGAAATTAAGGAAAACCAATTAGGATCTCAGCAGAAGATAAAAAAATAACAGGTTTCTTTGGTCTTACCACATGTCTAGAAAAAGCTAACGAAAAGTTGAGAATATTGATAAAAACAGGCCCCTGATGGTTGAGTGACCGGTGGAGGTAAGTAAAATTAAGAAATTAAGTAGCGATTGCACGCCAGAAGAGGTTGAAAACATTCCTAATAACATAAAGCATTACAAAGACGCATATTACAACGACCGATACGAATTGCGTTGTAATATCAGCAATTTCGCACTGAGGTGAAATGTGAATATAGCGATAATTGAAATCATAAAAGCGAGGACTCACTTTTAGATCTTCAACTTTTAAGGGAATGGTGTACCAGTAAATTTACAAGAATACACAGGAGCAACGTTTTAACTCACGACTAAGTTGTTTCGACAGACCTGTCACTCCTTTCGAAACTTCCCCGCCCCCTTCTCTTCAGTCTTCCTGCATCACTCTTCTCCACCAAGGTTTTCTTTGTGTTCCCCTTCTTGCGAAGCCTCAAGTGGGTTTCATCTTTAATATTTGCTCGCTCAATAACTGTCTGTTTATTCTCCTCGCCCTTCAGACGCGTCCGTTGCATATCCACTTAACGGCCACAATTAAGTCTATTCATTAGACATATCGACTTGCCATGTGTTTTTATCATCCCAGTCATCCTCGTAGCAGACTAATCCAGTTATTTGCATTTAACTTGGAACGATTTCAGATGTCAGACCCATAAAGCCTCGAATTCAATCCACTGTAATTGTTAGTGCAGTTTATTGTTGAAGTTAATTAGTTTTCTCTCCTTTCCCTCTAAATTACCGCGGTTGTCAGGTTTCTCACTCACCCCCCCTCCCCTCCCCCCGTTATGGGCACGACCAAATGAAGGCTTCAATTTCAAATAAAAATTTAAGTCGAAAAGTTGAGCAAATTAAAATCTAAGGTATTGCAGCAGATGTTGGGAATAATGGGAGGAAAATAGCTAGCGGGGGGAGAGGGAAATAGGGTGATACGTAAGCACTCTAATTATAGGGAACAGTTTGGCATGGCAGATCAAAGCACATTTCCGAACAGTGACTCATCCACAGAATCGTCGCTATATTCCTATTTAGATCTGCGCAATGTTCAGGGGTACCACAATTAGGTAACTAAAGGGATTTTTTTGTTTGCTCACCATTCAACAAATCGCTTGCTAGAGCGGACATTTATTCGGGATTTGAAAATTTCTTACATATTAAGTATTCGTCCCTTAGAAGCGTCTTCGAACTGTTCACATTTCACTCCATATTACGTCACTTAACAAATATAACGTCACAGTTACGGTCATTTCAGGCGTTTTGATCGAAACGTTTTATGTAAGCGGTAAACGTTAGTCTGATTTACATTAATGACATAGTTTAAAAGCTAGAAAAAGGTTCATTAATTGACGATTTATAATTATTGAATGTTTAATTGGTCGAGTATTACTAAATATTAAGGAAATTACTCTGAGACTGACCCCCCTTCTCTCTCTTTCAGGTATTTCTACCCAGATTGAATGCGGGTCTTACATTTGGGGATACCTAATAATTTTTTTTCTAGGTTCTCACATGCAGAGGGATCTTCATATATTTTAGGTGGTGTATGAACTGGGGTCGAAGATCTTAGACACACGGTAAACGTTGTCAGCTGATCCCATTGGATCAGTCGGCCAAGTGCCTCCTACAACTGGTGCAGACCTGTAGAAGGGAATTCTGAATCCCCACAGAAAACTCACCTTCCGTCATTGGGAAGGACGTGAGAAAAGTGCCCAATAGCCCGTCAAAGCTGATGCAGATTTTCCCTGCATCCCCTTTAGGTGAAACACCGGGTAGGATCCTTAAACTATAACTCGGAGACCCTAGTCAATCCTTGGCTACCTTGCTCTATCTTCCACACCCTTCCTTTCCTATGCTATTAAAGGGGAGTTACCTGTTTCACAATACGTGAAAGGCAAAGTTATTTTTTGAACGTGGAGCCGGCAAGCTGATTATGGAAAACGGCCGGCCTGGGCGCCACCGACCGTTATTGCTGACAATTCTGCTGCTGTGGTTCATGCAACTTAAACTGATAGATTGTATTTCATCTTTCAAGTAGATGGCGCCCTTCCACGTTTCCATAACTGTGGAAATGATTACGGCTTTCCAAGGAGCCAACTAAGCGATCGCTAAACAAAATATACAGTCGCATAGCACAGACCCTACATGTCAGCATTACTGAAGAATTTTCGCCATTCCCGCGCAAGTACTCTGCATTCTCTGTGTTTTATTCAGTGCCCTTTTGCGATAATCAAGAAAAATAATACTTTGTGTTTCTTTACCTATTTAGCTCTTAAGTTTTAAAAGAATTAAAACATAACATTTTGTGTGTAGAAAACAAAACAAGCAAAATTAAAAAATCAAGACTGTCGATTCTGGAATAACGACATAAACGAGTGCAAGTCAACGCTAATGAATAAACAGTTGAGATGTAAAGCTTCTTGGATTAGCAGGAAGGTATGGCCAACCTCTTCCATCGGAAGAAGACTAACATGGTCTCCTTCATGCTTCCTCAGCAGTCCTGTGGTTTGCTCCAAAATTTGAAGTATATTTTGGGGGTATGACGAATACATATATATATATATATATTCGTCATGTAATTACTGGGGAATTGAATTTTAATTATAAGCAATTTAGTTAGATTTAAAACAAATTAAAATTTCTTAAATGGAATCACTATTAGTACTAAATTGAGGGGCCATCAAAATTTACCACGGCTTGCTCAAATTTTATGGTCATTTCGTGCAGCAGGAAAGTCATACATAACGCACTTCTCGATATTGGCACTAACGCGTCTGACATCCGGGGTGTCAGTGTTTTTGACTTCTGTGTTGGTACCTGGGACTGGGTTCTGAGAATTACGGTCGCTCGCACTCGTGGTTTTCTTCCTCGACACCAGCGAATGACGCGAACAGGACTTCACCTTCCGCTGACTTCTCTCCGTTTGTCTCCAGATTGATAACACTTTACCGCTTCAAAGCTCCATCCCGACCCATCAATTTCTAACTACTCTCGTGCCGTGGCTCAACTACCACGCACTCTCCCGACTTCTTCCTTATTTAAATGATCATCCCCAACATCTCATCTCCTGCGTCCCACCATGATGTGGATGGGAGATCACATGACTCCCAGCCTCAATCAAATCTCCAGCTTGGCCCGCGGTTTTTCTACCTAATTTGTGGAGGAAGATGCGCCCTTCAAACTATCGGCTACCAATGCTCTTTAATCTGCCAAACTGTGGATTGAACACGCTCGGGTCGCCAATATATATATACATAGTGTGGAACACCTAATTAATTTAATGAATAAGCTGCCTGTGAAGATCATGCTCCATACACATTTTAACAGTAGTGTGTAAATAGTGAACAATTCAATCTAGTATTTACACGGAGTAGTTATTAATTTGTAAATACGAGACTTTTGCTTGATTATTCCCTTTAACAGGCGTATTAAATTTATAGCCGGCGACGATAAAAGGGAATAACATTGTTGCTTAACATCTTTGTCGGCATTAACAGATTCGCGAGGAATCGGAGTCCCGTTCTTACAATCACGTGAAATTGTTATAGAACTTTATGGAACAATTCTGAGCAGAGATGGCAGTGAGATAAGTATGTGCTGGATTTTTCAGGGTGCGGGAATCGACGGAGAGGTGGTAGAAATCGCTTCGAGGCAGAAAGCTGCAGAAGGTCGCTATATTTTGAGTTAGTGACGTGCTGGTGCGTTAACTGCTATGGACCTCTAAAACCTTTGTGCAGCTAATCCAGGTGTAGCTAAGAAGAGGACGACATCGATGGAGTAAAGTGGACAAGGCTAAATAACTCGAATAGTGAAGCTAGAAGAAACGGCGAGAACAGGGGCAAGTGATCTGCATATAGGCATCATCGTAGATATGAAAGTAAAGTTCTGAAGGTGGATGTTCTTTGTCGATTCATTTCAAACTTATTATTTTTCTGAAAACAGTCAATTCTTTTAAAATTATTTATCTATTATAAATATATAAATTTGCTTATTACTCTTTCTTCTTGTAGAAGCCTCAAATTGAAAGGGCAAACAAAGAGGTGTTAAAGTTCAGCAGGAAATGAATCATCTTGTGACGCGGAAGGCATTGAAGCGTTTCTGGTACAAGTCATCCGAAGCAGCGAGGCAGACACGCACAATTGGGGTTAATTTCCGTCAAGATTAAGAAACTGAAATGTCAAAAGTTTTGCTGCCTTCTTCCTAAAAATCGCCATGTTATATTCAACCAAACCGGTTGATTAAGAAAAATTGTGAATGGAAGAGGAATCTGAGTTGCGGTAAGAATGGCAACGATTAATTCAAGTGCGGGGATATGTTAGATAAATTATCAGGGAAATGCTTGAAAAGTACTTGGCGAAAGTAAGTTTTAATGTAAATTCAAAAGGAAAGTTGGAGATGGGTGAATCATCTGAGTGCTGTATCCGGGTAAGAAGGTGAAGGTAAACATCCGCCAAGAACATTAAACGTAGCCGGCTCAGATTTAAAAAATTAGAATTATTCCTGGAAAAATTTCAGTGGAAGAGGTATATGAGGAATATGAATTATCAGGTGATATGACATTGTTGGCGACGAAGGAACACCTCAAAACATGTGGTAAAAAGGAAGTACAAATTGGCTACAATACAACAGAACCTTTACATACGAATATATTTGAGGGAAACACAAGGAGATCAAGGAGCTCGGACGTATTTTGAAGAATGATTGTTACATCGGGAAGGTCACGTAACAGTGCAAAGGCTAAGACATTCATCAGTAAAACAGCCCTATGGACAAGCAAATCGAATATAGAACTTTTGATGAATTTGGTCAAGTACAGAGCTTTACATGGATCAGATACGTGGACATGAAGAAAGATGGAGGAACTGTACCTGATGAAGAATTAAGAAAAGAACCCAAGGGCAGGTCAAGGCAGAGATTAAAATTAACAGACCAAGTACAAGGATCTGCCATCTCTTAATAATAATTCACTGGGAGTCTTGAAATAAATGACTGCTGAATAGTTTTGGGAAACATCTGTAGAAGGACGAGTACGGAAACGGAAGAAAATCTTTATCTTATTATGGGTTTCAATGAAACATTATTTTCATGTTTAAATAAAACTAATATCTGAGTACCTATTTTATTAGTATACGGGATATCAAGGTGAGGGTAGGTGGTTTTTTTCCGTGTCCTGATATTTGCGTTGGTAATTTTAGAGTCCCATGGATGTTAAAAAAACCCAGATGATTTCGACCAGATGAAAGTCTGTTTCAGACGAATGCATTCGTTAGGTGGAACGTTCATGACGCTTATGCTGCAGCCTGCCACTTCTTCGTGATTTAAAGGCGCCTTCTCTGCAGATGTAACTCTCCAGCTGATTGATTGACGACTAGTTGTTGCTCCAGCAGCTCTCATGGCCGTGGCAAATTAAATGTGGTTTCACTTAAATTAGCTAAGACATCTTTCATCAATAAATTTATTCTGAATGCCAATTCGTTAAGATTGAGAGTCGATAAACAAGGGAGAATTTGGAAGTTAAATTACCGCTACAGAAGTAAAAACCATAAATGCGTTCGGAAAAGATCGGGAAAATTCGAGTCCCTAACGAACCGAGGAAAGGAGACAAAAGTACATGGACAATGTAGAAGATAACGGAGCTTGAAGCGGAAGGAGGGAATCAAGGCGTACTCAAACCATAGTTTTCAGGAATAATTTCTGGCCTCTTGTGAACCCACAATTGACTTGAGTTTACCGCATTCTTTAAAAGAACCAGTTGCAACTAATTAGAAGTCAAACCATTATAGAGAAACAACTAATTACATAATTTTTTGTATATCATCTGAAAGGATGATGTCTCAGTACAATGATGATTTGAGCGAAATATTAAAAGCTGGCATTAAAGCGCAAGCTAAACTATACCAATAAATAAAATTGAAGTGTATGCATGTCTGTCTACCTATGTCCGTATGTTTGCCCCGAATAGGCTCCGAAATGGATCAACGGATTTCAATGAAAATTTGAAGGTTTTAAAAAAAAGGTTATTTAATTTAAATATTCGTGCATATTTAATTTCGATATTAATATATGAATATGAATGAGTATATTAATTCAACTGGAAGATTTCTTGGTATTGCCGCGGTGTGTAAATCAACTGCGAGTTATTATAAGTCCTATTACGCGTTCCTGTATCATTTATCCAACTTACTATCTATTGTTGCAGAAGGCTGAGAAAAAATTCACTTCTTTGGATCGTCGATACGATGTATAAATAAATTGGTTTTATGTCTCGCGTAAGGTAAATTTTAAAATTTAGTAATTGCTAATGTGGAAATAAAAAGGAAACTATCGAGTTTGGTGTCAAAACCGGTGTAATGCGAGTCGCTGCTACATTATGACGATTAATATGCGATTTTAAGTACAAATTTAACCATTAAGTGGGGAAAATTTTTTTATCCTGTTAGAACTCTCAAAATTTATTCATGCTTTTGTACCGGGGGTATTTTGGACTCTCTCGAGATACTGGGAGTCTATTTTAGGTTCATATTGTGACGTTTTCGATGTCGGTTTAGTTATGTGTTGACCAAGAATTAAATAATGTACCGGGATAATATAAATAAATACCTGGGCAACGGTGGGGCCCCAGCTAGTAATACTATAAAATAGTAAGATAAATTTTCAAGACACGTACTTGGTGCAGCCATAAAACTATCTAATTACAAGTTAAAAAGAAAATTATTTTTATTGAATGCAATATATGTTTAATACACATAATTAATGTCTGTTAAGTGATAAAAAGCCAATTTCAGACAATATTTTTTAAGCAAAGCAAGTACGTGTAACTTCGATAAAAACTTACACAATCAAGCAGGAAATTGGCAGATATAGGCAAACCAAAGACAGGAACCCAAAGATCTTAAGAACGAAGTAGTTATAGATTCTGCTTAATGTTTAGACATTTAAATTAAAATAACAGATCACATGACGCTGGTGTTACAGACATTAGTCCAAATTGTGTATGTGACTATGTTTAGTTATAACAGAACGTTATTCTACTGAAAGTTTATAAGTAAACTTCTGTCCCTCCTAGTTTTCGAGGTACGCATTGTTTGAACAATATATATGGAATTGTAAACAATCATGCATTTTAATTTATATACTATCCAATGGTTCAGGTTCTTATTGAAACAGGACAAGACATTAGAGATTTGTAAATAAAACCTATAGTGTATCACAGGAATAAATTTTGACTCTTGTCTTTATTTTTGGAATATTATGATCATGGATTTCCCAAGGAATGGATGAACGAGTTTACTGAACCATTTTTTTTGTATATAATAATAAGAGAGCGGTTAGAAAATAGTCAATAAAATGATAGCCACAGTAATTAAATTCTCAGAATGAAAACCAAGATTAACGAGAAGTATGGCTTTTCTGACTCACAGGCTGATTTGAAAAGTGATATAGGAGACGTTCTCGCAGAAAAAAATTAATTTTGAACTTAATATACAAAGTTCCTATGCCCTTGTAAGTAGAATCTACGACCCTTTAACGGCATTTTCATGTTCGGCTGTATTAGATTTCATTAATGATGTACTTGAGAAGGTCTACCAATCGCTACATAAACGTTGTACTGTATTGTTTTAAAAAACATGGTCTGAAATTGGGTAGTAACATATATTTGTCCGAGAATGAGGTCATGACGCACTTGGCAGATTTCCGAATCGTAAAAGCAACGGAACTCCTAAAATGGTTAAAAAAAATCTATGGTTGACATTAATTTAAAAACGATTTGCCGCTATACATCAGTGGGTAAAGATATAAAAGAAAACAGCAAGTTTCTCTTTCTGGCTGTGGAAATGGCACAGCAGTAAATGATTTAGATTGTGAGATACGACGTTTTTCACAAGGTACCTCCTCCAACATAATTCACTGTCAGTCACTCTCAAGGGTATCTTGGCTACCTATAATAACAACGCTACGCAGTTTAATTATGAATAATAATTTTTGTTTGTAGAAAAAAGGATGCATAATCCTCAATCAGCCTCTAGAAAGAAATTGCAGAATTTTATAATCGGAATCTTGACATTAAAAATTATACGGAACGACGAGAGGACCTTGAAGTTATATTCTTCAATCAACGAGTACAACTGGCCTCAGTGAGGTGCTAAAAATCCTTGTCGTAATTTTGAACGCCACATAAATTTAATATACTGCTGTGTAGAGTAGCAATATTTTCGACCAAACTGTCATCTTTAATTGTTTTTGCAAGCAGTCTCAAAGAGAGGATAAAAATTATTCAACTCAGTGACGCAGATGTTTACGTAACGAAACAAGGAAATATCTCAGAGATAATTTACTAGAGAATTACATTGAACATTTAGTAGTTGCGAAAAGACGGATTCGCTTGCTACCGGAAAAATAAATTCCTTCCTATCCGCATTATTTTTGGATAAAAAGGCTACTTGAGGGTGATCCTGAAACAGACAACTCCCCTTTAATAGCATAGGGAGGGAATTGAAAAGGGGGGATGTGGAAGGTACAGCAAGGTCGCCAAGGGTTAACTAGGGCCCCGGGGCTATGGTTTAAGGATCTTACCGGGTGTTTCACCTAAATAGATGCTTTCCTTTAGGTCCATACATAAATTATAATAAATGTGGATAATCTGGGAGATAACATGCTTCTTGTGCCAAGATGCGATACTTAAGCATGCAGTGAATGATCATATGCTGCGTGCTAAACGCATCCAAAAGACACTGTGACATATATAGATAAACAACTTACTGGGGTAAAACAACTGTAAAAAATAAAAATAATATATATATATATATATAAAGTAAAAAAAATTACCATTCATTTTGTATTCTATTAATTACTCTTGGTAAGGTTAATCATTGTAAAAAGTGTACAAGATTGTTGTAAAATATTGTAATTAAGGCCTGCTATAGGAAACAAGAAAGCAGGCTATAAATAGAGAAGTTAAAAAAATCTGGGAGAGGGACTCAGTCTATTGGCGACTCGAGGAAAAGAACAAATTACCGATTGTAAAACCGGATTATAACGGTGGGATTAAGTGGAGCTGCAAATTTTTAGAAGAAGTGTCCTTGAATTGATCGTAATGTAAAGTACTTGAGAAGAAAAAATTTCCTATAGTACCACTTTTAAAAGGCTTCTATTATTTTCCTTTCTGCAACTCTTGCCGTCCACGATTCGCACCCATATAACGCCACACTCCATACAAACATTTTTAGCACCTATTTCCTAATATTCACACTTATATTACCCGTAAGTAAATTTATCTTTTTTGCGAAAGCCGTCCTTGCCTATCCTACTCTTTATGTCTACTATACTTGTTTCCATCCGTTGTTATTATGCTGTCCAAGTAGCAGAATCCGTAGCCTCCTTCAAAATATCCCGTCCCAATCTAACACCCTTTGCTATTCCACTGTTTCCCAAACTGCACTCCATTACCTTGGTTTTCCCTCTATTAATCCTCATATTGAATTCTTTCTCTAGGACTACGTTCATGCCACTTATTACGGTTTCCAAGTCTTCTTCTGACTCCCCTGATGCTACGATATCATCGGCTACCCGAGATTTTTATTTCTTCTCCTTGTAATGACTCATTTTAATATTACGTCTTAACTTTCTAATAGATATAAAAGTTAGAAAATACAAGTCTTACGGCGTTACGTAAGGCTAAAGAGCTTGTTCAAAAAAATTAACTCCTAGCATCAGCTTCTTATTATAGAACATTTTCTTCGTTCCTTAACAGGCTTTCGATACACCAAGTATTTCCTTCGGGTCTTATAACACTCTCCACATTCATTTGTCCTGCAATGACGTCACGTAGCACGCAGATCCTTCTCAAGAACTTGCCCCATCCAGTTCGCTTTCCTTAGATGAACCTCTTTTCATCCACACTTCTCAGAACCTCTTCACGGTCTGACCACTTTATATTTCACATCCACAGTACCAAATATTTCAGTAAGGAAAAGACTATCCAATTGGATGGGCGAGTGGGGGAATATATCCATCAAAACAACCAAAGCACTCGTTCATAGAATAATTTTTGGAAAAGGTAAAAAGGTGGTACGTGACTATGAGTTGTCAGAAAATCTATTCGGGGATAAGACCTTCCTTCTCCAAAACTCACAACTTGTGAGTGATTTAATTCCACTCAGTAGGAGATTGATCTTGTAAAGGAATAATTTGCAAAACTCTCCCGAGACAGGATATTGGCGCGGATCAAGGGGATTTGTCTTGAGGAATGTTATGATTAAAATTATATATAATTTAAAAATGGAATAAGTGTTGTGGTTATAAAGGTGGCAAAAGTCTGAGAGCTTATACCGAGAGCTCATTGTGGAGAGCTTACAGTAGCAGGGCTGTGCTGAAGTCTTTAATTGAAGCGAGTGTTCGTCGCGCACGATCGGCCACAATACGCAGATGGCGTCGTGAGTGAGCGAAGGCATTCCTTCATTACGTAATCTGCACGCACAAGGAGAGACACCGTTGCTAGAACGGTCTCTGTCACGCTTCCGTTACACGTGTAACACAATGGAGCATTCAGGAGGGTCCGACGTCGAAGCTTTCGGTGACGACGTGTAATTTCCCCTTCCTCCAAGGGCGCCCACCTACCGCCATTCATTCACCTTGGCCCGAAGAAGCAGATGTGGGAATGAAGACACGACAGAGGAAACGGGAAATAAAAGGAAATGGGGGACCCTGCCAGGTCTTTGTTTCGAGTTGCATAACAGAAATCATCCGAACGATTCCAACTCTTGACTCGCCTAATGGCGTGGGTGGGAATTGTATGACGCAGCGCCAGCCATACACAAAATCCACTTCAGGATTGACTACTACAAAGAATAAGAGGATTATGCAGCACGAACCATTCGTCCAGACGAACACCACACCCATCACATTCCCTCAGCCTTTGCAAGCTGAGCTATCCGTGGTCTTCACGAAAAAGTGAAAACTTAACACAAGTCATAAAAAATTCCTCAACAATAGAGAAATGTCGTGCACAGAATTGACTGTAGAAAGTAACACGCAGACGAAAAGCGAATTGGTAGAATAAATAGCAATCATAATTAAAACTTCAATAATTATACATTTTTACTTCATTACTTTAATTAAGGTTTTATCTGATTTTCGTAAATAAGCTCGAATGAAGTAAATTTCTAAGAAAGCAGGAAAATAGTGAAGTGAAATCCGAGTGGTTTCTGACTTCTTTTCAACTCTAGTATAATAATATAGATATATAATATAGATTAGTGTCTCTGCGTTTAATTTTAGAAGACAGGATAAGAAAAACCAGACCGATGGCATTTGCATATTTAGAAAAAGCCTTTGATAAAGTAAACTGGAACAAACTATTAAGGATTATCAAGCTAACAGGAATAAAATATCCAGAAAGAAGAGTTATCCATAAGCCCTACAGATGGCAGTCAGCAGTAATTAGAATTGAAGGGCAAGGAAACAAGAAAGGAGTAAGACAAGTATGCAGTCGGTCGTCCATGCTGTTTTACTTATATATAGCACAGGGGACGCAAAAAGTAAAAAAAATGGAAAGGGAAATCATACTGCAAGAAGAATAAATGATAGCCCTAAGGTTGTGGTATTAGAAGAGTCAGTACAACATGAGGATTAATAGAGGGAAAACCAAGGTGATGGGAAACAGTGGAATAACAATGAGTGTTAGATTGATAAGGGATATGTTAAAGAAAGTTAAGGAATTCTACTACTTGCGTAGAATAATAACTAGGGATGGTAGAAGTATAGTAGACATAAAGAGTAGGATAGCACAGGCAAGGAAGGTTTTCGCAAAGAAGAAGAATTTACTTGCGGCCAATATAAGTAAGTATAATAGGAAATATCACTACAATATTCGTATGAAGTGGGCGATAGGAGTTACAAAACGGAAAAAAACCTTTGAAATGTGGTGCTATAGAAGAATGCTTAAAAGCAGTGGGTGGATAGATTAACTAACCAGGAAATTCCAAGCAGAATAAGAGAAGAGAGAACAATATGGAGGACTTTGACCGAGAGAAGGGATAGATTAATAGGACACGTTTTGAAACACGAGGGTCTTGTAAAATTAGCATTAGAGGGAAGTGTGTTGGGTAAGAACAGAAGAGGGAGGCCGAGGACGGAATACGCTAAGCAGATGCACAAGAGCCTGAGATGTGTTTTCATGCCGAGTTACCAGAATATAACAGCTTTGCATTGATTAACTATTAGATGTGAAACTAAATAATAAATTAAGCTCTAAACTATATAATAGTTGTAATATGTTATACCAACTTTAGAAACATAGGTGCTAACAGGCAAATGCCCAATAGAAGTAAAATTAACAAATAAAAAATAAAACAGTGAACCTGATTTTATTCAGATCTAAAAATATTTTGTAACCACTCAATAACGCTAACAGACTGAAATAATAAGAAATAATTTTAAAACTTTTCACTTTACTAAATTTATTTTGATGAGTATGAATTACAGTGATGGATGTTTAGCGTCACTTCACTAACACTTGTCTGAGATAAAGGAATATGTTACATGAGGATCATCCACGTGGCGACTCACATTTGAATATAACATGATGGGTTACAAAAGTCCGATGCAGAAGAAATCCAAGTCAGCCAAGAGTTAGCTAGGGTCGCCGGGCTATAGTTTAAGGATCTTACCCAGCAATTCACATAAATGTAACCTTAGACAATCTATATGAAATAGGTTAGGCTTCCGGTACCTATCCACGCCCTTTGGATGACTCCATGACTCCACCAAATAAGAGGCAACAACTCTTGCAGTATTCACACGGTCCACGACCCCGGAGCATACATGTCTCAAAACTCAACAAACTGTCCCGGGTTGTGCGAGCTTTAGTTCAAAAGTAGCTTCCCGTAAAGGTCGACCAGCGAGTTAGTATCTCAGATAACAGTTCCTATAGGTCATTACAGAAACAGCGTTTCCTTTTGAAAATGACAGACTACATGAAGGTAATGCACGTGGAAGTTAGATTTGTAATAATTCTATTACGAGAGACATTAAAAAGTAATGTAAGCTAAAAGCTTTTACTGCTTTTGATTGGTGCTCCGCCACTGATGACGTCACTCCGCTTGCGTTCCATTCGTTTCGTTACTCTTGTTATTTCCTAACACGCAAACTTACACTACGGCGACGTTCCAAAAGATAGTTGGCGGAACATGATACTAAAAATGAATGGAACACCGTGACACGACGACGAGAACTTCTGAGAATACAAACGAAGAGAGGAATTATACAAAGAAGCACTCTTAAACCCTTTATTACGTTATATTCTACATAATTCGTCGACATAATATTTCAAATGAGTAACCTATCGTTTTCTAATGTTTCCTAATTCGTTAAGAAACCTATGAGAAAAAAATGTTCACGGGGGAAATAAATTCAATCGTAACGCATCGGGTTGTTAGGAATTGAGAACAATAAAGATGAAAAGAAGAAAAAATAGCTGACTTGGTTCCATTTCTGGACGAAACAGAAATGATTTTTTCTATGGCAGCGGACGAACAACATTTGATATGAATAAAAATTAAAATAAATTTAATAAATAAGGTTGACAGATATATGTGAATACTAACTCGGAGAATAGTTTATTTTTCAACGACCACATGAATATTAAACTTATGTCGTGACCCGTTCTTACGAGGGCCGTATAATTTATACCTGAGCTGTCTCGTACTATTACTGACAATTAATATTTCCTAGTAACTTCGCCTATTCGCTGTTAACATTAGAGCATGAAGATAAGACTACTATCCTACGTGCTGTTAAACACAAAAGAACTTAAGCGAAATGTCAAGGATGCTTTGAACATAATTTTTTACTTATGACTGATGTGTTCGCGTAGTTGTAACGTTTTAGAGAACATTACCAAAGGCATTCGCTCGTGTAATAAGCAGCGCTGTTAAAAATACGTCAAAAAGGATTTTAAGGTTTGCTCTTATCATCTTAAGCAGGTTGTCCCAAATTTAGAAGTCTTGAGGCGGCCTATTTCTGTAACATCAGGATAATATAAGATACTGCTACAGTGATGTAAATATCGATGTGATGTACTGTAATAATAGGGCATCTACAATCTAAGTAAATAAGATGTAATGTTGCCGGAGTTTTGGGTTACATAAGGGTGATCCTGAAACAGGCAACTCCACTTTAATAGCATAGGAAGGTAATTGGAAAGGGGGAGAGCAAGGTAGCCAAGGGCTGGCTACGGCCCTCGCATCTGTTTTTATGTACCCGGAATTGCACAAACACTTGGAGATTTATAAGTTGTTGTAAAACGTTCCCAAGCCATTCAACCCGACTACCTTTAATTTTTTTTATGTTAAGCGCTAATCAACCCAAAGTAGGTTCCTGTCGATCTTTTGAAGATTTAGGTTCCTTTCTTCACCCCTATCAGTATAAAAAAGAAGTTCCTGTACTAATGTCAAAGACATATAGAAGCTGAAAATGAATAGATTACGACCAAACGAGAGAATTTAATTGGTAATAAGCGTGAAATAACGTTAAGGTTTACGTAACATTTGATTTAAGTAATGATACTTTTTAATGAGTTAATAATAATGCAAAATGTTTTATGAGTCACAATGGAAAGGCTTCTGAATTACGATTCTGGCGCCCGAGACGGATTATTCTGTAACTAAGTCATTTATCCGAGGCGACCCTCGCAAAAAGCAATTAAAAGGCCATCACTTACGTAAAGTGTTATTTTATCCTTAACAACAATATGATCATAATTATTAATACTTTTTAGTTGGTTATCAATATTCAAAATGTTTTATAAATCGCATAGAATAATTATTATATACAGACACGGGCCGCACAAACTCAATTTTATTTTTCGGAGATATTTATATGCATATGTATATACATTATTTTTAAATTCGTTTAAACCCTAATTATATACAGAACTTGCCCTGTGTGTGGCGGCTGCGGCGTTCGCGAAAAGCAAAAAATGTATCATAATTTAAGTAACGTGTCAGTTATATGCAAGCATTATTTTCCCGGTCAACGCCGGGCACCCAGCTTGTTAATAATACATAAAAAAGTAGCATTTCGCGAGACGGAGTCCTCGACGCAAAATCATCCGCATTTGATATATGTTTACCCATTTAAAATTTGCCTGATGAAGTCCACAAATATGGACGAAACGTTTAAATATATTTAATAAATATCAATATTGTTACCTGACAAATTGGTTGGGTTTTTTATGTATATATTTAAAATTATGTATATTTGGTATGTATTTAAAATTTATCTTACATTTCCGGCATAATTTAATTTATTAATCCACCAAGGGAAGAATTATAAAAAGTCACAGAGGGGAAAAACACGTCATTCATGCAAAACAAGTTCAGTTATTTGTTATAGTTGTTAAGGGTCTTTACGAAACACTTTGTTAAAATGATATTAATGACAATCTTTAAGATAAAAGTTTTTTATAAAATAAAATAAAAATGATATTGCTACAACAGACGTTGAGTGATTAATCACAGCGTAGAGGTGGTAGTTCAGTATTTCGGCAAGAATGTACTGAAAGTTTATTATTCAGAAAAATGATTATGATGTAGTTGGTTACACAAACAAAATTATGTGATATAGTAAATATTTGTCCAAGTTTCTGGAAACTTTGTTGTTTTGTCAGATGTTGAACAATCATAAAAGGATGCAGAACGAAACGTAGCACAAATCAGACAGCGCAAGTACGTCGTTCATTAAACTAACGATTTTCAGCCCTTGACAAAAGAAACATAGTTTGAGTGGAAACAATTATTCAGTGGTATTTATTTCACCAGATATATTTGTTGTTTGGCCATTTCCTTAAATCTGTTCAGTGAAAGTTTTATTTTAGTGAATAGAAACTTATTACGGAATATTTCCGTAAGAAAAAATAGAAGGTGTCTAACATTTGACGAGACCAGTATCCGGTACAAACTACGAGAACATTTCAGCTGAAGAGACGTAAAAAAAGCAGAAACACCAATAGCACAATCAGTCCGGAGACGTCAGTTCGTAGAAGAAAAGTCAGCAACGAGCAACGAATAACAGATAAGCATTTACACAAATAAACTTCGCCGAATGCACGTCTAGCGACAATTTACCCACGAAAGCAATATGTGAAAGATCCTGTAATTATGTTTAATCTCTAAATTTGAATTGTGTTAAACCCTCCATGTCACATAAATGAAGCAGCAGTGTGTGTAGAAAATGTATTTTAAGTCCAACTCATTAACTGAGTATTACAAGAGCTTTAATATTTTCCCTGTGAAGCTTTCCATGGTGTAGCCGGGGATTCCCTAAACTTTGTTCTATTTCCATCCCCTTGACACCTCTTTCCCCCGTCAATTCACCCAGTTAATTTTTGTATTAAAATGTATATAGGGGAAGTCTGGGCGGAACGGGACACTTATTGTTTAACAATTTTTGTAAAAGTATGTAAAAAGAAACATCACTTCATAAAAGTATAAAACATTAGTTTATTCTAATACCTACTTAATGTAATATCAATATAACTTAAAGCAACGAATTTAGATTTTTTTATGAATTTTTAAAAAGAAACTGCCCCACCCCCGGGGACAGAAGGCGATAGAATGTTTTTAATTACAATAAACACAAAAAAATTCAATTCAATTTAATATAACTCTCAAAAACTTTTGTGTTTTCCTCATTATAGTTATTTCGCGTACGATTGATAGCTTTTTCAGTTTCCTTTCGCAAAGAGATTTTTTTTCAACTTTGCAGTCAATGCCCCTTTTTCGCATCCCTTTTCTTTTTCAAACTATTCTTTTTGGGGTTAGCATTCTGTAACTCAGTCTTTTAAGGCGTGTCTGGCCATTTTTCTATTTCTTCTTGAGAAACACATTACATTTTGCCTTATATCCCGTTCCATCCAGGACGTTAGCCTCAGTTTAAGTTTTTTCACCGAGCCTTAATACAAGCAGATTTAAAGCTAATACGTAACTTATATGCAGTTAAATATATCTAATTTTCGTATATGCTGCAAAAATTACAAATTCAGACATATACGACGCCAAAACAAGAGTTCATTCACAAGGTGGAGTCAGTACTAGGTCAAGTCCGCTGCCAGGACGTCTTCTTTCACCAGTAACAATGTTCCACCCCTATTTATGAATCTTCAGCAATATCCATTAAGAAAGGGGTATCTCGTTCTACCCCGCTATTCCGTTCCGTCCCGACTTCCCCTATAAGTAAGAAAAAAATTAATATAAAAGTTACTAGCATTAACTGTTGCACGACGTTTTAGATTTTTCGACCATCAAAATTTTTGACTTCCTTAATATTTTGATTCTTTTAAATTCACCAAATTATGTTCCACATTTAGGAACCAAACGTCGTGTAACAGCTAAAGTTAATGATGTTTATATTAAATTTTTGTTTTATAGACTGATAGCGTGGACTTGGAAATCACAATAAATGGCATGAACAGGGTGTCCTGGAGAAAGAGTTCAATATGAGGATTAATAAAGGGAAAACCAAGGTAATGGAGTGTAGTTTGGGAAACAGTGGAATAACAAAGGGAGTTAGATTGGGAAGGGATATTTTGAATGAAGTTAAGGAATTCTGCTACTTGGGAAGCGTAATAACTAGGTATGGTAGGAGTACAATAGACATAAAGAGTAGGATAGCACAGTCAACCAGGTCTTTCGGAACAAAGAGGAATTTACTTACGACTAATATAAGTATATTATTAGTAAATCTTCACTATAAATGTTCGTATATGGGTGCGAAACGTGGACGATAGGAGTTGGGAAAAGGAAAAAAATAGAAGCCTTTGGCATGTGGTGCTATAGGCGAATGCTGAAAATCAGGTGGGTGGATAGAGTAAGTAGCGAGGAAATTCTAAACAGAATAGGAGAAAAGCGAATAATATGAAGTACGTTGACATAGAGAAGGGATAGATTAATAGGCGACGTTTTAAGACATCAGGGTCTTGTAAAATTAGCATTAGAGGGAAGTGTGTGGGGTAAGAACTGAAAAGGGAGGCCAAGAATGGAATACGCGAAGCAGATTAGCGAGGATGTGGGTTGTGGTAGTTGTAAGGAAATGAAAAAAGGCTTGCGCAGGGCAGTTTAGCATGGAGTGTTGCATCACACCAGTCTTAGGACTGAATACCAGAACAAATAGCGTAACTGATATAATAATTACAATTGAATTATAATTACAGATTGTATAACAGATTTTTCTCCTGTTTTCAATAGATCCTTTGAATACTATGGACTGCTCACAAACGTCCGTGGACCTGGTTGGTCAGTTTCATAACTTGATTATGCTATCATGTTACCAACAAACAGAATTTAAGAATGTTCTCAGAAGTTCTGCTGCGAACCGTTATTTCTTCTTCTGGCAAAAGCAAGTGCGTTCTTCATTCTGTATTGCGGCTTATAAAACTCCATTTTTGGGAGCGTCTCCTTGTCAACTCCTCCTCCCCGTACCACAGCCCAGTTAGTTAATTTTTTTGTCCCAGGCTTCCCAATGTTAATATTGAGTGTTCGAGTTGATTCGAGCCTCAGGGGCGCAGACCGGAAGTCCCCTTCCTGCCGGGAGGATCCAGCCAACAGCTGCTGGGACCACCAATTCGGAATTTAGTCTTTTACTATATTTACGTCTTTCCGGGAGACAGCCGCTCCGAAAGCCGCCAGAGCGTCACAATAGTTTAACTAGTGCGCGTCCAACAACCTCGACCCACATACCTTCCTTCACATTCACACCTCAATGGCAACCTTTAAACAAATACCTACTCGTCATCGTGAGTATCAAGAGATTTCGTGAGTCGTAATTGCGACCTAATTCCTGATACCTAACAATGACGATTAATTTTCAAAATTATTTGGGTATACTATAGTTCTAGTGCCTGTCCTTCAGTGCTCTATATAAATTCAGCAAGAGATTTTAAATAGTGGTATATGATTTTATTATGACCAAAAAATGTAACATAAAATTAATAAATATAGTATGAGAAATAACTATAGAATGGAAATTATAGAATCAATTATTTCCGTAGGAACTCGGAGGTGAAGAATATGGGGAAGTAGGAGAATTCCAGCAATCGATTTTTCTTTGTCTTTCTTCCTTTTGGTAAAACTCCATTTTCGCTCTTTTCCTTCAATTCAACTTCACATTCGACTGCAGTAAAGACAATGGAATATACGTTTCACCGCGCCACAAATTTTAAAAATCCTAATTACTTTTGGATAACTACAACAATCCTGTCTATAACAGTCTCAAAGCGTTTATTCACGTTATTAAATATAAATAAAGTGGTTAAATTAATCTGAATTAAACATGGTCAACACTCAGAAATGGAATTATATATTTAAAAAAACTAGTTTCTGGAAGTTAGTGAACTGTACCGGATAACACATTTCACGTCAAATTAACTTTTTGTTTACTATATTCTTTATGAACAAAACTGTATAGTTCTTGGACAAAAAGTTAAATTCTTTTTTTAAAAAAAGAAGAAGAAAAAAGAAAACGTTTCGTCCCCCAACTTTCGGGATCTCCTCAGTTCATTAATTAAAATATTCCACAATTTCATGTTGCTGCTGCAACGTTTGGGACCGAAATCTTTTGATTATTGAACTGGGGAGGTTCTGAAACGCTTTCAAATTAAATTATTCCATATCTGACTTTTGGCCATTGTTTGTATTTTGCTTATTAAATATTGCCTCTTATTACATTTCCACAAAATTAATAACACTCATTAAAATTATTTTGGCCTGTCTGCGAACACTTTAATATTAACAAAGTCAAGATTAATGATACTGGCAAACATAGACGATACGTTTTCTAAATAAGTAGTGATAATAAGAGAAACTATTTTGTGACTGTTAAGATGGTTACATTAAATTATATAATATTCATATTAATTTTAACGCTACCAAACGAAAAAAAAATCATGAAGTAATGCCTTCAACAAAGATCAGTCAAAGAGGCTATGAAATTACATTAAGGGATCGGAGATGGAAAAATCTCGACTGGACCGTGAATCTCACTAGGTTCTCCATGAAGTCCTAGATTTAGGCCGTGTAAGAATGCGATTCTTTAAATTGTAGGTGAGTGTGTATTCAGATCTGTACAATGGACGGAGAAATCTCGCACCTAACAGGGAGTCGACTCGGATAGCTCAGCCGGTAAAGAGATTCCAGATTCGATTCTAATGAAAGAAAACTATTTTACTTGAGTATTGTTATCAGAACTTTTATTTATTAAATTATGTTGTTGTCAAATATTATTGTAAGCAAATTTATTTGATAAGATAAATAAAAGGTGTTGCCCTGCAACGTTAAAACGTTTGCTTGTTTCCACTCCACGGTAACGCAGACGGCCAAGCCATGAAACTCACCTGAAAAAGAGAGAGAAAAGCACATTACTAAAGCAATCGGGAAATTGGAATAAATAATAATAAAAAATCCTACAGAGACGAAGCTTATTATGTTAAATAAATATTAGTACATGAGCTGAGAGCCATTTAGTTTGCTGTCGAAAGGGTAAATATACTTTACCTACTTTACGTAACTAAACCAAGACTTTCAGAGTCTGTAGAGATGAGAAGTGCAGAAGTGCCTTTACAATTTTGTAAACCTTGGTCGAGGAGGTGGTGAAAGGAAACTTTGGACAAGAAACCCGCATCACAGTGCACGATTGGGAACTCATTTACATACAGGTGGATGATAAATCTAATCGAAATAAAATTCTCTCAACGGTAGAATATGGATCAGGCTGAAAAAATACTGGACAATGCCAAAAAGTAATAAATTTTTCAGATATTTCAGATATAATCTTCCATCAATACCTCAGAGCAGCTGATGATAAACATCAGACTGTGAACTGCTATTGAAATACAAAAAATAATATTGCAGCTGAAACTCTATTCAGGTCTATACAATGGAGGGAGAAATCTCGACTCAGTTGGTAAAGGGAAAGGGAGATTCCGGATTAGATTCCTTAGAGATTTTTAACAATTACAATAAAATAATTGAATTTTTTGTCCAATTAATAGGAATGTGCGAATATATCAGGAGTATTTTAAAATAATTTTACAATTATTATTATTGTTTGTTATAAAAGCTTTTTGAAAAATATATCGCGACCAGAATTCCCTTATTTCTCTGACGTTTCTCTCTAATTTATCTCAGTGATATACCGCGAAAGAACCATGTGTTCATTTCCTTGTAAATACAACAGTAACGTTTTCAAGATTAAAACAGCAAGTATCATGTGTCCGTTATCCCTGTAATTAGTTGAACTCTACGAAAGTGCCAAAAACTCTGATCTGGAACTGGAAATTAGTTCGTTGGAGGTGGCTAAAGTAACGGACATCAGTTTTTAAGGTTGGTTCTGAACCTAGAACTGGTTCCTTATCGCGGAAGTCATGAAACCTTTCAGCTTAATGTCCTCTATGAAATGAGCAATGCGGAAAATAAACCTCAAGTCCCGTAAAAGACTCCTTTCTAACAATTTAATTAAGTCATGGAGGTTTCGTTGAGCTTTTATTTCATTAAGTGTAAAGTCACCTTCCGACCTTGTTAAATGAAGAGGCACTTCTCATCCGATAAAACTGGCTATCAATTTGTAAACACGGACTCAATTCTGGTATAAATTTGTGATATGAATAATGAAATACAGGGGACATAAATCATCAATATAATTATCGTTCAGATAATCTATGAACTTTAATATCACTTATCCAATTTATGTGTAATTAAAGTAGTATAAGCAAGTACTTTCAATGCAGTTAAATGTTTTTTTAATCAATTTCATCTATGCCAATAGATAATATTGAATTGTCTGCCGGTCTGGAAGTCTTTTTTTTAAATGAAAATTTTAGGGGTTTCAACAGGAATTTTTGCTTAAGTTTTCGCGCATGTTCCATTTTGATATCTTGCAGGGTTCAGAAGATATGAATATTAGTAAATCTAGAGAATAGTCGCACCAAAGCCGGCTGGAATAGAATATCTCTGGGACAAGCAACTTAGATGCATTGACCTATTTTGGTACTGCTGTTGTACGAAGCTTTTACAGTCTGAGGTTTGATCTCTTGCCTGTGCCATTCTCAACTGTTGACATAATCTATAGATAGATAAACAAAAGCCGATGTATGCGACGGGCTTTAGTCCTTATATACCTAACCTGTTCAAACACACTGCGAGTTAAAAGGTTTGCACTTAGGTGTAATCAGATTTATTGATGAAACTTTTTTATCAGTTTTACCAACAGAAAAATATTTTATAAGTCGCAGAGCAGATTGATGCATAAAGACCCCGGCCGCAGACACAATTTTATTTTTCGTAGGTCAGTATATGTATGTTTTGTGATATTCAGTTCTCTCGTCTCCTATTTTGCTTAGAACTTCCTGGTTAATTACTCCATGTACACATCTGATTTTCAGCATTCTTCTATATCACCAAATTTGGAAAGCTTCTATTCTTTTCATTTCTAAACCTCATTAGTCCACGTTTCGCACCCATATACGAACATTTTTAGTGAAGACTTACTAATAATATACTTATATTAGTCGTAAGTAAATTCCTCTTTGTTCCGAAAGACCTGGTTGACTGTGCTATCCTACTCTTTATGTCTATTGTACTCCTACCATACCTAGTTATTAAGCTGCCCAAGTAGCAGAATTATTTAACTTCATTCAAAATATCCCTTCCCAATCTAACACCCTTTGTTATTCCACTATTTCCCATACTACACTCAATCACCTTGATTTTCCCTCTATTAATTCTCATGTTGTATTGTTCCTCGAGGATCACGTTCATGCCATTTATGTTTTCCAATTCTCCTTCTGACTCCCCTAATAGCACAATATCATCAGCAAACCTTAGGGTTTTTATTTCCTCTCCTTACATTGCGATTCCCATTCCATATTCATTTTTAAGTTTCTTCATCGCGTGTTACATATATAAGTTAAAAGACATGTGCGACAGACTGCATCCTTGCCTTACTCCCTTCTTTCCTTCCCATTTAATTCTAATTACTGCTGACTGCCTTCTGAAGAGGTTATTGATAACTCTTCTTTCTCGATATTTTATACCTGCCATCTTCAAAATCTTTGACAATTTTTTCCAGTTTATCTATGCACATTTTTCACGGTAATGAGACCGAAGAGTGAGTTCAAGTATATTCTCCTTATAAATATAATTGTATTCTATATTTTTTCAAATTTATTTTTGAAGTTACTGAGATTATTTAAGGTACTAGAAGATTTCTTGACTCGAGTAAGAGAGAGTCACATCGCTATGGTTAGGGTGAAATTTAGGGGCGTGAAAATGTAATTTTTCAAAAAAGGTGTCCCTCTCGCTGATGGTTTAATCACGTGTTGGAGAAGAGATTACAGTCGAATTAAATGCTGTAGCGGGTTAATACAACTCAATTCCCGGGCAACGCCGGGCACCCAGCTAGTTATAAATATCTAAGTATGTCCTGATTTCAGTGCAATGGTACCACGAACCGAGATGTATTAGAAAAGTGACGTCTTTTCCCCCTTTTTCACCGCTTCGTGACATGCCTCGCTAACTACGGCGTCCATACGGCTCACGGTTAATTTAAAATTCACGTCACGATTACGCCACGGCTTATTAAGAGGTGAGGAAGCCCGCTGTGGAGACCGGAAGTGGATCACCCAGGCAGGTCCTTGAGATGCACTCGCCGCCGAATGGGCGTTATAGAAAGCGGCCGGCGTCACAATTCTCCACGCATGAGCCAAGGCTCTTGTTCTCCAAAGACAATATACTTCAGCTCGACCGATTAGAAGTCTAGGCGACTAAAAAATTAGCATCAATACTTTTGATTCAAATTTAGTTTTTAGCATATACTGCCTGCAGACAGACCACAGTTATTAGGTGGTTGCTGTTATGGTATTCAGTCCTAAGACTGATTTGATGCAACCCTCCATTTTAATCTAATTTCTTTCGCAAGCAATTTCATTTCCTTATAACTAGCACAACCCACATCCTCCCTAATTTGCTTCGCGCATTCCATCCTTGGCCTCCCTCTTCTGTTCTTACCCCACACACTTCCCTCTAATGCTAATTTTACAAGACCCTCCTGCCTTAAAACGTGGCCTATTAATCTATCCCTTCTCTATGCCAACGTCCTTCATATTGTTCGCTTTTCTCCTATTCTGTTTAGAATTTCCTCGTTACTTACTCTATCCACCCATCTGATTTTCAGCATTCGCCTATAGCACCACATGTCAAAGGCTTCTATTCTTTTCCTTTCCGGAGCTCCTATCGTCCCACGTTTCGCACCCATATAACGCCACGCTCCATACAAACATTTTTAGCAACGATTTCCTAATATTCACACTTATATTATTATAAATAACCATAAATATTGTAGCATCTTTCTAGATTCGAAAAATATGGCTGGGTTCAGTAGGTATGCCTCTGTAGCTTATCATTTTCCCAATACTTTTGTCTTTGCTTGTGGCACGAGGGTCGTCACTAGGCGATAGGCATGGCGGGCGACTGCCTACGGCGGCAAAAACACCTGTGGGAGAGCTCAAAAATTGAGGGACATACCCTTAAACATTAACGTTTTTAAATAGGAAACATTCACAATTATTTACAATAGTTCAGAAACAAGACTGAGATGAAATAAAATTTCGAATCATATTAGCCCGATAAGTAAGCTGCTTCCACCCAAAGATACGAATCAATCCTTTTTCAACAGTATCTTAGAAGCTGAAAATTTCGGCAACGAAATCGACTTAGAAGAAAACTTTGAATTGAGTACACTATATCATCACGTTCAGACTACCAAACGAAATTTTTAAGTTTAAACGAACCCATTTAAGGTCCTAAAACCACAGTAAAGATTAAATTTCTTTACTATAAATCGGGCGTCGACCTGAGATTCAACGTAAGGAATAGCCATACCGACATTTTGAATTTTGAATTTTTTACAATCTGAACGCTTTAGTGCTGGCTGATGAAATAGACTCCGTTTGGTAACCTTTCTTTCTCAAATTCATTATTGTTCGGTAGATTTAGTTAGACATGTGTCAATCAACATGATGCGCAGTGGACAACTCCCCCCATATTGTAGTGGAGGTAGACAGAAGCTCACTTTAACTCCAACAATTGATAATTCAACGTGGTAGTGTAAAAGCAATTCTGAAAACATTGGCGCTAGGAAATATATTGCCGTCAGTTCAGATGTGCGTCAAGAAACTTATCCACAAAATGTAATAAGTACAGTGTGCGTTAAACAAGGGGGTGTAGAAATAAAAAGAATAGAAGTTTTCCAAATTTGGTGTTATAGAAGAATGCTAAAAATCAAATGTGTGCATAGAGTTATTAACCAGGAAGTTCTAAGCAAAATAAGAGAAGAGAGAACAATGTGGAGGACGTTGACCAAGAGAAGACAGGTTAATAGGCCACATTTTTTGAGACATGAGGATATTGTAAAATTAGCATTAGCCGGAAATGTGTGGGGTAAGAACAGAAGAAAGACGTTAAGCAGATAAAGAGGATGTGGTAGTTATGACATTTGTACTCTTTGATTTTGTAAACTGACGTAATACGCTATTTAGAAGATGACAGGAATAAAATATCGAGAAAGAAGAGTGATCCATAACCTCTACGAATGGCAGTCAACAATAATTAGAATTGAAGGGCAAGAAAAGAAAGAAGAAAACAATAAATTTATATGAAGCTGATATATATATATAAAGAACACTCATTCGCCTTGTTATACCTAATACAAAAAAAGACCATGAATAAAGCTCAATTTCATAATACGTAATTTAAAATACGCAAACAATCAACTGTCTTTGAAGTAAAGCCACAATGAACAAAACTGTGTCCTTAAAAAATTATAAATATTGATATAACCTTCTTTGGGTCTTGTGAACAGTGTAGTAATTAAAGCAAAATATTAAAAAAATATAGCTCAAATAAGGAATAATAATTTTAGAATAGATTCGTATAGATTAGCATTTCTTTCAATTTTACAAAAATAATTAAGAAAAGTGCAGAAAACTGAGACCTGATGCTCGAATCTAACGTCTTGTAGAATGAGAAATATTGAGGCTTTCCGCCTGCCAGAAAAATTTGGAGGAAAATATGTAATTAGGTCCTTTTGTGTTGCGGCGACATCAGTCAGGATTTTCCATTAAAAAAATTTAAGTAAATTTCAAACACTAATCGGGGAACCCTTATTTTTTTCTACGTGAAACGCGTCACAAATTACTTGACCTAATTTTAATTACGTGTTAGAAATTCAACAGGAAACGCGGATAGAAACCATTTTTTTTCCAACGAGATTTTGATAAAAGAATCATTCACGCCCATTAACATTTTCACGATGTAATTCCTTTCCGTTTGACGCTGAATTACATGATTAAACCACGTCTAATCGGAATGCCGATATTTCCGCCAGCAAAATGAAATTATATCGAATGATGCAGCATTTTTACTTCCTTTCAAACATCAGTCCCGGATGTTCAAAGCTTTTACAGTTTTACAGAAGAAAAGAGGCTGCAATACTTCCATGTACATCGTTATTTAACACACGTCATTTACCGTGATCCTTAAACAAGAAGAATAATATTATAGCCAGAGTCAGGCTCTACAAATGCTTATATAATTTATGGTTACACATTAATGAGGTAGAAAGGGAAACATTCTTAAATAAATTTCCAGTTCCTCAATAATTTTAATATCTCATAAACTGATGCTAAATACACGCTTAAACTGACAGATGAAATTGAAAATGATTTAAGTTAAAATCACAGAAGGGCGCTGCGGGAGTTTTCTCGCAGGCGCTTCAGCCCAGAGTGGCTGCGGGGCTCACCTGATCATGTCGGGAATGCCTCGCACTCTCTCTGGGTACTTTTTATCAAAGTTCTCATATGCCGAGACACCTTCACCTATTTTAAGAGGTATATGTACCGGGGTCAAAGACCTTGGGCATATGGCAAGAGCTGTCCGCTGATCCCATTGGATCAGTCAGCAAACTGCCTCCTGAAACTGGTGCAGACACGGAGAAGGGAATGCTGCGTCCTCACAGCAAACTCGTCTCCCGCCCTTCGGAAGGGCGTGAGAATATTGCCCAAACACGGGGTATGAACCTTAAACTATAGCCCAGAGGCTCTTGTCAACCCGTGGCTACCTTCCTATACCTTCTACTCACTATTATCAATTCCCTGTCTATACTATTAAAGGGGAGTTGCTTGTTTCAGGGTCACCTTCATGTAGCCTGTTCGCCAACTAAATGTTCAAAGTACCTGCATTATGGATGCGCCAATACTAGGCGCTAGTTCCAATTACTATTTGACTAAAAATTACCCTGAAACTGAAACAAAAGTAATTCAAATATTTTGGTTCCACGTCACAACTAACCATAGTCACAATTTTCATCATTTATTTAATCTGAGAAAATAAATTTATTCCCAACCGACGGCTTTGAAATATGAAGAGGTATTTTACTTTTTCATGTTGACATTTAGCAAGGTCTAACACTTATATAAATTCATAAACTTCAGAAAATCACTAACATTACCACATTTAATCTCCATTCTTTTCCGCGAGGATAATAATAAAAAACAATGGGATCAAGATTGTAATAGCATAAGCTTTCTGCAAATACACTATTTTGGCTTAGTAAAATTTTATATTACGTGAAAAATGTGATTAAAATGTAACAAACACTTGATCGAATAAATGGAGACAAAAAATTAAGAAGTCAGTAGGTAACTATGCTACACCATTCCCAGGATTAATTGAAAATAGCGTGCTAAAAAGAATCGTCCACGTTTAGCTGAGGCGTGGGTGACAAACTATGAATGAAATGGGGCGAGACAATAAAGAGGTGCTCATTAATCAAAACTAGAAGCTGGCTGTAAATGGTCAGTCATCATGTAGGCAGGCAGATATCAATGACAGGGTTGTTATCATTAATTTCATCTGTTTACCAAAACGGGCACACACAGGCGACGCCAACGACTGTAGACGTCACAGGAATCACCCGCAGGACGTCAAATTACGATAACGTGTGTGATTCATCCTTTCAACATACATACATACACACAACATGCAATCTTTTTACCATCTAATTTGTTAATTTCTCAAATCTGATACAGTTCAGTGACGCTTAAGCACCCTGATATTTATCATCGTGCAATTTTTTAAATCTTTATAAAGAAAAAAAGCAAAGTATGCTATGTGCTCCAGGCTTCATATTCCGGGCGTTGTTCGAACACAGTGCGACTTATAAAGCTTGCCTTTATGCGTTTCTATACAATTCATCAGCTGGCCAATAAAATTTTGGTGTATTGTAGCGATAAACCCAGAGAAGGTTTATGTCGATATCCGAAGAGCTATATTCCTCCCTTTCCTACATTCAGCTCGAAAAAGGCCCTAACTTAAGGACATATAGAACTTACAACAGGAAAGATTATGAACTCAGTTAGACTGTGAAACGAGATGATTAAATTGCTGTTAAGCATGAAATAAATCTTAAATTTACTAACATTTTATTTCAGTAATTTCAAATTTAATTAGTTAATAAATGACCAAATTGCTGCACAAGTCGCAGTGCGAATGATTGAGGCACGTTATACAACGACTACGGTAACTCGCACTAAATTTTAGTTTTCCTAGATATGTACACACATTATTTCATGCTTATCAGACGGAAGATATGGTTCAAGTATATTATCCTTATAATTATTATTGACGGTTACGATGCATTTTTGTATATGTATGTGCCTTACTTAAGTTACTAGTAGTTTTATTTTACTCTATTAACAAACTGAGTCATCGCGGTGGTTATGATGAAATTTAGCTCACATAAAGTAGGGGGCGCGAAAACGTCCATTTTAAAAATGCGACTATCTCGCTGATGGGTTAATCACGTGTTCACAAAGATATTACTGTAAAGTTAAATACAAAACTTAAAACGCCACGCTTTGAGACATGAGGGTTTTGTAAAATTAGGATTAGACGGAAGAACAGAAGGACGCTAAGCAGATTAAATAGGATGTGGTAGTGGACGAAGGACGGAATACGCCAAGCAGATTATGGAGGATGTGGTAGTTGGCTAATATAAATAAATTCCCAGCCTTCGCCGTATTATATAATTTTAATTGCGGAATATCTCTAAGCCAATAAAATACTATTTGAAATTCAGTCATAATTTTTTCTCATTTGAATAGCAGTTACATAAGGAATTCGTTAATTTCTCAATTTTCTACGACTGTGTTTTCTTCCGTGTGTGGTATTTTGCATTCACGCAGTCTGAATTCGATATTAAAATACAAATACTGTATAATACAGGTGGACCATTCACGTTGGATAACAATAGTAGCGGATGAATACTAGATCCTTTTCCAGTTTGATTATTCAAAAATTTAAAAATGAAATACAACAGCAGAGAAAATCAACTCCTGTTATATGTTTTCCAGTTTTTACACAAGGACGTGATAAGGGAGACGTGACACACAGCAGGGGAAAGGACAGTCAATAACTACCATTTACTACTTCGGTGACAACATAAATCTAAATTTCCGAATGTAACGTTGTCTCTGGTTTGCACGAATTGGAAAAAAAAATCGGAAAATAGTTGCACGTCAACCATATCAGTCCGAAGTGATAAGCCATCAGCTTCAACTTCAAGTGGGAAATAATAGGACAGGTGTAATTGTGATTGCCGGTTTTTTATCTGTGAAGGAAAAATATATGAATATATAAGCCATTACTCACAACAAACTATTATTAACATACCTGATGAATAATAAGATCATTGCTTGGTGATACCATAATTATATTTTTTTCAAAAATTTTCCGTCAGTAAGTTACACTGGTTGTTTATACTTCTATCCCCAAAGCGTATTCCGATTTCTTAAGATCGAAACTTTACACATTCGTGCGGGGAAGAAGATCTTTTAGAAAGAGGAATTTAAAAAATGTGAAAGTTTTCAAATTTGGTAACAGCGCCACAACAAACCCAATTTTTGTGGTAGATGTCGAAAGAATCAGCAAGGCGAGAATCTATACCCAAGGGATGAGCAAAACCGTACTTTTTCGTGAACGGATCGGAACCACTTGCTCAGGAATTTTTAAATGATTCACCGCTCATTAGATTTATTTAATTTATTGAAAAAATATTTCTTTCGTATTTATTAAGGAAAAATAAAATAATATATGCGCTTTATTCTTATAAATTTATAAAGGTGGTCTCGAATGGATTCGGATTTTCTTTTAAAGAGGAACAAAATTACTGGAAATATTCATGCATACACTTATATTGTAATTATTGATTGCTCACCCTCCCGTATCTACCGTTTCGAATTCCTTCCTCTGTTATTAAACGGGAGTTGCGACCACGTGGATTACCCTTATGCAGGTTGTCACTCAATTTAAAGTAGTGTAATGAGTGACCGTTTCATAATATACAGAAATGTCGTGGACTGTGTCATCAATCTTAAAGCTCCACAATTAAAACAATTATTTCGGCTGCATTAAGCAGTATTTTTATTTTTTCTCAATAATTTTTGTACCGATCTTGTACATATGTACGTATGTATGTATGTATAAAATCATATTCCATAGATCCTATAGAGAAGCACAAGCTTCAAGGATGTGGAACGAGTCAGAGATTTTACATAGGTTGCTTTATTAATATTAGAATATACTGTAACTATTGATTACTTTTAACTTATAATAAGATTTTCTTAAGTTCTATACAGAAGACATACAATTTGTACCTTATATATAAAATTGATAAATATTTTTACATCCTATACTAAAAAGTTAGTGTTCTAATAATGTTCTTACATAATTATAAATATCTACCCTATGATACATTCAGCTTCATAAATTCTTCAACAGAGTAGAAGGAGTGGCCTAGTAAGAACTTAGTTAGTTCATATTTGAACTTGTTTGGATTTTCGTAATTTTCGTAGGAGAATATTAATATTAATATGTCGATGATTATATACATATATATATATATATATATATCCTTTGTGTTCTGAGGATTCTCGTAAATAAGGACAATATCAACATTCTACTCCGATATAAGGAAATAAAGTGAATTATTACTGTTTTCAAAAGTTTAGTATAGAATAGAGTGAAGCGATCTTGAGAGGTTAAAAAGAAAAACGTAGGATAACACTTGGTGAGAAGGTATGGACCAATAGATTGCAGATAGGATTTATATGATAATATTCTGGGCAGTCAAATAAGAGAAAATTATATTAACGTTCGGTTACAACATTTTTTGCATATGCCATTTATTTTTGACAAACAATCGTCCCACGATAACTTATCCAAAAAGAAAGACATTCAGATTCATGAGCGAGTGTTTCTAAGAGAAGATAGCTCTGGGATCTCGGCCCGCGTGATCTGATTCATAAATGAATGATTCAGAGCATGCAGTAACTGGAACGGAGTAATTCAAAAGAACTAACGCCCTTTTCTTCCTAATCAATGATCACTCACGCACTTTGAATCAGATCGACCTCTGCACTATACTTCAGAAGGACGGTAAGGAAGGTAAATTAGGCGTTGCCCTCTTTACGGTCAACAAGAATATAAATGGCAGGTTACAATGTGTCGTTTGACCAAAGTATGACTGAGTCAAACGAAATCGTATCAGGTGGCGTAACATTCCAACTTCCTTTCAAGGAATTGCCTCAATTATTTGCTGGAACTGTACAACGTGGGAATTTTTCATATTTTTATTTGAAAATTAACTGAGTGACCGGTGTAAATGATTATTTAATTTAATAACAATATTAATATGTTTCATAAAATTATTTATGAAGCCATGCGTTATAAATATTACGTAAACTTAATTTTAATACGAAGAAATTCAAATAAATTTTTATAAGCGTTACAAAATGCAGGTCTATTGTAATGATACAAATGAGATTAATAACAATCATAGAATTCAATAAATCAATAATCTAACAATTCAGTATTATTAAATAAAAATAGAGCCAACCGTTTAATAGTTTAATCCATTTAAAACGAAACGTAATTTTTATGTTAAATTAATATAAATTAAAAATTTTGCTGAAAAATTGACTGTACTTTTTATTTAATAATAATTATAGAAATACAAATATATCTTAAGTGGAAAAATCGGAGATCAGTTTTGTGGGTTCGTTTACTCTGATCACTAGCCGAGTGCCTGGCGTTGCCCGAGAATTTATTTATATTAGCCCGGACAATTAATTAATTACACATTATTTCTTGGTTAATTTAACTGGCATCGACCTTTCCTTTTTTGCGCTACCAACTCTTTGATGGGCACACCCGGAACTTTACCGATAGGGCTTCTAATTAACCGAGATGGCAGTACCTAATCCGAGTTAAGAAGTCTCCTGGTGTATCAAAGAGATTACAAAATTTTAGATGCTAAATCAAAAATATTAAGAAACCGTCCCTGTAGTCCAAAATACACCTGATGCCATAACGGAGTAAATAATGCTCCCTATATTTTAAGGGGGGTACAACAAGTGAGCCATGGTATTCCCGGAATCTTAAGATAGGGTGAAAAATATTTATTCTTGCCTGTTTTAAATAATGGATACTATGCATACGACACAAAGATTTGTTGAACAGTCTCAGTACCCAACTGTGGTAAAATGCTTGAAGTAATTCGGGAACCTTCGCGGCAATTCGCGCGGATGTTTTTCTTGGCTTGAAAGTGAGGAAGCAAGGCGCCAAAATCTTCGAAAGATTGACAGAAACCTTCACTGGATTGAGCACTACTAGGCAGCAAATTGTCATCGCAATCCGATGAATGTTAAAGGAATTCTCGAGGAACAAAAACACCCTAATTAGTTTTTATTTTAATATTACATTAAATAAAGTAACGACCAGTTTTACAGACACTTTCTGTAATTTAGATTAAACGACGTTTTGTCACCATAATTGTGAGAATGTAGTTTGGTGAAACCAATAAGAAGTCCAATGTATCATTCATTCCTAAGAATCTGAAAATATAATGTAATTGTATAAAGTTTTAAAAATTATGATATATTTTCTTTACGGGATATTGGTCGTAAATAAGTCAAGAACATATTCAGCATTTGTCTAATGTAGATTGCTGCAAGGTCGGCGTAGAATACGGGGAACGAGGAAAATGGCAAATAAAAAATCCGGCAAGTCGTTTCGACAGTGTAATCACTAAAACACCTTTCCTACATTTGCATATACCGTATTTCACACAAAGGAAAAATGGCCCTGGAAGTGTAATTGCCTTTGTTCGCTCCAAAATTCTATATTTTGAAGTCGATTCTTTTATATTTGATTTTCTATTCTAATCTACAGAACTTGAGCAGTTAAATACTTTCTGTGATTAACGGGATTAAATATCTGGCGTCTATTTTGTCATTTAAAAATAGGGATACTATTTTAAAAAACCTTGAGTCCCTAAACGTGGCGGAGGTTTTAACCGTCGTTACAGCCTTTTGTAAGCCTTAGTTTCTATCCACCATGCTTTTATTTTCAGTGCTGGTTTCTACTTCAAAGCTCCATCTAACCATCTTAGCTTGGGTCTTCCTTTTCTTCCACTACCTTCCGGTTATAAGACCCATTCTCATATTTCTCGGCCAGCTTATTGTACAGTTTATAGAGCACCCAATTGTATTTTATCTTTCATAATCATTTATAACAGCTTTGGAAGGATCTTCCTTTGAATTATCCTCCATTTTTCTTCATTATTCTTAGTGAACGTCCAACCCTCAAATCCAAGCAACACTGCAGATTTTATTGTATATTATTTTATTTTTGTCTGTCTACTTGCTCTTTTTGACATCATTAACTTTTTTAGGCTGTAATAACGTTTTTACCATAATTTATTCTGTGGTTAAGTTCTATTTGACTCCAATTTAGCGCGAATCGTGAATACGTTTTCCATAAAGAGATCGCGACGTGAACGGTATTAATACATTTATCCAATTGACACCAGCGTGACAATGATTGTTTTTTGAGATTAGGGAGAACTGTTTTGAGTTTTTGTAGAATGTATATCAAATAGCATTAACAATTTTTATATTGCAAAGGTATTTGTTTTCTCCCTGCAGATAAACTAGGACAATGTGAGTTCTCGAATTTCGTCACGCTCAGGCCATTCCGATTGCAGTCGCACTCAATGATATTTCAGCAAGTGGATACGCGTTTCGAGTGTCACAGGATCCGAAGCTAACCTCGGCACGGTAACATGTATTATGAACGAGTTGCAAGTATCGATTTCGCAGCGAAACCAATCCGTTCAGAGAGCAGACAGAACCTGTTCCGGAGTATCGCTGCTAGTAATACTGCCCCACATTCGCAAGACACTTTCCCACACACGGAAACGGAATCGCACACGCGCCCACATCACCTCGCACTAAAGCTTCATCAAATAAAGTATCTCTCAGGATTACTGAATAAAGAATCGGTGACAGATTAATAGCCGCAATAATTAAATGATTTTGCGCATTTAGCCAGGTCATTTAATAATTACTACTTCCATGACAAGTCTAAATTTAAAGGGAAAAAAAATTCTTCCGCAATTTCACAGCGAAAGCGGAACACTGATGTAAATACTCTCAGGTTCCATTTAAGTTAAATAATTGGATAACTAGGTCGAAAGGATGTTTTTGTCCTACGCGAAGGAAAAAAAGGATCCTGGAGATAAAACAAGAGACGATGTCTTGGAGAAAGTTAATATATGTAACTTGAAGCTTTACAGGTTGAAAATCGTGTAACCTAAGAAGCCAGCTTAACAATCACCATAGCACTCATAACAATGAACGTATGTTTGTCCAATATGCATTGTTATACCCTTCATCCAGGTACAATGAGTTGCATTTGTCCCCGGAAAGATTTCCGTGGCTCTTTTGAAGCGATAGACCCTTCCTTCCTCTTCCATTCAGCCCAAAAAAGCCCCCATCAACACTCGTGCATCATTTTTATAACTAATGGAGCACGTGTAACCGACAAAGATTCCAAATTATTATTATTATTATAGGTAGCTAGTGACTAGTTTCAATAAATATTTGTGTCTAATACTTGGGAAAAACAGTACACTTTATTTCCGTAATTCAACGTAGATAAGCAGACATATTTTTCATCCCCTTAAGGTAGAGAGAGTATCCATTACTTCCTTATCGTGCTGAGGTTATTTTTCACTTATGAAGCATTTTTTATGCCGCTAAGGTGCCGGGTGTGTTTTTGGAATCCCTTAAGGACCAGTCATTGTTTTATCCGCCTTAAATCGACAGTTTTGTACTTCTTTGTGGACCGCGCATATTTCGGAATCTCTTATGGTACCTGTTAATTTTCAAAATCTTTAAATTACCGGGAATATTTCTTCACTATCTCAATGCACCGTAAATATTTTTAGAGTATTTTAAGGTAGCGTACTAATGTCATGTTCCAGGAGAAAAAAAAATTATTGACTAGTTATTGGCTAGTTCCAAATGGTTATAGGTCGGGGTGTGTCCATCATCGGCTTAATGGTAAAAACGTAGCGGTCTGCATGAAAGCTAAATAACGTGTTGACCAATAAATTACTGTGTAATTAATTCATTTTCGGGGTTCATATAAATAAATGCCAAGTAACAGCGGTCACTCATTCAGTGATCAAAGTAAACGAACACACAAAAAAGATCTCAGATTTTTCATTTAATCAAAATGTATATATATTATTAATGGAAACTGTATCTTTTCAATAGCCCTATATTTTATAACCATTACAAAAATTTAATTGCATTTTTAGTATTACAGTTTAGTTTATTAAATATTTTAAACGTATTTAACTGTGTGGAATTATAAATTATTATATATTGTGCTAAATGTCAAAATTGTTATTAAATTAAATAATCAATTACTTTATCGATTAGATATTAAACATGACGTCATTATACGACTTAATTAAGGCGGATCAGATAGCAAAAGTAATAAATACGTGGAGGGGGGGAGAAAACCTCAATTCGGCAAGAAAGTTCATTTAAAATTATTAGCAGTAAAAGCTGATTAGTATTATACCGAAAATTGGTTTGAGATTGAAAATGCGCATGTTTGGAGGTTAATTCAATTCCTTTGTGTATTAAAAATGGACGACTTCAAATGAAATGTGAATAATCTGGAGTATTATGAACTTCGCGATTCGTTTAACCCATAGGATAATTTATGTGGTGTTAAAACTCCTCTTTCATATACAAGGTATACAATGTCAGTGGTTGAATAAGGATTGTGCTTAGTGTATTACACTTGTCTTAACTTCATATTTGTAATTAATTAGCGCAATTTCGTTTATATATTCTATTATATATCAAGTTATTATATTTCAAGTATTTTCTTGTTTGTATTTAAGGTTAATTTAATTGTAAATAAGAGAATTATAAGAATTTTTGTAACACTGATCTTATTATTATAATATTTGATTTCTTGTGTAACGACGTATCCTACATAATGCAATGTAAAATTTACAAGAAAGCCTTGGAATGCGTTACAATGTACGTTTATTATTAGAACAACGAGCGGGCTTGGGAAAGCTTGTTTGTGGAAAGAACAACGAATTATGAGAATAAGTAACACGTGGAGCTATTTAAAGCTCAACCAGAGATTCTGATGCGTGAGGAAGGGAGGTTTTAGGATGTTTAAGAATGAGAGAAAGACAGACCTTTTAAATATTGTGCCACAATATATTATCTATGTTAACCGAACACCTTCTAGGATAGTAATTCAGTTCGGAAAAACAAGTTGTAGTTCAATAAGCAACTACGCATCCCTCTATCTCTTCCCCCGCCCTCGTTTATTCCGTCATAGAGTTGTTTGGAAATCTTCCAGCAAATTCTACTACGATATAGTTCCGAGAATCCTTCGATTATTTAACACTTCTCAGTATTCATCACACAATAAAGCAAACTTGTGTACTGGTATTCATTACTTGAACAAAGCCACTTCAATTGTCTTCGCATAATGAATTCTACTCGCTCGAGCTCTCTAAATTTCCTTCGACATTCAATCATTTTATTTACAAGATGGAAATTATTCTGGTCTTTCACAACATCAAAATTGATGAAGTCGCAAGTTAAACATAAACACAATAGCCTAATTTTTAAGGATGAAATAGCAATATATACACATTTTTCCCACATTCGGTACGAGCCCAAGAATTCTTAACAACATATACTGTTATCATTAGTAATACTAATTTAATACTTAATATATATCAGTTAAAAATTGAAAATATAGAACTCCGAGGAGAAAGGACCATAGCTCTTTGATAGTGAGAGTTAGAATATTAACTAGATTTATTAGTAACAGTCGTAATGGCGACTTGATTTACTTTGAAATGATGAGATTTGAAATAGAAGCTAAAAACGAGATGCTTGTGGGAGCTTTCTCTAGAAGGTAATACTCCACACATTGATTATGGTGTTCACTTTTCGGGATGACTTGTACTCAAGATTCTCACATGCCGAGGCAACTTCATCTATTTTAGGAGGTGCATGCACTGGGGTCGAAGACGTTGTCGGCTGATCCCATTGGATCAGTCGACCAGCTGCCTCCTAAAACTTGTAGAGACAGGGGAGAAGGGAATGCTACGACCCCACAGCAAAATAGTCTGCCGTCAATCGGAAGGGCGTGAGAATAGTACCTAATATACCTCCCTGATATAGGTTTCCCCTGCATCTCTTTAGGTTAAACACCGGGTAGGGTCCATCAACTACAGCCCAGGGGCCCTAGTCAACCTTGCTCTACCTTCAACATCGCCCCTCCCCCCATTTTTTAAATCCCTTCATGTGCCATTTAAGGGGAGTTTCCAAAAAATGACCGATGCTAGGAGAAATACTCAGGTTTGTACATACGGAATATTGTGAATCAAAATTTTCCTGACTGCGCCGCCAACCGCTGTCGAAATTCTAGTAAACTGACTGCAGACCAACTCTCGATGAGGATAAGAAAAAACTGTCGAAATTTTTATTATATTCGGATTACAGATAATTGGAGGCCAAATATTTCCCTCGGATTAATTATTTCAGTTTTTTAAATTATTTACCACTGTGCATATAAAGTAGATACGAGAAGTGAATTGATCCAAGCAGTTTGCGATAGGCGGATACTCAGTCGTTTCAATATAACGCCAGTCTTATATACGCAAAAATACGTTCACTTTATATATTTCAACTAACATAGGCAAGGGGAAAGATCTCTGAGGATTATTTTTAGCACTATTAAGGTAAAGGGGCCGTTATTTACTTCTTTCGTGTACCGAGTATATTTTAGACCGGCTTTAAGGTACCTGGGGAATTTTTAACATCCGAAAATATTTTTCATTTTCTTAATGCACCGGGAATATTTTAAAATCTATTATGGTAGCGTCCTAATTTTATATACCATGAGAAGTAATGGACTTGGTTAATATTCCGCCAGTGATCGTCCAGATTAATTTGAAGCTAACCCAAAACCGACATCAAGGTGTTAATGTTGCACAAAACTGTCTCTCCATGCCAATTAAATCACGTGAGGTATTAAATCATTTTATATAAATCAAACCCCAGGCAACAACGGACACTCAGCTTATTACTTATAAGCAAACAGTTTACACCTAAACTTAAACCCAAAATATCGTGGCAATAAAGCCAATAAATACACAGAAAAATAAATTTGGCAGGCAGAAAGACGTCAAAACAACGTGAAGGGTAGAGGAGGAAATCCTAACAGAAAACAACTATAAACTTCGATCTTGCGGAGTTAACTCTTTTAATGTTTATGCAGTATTTCATAATCAGTGGTTTATAGCCGCCATAATAATTCAGTTAACCTTGATCTCACAACGACGAGTCAAGGTGAATTGTTAAGAGTCAAAGCTCAGGTAACGTAAGCAACTTGAATAAAGCTATGTTTACTAATACACGAGAAAAAAGATACTGTCCAAGATTGATCAGATTTTTCTTTCGTCGGTCAATTTTTTTTTCTCCACTGAAAACGGAGACCTTATGTTACATGAAATTTGAGAAGACAAGGGATCGTAACAAAGGTCACAGACCTTCACTTGAACGATTTATGGACGTCGCTACTTTTTATCAAGTCGCAAAAAAAGAAAGAACACAGGCGCATGAAACTGAATACCGACGAAGCCCCTGCATGTGCTAAAAATGGTTTCCGGCTCTCATGGAGCCTATAGATAAATCGCATTGTGCTTTAGCGCCATCAGAAAATATTAATTAAGACAAAAAAAATACCAACGAAACAGTAGCGGCTCTCTTGTGTTTCCAGGTCACAATGATGGAAAGCGGAGAAGGTAATTGCCCAGATACAGCCGTGAGACACTCAAATTATGAGAGCGCCACTGTCATTTTGAAACGTATCTACGGTAAACCTAAGTAACATGGGAACTTTTTTTACCGTGGAATTCCCAAACGTATTTTCTCGTAATTCCTACACGCATAGTATTACAATAACATAAGTAAACCAACTGTGTAGCGGAAAATAAATTACAGTGCAACTGGTAAGATTCTCCGTACTCGATGAAGGGGAAATCAACTTACGCCGTATCGAAATTGGTCCTAATCCGGAAAAAAGTGAGAAAAAGGTGTATTTTCAGGAAGCAAATTCATCGACGAGGGTCTCAGCAAACGCAGGACAAGTAGAATAACGCAAGATTACATGGAATGACTAAAAACTGAAGTGCTTTCACTTTGAGCAACGTTCATATGGAAAGAAGAAACAAGACAAATAGGACTGGAAATTATTAAAAAGAGGTTTTACTCACATGATTATAAAACATTAAAATTATTTGCCAAATTAAGCAACCAAAAAGTTGTATAAAATATTTAGCGAAAGAAAGACCTGCTTCGTCAAAGGATTTCTGAATAAAGTTACAAGGAGTTACAAGAAAACAAAAAACAGAATGTAACCTGCCAATAAGCAGGAGGGCCGGAAATATTATGTACACTAGACCACATTCTAAAATATCAGTAAGACATATTTTTCTCCAAGGATATGTATAATTGGATACGGGAAATAAATAATCAATATAAATAAAAATGTATTAAATTATAAAAAATGATCATATTTCATGAACACAAACAAACATTCAAATTAGACTTGGATAAAAAAATTCCAATCTCAGCGTGATCTTTGGCCAGTGCGTCATAATTCGGGGTACGACGATATTCATGTTAGCAAACAATAATAAAATAACAATCACTGAGTCGAGATTTATATTCAGATTTTATTAATTTCATGTTTGACAACAATGGTTCATAGAATCGAACCAATTTTATTTAACATGCCCCAGTTTAATACACTAATACACATATCTATCGTGTGACATCTAGGAATATAAGTTAATTTGTTTTACTCAGTGTTTCTGATGTCGTGGTCGAATAGTGACGGGCGCACACAAACTGAGATGCGGGCAACGTTGCACCCGCGGACACGGGATTGGAAAATCCAGAGCTGTGGCATATTTGTGCTATATTATATTGTATTCACTGTAGTTCACATATAATTTGCAGTGCACCATGACATAAATTAATTTAGGAAGAATTGTTTCGTAATACAACAAATGTGTTTCCAGAGTGTGAATATTTGCTTCGATTTAGAAGACTTCGTACTGGTCGTCTGGCGGAGCGCGCTCAAATTAAAGCTACCAGCTTAGGCATGTGTGAGTTTAGTCTTCCTGAGGGCGGAATCTATCCCAGGAATGAGAAATGCGTAGACTCCATTTCACCACCCTGCACCACCCGTGAAGCTCGTCAAACTGACACCGCTCGTGCTACAGACGAGGCAGAACTTAGAAATTGTGGCATACTTATTTCCATGTTTCTATCGAACTAATAGAAATAATACTATTTTATACACTTTTCGTTTATTTGGTTTAATCAAAGATAAATTTAAAGAAAAAAACATTGTAGGGTCTGCATTTCGAGACTTTCATGCCACTGAGAAAAGTATCGCACGATCCTGCATGCAATAATGCCATCATTTGATGCGAGTCCCTAAAACAACTGTCTTTATTTAATTTTCTTTTGGTGATAGAAATATGAACCTACTTGGTTTTAAAATTTTACGAGTTAAAAATGCCACCATTACATGTTATACAGAAGGAAAAACAATGTAGTATATTACACTGAGGGCCATTTGCCGCAAAGTATTGGTAACATTATACCTGTTGGAATATTAACATTTTAACATAATTTATAGCCGTAAAAATTGTTGCTTGGGAAAATGTAGCACATAACTATTATATACATATATTTCATAAAATATTCTGTTGGTAAAACGGGAGCACGTCAAAATAAAACATAATGGGAAATTTCAAATGCGAAGAAGCAGTTTATTAATGTTAAATGGAAAGAATATGCACGTAAAATAATTGAACATAGGAAGTGAACAACGTGTAAGTTTAAATTTAAGTAAGAAAAGGAATTTGACCTGATGATCTCAGATATATTGAAGAACCATTTAAAATGAATCTAGTGTATTCATGGAGGGAATATAATTAAATTTTAAATAATAAATATACACTTCATATGGAAGTCAATTAATTTACTGATAACTGAAATTATTTAGTGCATTACGTTTGGTTTTCTATAACAAATTTTCGGGTCTGTTGTGAAACACCAATAAACTTATAATTTAAAAATTATATTCACGGTCGTAGAGCGTTTGAAGAAATCAATAAGTCGGCTTGAAATGATGTAATTATATAATCGTGCAATAACGGAATTTTCGAGTTTGAAAGCAGGTGGTTGTTGTGGTGGTAATACTCTCTGGAAGAAGCTTAGAAAGTTAATGACTTGTTTTCCACTGTGGAGCAACGATTTCAAAAGTTCTGCGAGTAACTCTCGTCTCCAAGTTTCTCGCAACAGCCGGTTGGTTCGAAGTTTCCAAGATGTTGGAAGGCATAACAAGCAAACAGCACACACTTGAGAAGTTTTATGAAACTAGTGAGGCTGGAGTTGGGATTTCTTTCGGCTCATTACACAATTTCTTCCGCGATTTTAGAAATAAATTGCTGAAATCTACATTAGCTTTTGGCAATAAGTTCAGTGATCTGGAATACTACTCAACGCACAGAAAGACTGTGCAAGGAGTAACGTGGGATTTGAGTTTAGAGATTATATAAAAAAATGAAAGTATCATGCTATTTAATATCACAATTAAATAGGCCTATAGATTGCCAGAAGGGAAGATTTGGCGAAATATCCAAATGGAACATTTAAACATGAAATTATCGATGAATTTCTGTATATTGGATCCATGATAACAAACAATAACACATTGAATGAGGAAATTGGTAGAAGACTCGTTTTAGCGAATAGAGCATATTATGGATTACAATGACTTCTTAACTCCAGAATGTTAACGCGAAAAACAAAAATTCAAATTTACAAAACATTAATAATACCTGTTTCATTGTATGCATCCGAAACATTGTAATTGACAAAACATAACGAGAATAGATTAATTGCAATTAATTGAGTGAAAATTTTTAAGAAGGACATTTGGATCAATTAATGATAATTGAGTGTGGAGGAGAAGGTTAAATTTTGAGATCTATGACCTGTATAAAGATATATGTTAAGATGGGCAGGCCACGTGGACGGATGGACCCAAATATCCCAGTAAAACGTATCTTCACAGAAAATCCAGTAGGAAGAAGGAAAGTGAGACGACCAAGGAAATTGTGTGGAAAGAGATGTGAAAAGTATCGGGGTCAGGAATTGGAATAATAAAGCAAACGACGGGAACCAATGGCATGACATTCGCAGGCAGATCAAGACTCGACCAGGGTGGTTGTGACAAAGATGAATGAATGGATTGTGGAAGGATTATGTACGATAGGCTTATAAAAAAATTATATTTATATGATTGCAAATCCTGTTGGTAGAATGCTGAATAGATTGTCTTAAACACTAAATTGATTTCGTCCTACAATAAAATAATGTATACGTAGAATAGTATAATAACATGAATGAAGATATACTCCAATTTAATAAAATATTACATGTAGTTGAGGCCTCAAATATATACCATTAAAATATCGGGGAATACTTTATATTGTGTCATTTTCGACGCAGTGAACATTTTAGTTATATCCTCTACATATTCAACGCAATTCAATGACTTGAAAGTATCCTTTTCTCTATCTCGCGCTAACAGACTGCGCCAGAACTACGATAAATAGGAAATCGAGAGTGACTGGTGCGTTGAGCTGGAATGGCTGATCATTAATAATGGAGGCATTGAAAATGTAACGCTTGGGGAGGCTTCACAAATTAATTTCATAGAATTTGGTTGACCCCGGTTGCAAGCAAGGAGCTACGTCGAGCGTGAAACGTTCTACTGGTAGAAGTCCGGGACTGTTTAGTTGTAATATCTCTGGTTAAAGGCGCATCTTCACTGAAAGCCCCGCTGTTTAGAAGAGAGGCACGTACTCGACGCGCACACAAACAGAACAGATGTACTTCACCACGATCCAAGAAGCACGTCCGAATTCTCATTCCGCAACCTTCCACGTGTGGAACTGACAAAGTCAGCCACCAAAGGACTACATCGCGGAAATTATGATTGCTGCAATATGACAAAACCACGCAATAAACTGTTCTGGAAATTAGAGCTCGATTACTCCTCGAATTTAGATATAGCATATTAATTGTAATGTACATGTGTTTACTAAATTATTAGGGGGTTATTTTATATCATTTTAAATTAAATAATTTTGTTGGATTAAATTTTCCGAGCTGTGAAGTCGTTGAATTTAGCTATCGGGCCTGGCCTCACAAATATTGTAGTGGCCTTTTGAGGGATTAAGAATCGCCACGGCTGGCCTGCAGTAATAAATTGCGTCGAGTAAATAAGCTTCGGACTCAACATTTTACACGTCTGAAAATTTCCCACAAAAAGTTCAGTAACCTCTAGAGCGCGAGGTTTCACTTTGAATGGAGACATGTGAACCCCGTATTGGTAACTCAAAAATGTAAAATAAATTCCTATTGGCTTAAATCGTGGATATTTCTCAAGGAGATGTGAAGATCGTAAGTTTTCGAGGTTAGTTGAAGAAGATTCAGGGGTTAGCTGTCGGGGAGTTGTGGAGAAGAGTGGTTATTGAATTGTCATGTTGTAACTGTGAAGCCATACATACGATCGAATTTGGGGATGACATTTCCTACGTCATCATATGACGTCATCCACAGGTCCAGATCCCGCTTTACAAACCTGCCGGGATCCACACTTGTCATCTGCCATTACGAAAATCGGTATTGTGACCAATTAATATTGAGGTATCAATGAACTCTTAGAATTTGGACACCTTAACGTCATTATAAACTGCGAGATCATAGAGATTAAAGATGTATTAATGATCAATTGACGGAACAGCATACATTATAAAAAATGTAAACGGTTACTTGGATGAAAACAAAAAGTATTAATCTATGACCAAAAAAATATGTTACGTATTTCAAGGCGGAAGTACTTAATAATTGAACAAATTAATGTGTGTACCTGGGTACACAATTTATATTTTTAACGATGGTCAAAGCACAAACACGTTCTTAGAAACTTGTGTCTTGTTCCAAAATCAGGTAATATGTCGTTCATTGCCAGTGGTATAATAGTACCAAAATGGATACAACTAGTTCAGCAATTTGTTTCTATAGTAACGATAGCAGGACGTGAAGAGAACAGACGTTCCATTTATAGCAGTGCCAACCGGGATCGCCGGACTTCCACGCTTTAGAGCTTCCGGTAGTCAAATTTCATAATATTCCTTAAGTACAGGGTGAGTCGAAAGTCGCAATACACCCTGTTATTTCAAAAACTGTGCAGGAATTTGGAAACCTCAATATTCCAGTTAGGGATGGGTGAGGTGGTCTGTCTTTTACGGTACGTACCGAACCAGGGCGCCATCAAGTCAATTTCTTTAAAAGGAAAGGTGGTCACGTGATATATCAAGTAACATCAGAATTTTCTGACAAGTTCATTCCTGTAAACAGATTCGAAGTAGCAGTTATGGTTCAAAAGTTACAACACATTTTGGTTGCAGGTAACTGAAGATGGCTTTGACCGAGGAGGAGAGAATTAAGGTCATTTTGATGTCTGGAGAACGAAGTATCCGTGTCACAGCTACAGATTTTAACAACCGGCACCCAGAAACACCTCGAATTCCACACAGTAACAGGGTGTACCACGACTTTTGGCCCATTCTGTAGAGTCGAATTACAAATTAACAAAAAAATGTACGGTGGAACAACCAGAAAATCTAACTTAATTCTTGTTAGATAGCTCTGCAAGACGGTCATAGGAAATATTTTAGGGTAAAATTAAATAAGAATTTAATTTCATAAGAGCGAAGGCCGAAAGTATGGTATGTATACGAAATAGTTCCGCTGCCACATGATCCTACGGGACAACTTGAGACGAAATTCCCTCGAAATTCGGCTCACCAAACGAATTCTTTCGGAGACAAGTCGGTGCAGGTACAAAAGGTGTCTCAACTGGACACGTTCATTCCTGCTCTCTTTAGTCGCCAATTTTCTGGCATCGTGAGACTAAGCATTCTCAAATGGACAACAGCAAGGACTTTTCGCCCAGATTATGTCACAAATTAACAATTAATTAAGCGTGGGCGAAATTAGATGAAGTACGTCGACAAATTATTGTGGGGAGTAACAAACGGACACAAATCGTATGAGGTTGATGTTGGGAGGATCAAGAATTCCAACGAAGAAATGAGAAACACATCTTAACTATGATAAGTCAAAAAAATAGTAAATAGTATCCTTTTTACGTTCCATTTTCATGTTTGCTCCTCCTGGCCATGTGCTTGTTAAAGTGTCAGATTATTTAATGGCCGTAATTTCACTCTCAATGGAATCTCATGCAATGCCAAGCTTCGTCGTAATTTCGAGAGCTGTAAATTAGCTTAGCCGCTTTCATTGAAAGAATCCGTCAATGGGATAAAGTAACGCCGTCACAACTTCATAGACTACTCTTCATAGATCGAAACACGTTTTCAGTGTGCAAACAACATTATATTCAATGTGGTGTGTTTTCTTTTCCAGTCACACGTGCTATCATTGTTAAAAAAAGACGCATCTACTACGATTCTTGTCTTGCCAAACGACTTCGGGAACCTTGAACTTCGTCCAAGCTCCCTGCAGATATCTTAAAACATTTGGCTTTCCGTGTGTAGCCTTACATTACGGATTTGATAAGATAAACAGTTCTAACTCGAGTGGCATAACTTCAGTTACACTGCACAATGCTAATAAAAAAAGGTACCTGGCAATGAAAACATACATTTGCAAACAATAACGCTATCCAGTCTTTTTGTGATAAAAATATTTATTAATTAGTGCAAAAAGAATTTAATCTGTGTACGTAATTTATAATTAGAATTCGAGAATAAAACAGCAGTTCGTTCTTGTAGATAAATTACAGTAAGCCATTCCGTGATCGTGCGACAGGATAAGCTCCAATATATCAGATAATCTGGGGAATATTCAGAATTGTGTCGTCTCATTTCTGAATCAAAACCATCACTGCCACAATTTTTACTGTGACTCAAACGTTATTTTCTCAGAATGCTAGTTCAGCGTAAGTATAAGTATAAAATCATATTCCATAAATCCTATAGAGAAGCACAAGCTTCAAGGATGTGGAACGAGTCAGAGATTTTACATAGGTTGCTTTATTAATATTAGAATATACTGTAACTATTCATTAATTTTTAACTTATAATAAGATTTTCTTAAGTTCTATACAGATAAATATTTTTACATCCTATACTCAAAAATTAGTGTTCTAATAATGTTCTTACATAATTATCTTTCATAATTATAAATATATACGCTATGATACATTCAGCTTCATAAATTCTTCAACAGAGTAGAAGGAGTGGCTTAGTAAGAACTTAGTTAGTTCATATTTGAACTTGTTTGGATTTATTTTTAATTGTTTAATGGAGGTGGGAAGTTTATTAAATATGCTAATAGCATTGTAATGTACACCCTTTTGTATTATGGTTAGAGACTTCCCTCCCTTGTGTAAATTGTTTTTACTTCTGGTATCAAAGTCATGTATTTCTGAGTTTAGTGTGAAGAGGTTACTGTTATTAATAACAAATAACATGAGTGATTGAATATGCTGGGAAGTGAGTGTCAGTATTCCAGTTTTCTTGAAAAGTCCCCTACAAGATGTTTTTGGTGAGACCTGACATAATATTCTAACAGCCTTTTTTTGAAGTGTAATTATTTTATCTTTCCCTGATGCATTGCCCCAGAATATTATACCATATGTCATTATAGAGTGGAAATATGCATAATAAACTAATTTTCTTATGTTAGGATCACTACAACTTGACATAATTCTAAGAGCAAAGGTTGCCGAGCCTAATTTTCGTAGGAGAATATTAATATGATCCTTCCAGTTTAACTTATTGTCCATGGATATACCTAAAAATTTTGTACATTCAACTTCAGTTATTTCACAATTATTTGTTGCTACTTTTATTGAGTTCGAATTGGCATTCTTTGTCTGAAACTGCATGAAGTGAGTTTTATCACAATTGACTGACAAGCCATTGGCTGAAAACCAGTCCAGACTATTTTGTTTATTTGTTACCAAAATACTAGTATCATCAGCAAAAAGTATAGTTTTCGAAGAAGAATTTATGGATCTAGAGATATGTCACATCCGAATCAAAAAAATAAAATAAAACTGCATCTGATGGTGGACTGTGAAAAAAGTATATAATTTAGACAACTCAACTGTAACAATATTAAATAAGAAAGCGATTTCATACCGTACGTTGAAAAAAAAATTGCTTTAACACGTAACTGGTAGGGTGGGGTCACATTGACCGCAGACTTTGATTTTTATAATTGGAGGTATGAATACATAATTAAATGGAAAAATGCGCTTAACCGCATAGTTAATTAACATACTCCTATAAAAATTTCACCTGGGATTTCTCTAGTTAATTTAAAAAATCTAAAAATGCAAATTATGATCAGAAAAATGAATGTCTAAAGCCAACTTAATCAACAAAAATTTAAAAATTTGTAGATATGGTCAGAATATTCAATAAATAGATACATATAAATTATACAATTTCTGAACAAAAGTTATTATTTTAACAACAAAACTGACAACGCTTTTTATATACAATCTTCAGAAATGTATTGTTGCGAAGTTACTGCACTAATATCCATTTATCTAAGACACTTCACACATCCTACTCTTTTTGATAATTTACTAGTAGACATAGTAGAAACTTAAATAAAGATTTTTTTTAAATGGAATGTGTCACATGACCCCACCTCAACAATTACGGGTTAAATATACATTTTAAAATTTAAAGTAACTTCTATACAGTGTTTATGGAGGTCATTTATAATCTAGACTTGGCTTCGTTTGTTGTAACGCTTGCCCAAAATCTCAATCGTTCCTCCATTAATTTTTCAGACGTCCCGAAGGTCAGCTACAGCAGTAAACAAGTACAGTCAATTGATTTTTCTGCCGATTCTTATTTACCTATGGTAATTATTTATATTATTCGTGCAAACACTACTTACACGTCACTTCGAAAGTAGGATCTACATCATCTGGAGTCCCACAGATTATTGCTCCTAACATTCATTAACGATTTACTAAATGGTATAAATTATAAGGTACAAAATTTTTACAGACACAGAAAACAAAACGGCTTACATACACTAACTACTTAGTGACATAAAAAATCAAAATTAATAATCATAAAGTAAGACGATACAATACGCCTGCATTATACTTGGGAACTGATGAGGAAATAGTGACATAGGAAACAAACTATAAAAACTATTCAGTTTTACAACCATGCAAATATAATTTCTTTATATGCAAATATAATTTCTTTATTCTTGCACAGTCTTTCTGTATATCCGAAAACTGTTATATCATCATTATTTTTAACGGTGGACATTTGCTACTTTTTTTATAAATGTAGGTGCTATTAATGTTGTTGTTGTAATCAGTCCTAATACTGGTCCGATGCAGCCCCTCATGCTAAACCATCCTGCGCAAGACTTTTCATTTCTACATAGCTACCACATAATGCTAATTTTACAAGACCCTCGTGTCTCAGAGCGTGGCCTATTAATCTATCCCTTCTCTTGGTCAAACGTCTTCCAAATTATATTTAAAGAATATAAAGTGACTTTCTGGTTTATTAATGTACAAGGAAATTATAAAGTCCATAAAATATTTTAAAAATCGGTATAACGTAATAAATGATGAGTGAAAGAGAACTTTCAAGGTTTTCTTGAAGGTTTACTGTATCATTATGTTATGTTTAGCCATTTACCAACAGATTTCTTGAAATGTTTCATGGGTTTTATAATTACTCCGTACAATTAACTTGACCAAGCAGAATTTTTTGTTATTTTAATTATACTTCCGAGGAAATCAAAGATTAATAAAAAATGCGATCAAGAATTGAACCGAAACGGATAATGGTCAAGAAATAGGGGTGAAAGAAGTGGAGTGTTCAATACGGGAAAAAGCACGATAGAAATCTAAACTAAATGAACAATGAAGACAAAACATAATAACCAAATCTCTAAATGACTTGGGGGAAGGGGGATAATATTATCGAAATTAAAACTCGTAATGACCAATTAGTGGCAAAGCAGAACTTGATTGTTGATAGGGGAGTTTTGTTTACGCATACCTCAATTTGATGGCTTCCCGTGAGTTAATGGGAGAAAAGAACGACTGTAAACGTATTTCCTTTCAGGCTGCTATTATTTCAGCACGTACGACGTAACAGTAATCTAGCTCTCGGAGGTCATTAAAACGTGACGCATTCGTTCGCTGCAGAAACATTCGTTAGGCACGTAAATAATCTGGACGATTAAGTAGCTTGGAGTCTTTAGACAAATGAGGTGCTCATGTATCGTGATAGTCAAGGCGGAAAAGAGCCTTACTCAGAAGCAAATTTAACCAGAATTGAGGAAGAACCTGATAAAGTGCTTCTACATCGGTACGGTCCTTAAACATTAAGAAAGGGGCATAACAAATACCTGGAAACATTCGAAAAGTAGCGCAGGAGAAAAATTGAAAACATAAAGCGGAAAGAAATAGTATGTGATGAAAATGTACTAGAATGTGTGAGAAGAGATCCATCTAGACTTCCGATTTTTTAAAAAAGGCAAACTGAAACAGAAACATCAAGAGGAGAAATTGTTTACTGCACAGAAGAAAGAGTGCATCTGCTAGACAACTTGAACGAAGCTCTAGGTGGAGAAGAGAATTTACAGGCCAAGACCAAGGACCAGCCTACTCCTGATACAGTAAATAAATTCTAATGGTTAATTTATTAACAGCGGTTTGGTTTAAAATCCGAGCTCATGAGAACGACGCCCAACTTGATTTGCGTGCTGAAAAATACAGAAGCTGTAGTTCACGTAATTTCACACAGGTTCTGTTTACTTTTCCTCTAATTAAGGTGGAAGGTTTCGTGAATGTATCAAGTCTTGCCGTAGCGTTCCTGGGAGCGAGTTGTAACTTTCTCCAGTATCACAAGACCTTCCTTCCCTTTTCAAATACCATCCATCTCGTGTTCCCGTTATAAACTTGCTTTCCGTCGAGACATAATCGAAAGTCAGTGTCAAGTCTGTGATAAAAGTAGACAAGCCGCCTGGTGAAAGCGAATGCAACCTTCACACAACTAATTATATTTGCATTGGGTTGAAATCTTGGTAATGAATACGATTAAATTCGATGGAATAATTAAACGGGTAAAGAGCGCCTCAGATATGTGAATTAAAAGTATACCGCGAAAAATAAGTAAGACATTGCTGATAATTGTTGTTACGGCTCTTGAAGATACGTTTTACTATGCAATGTTCATTTTTATCATTACTTAACACACTTCCTCCATTTCACGGACGATGGAATACCCTCATAAAACAACTTTACAAATTCATGATCATTCGGTAACTTAATTTGGAACAATTGCCTTTCTGGCGCACAGCTGAATTGGCTCTACGTGTGTGGACTCTGTTGATCTGGTGAAGGGCTCAACCCGAAGACGAGGTTCTTTACGCAGCTTCTTTCATCACAAAGCTATTTTGGACTTCCCTTACTAATCAAGCCGAATAAATATATTACAGCGATATCCACTCCAGAAACGACCGCTATATTTCTGGTTATTCGTGAATTTACCAAATAAAAGATCGCAAATAGTTTATACTTTTCCATTTAATTTGTTACATAATAGTGGTTATTATTAACCATGTGTCCGATTCACCTACCAATACATCTCATACAAAAGACCAGCGGTGGCCAAACCGTGGCGCTTTGGACGATTAAAAGTGGCGCATTGCATCCTTGGGCCTGTTTATATTTCGGACAAGTCCCTTTACATTGTAAAAACGTAATTAGACATATACTATAAATAAATGCAATGAATGGCCAAAAGTCGGAAATAGAATAATTTAATAACAGTTCTCCTGGCAAACAGAGAGAACAGACGCCTCCAAGTTCCAAGCTGATCTCGCTCTCAGTGCCAACGACTGTAGTCCAGAGTTATCTTCACCAAACCAGACACTCTGTCAGCTATAGCAGCATCATGAAGCTATCTCCCTCTCGTGCAGTAACATCGTTCTTGACTTTTGTAAATTGACGATTCATTAAACTGGAGTATATCAATTAATTTAACTGCGTCAAAGTTATTCCTTTTCGTCCCCTTATCGTAGCAGATTTTATCCTCAAATCTATTTACCAAACCCTAACCATGAACAAGACGCTATAAAATGTTCTCATATGGCGCATCTGAACTCGTCTGTCAAAAAAATGGCGCTTGGTATGCAAAAGGTTGACAACCTCTGCAATAGACTAAAATGATTACTTGGACATAATTAAATTGCAATTGTATCAACCCTTATCAGGTAGATTATGCCGTGTATTTGTGTTACAGTGTTCATCTGTATCTTACATTACAATGGCCGTTATTCGGATGTTTGTAATTATCATGCAGTGATTACGGTCGTAAGATCAATCTTCGTAAGTTTTGTAAAACGATTACAATTGTGTGAAGACTTGCGACTGGGACATTATTCGTGATTGGAGTATAGTTGATTTCTTTATCTGTATCTCCACTGTCATCATTTCTTTACTATATAAAGAGAACTGGCCTCGTGTAATTGTCGAGAGACATTTAGAGGTTATGTTCCGAGTAGACGTAAGATTCAGGCTGTCTGATAAGTTAAGATTAGTTAAAAATTTATTAAATGGGTAACCTGAATTTTCAAATTGTTTATCCGAGTAATATTTTTTTTAAATAAAATTTATTTTACATTTCTAATAAATGTGATATTTTTGAGACATAAATTTATGCCACACCCAGCCACTAATCAAAGACTCTCCGACCAGTTCTTAGTTACGAGAAAAAAAGGTTTAACACTTCTGTTAACAATTTTATACTACAATTGACCAACTGTTATGTTCGAAAATCTTATTGCTTATCGATCGCCGTTATAATTTTTACAATTTATTTACGTGGATGAATTTTGGTGACTGGGACTCATGCACTGGGAACAATACAGAATAGTAGGAAAAACAGCGAAAGTAATAACCGAGGAAAATTATGCAAGACGTGGATGGCGCGAATATGCAGAGATGAAGAAGTTGGAGCACAATAGGACGAGTTGGAAGGACCACGGCGATCCAGCCACAGTGTGGATTACTTTGAAAGGGATGATAGGGGGAACAGAAGAGCCCACGTTCCACGATAACGTAATGCCTACCTAATGGTGCAAATATGAAGTGTTGAGAGTTTTTTTCGACTGAGCGTAGTCCCTTTCTAATCAAGTAAGTACGAGCTGGTGAGAGGAGAGCCTGCAATTACTGAAATGCGAGAGCGGGAGTGACGTGTCACGGATGCTGGCTCCAGAGGGGAACACAGTTCCCACGGGACTCTTCTTCCCAAGCCACGTGCCAACTGTCAACGCGAAACAACATAGACACATTTCTGCACATAGGAGCCCAAATATTCCATTGCAATAATTTACAAACTCTTACGAACGTCTCATCATTACCAAAATATACGCTATGAAAAATTTCGCAACATCCATAATTACCCATCCTCGTTTTATAATATTTATTTAAGAAAAGTTTTATAGCAGATTTCACGAAAAGTTTAGTACCAGATTTGACTACCCTATTGTAAAATCTGACTAATTGCCAATAATTAATTAATACAGACGTTTCACTTAGATCTAATGCTGTTGTTGTGGATTTCAGTCCTAATACTGGTATGACGCAACCCTCTATTCTAACCTATCCTGCGTATGCCTTTTATTTCTACCTACCTACCACAACCCACATCCTCCATAATCTGCTTAGCGCATTTCATTCTTAAACTCCCTCTTCTGTTCCTACCCACACACTACCCTCTAATGCTAATTTTACAAGACCCTCATGTCTCAAAGCGTGGCCTATTAATCTAAATCTCTTGGTCAAAGTCTTCCAATAGTTCTAATTGATCTAACATTACTAATAAATATGATGATCTAACGGTTTTTAGACTTTTAATCGAATAAGATACTCGAATGTCGTTTTAATTACTTACTCCGTTACCTTAACCCGAAGTCTGGCAACTATTATACCCGAAACCTCATTCTAACAATTACACTATGAAAGTTAGATATTTATTAAAACAAAATTACAATTTTGTACCAAATTACTTTATTGGTTCAGCCTCGACCCAATGGAAAAACAGAACAATAAACAGTTAATATAAAACATAATTTATTGGTCAAGATGATCGCAGCACGGAACTGAGGTCAAAGCTGTGGAGGCTACGGTTACAATTCCCATATCACGGAATAAAGTAATTAAAGAACACTTTGCATCAATAACGAAGGCTAAGACTAGTTTGAAGGATATAAATGCAGAAATGAGGAAGAATGTAAAAGAACTTGGATTCCGATACGTCAACGAGTTTACTCTTTTGTCAATAAAAACAAAACGAAGAAACAAAAAAGACCTACATAAACGCATATATATTAGATGTAAAGGATTTAACAGTTTTAGCAACTACGTTAGAAAAAATGGAGGATCACATTATCGTAAAAAGCAACAATTACACTATAGATACACTCATATTTTGGAAACGTAGAGATGTAGGTAAGACGTGATCATCAATGGTTAAGCAAGTTAGAATTCAGAGAATTAGAAAGTAAAAGCGGTAAGTCTATAAATCTTTCAATTGAGCAACAGGTAAAGTTGCTGAGGTCAAGTGAATCACTTTAGAAGTTGTTGGACGGAATGGAAGGACCGCGGCAATCCAGTCACAGTGTGGATTACTTTGAAAAGGGTGATAGGGGGAACAGAAGAGCCCACGTTCCACGATAACGTAATGTCTACCGAACAAGAAAGCACATTAAAAAAAAGCTGGAGAATGTGGACAATACGATAACATCGACGTAAAAGATGCTGGGTAAATTAACAAAATTAGTGGCAACAATAAACAGTGGCAATGGCGAAATGAGAGATTAGTAGTTTTGTAGAAGAAAATATACCTGGAAGTTTAATTATTCCAGAGAAACAACTTTATGAATACGAGGTTCATTTCTCTTTTCTGCAACGCTGATCCCTTTTCGAATAGGATTTTCAAACATCGCGTTAAATATATGTTAACATGGACGGAATCGGACATTACTAAAAGCTGCGCAGTATATTTTACTCGCTCTTAGAGAGCTTTAACTTGTCTCCGCTTAAACAGGCGACAGTATGACTTTACGATTCAGTGTCGCGTCGGCGGTAACGACCATTAACCCTTTAAGGTGAAGGAAGTAAAACTCGAGGACCCTCCCATGACTGTTTATAGGACGTGAGTTCCTTTGAGTGGGAAGTCGCTGGACCGCGTAAAATCTTTTTCATCTCGCAGAGAATGGAAGAAAAGCAGTTACGGGCGCCCACCCAGGATTTGCATGGAAAGGTTACTTAGAATCCACCACCACAAAGGTCGTTCTCCCGAATGACCGAGGACGTGACTACTTATATATCATCAACGTCTGTGGACAAACCCCAATCTCGACCTTCGGCCGGAACTGATTAGAGGACCTGATGACAGACTGACCCAACAGGATCCGCACTTGCAGTCGCAAGGAATCAAAAAGAAAAACTACCAGCGTCACGCTTCTGGGCCAACATTGTGGATCGGAGAATCATTTGGAAAAGAATACCAATGTAAAAAGGAAATTTAAATAAAAATCCTGATTTATTACTACACAGCTTTCTTCTGTGCCCTGAATTAGAACATTAAACAATTTAATTAAAAAATGACAAGAACAAATGATTGAGAAATGCAATTGTTAGTAGCTATATTTTTAATGATAAATGTAAAACAGCAAATGCCAACAACGTCTTGTGAAAAACAGTGTTTCATAAAGAAACGTTTCATTTCAAAACTCAATTTTCCCTCCGTTGGAGACTGAATAAAACGATACATTTACCAGCAAGATGGGGGCTTCCCGGAGCCTGTACATGCTAGAGTTTTTAAATAATATATTTCCTGGACGATGGAACGACCGTACTGGACAAAATTATTCAACCTTACGACACTGACCGCCAAGACCTCGCTGCATTTGAAATTTTTCTTATGGTCACTTTATGTGCATCCATTTCGAGCAACAAGGATCGAACTGAGGTGCCGCATAACAACAGTAGTGGAAGAAGCAACTCAAGACAAGCCGGCTAGAGTGGGTGAGAATTGGAATCATCTCAAGGGGGACATATTGAGCATCTTTGAACGGTTTTATAAAAGAAACTTAACGCGTGTTCCTTTACTACAAAAATAACATTAATTTCATATGTTCATTATTCTGTAAAATATATACAAGCAAATCGGATGATTCTTTATCAAATAGCGGGTACTATTCTCAGCGCTCGATTCAATTATATAATTTTTCCTATGTATGTTTTACTGTTCTTACTAAAATAAACTAGTTTCACTGAAGGGCGAACTTAAAATTCATATATCTTCCAAAATATCGACAGCCATGCTACTTTCGTGAAATGTTACCTTTAAAATGATAAAAATGCGATTCAGGTGGTGATACTCGTTTTCAGTTTTGATTTTCCCCTTTCCTCAATAGTTTCAAAAGTATCTAACATGTATAAATTAATATTGTATTTCTAAAAAAATAATTCTTGAATGCCCATTCTTTAATGACAATTTTTGGTCTAAACAATTGGGTCGGTCGTACAAAAATTTTGTGACGTTTTGACCTCTGAGCGTGCTACGTTTTCAATAATGATAATTCTCTATTTTCGAATCTACAGTCCTTTTTCCAGATACTAGATATTCCGATATTCTCACGGACGACATATTGGCAGTCGCTCACGCCATCTAACGGCAACCAGGTTTTTATCCATGCTCGAGTTTGTGGAGATTGGCTGCTATCAGAGCAAACGTGTCTCCAATCCACATTTAACCTTCCCTCATTGTTTCTGTTCTGGAAATCGGGAAGTTAAATCAGAGTCGTCTGGGCTCCAGTCCAACGTGTCAAGAATAAAGTGCGACGTCGGATCACGGGAACAAAACATTTAAATGCATTCTAAACGGCTTTTCCTAAAACGGAAGATAGAGTGAGATCGATTCACACGACTGCATCCTTGTTAGCAAATTATCCATTTCATTACAAAAATTATCAAATACATACAATATATTTTTATATGACAATAACGGTGATTTCTGATTTGTTTACGGAATTTAATGTCTTGGTATTAGTTTCAAGTATATAATTAGTAATAAGCAAAAAGACAGCCAATAAGTCTACATATAAATTAATTACTATTTAATTAACATAAATACGACGTTTCGTCTCCCTTTTAGACTTCCTCAGGCATAAAATCACGTGTAAATACATCAAAAGTTTTAATAATCTTTTCGCTTGAGAGAGTCAAGAAGTAAATGACATAAATTGCTAAATTTATTCTAAAAATTACAAAAACATTAATTTTTATTATATTGAAAAATATGCTTCATATTTTAACGACTTTTATATGTATTCAAAATTAATATTGATTTTATAATTTTTTGAAGATGTCCACAAAAGTAGGATGAAACGTTGTATTTATATTAATTAAGTACGAACTAATTAAATTTATTTGCTGACTTATTTGACCCTGCTTTTATTTTTTATTTAATGAAGAAATTACCATACTTCGTATAATTTGCATTTTAGTTCCAATGAAGGATTCGGATTCTAAAATCGTTTTCAAATTGATATACATGTACGGAATGAAGTAATTATTTATAATCAAATGCAATAAGTACATCACATTAATGTTTCTTTAGACCAAATTGTACTTTTTGGCCTGTGTATAATAACAAAAAACAAAGATTCTGTTTAATATTGAAGAATTGATACGGATTATTCCTTATATAACCATACTTCTTTAATGTCGTTTCATCAACTGTTTTTTGGGGGATAACATGCTACATGAGGGTGATCCTGAAACAGGCAATCGAAAAGGGGGGATGTGAAAGACAGATCATGGTAGCCAGGGGTTGACTAGAGACCCCAGGATATAATTTAAGAAACCTACCCTAGAAACCTTGCATCAGGTAGGTCGAACTTTTCGGTACTATTCTCACGCCGTTCCCAATGACGGGAGATGAGTTTGCTGTGAGGTCGCAGTATTTCCTTCTCCATGTCTTCTCCAGTTTTAGGAGGTAGTATGTATGCCCAAGATATTCGACCCCAGTACATAGACCTCCTAAAATATGAAGCTGATTCTGCATGTTGAGCCTTGGGGGGAAAAAAGAGTACGAGGCATCCCCAAAGATAAGCCCCGCACCCAATCTGTAGAGAAAGCTCCCACAGGCCTATCTGTCTTCCCTTACACCAACTAAATGAGAAAAGAGATTTTTCATGGAATCTGTTTATCGAATGCAAGAGGCTTTTGATTGGCTTTCGGCTACTGACGTGTACATGGGCAGACTCTGATTGGTCAAAAACCTACGTTTCTTTCTCTAGAGCGATTTACTTCACATAATCAGGTGTCGAAATATTACCCGTCATATAAGAACTTCAATAAATAAGCATTTTGAATTCATGTGATACGTTTTGAGTGAAGGCACGATGATATATAAACACTTTAGAACTTCACCAGTAGTGTGATTCTATAGAGATGTAGTGGAAATATACAGCAAAGCGAGCATAACTGACCACCGCTAATCCCCCATCACGCACGCGAATCCTAGGTCAACGTTTGTCGTTAACGGGAGTGAGCAGCTGGAGAAGGAAGTGGCTGGCGGCTGAGGCTTCAAGGAACTGACGACGAAACCAGTTCTCGGCTCACCTCTCACCTCCAGCACAAGGACGCCGACGCACGGGAGAAATCTGCCAGCATATGCACCAGTCTGTTACAGCAAACGATTACAATATGGCTCTGGAAGCAGCATTGGAGCACTGAAAAGGAGGAGGACGGCGTGACGCAGCGAAAATACAATTCAGGTTAAGACGAGAACGGGAAAAGCAAGATCAGAAAGATCAGATCTGCGATGGCACACCTTGGCTTATTGCCAGTATAAGATGCCCCAACAAGTGAAGATTATTAATCCTATCTCTCTGTAACACGGCGACCGAGTCACGGTAAGACAAGGGCATTACGTTGCGAAGCAAAATGGGAAAATAAAACGTGGAAAGAAGCATATCGAGAAACTGAAACACATAGTCCAAATCAGAGCTGAACCCCAATAAGAAGTAGGTAAATACTCATCTTTAAAATAAATGAGTATGGGAAACTTCTTGCAACATTCAGCAGAATTCTCCTCAACAAAGTACGTTTAATAATACATAGATTTTAACAGTAGACAAGATAATCTATTTTTAAAATAATTTATAAATAAGGCGGAAATAAACAATAAAAACTATAATTAATCAATTTGAGTCAACTCAACGTATTTTTTTGCCTGGAGGTACAATTTTATAGCCAACGTAATGGTAGAAAAATGTCCTTGGTTTGATTAAACTGATTGATTATATGACTAAATTAAATAATTTAACTATAAGTTTTTTTGGGAAAAAGCTACAAGAGGGTGATTTTGAAACCGGTAACTCCTCTTTAATAGTATAGGAAGGACAATTAAAAGGGGAGATGTGGGAGGTACAGCAGAGTAGCCAAGGGTTGACTAGGGCCGCCAGGCTATAGTTTAAGGATCTAAAGAGATGCAGGGAAACACCTAGAAAGACAATGTAAAAAATTGGACTAGAAAAGGGAAAGGTCCGACGAGCGTTTCTTTCCTGGCAATACTCCCAGATATATTACCAGAAGTTGTAATACAGGTATCCTCCATAGTTTCGCGGAACTCGATTGCAAATCTGTTAATTTTTCCTCGCAGGTCTTCTACGAAGCACAACAGAACTTTAAGGATTACGAACACCTGGCAGACTTGGACATCGTTACTAGTGAAAGTCCGCGTTCTACAGATAATAAATGCTCAGGCACAACTACGTGAATTTATTAACTACATCATTTGATTTATTAAATTCGAAAAAAAATAGTTTAAGATTAAAAATTTAACGACATAGAATGCATTTGTAATTTTACCGATCGAATTTATCACTTTGTTACTCAAACAACTGGAATATGTACAACGATTAATATAGCATAAATAATATAAGGATAATATGCATCTTATTCTACCCTCCTTTTGTTACCTTTTTATATTACAGCAAACCCAACGTATTGCTCATTCCAATTCTATAACGAGATCGAAACTAAATAAATAGATTTGACAATTTTTTAATTTCATATTTATTATTCATACAAAAATCTTCTATCTTTACTATTATCAGTTAGTACAATAATTGTTCTAGTACATACAATATTAAATTAAAAAATTTACAAAATAAATCTCGTAATGATTTAAGGCTCGAATATGACGCTTATATCTACAAAACAATGGCAGCTTATGTAAATCTTTCAATATGAGTTTTAAATGTACAAGCGAAATTACAATATGGGACTCGTAATTTACAAACTACAAGATTCGCAAGACCAAATCGGCTTTCTTATTTCTATAAAGCGTATAACATAAATTGTTGAAATGGTAATTATGAAATAAATTAAGATGCAATTGCTACTTATATTCACTATATATATATATATATATGTATATTTTATACGTCATACAGGAATATATATATTATATTTATACATATTCCTGTATGACATAAGGAATATGCAAATCATTACAAGAAGGCTAAAGAGAAACATTTGCTGGATTGTGAACAAAATAAAAGTTTCTCGCACCACAGAAGTCTCGGGTTCGAATCCTGACATGGGCTTTGAAGAATGTGTTGTTTTAGAAACCATACTACGATACCCCTATATGGATATAAGATCCCTTAATCGCACACGGTCGCTAATAACCTATCAGTTGGTGCGACCATAAATTTTTTAAAGAAAGTTTATCAATAAACGAATGTAGTGATCCATATTCCAGTAAGACAATAGATGGGAATAGTGAAACATAATAAAAATTGAAAACGGCAGTGAGGAAACGATAATTCCAGAGATACGAAAGCAGGACAAGAAACCTGAATCCAGAATTGAGGAAAAAGTGGAAGAGGACTTCATATGGATCAGAAAAATGGGTAGGACAAGGTGGAGAAGGAAATTTACAGACAAAGTCCAAGGACATGCATGTAGGGCGAACGCTGAAGGAAAAGATTTTAATTGGAAACCATCACATCTTAGGAACTGGAGAAGGGGGCTACCATTTGATATGCGACAGCAAGACAGAAAACTAAATTAAATAAACTAAAGTAGAGTACGATTGATAGAATTGAGTTAACAGAACTGAAATTCAATAAAAGTAATGTAACTCATAACTCTAAACAACAGACACATACAGAAGATGACAAAACGCAAGTACGTGCCCATCCTTTTTCTTTTTGTAGATATGGCTGTTTTGTTTGTGGCATGGAGGGTTGCATCAAACGAGTCTGTATACCACAAACAACGACAACAACAAATCCTGGAACAGTACTTGCAAATGAACAAAACTGTCTATTTCATTCTCAAATTTTAAATTAATTATACATTTATCTTTCTTATAACAAAAACAGTTTTTCCGTGCATTTATTTTACTTTGTTGTGTAACGAACGGTTATGTATTCTGTCTATGATTATCCGCTTTATGACTGTCAACAGTTGAAGGATTATTTATATAACTTTTTACTGTATTAACTTCTTTCTACGCCATTAAATGTAGCAGGCCCATATTAATAACGACCCTGTCGCATTTCCAAGACTTCTTACGAACATCACATTGTCTACGATTGGCAAGGAGCGACCTCGTTCTTTGAATTTCGCGATATTTAGATTATTAATATTCCTGAATTTATTAATGTACTGTAATGATAAGCACAACTACGTGCGGTATTTGGCGGTACGGAATCAAAGGCAAGCTGCGATGGGGAAGGTTAGAGACAGGGGTAATAAAACCGACACGAAGGCACGAGATGGTGAGCAAATATGGTGTATTTCTCCAAACACGTTGGTGGAAAGGGGCAAACGGCTCCTTCCAGAGTGGACAAATAATAACTTTTATTGGACAATATCGGGCCCCACCACCAACGGAATATGAAATAAAGAAGTGAGGAAAAGTTATTAAAGTCTCAAGAAAGCTGGATTTTAGGACATTAAGGAGGTTAAGATAGGACATTAAGACGGTTAAGATTGAACATTAAGAACGTAGAGTTTATGATTGGCATTACGATTAAGAGCAGAGAACATTTAAATAACGGAAGGAAGGCGTGATCCAGTCCGGGGTTATTAAGTGCTCTTCATTGTAAGTCAACGCGGAAGTCCATATGGGCCCAGAGACAAATTTCCGGGCAATCTGAGACGACACGGTAAATAACACTGTTTGTAACCTTTTGCAGATTTTCCTTGTACTGGAAATTCCTAATAGAATTTGTGCTAGTGACTCTGCTTTATGGAAAGGCCCCCGTTACACGACCGTTAGTTTAGAGCTCTTGTATTTAGTTATAATTCATGTATCTAGTTCATACGAAATTTAATTTGTGTAAATATTGTAAATATATAGGGTTTATCGTAAAAAAGCGGCTATGTAAATTAAAAATTTATTCAATTAATGTATGTTGCCATAAATAATTGTTAAAACCAATATTCACATATTTATAAAATTCTTTCATTTATTTATTACAGTACCATAGCGCCTATACCGATGACAAGTGTACGAGATAAATTATTACTAATCTGAAAATAAATATATATTGACAGGGTGTAACAAAACACAATTTCAGGAATGGATTCCTCATATTGAGAAAAGAAAAAAGTTACCCGCCATGTACTACCTCTCCTTGCACGCAATGTTGCAGACTGTCAGACAGTACGCACTACACCAGACATTATTAATCAAGTTTGAAACTCAACGCGAAGAAGGGCTGCTGACTGTACTCATTCAAACCGAGGTCCCTTTGAACATTTTATCTGATATGTGAATAGAGCGCTCAAACTAGTCATACAAACCTATCAGATACGGCTAACGAACTTAGACATAACGCGTTATGATTTGCGGGTGCTCACAAGTATTCAGGTCAACATCAATTTTATTCATAACATGTTTCCTCGTGTAACAATTGTAACTAGTGTCTTGCATTTTAGTCTAGATAACAAGGCATTCACATTCGCTGACTTTCAAAAAAGTTCGGATAACTCTGTAGTTACGTATTTCGGGACCCATGTTGCCTTACACTTTTTTCTTCTGGTAATGTGAGGAAACCAATCCTGAAGTTTGCTGTCGAGTTTTGTTACATCCTGTGTAGATATAGAAAAACTAATGACTGGCAAAAATTGCTAGTAAATGTGCTCTTTTCACTCTGTGCACTTTCGCTATCACTGCTATTTGTTTACATATACTCTCAACCCGAGTCCATTAAGAAAGAGGAAACTCGTCAAAAAATGTTGTAGGTAATTTATTGAAATCTTTAAAGAAGAAAACTTTCCAAAGTGTTTTTTTTCCTTGTCGAGAATATTTTTAAACTATACCGAAAGCAATTTAGATCTTCTACACATAAAAGGATAAGTATATTTTATGTGTCGCATTTTTACGGTTTTGTCACACTTTTGTAGCATAGAGTGAGGCTGGATAATGTTACATTATTTCGGAGTGCAGTGGTGAAGGTATGACTTTCCAACGGGACCACAATGTAATGTAGGTGTTATAAACACATCTGTCAACAAGTGTCCGAGTTGGTAGAGACTGTGGCCTCGTTCGATAGTTTGCTTGTCTGCAGACTCCAGCATGTGGACCGGTCAGCTGGTTTCCCGCAAGAAAGGCAAAGCCGTTTGGAAAGGCGAGTGAAAGGCTGCATTCAATTGTATCACAGTCCTCAGCAAATCACGCAGCGTCTTATTAAGCAAAACATGTGCGGCCGACCTCGTGAAATCGCTATTGTTGCCATCAGTTCTCCCGTCCATGCACTTTTCCCGGACGTGCAGTGACGAACAACTCCGTCGCGAAAAGTACGCCTTCGGAAAACTACGAACTCGCCTTCATATTTGCATGCCAATTAAAGCTCAAACGCTAATATACCACTTCTCGGTTGTTGGCAGTTTGTTAAAAAAATAATGTACGTATGCATATTACTATTACTGTGACGAGATTAACTTTTAAAATGTTAAAATGGAAAGATTTAAAAGTATTTATTTACAAATGATTTCATTAATGTAAAATATTTACAAAATAAATTAAGGAAACGAGTGGGCGGTTCGAGAAACAGTCAGATCTCTAAATCTCAGATTAAATCATTGACAAGAAACCCTCCTAGACGCGTCAATGATTGAGAAACTTAGAAACTTTTCTGAATCTATCGCATGGGTGAATCAGCAAACCCTCGTCTAGCCGATCGTCTCTGTATTTTCGTTGGAGGAATAAAGTCCGTACCTGAAGTCAACGCGCAGAAGAATATTAGTTTCACAACACAACGGCTGTGCGAAAAGTAAGGAGTGTATCGACCTTTTCGATTATCCTCCTGGATCACGAAATGGCATCCGTCGAGCTAGCCATATGTTAACCAGAATTTTAAAATTTCTGCAGCTACCTGGATCCCACGTACTCGCACCTCGGGTGCCTATTACACTCACACTGCAGGAATCAGTACTCCGACAAAAAAGCGTCGATGGCAATAACATTTCAACATGTTAAGTTCTAATAAAATTAAATGAAATTACATGTTGTTGAAGTACTCAGTCCTTAGACTGGTCTGATGCAGCACTCCATGTTGAGCTCTTCTGCACAAGCCTTTCACATTTCTACATAAGTACAACATCCTCCTAATCTACTTAACGTATTCCATCCTTGTCACCCTCTTCTGTTCTTACCCCACACATTTCTCTCTAATGCTAAATTTACAAGACCCTGACGCTTAAAAACATGGCCTATTTAATCTAACCATTCTCTTGGTCAACGTCCTCCATATTGTTTTGTCTTCTCTTATTCTGCTTAAACCTTTACACTCTATCCACCCAACTGAGTTTCAGCATTCTTCTATAACACCAAATTATTTTCCCTTCTGCAAATCTACCGTTCACATTTCGCAACCATATAAAGCCACATTCCATACAAATATTTCTAGTAATGATTTCCTACTATTTATACTTATATTAGCAGTAAGTAGATTTTCCTTTTTTTTCGAAAGCTTTCCTTGCCTGTGCTATCCTTTTCCAGTTATTAATCTGCCCAAGTAGCAGAATGAAGGCAGAGAAAGGTAGCTAAGAGTTGACTGGGGCCCCCAGGCTATAGTGTAAGGATCCTACCCGGTGTTTCACCTAAATGTGATGCAGGGAAAACCCTAGAAAACCTGCATCTGGTAGGTCGGACTAGTGGGTACTACTCCTACGCCCTTCTGATGACGGGAGACTAGATTGTTGTGGGAACGCAACAAACCCACCTTGATTAGTATTGAGGGGCAGTTGGCCGACTGGTCCAATGGGATCAGTGAACAACTATTACCGTATGCCTATAGTCTTTCACCCCCGTACATACACCTCTCAAACTGCCCAAGGTCGTATCAGCTTGCAGGAGTCTTAAATTAATTACCTTGGCCACGGACCAAGGGGGAGGGGGGAAGAGGAAAATCAGGAAGGATGAAGTCAGCCCCGACGGACTTACCAGAACTGGCTCTCACTCATTTCCCAATGATCTCCAATCCCACAGCTCTAGAATACCATATTAACTATCTCCCAATTTATATATTCAACGGCATAGTTTCACCGAGAGGTAGAAATAAAGAAATATCGAAAGTGAGAAAAAAGAAAGAAAGATAGAGAAATAGAAGGAGCAAACCATTCATAAAGGTATTCAATGCAAAATGAAAGTGTAAGTAGTAAGCGAGTGATGAGTTTGAACTTAACTCTTGAGAAATAATAAAAAATTATATCACACAATTTAAACAATAGCCATAGCTGAGAGAACGAGCGCATAGAAAAATTAATTTTAATTCAACTGTTTTGTCTTTCCTTAATGACTTCAGAAAGGGAGTCCTTAGAGAGCGATGGAAACTTCCGTTTGGCTTCACAGTTACCTTAACATTTAGAAGAAGAAATATAAATTAAAGGTAAACGAAGCCATCTGTAACAAAAATACCGTTTTTCCCAGCTAATTTCGTAGAAGAATCTCGTAAAAGAGATCGGGACCTTTTCACGGTTAAGGTTTGGCATAGTGACATTAATTTTTCTGCAACATATTATTTTTGTCTGCAAGGAAAGTGTAACGATTGCAGATGACGAGGTGCGGTCAGCTTCACGGTCCAGCGCTGGAGAGAAATTAACCTTGCGCAATCGTGACCAGATCCAGACCCAGAGTCCGGAACCGCCTACAATCGCCATGACATAAGGTCTCAGCCCGAATAAAATACGAAATAAACGAGGGTGGAGAACCAAGGCTGAAGGGAGGTGGTCTCCAACTTAACGATCTTACCTAGCAATTTTAATTGGCGCTTATGAAACAAAGCCATTATTACAGGCTTTGATTTCCCTCGTATACCTAGAACACGGATTTAGGTTTAATCGGAACTAGTTTCCGACTTCGGTGTTGTATTTTATATTTTTTTATGTCACATCATCAGGTAAGCGTTCTACTTTACCAGTTTGTCTTGGTTGTAAGAGTTACTCGTTCTGGGAACACAAAGATTCACACAAATACCCAAGCCCTTGCCGGGAATCGAACCCGGAACCTCTATGGTACGAGGCAGTGACGCTAGCCACTAGACCACACAGGCCGGCGGTTGTATTTATTTACAGAGGAAAGACGTTAATGTAAAAAAATGGACTAGAAGAGGAAAGGTCCGACGAGCGTTTCTCTCCTGGCAATACTCCCAGATATATTCTCAGAAGTTGTAATACAGGTATCCTCCATAGTTTCGCGGAACTCGATCGCAAATCTGTTAATTTTTCCTCACAGGTCTTCTACGAAGCACAACACAACTTTAAGGATTACGAACACCTGCCACACTTCGACATCGTTACTAGTGAAAGTCCGCGTTCTACAGATAATAAATGCTCAGGCACAACAACGTGAATTTATTGATTAACTACATCATTTGATCATTTAAATTCGAAAATAATAGTTTAAGATTAAAAATTTAACGACATAGAATGCATTTGTAATTTTACCTATCAAATTTATCACTTTGTTACTCAAACAACTGGAATATGTACAACGATTAATATAGCATAAATAATATAAGGATAATATGCATCTTATTCTACCCTCCGTTTGTTAATTTTTTATATTACAACAAACCCAACGTATTTCTCATTCCAATTCTATAACGAGATCGAAACTAAATAAATAGATTTGACAACTTTTTAATTTCATTTTTATTATTCATACAAAAATCTTTTATCTTTACGATTATCAGTTAGTACAATAATTGTTCTAGTACATACAATATTAAGTTAAAAAATTTACAAAATAAATCTCGCAATGATTTGAGACTCGAATATGACGCTCATATCTACAAAACAATTGCAGCTTATGTAAATATTTCAATATGAGTTATAAATGTACAAGCGAAATTACAATATGGTACTCGTAATTTACAAACTACAAGATTCGCAAGAACAAATCGGCTTACCTATTTCTATAAAGCGTATGACATAAATTGTTGAAATGTTAAGTATGAAATAAATTAAGATGAAGTTGCTACTTATATATATATATAAATATACGTATATTTTATACGTCATACAGGAATATGTCTATATATATTATATATATTTATACATAATCCTGTATGACGTATAAAGAATCTGCAAATCATAACAAGAAGGCTAAAGAAAAACATTTGCTGGATTGTGAACAAAATAAAAAAATTTCTCGCATCACAGAGATCTCGAGTTCGAATCCTGACATGGGGTTTGAAGAATGTGTTGTTTTAGAAACCATACAACGATACCCCTACATGGATATAAGATCCTTTAATCGTACACGGTCGCTAATAACATAGCAGTTGGTGGGACCATAATTTTTTAATAAAGTTTATCAATAAACGAATGTAGTGATCCATATTCCAGTAAGACAATAGATGGGAATAGTGAAACATAATAAAAATTGAAAACGGCAGTGAGGAAACGATAATTCCAGAGATACGAAAGCAGGACAAGAAACCTGAATCCAGAATTGAGGAAAAGTGGAAGAGGACTTCATATGGATCAGAAAAATGGGTAGGACAAGGTGGAGAAGGAAATTTACAGACCAAGTCCAGGGACATGCATGTAGGACGAACGCTGGGTAATATAGAGAAGCCGATGAAGGGAAAGATTTTAATTGGAAACCATCACATCTTAGGAACTGGAGAAGGGGGACTACCATTTGATATGAGACAGCAAGACAGAAAACTAAAATAAATAAACTAAACTAGAGTACGATTGATTGACTTGTAACTCATAACTCTACACAACAGACACATACAGAAGATGACAAAACGCAAGTACGTGCCCATCTCCTTTTTTTGTAGATATGGCTGTTTTGCTTTTTGATTGGTGTGTACAATTAGATGTTATTTTTATTTTCCACACGATACTGTATTATTTCAACTTTAGCTTTTACAGATTGAATGTTGAAGTAATGTTTTATAAACCACTTTCCGAATCACATTCACATCAGAGCTCCTAGAAGTGACAAGTCGGGTTACGTATAGATTAAATTCAACCACACTGATGGGATCGTTTATGTTCAGCCTTCGATCGTCGTGAGCGATCTGATCGACGAGTGAGTGGTGAGTCACATTTCGCTTCGCGGCCCACAAAGTGAAACGTGTTGTTATTTCTAGAAGCATTACAAATACACAAAGTACAGCACAGAGAGAGAGAAGAACGTGCCAACAGAAAATTCTTGTCTGTCTGAAGCTGATAACATTCTTTCCTCGGTGAAAACATTCTTGTTGCAGAAGGTAGTCAGCCAGCCACTCGGCCATATATGTAAAGTTGCCAATAACCGGTCATACTATTGTTTCGTGACAACCTTCCAACCAGCTAAATTTATAATATTCGAGAAGTAACCCAAAGATCGGGCCAATGGAGTTTCCGCAGGAAAACTTCGGAAAGAGATTTACAACTACAAATAGATTTATTTACAGAACTACAGTTTCACTAACATTCCTCGACTAGTCTTTACCACTAATACGGTTAGTTATTTAAGGTTTTGCAATATTCAAACAAATCACTGTTTCAGTTTCTTGCAGTGTCCTTTCATATATTTTTTTATACACCCTAATTTTGAATTTCTCTGGTTTTAAAAACCTGTCATGACGAATACTGGAACGAGAACCTATAGTTTGAGCCGCGAAGTTTGTAGAGTTCAGTTCCGCTTACTCTTTGTATACGTTATTGAAGTAACTGCATACAGCCTAGATCATTGCGTCACTCTGTAAAATAAATAAATAAACAAGTTTGTCTGTGTAAAGCCAATCTTGAAACAGCCGAAACACAGCAAACATTCTACATAGGTTGTAGTCAAGCCAAGGAGAGCTCAAAGAAGTTTCTAAATACTAATCTCAGGGCCACCACTAACAGTATGCAAACTCGAAAACTGTCGCCACCAAGCTAAAAAGAAACTTTAATTTTTTTAAAGAACAGAATTACAAAAGAGCCAAGTAAACCAGAAAAAAAGACAAATGAATTAAGACAATCTATATTAATACAAACAAATTTACGGAAAATTGTTTAATTGAGAATAAAAAATACACTTTTAATGAAGAAACGACAATGAACTTACAAACTAAAACTGATTTCTACATAGACTAGCTAAATAATATACAAAGTCTAAACCTAAATAAAAACATTCTCCTTCGAATCTTATTTCCTGCTACACAGTTTCATATAATAAAATTTGTTAAATAAAATAAAAATATTTATCTAAAAAATAATTATACACACAAGTTCCCGGCTGGCCATATATAAATGTTCCGTTTTTATCCCGTGGGGTAATATAGGCTTAGAAATGTTTTGTAACGAAATAATTGATTATATAACAGTTTACCGCTCCTGCATCCGTAGGTAGTACCATCCACTAAGTGCAATAGAAACTTTAAATAAATACGTCTTTCACAATGTCTAAGCACTCAATCTCCAACAAAACCAAAGATCTCCTCAATCTCAACTACCACCAGCGACACACATTCTCTCGCTCTCTCGCACCAAAGATATTTAACACTTGATTTAAAATATTTGAGACGTTGCCAGTTTCAGGATCACCCGCATGTAAGATGTTACCCAAAAAAAAGGTTATCATATACTAAGGTACCTACATCTATTTTAGGTGTATGGACTGGGCTCGAAGACCATGGGCATATGGTAAGAGTTGTCCTCTGTTTCCATTGGACCAGTCGGACAACTGTCTCCTAAAACTAGTCGTTCGGAAGGGCGAGACCTGCCTGATGAAGGTTTCTAGGGTTCTCCCTGCATCTCTTTTAGATGAATCACCGGGTAGGATTCTTAAATTATAATCCGGGGCCCTAGTCAACCTTTCGCTACCTTGCTCTACCTTCCACAAACCTCTTTTCAATTCTCTTCCTACGCTGCTAATGGGGAGTTGCCTGTTTCAGGATGTTTCAGGTTCATGTTGTCTGTTACCAAAAATATATCTATTCATTTCGAGGTATAGGGAAACTCGGGGTGGAACGGGATACTCTATTTTTTTACTGAATAGTGTTGGAAGTTAGTAATTAGTAGTGGAACATTGCTCAAGGAAGAAGTCCTGGCAGCCGACTTGACCAATTTCTCACTGCACCTTGTGAATGAACTCTTGTTATGGCTTTTCTTACATCTGCATCTGTGATTTATAATTTTTGCAGCATTTTGACATAAAGTGATCTATATGGTATATATTCGTAAACTAGGTTTCTTTAGCTGCATATCAGTTACGTATTTGCTTTAAATCTGCTTGTATTAAGGCTCGGTGAAAAACCTTAAAAAATCAGTGGTTTAATTTGCAATATAATTCGAGTAGTGACGAAGTTTTTCCCTTTATGAAGGACATCTATATAATACGTATTTTTGTAATGTTCTTCATACAAATCTAAACGCCTGAACATATAACAACAAAACTTTGGTACACACACATTCTTCAAAACCCGGAGAAAAACAATGTTGGAGTTAGAAACCGCTGTTACGAATGTGAAAGGAATTATATAGGTTCGCCAATATGTGTAAAAAAAGCGTATTTGCGCACACGTGTGTGACATCACCGAGGAGTGATATACAATTAAAGTACTTACGCTTAATGTGGTGACTATTTGCTTGTGAAGATTACAGCCAAATTAATTCCTCTTCCGGGTTAACATAAATATCCAACGGGTACAAAAAAAATATTCAGATCATTGGAACTATAAAAGGAGTTGTTCGTTGAGAGTTTTGTAGAAAGACTTACATTTACCAGAGATCAACTGAACTGACAGGCGGGATCACAAGTTTCGCTGAAACGCTGATGTTCCATAAACATAAAGTCATAGCAACGATGTCCCTTGACGTGCTCAATATGAGTGCCTGCCATGTCTTCTGAACTTCAAAACGTGATACGGAGAATACGACACGTAATAATCAATACAATTATTTTATATTAAAAAGCAATCTTAGACATTTTTGGTTACATAATAACATCAACGTGACAATTTAAAGTTGAAGCGGTCTTATTGACAAAAACCTTTTTAGTATCCAAAATTACTGTGGACTTCGCTATGGGGTCGGAGGAAACTATTTTATCTGTAACTTATTATCTACGGCTGAGACGCATATCACACAAATAAATCAGATCACTAACGACATATTTTGCATATATTAGATTAAGAAACAATGTAATAATGGAAGTTCTCGTGCTGTAAAGTTGCCGTCGTCGTTATATTTCCATAACATATATTAAAAACTCAAGGTTAATAATTTGCGTCTATTCCAACTTCTTACTTCGGGTATCGTGACTATTTTTCGCCATTTTATGCGGAATTTGAGTCATATATGGAAAGAGCCTTGAAGCTGAAATAAATTATTCTTCATATAAGATACGTCTTCTTGGAATTGAGACGTTCTATGTCAACCAGTATAAAGTTCTACTATACATTTTTTTCTGCTAACGATAAATAAAAATTTCAATTTTAATTTCAAAAAGAGTTGTCAATGCCATTTATAACTCTACCGTTTCTTCGATAATCTCTTCCTTCTTTGAATCTTTTAAAAATAATTTCCTTGCTGCACTACCCTACAACAATAAGAAAAACTCGTTCATTAGTGTTACTTATTTCTAGAAGTCTAAATTTATTAAGAGTTTTAATTTTCGGACGGAAAGTTGTGAGCACTTTGGGACTCAAATCGTTCGATTCCATTTTAATCGATCTATTCAGTATCTCCGCGATTGGGTCGCAATCTATAATTACGTCTAAAGAACTCATTGATAAATAAGATTCTGTTTCTCAAATCAAGTCAGAAACAATTTGTTTAATGAAAGAATAATATAAAATTAACAATGAACTTTTCCGTAAATAATAACGTTATTAATAGACAAATCTTAAAAAGACAGAGTAAACTAATTTAAACAAATTAGAAAACAAGACGTTTCAAAACGAGCTTCACTTGTTTCTTAAATGGCTATAAATAATAAAAAACGGTTGTAGATAATAAAATATAAAATAACTCAAGAAGTCCCCAAAAATTAGGCATGATACGTTTTGTATTTTATAATTTACTTAAACAGTCGTAAATTTTATATTATTAAATGTAATATTCAATACCTGTAAATAACTGTTTGTGTCTTAATTGGCCTCATAGAATATTAGTAATTTATTATTATGTCAGATAACAACTAAATTTAATCAAACTAAAGATTAATGTAAATATCTAGAACTGAAGCTTATAATTCTGAGAATATTTTAAGCTGATAAATATTATTTTGCTAACAGAATTTAGCTTCCATGTTTCCTACAGAAACGCCGTTCTGGTACATTCAATCAAACAGTCAGAAAATCTATTAAGATTATTTTCCAACGAGATCTCCCTAGATAAACAATTCTTGTGTTTGCACCCGGGTCAAATGAACCTTAAGCCACGACGTTTCACTTGAGAAAGATGGCAGAGTACGCCATCGAAACGTCGGGGCTTAAGGTTCATTTGGCCCGGGTCCAAACCCAAGAACTGTTTATCAATAATATACACCGGGAAAATCTTCGATCTTTAATATCTCCCTAATTTACGATAGACATCTCTCATCCGAAACTATAAAGTTATCAATAATTTATCAAAATGTTCCCAGGAAGTATTAGAATCTAAGATTACTCTAAGTAAAACCATAATAACAAGGCTGTGTATCAAGAAACAAGTTTCGAGTTGGCTTGATTATATCGCAAGAACTGAACCACGACGCACAAGTTGCTGGTACCAGCACAACCCAAGTGATTCGCAGCTGAAAGCAATAACAAAAACTTTCACGATGAAAGCGAAATACTTGGATGTGATTCGGAGGAACAGAGAATACAAACAAACTTATATACATGCTATGGATGTAATCCTTACGTATGACTGCGGACGTCGTCCTGTCGCAAATGCGTTTACAAAATAGGACATTATCTGGAGGAGCTCCAATTACAGAGCCGCAAAGTTTCCGCCGCTACGACTAGTAGGAAGATCGAAAAACACAACTAGCCCTTACAGTGTAAGCTAGAGTAGAGCCACGAGACAGGGGGAAATGTATTAGAAAAGTTCATCCACAAAACAAAAAGGTAACAACTTTAAAACAGTTTCTGAAGTAGTTGGGATATGGAGCTCATTATTATGTAGCCGAGAGGCTAGTGGGAAACTCGAAAAAGACAAATCAGGTGACACAGTGGAACCATGTAAAGACTGTAGTGGATTTAAATCAAACTGGTGAAGTGACAACAATATTTCTGTACATCATAAGGAAATCAATTATTAAACATTAAACAGCCAAAGAGTCAAGGTCTTTTATATTATATAAAACATTAAATAAAACTTTTCATCCACTAATTTGGGGCTATATAGTGTATATATGTTTACTTAATAGATATCAGATTAATTTAAATAAAAATTTATATTTTTATAAGTTACGACTAGAAATATGTCAACTGGGCCCGTGAATCGAACCCCGCTAACCGGGCGCAGCTCTAACCAACTAGTCCAAGCCGACTGTCAGATCCGATGCAACATTCCTCCACTCTTATCGAAGCTAATCACTAATCACGTTCTTCACGCCCCAGCTAGGAAATCAGTGAGGAACGAACATTGTATAAATTGATCAAAGGCGCATGGATTTCAATTCAAAGAGAGAAAAATTGCTTAAATTGAAGTTCAAACGAAAAACAATTAATTATTTATTAAATGGATTACACAAAAAATAAAAAATAAATTAGATCAGATTAAAAATAACACTACCTACCGGTCCTACTTCGGAACCTTCATGTACATATAAACATTTATATAAATAATTTATTTCATGATTTAAAAAAAGACAAAAAATTCTACACACATTGCAGCAGAAAAAAGTTCAATAATTTTTTATTATAATTTTATTTTTGATAGTTTTTCTGCCATATTCATGTACTTCACCGACGTCTAATAAACATGATTATTAAATTATTTGTTGACCTTGACTCCCTACGTTAAAATAGCAGCGACTAAGGTGAAGGTGTATAAGGTGAGAAATAGTGGTATATATCAAACAGCTAATGACGATAATCCTGAAGGAAAAAAATCAAAGTCATTCGTTCATAAATCCTGTAGGTCTTATAATACTAAACAAGACATTACAAAAGATAGAGAAAGGTATATATGCATATTCTTGATAGGCTGTCGAAGATTTTCGTCCACTACCACGATGAAGCTATCAAAGAATAGGGCAGTAGAAATCAGTCCAAACGACATTATGTTCGTATCAAACGCTTCGATTCTAAATGTTATTACAAAGGTCGACTTAATTCATTTTTTTAGAAGAAATATTTAAAATAAAACCTTCCCTATCCACGCCAACAGTTAACGGAGATATCAGTAGTCTAAATTTGGAAGCAGTTAAAGCAATCGTTTCGAGTCCCTATAATATATAGTAGTATTCTGTATTTCCTTCCTGGAGCATAGCCTTTATCGGACGAAAGGGAACTTTTGTTCCCGGCAAGGAGCGGGTCCCACTTCATTTGAGTTATTTCAGTGATGATGGTTTGAGTGCGTAATGATGTCAGGGCTATTTATATCTCAAAAAATGTTCCTTTATACCCGCTAAACCGGCCCCCTTTTTACTGTGCAATAACTATAACAAACGCCTGCAGAACTGAATTTAAATAATACAATTCTCAGGTAGTCTACCTGACGACGAAGGCGAAGCTTGCCGTCGAAACGTTGTGGAAACAACCTTTTACCCGGGTTGAAACCTGAGAATTGTATTTCAATCAAATTCACCGGGAAAGCCTTCGCTCTTGTATTAAAATACTCAAAAAACGCTCCGGCCGGTGGACCCCACTGCGGGAATTTAAATGCAGTCTTTTAAAGGATAGACACGTTACATTCCTTAAAATAGTGTTTGAATGGTAGATCACACGTGGCGGTCAGTGATAGAAAAACTGGTTCAGCTTCTTCGAATGGAATAAAGGTCAACAATGAATTGCATAAACGTTTTCAACGTCGTAAGATGGATAACCTCCATCCAGGGTGATAGATGGTGATCAGCTACAAGGCGGTCATGGACAACGGCCTTTCAGCTCAACACAGAGTACAATGGATATCAAGGCATGTCAATACAAACGATTTGGTTCCTGTAAGGTATGTATGGTATCTAGCCCTGCGCCCAATGTGAACATTAGCAAAGCGGAGAAACTGTAAAAGAGAAATGCATTTAAAGGCATCTATTAAGTTATGGGTGAATGACATCTGACATGCCGCAACAAGAAACCGTAAAGCTGACAGTAAAAGAAAAAAGTCCAGCAACATCGATGAACTAACGGGTAAGTGACACATAACGAGCAATCATTTGCGGGTGCTAAAAAGTATTCAGGTCAACATCAGTATTATTTCCAGCATGTTTCCTCGTGTAATAATTGTAACCAGAGTCTCGCATTTTAGTCCAGAAAACAAGGCATGCATTAATATTCATGAAAGTTCGGATACCAAAAAACCTATTGGCTTCCGGGCACATGTTGTCCAACACTTTTTTCTTCTCTCAATACGAGGAATCAATCCAAAATTTTTCCTTTGCGTTTTGTTACACATTGTATATATAAACTGTAAGAACCGCCTCTTATTTTATAACATTTACTTTCACAATAATTACGTAATTAGCTCTGCGCTGCTCTAAACCACTCGATTTGTTGTTTTTGACTTTATGTTTCGTCCAAAACCAATGTGAACTACATTTGTCAGCCACGTTTACACTTTTTTCAAGAAAACGGTCGGACCTTTTTCGATTCTTTTTCATTTTTGTGTAGAAAGGCCTCTGAAGTATTTAACAACATCAAACTGCCACCCACCATCTTGAGACACAAATGGAGGACGTGCCAAAACTAGATTTGAATTTGTTCGCTTTACGGGAAATCATACTGCAAGGAGAAGAAATAAAAACCCTACGCTTTCCAGATAATATTGTCGTATTTGGAGAAACATAATAAATGGTGTGGATGTGATCCTGGAGGAAGACTACAACATGAGGATTAACAGAAGGAAAACGAAGGTGCCTGGAGCTCCTACGGAAGGTCAGATTCCAAGAAGTGAAATTTACATTGTTTATGCGTATGTGTGAGCGTTTGTGCTTCTTAGTGTACGAGTTGTGTTTCCCGTTTTTCATACTTATCTTGTTTAGTCTAGTTACGTATTTAAGGACTTTTCGTAGTTAATTGTTATTTTCTTCTTATAATTATTTGTTACTTGATGTAATGTATGTTTCCTCAGCCGACGACTAATGGAAAGAGCAATAAATCTAATTCTTAACTCTGAAATCTATCGCCAACGCAATCTCTCGCACGCTATATGCCAACCCTTATTACCAGTTGAATTAATAAGCTAACAAACGTTGACGGTTTACCTTATGAATAGAGACAAGAAGTAGCAAATGATATTAAGATTGATAAGGAAAACAATACAACCAAGTCCAAAGCTATAAATAGACACCGTAGAGTAGACCATTTTTTTTACCAAAAGCAAATCCTAAGGCTTATATAATACGTTCATTTCGTTAAGGAGGATAGATAACCAATTAGTTAAATGTATATTGAAGTAAAGTACAAACCACGTTAAATTATATAAATCACGCCTGGCTTGGATTATCGTGAAGTAAGTCGAGACCCATACGAAGTTAGGTGGGAACAAAAGAGGATACACTAGAAAAGTTTCTGTATCCTTAAAAAAAACTCAGACGAACCGACTTGACAGAACAAACTGTAGCAATTGTTTTGTCCACAAATTATTGTAATAAAATGAATCAGACCATAAAAAAACAGCCGTGGTAAATTGCTACTCGGTTCACAAATCAATAAGAAGTGGAATGATTTCCATACTAAGTGTTTCACAATAAGATTACAAAATTGTTAAGTTAGCTATTAATTAAAAATTATACAAATATTTCAGTCATTTAATGCGGTTTATTGGGCTCGATGTGGTACATTATTTAAATAAATTTAAACCCTTCATCCGTTTTTTTCCCATTAGTCTATTTGCTCATTTATTATTGACCAACTCTGATTTGCCCTTTCTCAGGTTGAAGTCTAATTTATTTGGGAAATTCTTCACAAATGTAAGCATTATTCGAAGCGTAGAAGTCTCTTACTAAGCGTGATTATGAGAAAATCAAGTCATCAACTTAACATACAAACGAAAATAAATCTTCATAATGTGTTCGGAACTCAACCAGAATACTTCATCGCGCTCGAGCAGAGGTCAAACGAAAACTGATTTGATTACTTACTTTTTATTTACGACACAACGTTACATAAACCTCACAGATTCGGACGCCTCTTTGGACTGAATGCAGTGACAGTTTTTGTAAGAGGAAAGTGATAACATATTATTTTCAGTAAATAATCGCAACATAAAAATTTGTGTACTGAATAAATAAGGAAAATCGCCAAAAATTTCCAAAAGAAGAAAATAGTTACGTATCAAAAACGTAACTGAGAAATTAGACAGACACTTATTTCAATAGGGCTTAGACACTTCCTGTCTTTTCTTCTAATCTGCATACGCACTGTGAACAGCTTCCTCCAGACACCGTACATGATTGTTCCCTGGGTTCCAAGTAACAAACGTTTTCCGACATTTCCGCTATTCACCATAGCGAAATGAACTCATTCATTTACACTTGAAGTATCCTGGCCTAGTTTGCTATTGTTCTATATCCCCCAAAGAAACTTTGTATAAAACATTTAAATTCGACTATACATTTATATTATTGAGGTTAGTCACTTCACACGTTTTCTGAGATTTTTCCTAAATTTATTTTCCTGAAGAGGGTTGCCCCCAAACACTCCCACAGGTAAATAATCCAGTCGTTTATGGTCCTATTTAGGAATAAAAATTATCCAAAAAAATTTTTTCTACATTTTACTTTGAATTGATGATCCCATCTACCTACAAAATTGGGTTTTTGCATTTAGGGGCATATTCCAATTCATGACTTCTGCCCCTATATAAGCTTTGAATAGTAAATGCAACCTTACTTTCTCACTCCTTTGTGACAATAATTCCCAACCCAGTTGTTCTACCTTTTCCTTCCTATGACTAGGACCAAATGGAACAAAAACAGACAGTTGGAATGTCATTATCTGTAAAATTAACTGTGGAAGATTTTCTAGAGGTCTCGATCATTAAAACGATTGCTCTTCTTCATATCTCATTCTGTAGTTTCAATTTTCTCCACTTCTCAAAAGATCTACAAAAGTGTTTTGACACGTATAAAAAATTATTCCTTCCTAATATATGTATATGTTATTTAACTTCTACATATAACAGGCGATAAAGAAATTTAAAAATGAATATAGAAACGGAATCAAAGAAATAAATAACCTAAGGTTTACTGAATAAATGTCATGAACGTAGTCCCGGAGGAAGAGTACAACATGAGGATTAATAGAGGGAAAACAAAGGTGATGGAGTGTAGTATGGGAAACAGTAGAATAACAAAGTGTGTTAGACTGAAGGAAGTTAAGGAATTCTGTTACGTGGGCAGCATAATAACTAGGGATGGTAGAAGTATAGTAGACAAAGAGTAGGCATAGCACAGGCAAGGAAGGCTTTCGCAAAAAGGAGGGATTTATTTACGGGTAATATGTGTGAATATTAGGCAATCATTAATAAAGATGTTTGTATGGAGTGTGGCGTTATATGGGTGTGAAACGTGGGCTATAGGAGTTTCAGACAGAAAAATAAAAGAATAGAAGAATACTGAAAATTATACGAGTGGATAGAAACACTAACGATGAAGTCCTACGCAGAATAGGGAAGAGAGAACAATATGGAGGAGTTAGACCAAGAGAAGGAATAGATTAATGGGCTACGTTTGGAAACAAGGAGATCAAGTATAATTAGCATTAGAGGTGTGTGGGGTAAGAACGGAAAAGGGAGGCCAATGTTGGAATACGCTAAGCAGAGTACGGAAGATGAGGGATGTGGTAGCTATGTGGAAATGAAAAGGATTGCGCAGGATAGGATAGCATGGTGGGTTGCATGAGACCTGTTTTACGACTGACTACCATAACTACACAATACGTACATATTAATTACGAACAATGAACGAATCCTCGACAAATTTTCCAACCGATACTATAACTTTTTTTTATTTATCTCATTTTTCTAGAACAGACCTGAAGTACTGGAGTAAATGCAAATGATTGTCATGAGTTATGAGAACATACGTTTAAATTTTGGATTATGATTTCTCTTTCAATTCTAAAATGTATGCAATACACGGTAAATATTGCAAAAAATTACGCTGAGTAGCTTTATTTGGTTGATTGCTTTTTGTATTGAGGTTGATTCCTAAATAAGTACTCGACTCAACTGTTGATGGGAATTATAATCTGTTGAGAGTTTCTGGTTGACAACTGTCGACTACAGTTGTGAATATTTACATGGAATCATTTGCTTTCATTGGCTCTTATTCGCAATTGTAATGACCGGTGTGAGACAAAATCATCTGGTGGTATTTGGCAATTACTTCCAGCCTACTGGGGACCGCGGCGCTCAGATACAGGAATATCTCTCTACGGCAGCTTTGCCAAATAGCACAAGAGGGGAAGAGAAGAGAAAATCTGACACTGATGTCATCTTCCGAAAAGAAAATCAGTGAATAATGTAGGGACGATTGTACCGCCTTGATTCTTAAATCTATGCGCTTCCAGACAGGAAACAATTTCAACCAACGTGAGGCGTAATTTGGTGTGCTGTGTCACACAATTTCCTCGATATGCATAGGATAACGAGATTGCAAAACAAATGATGATTTCTATCATCTCGCACCACAGAGATTTAAAACAACATACACAGAAGGAAGTGCGAAACGGACTTGTTAACCGTATATGTAACATATGGCGTGGATGGTGGTCTTACATATCCAAAGAGCATTTATTATTACAGTCTGTAAAACGAGCACAATTTCACAAGTTCGTGTTAAGAATGATGACTTTGCAAATGTGATGAAGTCATTCGTCACGAGGTGATGTGCTGAAAACTACCGACTGTGGTGGTAGACAAATCTTACAGCGATGAATGTAGAAATTAGCTTATGAAGAATTTAAAACCATACTCTACCAATAACACAAGGACTATAGATGTAAACAGAAAAGTATTTTTATATCGTCAATAATTCTGTTCTAACCACTGTGCTCGAGAGTTTTATGTGCAATAATTTTTACGAGGATAAATATATAAGATATTAATAATACTCCAACAGTGATAATGTTGTCAATACTCCGAACCAAATGACCCAACTCGTAATATGTTACATTTTGTAGTTCCGTCTACATAACACATAATAGTGACTTGTTTTTAAAAGAGGAAAATTTAAAACAAAGTTGGTAAAAATTCTTAATATTTAATAATTTTTCCATTCTATATGATTAAAATAAATAAAGTTAGTTTTAGGAACAAATCAGACATGATGTCATTATTGTATACATGATTCTTCAGTAGTGTGATGAAATGCCCCTTCTTACATGTCTCGTTCTTTAGAATGCTCTACTAGTAAACCACAAGTCCAAGAACAGTAATCTTTGTATTAATTCGTTAAAAACGAATAACACGGCACCTTCTGGTTCCTACGTGTTACCTCGTCCATAGCCTAACAGAGGCACAATTTTTGTAAATGTTTTTTAATATTAATATACAAATAATTCTTCTTAAATTAATTTATAGACGTATGCTCTATCCCCCTTATTCCGACCTGTTTTCATTCTGTCGACCTCATCATCAAATATTGCTTTTCTCGACAGTAGTTGGTTAAGTTTGCTCATTTCTTTTCATCATTCCCTAAGTTCTACTATCAGTTTTAATCTTTTTTTTCCTTTTCAAATTTTAGTGCCCAGGATTCACTTTTCAATAATTATATTTTTAAGAAACCTCTTTGGCAAACTTAATTCAATGTTGGAAACTAATTACTTCAGCTTTTACGAATAACGGCTCATTGGATGAAGCTCCTTGACGACTTATCAGCGACTATATCTAATTAGTACAGTTCTATCACTTTCCAGCGTCGGGATTAAATATTCGTGTATATTACAACAAACACTGGTGTATTTTCTGTTGAATCAATAATTCAAATTTCTAGTACCATCTTTCCGAAATCTCCCTTCTTGCATCGTGTAGGAACTGTTGGCCCTGTAGCGACATTTAACACGTACATTAAACAACCAACAGCTGGTCCGGTCGACATTTTTCAATTCCTATCTTTCTACTAAAATTGACAACATACGCCCTAAACTCTTGGAGCGTTCACAGAATTAACAGAACATCAAAGACCTCACATTAATTCTGGAAGAAGACGCATGCTAGTATAAATAAAAAGTGTGTTATCTTCTTGTCTAAACTTTTGCGTATTCCAATGTTCTTCACTATTGCCACCTGCATCACCGTGTTAATGCATTCCGTTTCCGTCATATATATTCATCAATTGGAACAACACGAAATCCTAGAATGCATATTATAGTTGTTAAAAGCTTTTTGCCGACCTCCTATGGTGTAGTGGCTAGCGTTGCTGCCCCACAACCCAGGGGTCCCCAGGTTCGAATCCTGGCATGGGCTTGGATGTTTGTGTCGTCATGGTCGAGAAGACCCGGTTTAAGACTGATGGTGGGTCGATACACTGACCACGTGTCACTCCAAATTCGGAAAGTGTCATGCAAGATGACAGTCCGCAGTCGACTCGTTGGGCCCAGGCTGTAATGGGCTGTAGAGCCACGGGGAAAGAAAGAAAAAAATACTTTTTAATTTCCTTTCTCATACTTTTTGAATACGCCCTACTCCCAATAGATTCCTAAACTCAATTTTCATAATTTATGATAACTCCATGCGCATGTTTGATCTTTTGAAAATATACGAAAGACTTGTTGCCTAATGAACTTCATTTGAGTAAAGTTTCACAGTTAATGGAGACCGATTCTCCGAATATTCACTACATCCTTCACTATTGCATATTCATACGACTTATAACCGCTAAGTGCGTCTCACAATCTGAGAAAATTCGTCCTGTATAGCTATGCACGCCGAACTCTCATTCATTAGGTTATCAGCTTGTTTCGCATAGATTTGGTGTCTGATAAAGTACGTAGATTATCACAACGTTTAAACGATCTACACACTTCGCCTACTAATTATAACACCATTAAATAACTAGTTCCTATCAAGTTTCAATTCGCATATTATCGACTACAAGCCGCTTCGTTACGACAATCTCTAGACAGTGTCTGAATTAGCCCGTAAAAACATCCCCGCAATATCTACTTTGTCAGAAAGATTGATTACATCTTTATTGTAAGAACAAAATTTATAAAATACATAACACCAGTGATTTTTTAAAGTACCGTTTTAATATTTTGCGGCTGCAGTTTTGCAGCTCCGATTTTGAGCATGCCCAAGCACATCCTCCATTCACTAGACTCAACTGTAAAGCTGTTATTTCCTTTTGTTAGAGTTTCAAAATTTTCAATACAAATGAAGTCAGATCGGTGATTCGTTTCTTGAATGTGAGGAATGTTACACTAGCAAACATTCTTTGTAAATCGTGTGACGTGTATGAGCAAGCCATAATAATTGATGGAATAGTGAGGAAGTAGATTACATAGTTTAACAAATGTGTAGGATGAGCCGCGGTGCGGCCGATCACGGCATGTTCACAGTCGGCAACTGTCTTTGGCGAATGCATACAAAAACTGGCTGCCCGTTATAAGTACCTGAATCATAGCAGTAACTATGTGCAGAAATAGTGTGACATGTAAGGTAATGATTGATAAAACATCCGGAAAAGGTTATATTTAAAATTAACATAGGTACTTTGTAAACAACCCGTGTATATACATCGAAAACTAACAAAGTTCCGTTTCCAAACAGGAAATCTGTAACCACAGACGCAGAATTTTTTTATATTCCTATTTTTGTGATAATATTTTAGCAGGATAATTATATAAAATACTAATCCAATAATATGATATTTCCACATCTGATAATCTGCAGTTCTGGCTGAGATGTATAGAGCTGAACTGCAGAAATGTGGACTCGGGTTCGAGTCCCACTCATAAATATTCTTCGTTTACTTTATTTACCTTTTATTTCCAGCCTTTTCTGTTTCGAGAATATTCTGTTTCTGGAATATTCCATGAATGTAAATTGTACAGGACCCCGAAGCGGAGTCTTTTCGCAGTGCGAGCCGTTATACAGCACTTCTGTTAAATAAACGTCTATAACTTCTAGGTGTGTGTGTTACTGTATCTCACGATCCTTCAGAAACGTGACAATATTGTTACCAACACTCGGCACCGCCTATTTCTGTGTCGGTCTACATAACATGCAAAAGCGTTTTTATTTTAAAAATGATAAAATTTACAACTAAGCTAGCATATAATATTTAAATAGAGTTAATTTCAAGATCAATCCACGAATTATTGCGCTATTGTATGTGCTCTGCCCCTTACAACAGAAAGGAGGCAGTACTCTTAGCTTCTAAGGGAATGCACGGGAGTGTTAAGGAATACAGCACATGTGCATTTTTCAATAAAGACGTATTTTCTGTGCTCAGCACAGAGAAAGACAGCTAGCTGTATCGGTTCTTAAAATTATTAAGAAAAAAGGATTATTTGTAACTTCTGCAGTACGTTAGCACGTAATCCACGACCGCAACTGATTTACGCAGAGTTTTGTTAAGAAAACGTTTCTTTTCAGAGAAGACTAACAAAGAGAGTTTTTATTTTATTATATTTTGTTTTATTTTCCACTTTATTTGTAGCACTCATAATGTTTACAGTAATAAATGTGTTCAGGCAGTTTCTTGCGGGATAAAAATCCCAGAGGACCTTCGTGATGCAGAATTGTGTAGAGGCAGCCGAAGCTTCGCACATACGCAAGACACCAACCCTAGGAAAATGTGTTTACTTAACAAGCATATGGTTACTGTTATGTATTCATTAATAGCCCGAGTTTCTCCGACGTCACATAACGTGTAAACTGTACCAGAAACGAGCTTGAAGGAAGTGTTGGTCATTCGCCAGGAGATTCCGTCAAGCCGTCGTCAGTCTAGACGTTTTGCCGACCCATCCCAATTGAATAAACTGTTTTGTCTCCAGAGGACGGTCTTTTGCGTCCGGTCTCCACTTTGCTAAAGCTGGATAACTTCCAACGCTGTTCATGTCTGGTATTCTTGATTTCGCAAGACCTGCAACGCTAGTTTATAAAAAGATTCATTTATAAAGAGGACAAAATGTGTAAAACAATCTCACAAAGTACTTCTGCCTGAATAAGTTAATGATGTAATAGGATCATGTGTTATACTGGAAACCTAAATTATACGAGCAAGCATTAGTGCACGATTAAGTACACAAGCAACAAGGAAAGGCCAAACGATTTTTGAGCGACAAGTCTAGACAAGTCGTCATTCCAAGGATCCGCTGTACCTGAAGACGAATGACAAACGTGCCTTCGCAATCCCTCGATTCTGTACAACTGCTTTTCGTATAATACGCCACACGTTGTCGCTTCCTGTTACATCAAATATTTGTTTAAAATATGATTGAGATGTGAAATATTATATGCAACCTGGTGGTTGTAGCACAGTTCATACTTTCATTAGATTTCAAGTCAATGTACCAGCCTGAGTTTGGAATTACTTGGATAGCAATGTGAATAAAATTATTCTGGTGTAGCTCGGACAAGAATACAAAAGGCGAAAAACGAAGCGACATACGTTTTATAGATAAAGGAAAGTTCGAGATGTGGAACTCAATTAATAGTTCTTTTCACAGAGAAAAATATGGTGAACCCTGAAAAAATTATTAATGAGGAATACTATAATTTGCCGTAATAATATAAAGACCGATCATTTTAATTTGAAATTCAGTCAGACTTGTCTTATTGTAGAGAATAGTGGTTGAATCTAGTTTTTTTCCATTGTCCCGATCTTTTGTAGCAAATCGAAAATTCAGTTGAATCATAGCTTCAGAGTAACAAGAAAGTCACCTCGAATAATATACCTTTATCACAGAGTCGGCCAACCCGAGTCCCGCGAGATTCATCAAAATGTTACTATATGTAATAGTTTTGTTACAGTTGAAAATAATAACATACAACACTTTCTTTCTTTTAGGGTGACAGGCTATATGACGGTGATCCAATAAGCAGGAACTCCACTTTATGTGGGGATATATAATTTTATATGCGGCCCGTGGGGTTGTGATGCACATCCAAAGTGACCCGCGACATCAGTCGGGTTGGCCAACCCTGTTTTAGCAGAACAGTTTCGTATACACTGGAGTATTTTACAAAGGAATAATTGTCGTTTCTTAAGAATTTCTGATTGCCTGGGAGGTAAATTTGAAATTAAATGGATTATACAGACAGGGAGAAGACAGATGGAAAATGGACTCCTTTGTGTAGATAGGACTAAGCCTGAAAGATTGGTCCTGTTCTTCAAACGTAGCTCTGGTGCATTCTTCTATCGCTGAAAAAGAACCTCCACCCCTTCCTCAAGAAAGAATAAAAGAAAAATAATTACAAGAAAATTGTTTGGGATACAATTCACCGCTCGTTCAAATGAACTATAAGTAAGTCTATTCCGTTGTCTAGAATGCGGACTTGGAGATTTGGGCAGAATTTACCACAAGCCCTTAATATGTAAAGAAGTATAACTAGGAAAACCTTGAAATTGCTTTTATTATACGTTCGAAAGTTAATTCTGAGGGAATTTGAAATTTAATAATCGGACTTGATCTCACCATGCGTTTCCAGTTTCATGCATACAACAGTTTACATATTGCCAATACGCAGACGACGGGAAACTGCAGAATATGTAATTAAATATGCGAAATTACTATTGACCATTCAAGAAGCAGTAGACAGATGCCTATAAACGGTATCCTATAAAGGGGGTTACGAACAAGACAAAGAACACAAAGTTGTAAAAATATTATGACTCTTAATATACCAAATCGTACATCGAAAATAGTATAACCATGGGAATGGAGCTTCAAAGTTGATTTTCAGATTTAGATAGGAGGAGGCTCAATTTTGGTAAAACAAAATGGAAATAATAATTATGATAGTAATTCAAGACTTTTAGCCCAAATAGGACGCACCTTTCAACTCTGACCGTGGACTTTCTGGCGTTTCTTTGATAATCTAATCCCACAGGTTGATAAAGAAGTGCCTTTAATTCCATCCCCTGAATGGCCTTTACCGGACACGTGAAAGTAGCACAGTCAATCACTATCCACCGGAACAATGAATCAAACATTAAATACAGTTCGTACCCAACCAAATATTTAACCCGGTGAAAAAGGAACCAAAAATGTAGTTTCCTTTAAACAAAAAATGACGAACCCCTAATCATGAAATTATTCTTACGTCCGTCACGAAGTATTTCCTACAAAGACGTATTCGAATTAATATTTCTCAGGCAATATCAATGTGAAAACCTATAAACACCAAGTAAAATTTTTATTATTTGATATTGCACACACGCGCAATTTCAATAAAATATTTATTTAAAAAATTTGGAAAATGTAAATTTTAAAGGTAAAATTGAATACTTACATTGTTTTAGCTGAACTATGTTCAGGTATAGGCTATAGGGATACTAGCTAGTAAGTTATTTATCAAAATTTACTACTCACCTTACAAGATATTAAAATCAGGAACAATGTACACCTTAAAATCGCATAATAATTTCGCCAACATCCTTCAGTTCTCATACTAATCATGTTAAAAAAAAACTCAACACAATATCACACGCCAAAAAAAATAGATGCAGTACATTCGAAAGCACTGTAATAAAAAGGGCTGTCACACTTTCCAAGTATACACAAATCTAAACTCAAATGGGAAGACGAGATACAACAAAATCATTACTACGGAAGATTCACTAGTTTATGTCAAAAGAAATCGTCTTTGCATTGCACGTCATGATCCAATAAAATAAAAATAAACATAAAGTTAAAATGTTCAACACAAACTACAACATCCTCGACGAACCTCTCGGAACCAACTGAAATAAAAACACACTTTTCAAAGATCGTTAACGCCGGAGACGTAGCAATATCTAAGATCTTAAGCGAGCAGAAAGACATACATGTTGTACATGCTTTTCTATAAATTTCTTCGATTGTAATAGATACGACCTTTAATAGACAAAACTTACAAAATAGAAAGAACTAATTACTATTATTTACTGTAGGTGCCATTTGAATAAAAAGCATCGAAACGTCGGCATATTAAATTTGTTAATTAGTTACTCTCTTTTTTGTAAAGTTTGTCTGTTAAAATAAGGTTGTATCTTTTGTATTAATTCTATAGATGTAAATTTTTACATTATTCTTCTATTGTTGTAATTTAATCGGTTTTGCGTCTTCAAAATAGAAATGAGTGACGAAAATAAATTGCGTTGTAAAGGAGACGAAAAAGTGAATGTAAAGACCGGTTAATTACATTTATTTTTATTGAGAAGCAAACTGTTCAGTGGTTCTTAATTAAATTAAACCAATTTTCTGTTAACATATTTAGTACAGAGGCCTCTACAAAGAAGTATTCGTAAAGTGTTACCAAGAGATAATAATTCTATAAACGTAGTATACGAATGATCTTCCCAAACGTTCTACGAAAAATGGTTCACAAATTAGTAGCAAATCAAAGTGTTCAAATGGTGTTAAGTATTTTCAAAAAATTAGTTTTACTCTGTCTTTACAATTCAAATTATACATTAAAGTACGAGGTCTTTCCCGGTGAATGGCATGTATAAATTCCTCTCGAGTTTCAGACTGAAGATGATGGCAGAGCATGCCATCGAAACGTCACTGTTAAAATCTTTGACCCGGTTGGAAACTCGAGAGGAATTCAAATTATACATTTTTGTTGAAACGAAGGATTTTATAATTTAAATATTTGACCATTAATATAATTTTAGAATGCCCACATTTTGCAGCATTTGGAAATATAAGAAATTGAAAAAAATTTAGGAGTTCGGTATATAGAGGAAAAATAACATTTTATATGTTTCTTTCACGTTTTCCCAAATTGACTAAAGAAGTACCACTAGATTCGGGGAATTGTAAGCAAAAATCTGTCAAAGAATCGAGTTCATGATTTTAACACTGTTTTAAGAGAATTATTTTCCAAACAGTTTGGTATGCGTATTATGTTAATTTTAACATATTTAAAGTGCTTTAAAGGCAACTTTGTTTCATGGCTACGCCTTGGTTATCTCCACTTTAAATGACTCCTTCAGTGTACTCTCTGCACTACTTTATCTTCAGAAATTGAAAGTTTTTTAGGTTTCTTGCTCCCACAGTATGTTGGAGTCAAAGCTTATCTGGACAAAAATTATCAGATGGAAGGGGGTAAAAAGTCGTGCCAGGTTGACTAATTTTTAAATTGAGAATTTACAATGGTATTATGTGTTAGCTATAATATGAAATGCTGATGATTTAAAGGGATAAAACAAGCAGTTTGGGCATCATTCTTTCATAAAATCCAACGATGAGAACCCTATCCATAATTTGTGTTTTAAAGGAATGGATATCAAAAGCATTTGTTAATTGGTGGTGAATATCATCACAAGCATTCCCTTCCAGTTGTTGTGAACGAAATAAAACCAATTTATAGAGATTTGGCTTATGAAAGGATCCTCCAAATGTTTGCATGGATCCACGCAGAATCAAAATGAAAGCTGTAAAGTATGTTTATGGGAGAGATTGACAAAAAATGTGTTTTCGAGGAAGAATCACACTTTGCATTGATGCTTATGATGCTATACTATGCTTTAATGATGGAGCATAGGAAAGAGCTCATGTTTTCAAAGAATTTAACATAATGCAAGGTGTAAACTGCTTTAATGCTTCATGTGCCATAAACATGCAATGTGTTGTTAATACAGAAAAAGCTTAGCAGTCTTAGAAGAAGTCATGTGGAATTAATCAAAGAAGGCAAAAAAAGAATAAATAATGAATAAATTGAAAAAATAATAATAAAAGGTTTGGTGCAGGAGAATTTAAACAATGGTAGATAGACTTTATATCTTTAAATAGCATTTACTGAAAACTTGTTTTTTTCCAGGTTTAGGCAAATATTGCAGAAAAAGTTTTAAGATATTAACTTCAAATTTGGTACTCTTATTAGTTATGTTTTATTAAAATTGGCTGCCACAAGTAAAAATTACAATATATAATATCAAACAATGTTTTAACTTTTTTGTAAGTTTAAATTCAAGTTTCATTGTATGAGAACTAAGAAACCACATAAAAATAATGAGTTTATGACTTTTCTATTTTTGGTATAGACTTGGCCCAAGTTTGATAGTTGTAGCTTCATAGATCTGAAGAAATATGTACTGAATAAAATGTGTATCACCACATTACTTTATTCAAATAGCAGAAAGGAAATGATTTTTATAAAAAAAACTGCAAAAAACTATATGATAATTATTCTGTTTTGATGATTCTATAAACTTTGGTCTCATAATGGTTTAATAAATAGAACAGAAAATAAAGGAATTTTAAAATAGGACAATTTTTACTGCATTACAGTATACCTTGAAGTAAAAGTGCCCTTTGAAAGATAGACCGAGGAATTATTGTGATTTCTATGTAAATTATAAAATTCTTCTCTAAAAATAGTTATGATTTTAAAGACAATCAAATAAATTAATATAGATGCAAGTAATATCAGATTAATAATGATCCCCAAGTCAAATTCACTTAAGATATAACTTTCAAAATTTTAAACACAGTATATGACAACAACCTGGTATCACCTGTAGACAGTTCAGGAAACATCAATTCCCCTAACAACTTGAGCAAAGGAAAAATAATCTGCTGTGTTACATGTTAATAAGAAAAACAAAATTAAAACATTAATATTCTGAATACAGGATATCCCTACTATTATACCTTTAGTAACCAACTAATATGGAGTGAGCTCAAGAACTGAGAACTTTTAATGTACTTTATGACAGGGAATAGATAAGAGATTCATTAATGAGTATAATAGCAATAAAAATAACAGTTTTTGATGATGTTACGTATTAACATAAATGTAATATTCCCCTTGTACCAAATGCATTAAGTAAACAAAGGCTGGATATCACAAGGAATGTTAATTTACAGAAAAAAACCACTGCATTCTGCAAACCAGTTTCTTGCTAGACATCATTGTCAAATTAATTTATGAACATAAACTTTAATATTTATTGTAAGAAATAAAGTCAGTCAGTATAGATCAATAACCAATTTGATCCTATTATGAATCAATTCACAAGAGACGCAGTCACTAGTGCCAAATTGTTGTTGTTGTGGTGTGCAGTCCTAAGACTGGAGTGCCAAATCAATAACCTCATAATCCAGAAATTAACAGAAATCCATTTAAAAAAAATAATTTTGTATAAAAAGAACATTTTACAGTAATTGTCATCCAATTATTGTTCCCTTATGTGAATCATATGGATTCTATAAATGTTTAAAAACATAAATTTCCCCATTGGAAAAACAAAAAATATTAGCAGGCAAGCTGTCAATAGCTAAAGTGACTTTCAGTTATTTAAAAAATCAATGATTATTTTAAAAAATAAATTAACTTTTTCTATTAATTTGTGAGCATTTTTTTGGTTTTGGTAAGTATCTATGTCAGTTGATAATCACTTTAAAGCGCACCTCACATGCATTTTACATGCTTATGCTCTAGAAAGGAACATAGGAATGAGATCATCAACAATCTATAAGAGCTGCAAAAGCATCAAAGTTTCTGCTGAACTTTTTGAAGATATTTTGTGAGTAAAGGACACAAAAGAAAACAAAATATCACAGTGTTTAATTTACTAACACCTGCACTTATTTCGTTCATCATATTTTTTCATTAAGTTTACTCTGAAAATATTACGAACAAGACATATATGTCCATACAAAGATATTTGTTCTGAATCACCAATAGTTTTATCCCTCAAAGCATATTCATTTATTCTCTTGACTCAGTCTCTATATAGTTAAATCACATATACTGTAGAAGTAAAAATATTTTAATACAAAATATAAAACTGTAAGTACAAGTTCAGGATGATGAGGTGTCAATAGAATGGATTACATAATATTAAGTAAAGTGTAATGAATAAAAATGAAAAGTGTATATGTGTGGGTAAACCCTCAATGGAATATAATGTTGTTAAATGAATTGATTTATTATTAATTTAGTAAAAATTAAAACTATTTTCAAAATTTATAAAAATAATTAGCCATAATATCACAGCTTTTTGTTTGTCAGTTTGATAATTTCTATTTTTTTATTATAGTGGTATTTAAGCAACATTTATTGAAAACTAATTTCAACTGTTGCAATGACTTTGAATGTTTTTATGAAATAAAGTAAATATTATTATATTTCAGGAATCCATAAGCAAATTTACCTTCTAATTATACCAATATAGTCTCCTTGTCACATGAATACAATTTCAGAGATTTTCATTAAAATAGTTTCAACAGTACTGCTATTGTATACAAAAAATAATTTCTAACAAATTAAATGTACCTTACAAATTTTTCAAGTTGTTTCTTGACTTATACTTAAAATCTATTTTATGTAAGGAAGTTACAAGCTGAAGTTGTTCAAATTCCCAACATTTCTAAAGTAAGTAAATTAGACGCCAAATATTCCTCGTGTTGGTAATGTCGTCTACTTTATGCTTGCTCGACGATAAATTTGTTCTTCAAATGGTTGGGAGAATCAGGTCCAGTTTAAAATTTTTGAAGGTAAATGTATCAGCATTAGCACATTATAATATATTGTAACATGCAAAGTTACAACCCCAGCTGAGTGTTGACTCAATTGTTATCATGTGCTGCGTCAATGCTGACGTAACTTATACGCGGGAAAGACAGGTTGTGCATGCTCTGTACATGTGACTGGGCGCTGCAAATGGTCGACCCAGAGCGGGAAACGCATACCTGCGGTTGAGGTCAGGTGACTGTGCTTCTGCAAGATGGCGTAAGCCAGGAGGAATGATGAATTTCAGTGGTCGACGAGATGTGGGGAAGGCAAGGCGCGTTTAGCTGCTTCACTACAATTCGCGACCGCGGTTAACAGTTTGGCTATCGAAAAAGCCATAAATTCAGGTGGTGATACGCCAAGACGTAGCCAAAGTCCGCTTAAAGTGATTTGATTATTTTACTTCGACAAATATTGAGTTTTTAGTGATTTTCCGGCGAGTTGATGGTGGGTTAGTGGATTAATATAATGTGTTGTGCAATGCGCAGTTTAGCAGCCCTGAGGTGTATAAACGGCTAGCAAGTAAGCCACGGGTTAAGTGGCGCTAGAATTCTAATAGAATCCCGATTAGGAGCGGTGATATTGAGTCGACGAATTTCTTATAATTTGAGCGTCAGGCGAGTGTTTGGAAAGTAAAGTGAGATAACCACGCCTTGCCATTCATCATTTTTCTCTTGTCTGTTTTTAATTAAATTGATTTGTATTAACTTTTGGTATTATTTCTGGCAAAAATACCTATCGACGTAAAGGCGGAGGCGAGGAAAACGACGTGATGAAGCTTCTACGTTTCGTTATATGTTAAGCTAATTTTCCTTGCTGAATATGCAAATGCACCCTATTCGATTTGACATGCATCAATGAATAAGTACATAAAATAGTATTCCATTGTTAAGTCGACAAATGGAGAACGAAGTATCAAATGGTAGTGAAGATGGAAATAGGTCGATATTAAGAACGTATTGGATTGGTAACAATGCGAAAAGGGGCTAATTAATACATCCATGTTATGTAATGAAAATAAATATGAATAATCGAATGGGACTTAGGACAATGAGATCTCAAAATATCGGCGATTAGAAGGGATGAAGAAATTTCAGATTAGTTAGAACAGTATTCACAGAAATTCTAAATATTCAGAACAAGTTACTGGTCAGACTACAATCTTCCCATAAAAGCATAACACACTGCCCTCTGCTCACAAAAATGGAACTAAAATAAAAATTGAACTGATATAATAAGATGAATTCCCTATTTATACAATGGGCAAGAAGTCGGGAAAGGGGTAATTATTTACAAAAAATTAACTTTATTTTAACTAGAATACGTTATAAATAAAATTTAAACAAAAATTACTTTTGAGTAACCCAATTATAAAGTAAAATCTGGGAACTTGAATGTAAATTTTAAACTATAATAAACACATTGCTTCATTTTTAGATATTGAATGAAGCAGAGCCACTACAAAATAAATAGGGAAGCATATATTTCAGCTTAATAGATTGTGATTCTAAAAATATAACCAAATAGGAATGTATGCAAACATCCAATATTGTATGTTGTTATGGTATTCAGTCCTGAGGCTGGTCTGGTGCAAACGTATCCAGCGTAAGCTTTCTCATTTATACATAGCTACCATATCCTCCCTATTCTGCCTAGCGTATTCCATCCTTTGCCTCTTTCTTCTGTTCTTCCGCTACACACTTCCCTTTAATGCTAATTTTGTTAAGCCCTCATGTCTCAAATTGTGGCCTATTAATCTATCGATTCTCTTGTTCAAAGACCTCCATATTGTTCTTTCTTCCCCTATTCTGTTTAGAACTTCCTGGTTAGTTACTCTATCCACCCATCTGATTTTCAGTATTCTCCTATAGCACCACATTTCGAAAGCTTCTGTTCTTTTCCTGTCGGTAGCTCCTATCGTCCCCTTTTCGCACCCATATAACGTCACACTCCATACAAACAGTTTTTTAATGATTTCCTAATTATTCATACTTATATTAGACGCAAAGTAAGTTCTTCTTCTTTGTCTTAGTCTTCTTTTACCTGTGCTATCCTACTCCTTCTGTCTACTATACTTCTGTAATCCATAGTTACTCTGCTGCCCAAGTAGCAATGCTCCTTAACTTCCTTCAAAATATCTCTTCTCAATCTAACCTCCTATCTTATTCCACTGTTTCCCATAATACACCCCAATTTTTTCCCTCTATTAAGCCTCATATTGAACTCTTTCTCCAGGACCACGTTCATGTCATTTACTATATTTTCCAGGTCTTCTTCTGACTCCCCTAATACCAAAATATCATCACCAACCATAAGGTTTTTATTTCTTCTCCTTGCAGTTCGATTCCCTTTCCATATTCATATTTAACTTTCTTCATCGCCGGTCCTATATATATGTTAAACTGCATGGGTGACAGACAGCATTCTTGTCTTACTCTTTTCTTGATTTCTGCATTATTTTCTTGCCCTGCAATTCTAATGTCGTCTTTCTCGATATTTTATTCCTGCCATCTTCAAAATCCTTAATGGTTTGTTCCAGTTAACATTATCAGAGATTTTTCTAAATCTACAAATCCCATGAACGTAGGCCTGTTTTTCGTTATCCTGTATTCCAAATTTAGACGCAAAGTCACCAGAACAGCCTCAGGAATGAATACCACAATAACAAACAATATTAGATGTTTGCATACATTACTAGTCGGTTATATTTTTAGAATCACAATCTATTAAGAATGAACTCGCGTTCTATTTTCGTTAATATTTTCCATGCATGATGTACTAAACTAATTGTCCTGTGCTGTTTGCATATATCAACCCCAGTTGAACAGCCATGATATTGCTTCTTTGCCCAATGATCTTATCAACTCCGCTGAAATGTTATCAATTTCTGACACTTTTCCATTGCACAGATCTGTCAGTGCCCTGTCAAAGAAATGATACTGGCACGTCATTTACAAATACCCAATCACGGTTTACTGAGAACGCTGTTCTCACAAGTGTTTAATTCAAAAAACGACATGGCGTGGATGGGGCGGCACTCTTTGGAGTCGCAAAAATTCACAAAAAATTAATAACTTTTAATCTGAAACCTGTACAATACACTTTTTCCTATAAGTTTAGAATTTCTGTAAATTTTGGATCCTTTTGAATTTAAATGCCTAAATCAGGGTCTGCAAATTTGACCTGCCCCAGGCGGCTGAATCCCACGCTGCACCACTATCACGTAAACATTCAGCGCTTGCGGAATTTTGCGCAGATCACTAAGCGAAGGAAATTTACACTTAATGATTTCAATATTAGATATTTTTTATTATAAAGCATGAACTTAAATCCACAGATAACAAAAATGATTGTTATACATTTTTTTTATAACGATTAAGCAAAATAACGCTGGCACTAGACTGGTGTTAAAATATTCAATTGTGTGAACTCATAGAAATTAATAACACCTTCAACCTTCCGAGAGTTTCAGTCTATCCTTGTAAATGTGACTAGTACTGCGACGAAATTCAAGAAAGAAAATTAAATGTTCCCGGAATCTATATAAATAGAAAATAATTCAACAACTAATTTAAAAAAATAGATGTAAAATAACTGAATGTATCAAAGTTTATGGCATATAATACAATGACTTTAATACTAGTCTGTTTTACTCGATGCTGTTCATACTATCAAACGATGTGGTATTTACTGTTAAAATTACGAAGAAAGCTTTAGTAACCTAACAAATAAAAATATTTCACAATTAAAAACCTAATTTTTTAAATCGCTATTCCTTTAAGCTCAGAAATTGATGCCGATAAAATTATTTCTAATATTTGAAAATCATTTGTTATTCTATTTTCAATCGACAAGACGTAATAATATTTTAGTAGATAAAAAAACAACCGAATTACTACAAAATAACTAGATATAGAAGTAGCCAAATAATGACCAAATAGTTAACACACAACGTTTCTGCTAACCTCGTTGCTTTCCTCAGGTGCAGTCAAGAGCATAAACAAAGCGGGGAATTTAATTTTTGCATATTTGCCTACTTGTTGTGATTGGCAATATTGTAGTAGATGCATAAATAAACCCAAATACGTTGGAAATAAAATTTATTAAAACTATGACGGTCAAGATATCGTAGTACAAAATGATACAGATTGTAACATTATTTTAGATTAATTACTTTATATATCTCCAATAATTGTATCTGAGTAAACTTTGATCTCTTCATTTGTTGGTGCAGATCCAGTTAGCAGCGAGGGGGTACAAAATTCTGGTTCATTTTCCAAGCTGTAAGAGTGTTCAGATGTGTCGGGACGAGAAATGTCAAATTTTACATTTTCTGCGGGTTCTACTGAAGAGAATACTGAACTTTTTGACTTCTTCTCAATATTGAATGTGTTTCTGAAAACTCTACTGAGCGAAGCTCTTTTAGATTGTTGCAAGTCGATATTTTTATAGTCTATGCTGGATTCTTTAGATTGAGATGATTTTCCATATTTAAAGAATTTTCCAAGTGAATGTCTTTTAGCTGTTGGCGAATGCTTTGCGTTGTCAAAAGCTTCATCTATGACGTCTTTTTCTTTAGAACTATCTTTCTTTGAAAATTTCTCCTTAATTAATTTTGACAATGATCTGTGATTTGTTTTCGAAATAGGTTCTGTGCCCATAGACTGCGCATTGGTCTTACTTGTAGAATTATTTGAAGCGACTCCGAGCTGTAAAAATTTGGTTACATTTCTCCACTTTGACGTAGGCTGATAACTTCTATCAACATTTGCTATTTCTAAATCTATTTTCGGATCCTCACAAGTGTTTCGTTCACATTCTGTTGTGAACTCGTCCGTTCCATCGTCGTTAGTTGTTGATTCCTTTCCTTCGTTGATACCAGCACTCTCCATTTTCATTACGTAATGCTGAAACAGAAGAAAACAGTATGTGTTAATACAATTCGTGCACATTTCGTTGATGATAATTTCATGTAAGTAGGGCTTATCACTATAGTGTTTTTTTTTAAAACACCTCTACCCCAATAACATATTCCAAACATTTTTTAAAGTAGGGGCGTGGCCAGTGGAAAGTTAACATTTCAATAGAATACATTATTTTTTCATTCTACATATGTAAATAATAATTACGTATTTAAATACATGTATCATTTTTTCCTTATTCACCATTACAATAAATGTGTAACAATGTCAATGACCGTAATTCTATGATAGAATCGGAGTAACTAAGTCTAAATCTATTTAGGCCGTGAGATGAATTAACTTCAATTTAATTACAGAACACAAAATTTTAGGTTAAATTTTGTTTAAATGCCAATCGTATTCAGAAATAGAATATCAAAACAAAACTTTCTAATCTTAAGTATGAGTCTGTGCAGTTACCTAGTGCCTAAGTATTACGTGAAAATTTGAGGGTATAAAATGAAGGAATCGCAACTTACTTCCGTACCACACCATAAAATACAAGTACAGGTAACATCAGTGTTTGGAGTCTGACTGCTTCAAAATTGGAGCTAATTGGTGTTTTGCATTATGTTAGCCGCATTGGCGCGTTATATTCAGTCTAGCTTTCATGGTTACAGCTAATTTTCGACCCAAATTTATCCTTATATTCAGTATACACTGTAAATCATTTTTATATTCCTTAGTAATCAGTATGCTCCTCATATAGTTTAAAATTAGCTTAATTCAATCATATTCCGAAGACTGATAAACGTCGAAGCGAGTGGCAATGTTTCTGCTCTCGATATTTAGCCGACGTGTAAGAATTATACATGTATTATTTCTTATCCATATATATCAAAAATACGCAAGTTTTAATAGTTTTACACCAATAACTCTTTCTCTAGTGACTCCGTATTTAAAAATAATTTATTAATGAGATTCTCCATCACTATCAATTCAACTTGCTATATTGCGCGTCTTCAGCACAAAAAAAAAATCGTATTTTGAAACGAAAAGGGCTTGGATTATATTATTTACTGGTCCCATCCTCTGTTATTGTTATTCATAGTTACAGATTATGGAGAACTTACCAGTATATCCAAAGTTATATGTTCAAGTTCGTCCTCAAGCTTCAAATCAAAAACCAGTCCTTAGGCTCATAATAAATCGGCGAACACAGATTTTAAAAAGTTCAAGTTTTCATTAGCACAGATGTTATTATTCCTTTTGTTTCAATGAAGAGTAATTTGTTTCAACGATAATGCAATAAAAAAATAATTAATACAAAGAATTTAACATTTAAAACGTTAGAAAATGTAGGCTCCGTCATGAAATATTTTAATATATATATGAAATATATATAATTATAATTCGTGACGGAGCTCCTGTAATAGAAAGCTGTTTCGGTATTATTTTCGTATTTTGTCGGAAAACAGGAGCCCAACTACGCAACATTGGACTGGCATTTAATTAATGAGAAATTGGGTGAATCGGCGCAATTGATAATTAATTTTATCAAATAATTTTCAAAAGTAATGTTTAACAAAATGTCACTAAATAGTATTTCATATCGTTGAAATGTTAAAGTAATTTTTCATCGCCGACAGATTGCAAAGAAGCGTAACAATCATCACACATTATTGTCCCTCGTAAATGAAATATATCGTGATGGCTACAGCACAAGAAGTTAGAAAGGTAATTTGCTGTATTAATGGAATGATCATCGCATTATATCTATTCAATCAAAATATGTCTATCAAATTATTGCTCAATAGTGAGTAAAGATTTCGTCAGCGAAGTACACAGGTTTAACCTGTTTTGTTGTCATCACATGAAACGTTTTTTTAGTAGTAAATTTATCAACCCTCGTTTTGGTAATATAATACACTACAATGAAAATAAATTCTGCATTGCGTAGCAAGAGATTTTATACAACGGAATGAAGTTATAAACATTCAACTAGCAGTTAGTTTGTATATTAGAATCCAAATACGTTTATTATAGCAACTGGACTAGCTTTATTATTTTCAAGAGACACTTTTTCGGTCTACTAATAAAGAATTTCTATAATAAATTGATAATTTCTTAGCTTATTCATGGTTAAACAAGATATCAACTGCTCTTTGAGACAAGCTTACCCATAAAGTTAACATACTGCTTTCATTCGTCACTATTCTTCCTTTAGCAATTCAGTTTCAGACAGATCATTGTCAACATATGTAGTACATACCATAGAATATTTATAAATTTACTCAATCAATAACCAGAGACAGGATGCATGTCAGCAAAATGATTGTTGCATAATATGCACACTACTTTTTAGTATCAGCAATAAGGTAAAAAAATTAGAACACATAATTGATGAATATTGTTATAATGTATAATAGCCTATATATTTTTATTTCTCAAATACTTTCAATATTTATATTAAATACAAATTTGACATAAATTTATTTAATTTTTATATTAGATGAATATTTTGAAAGTGCCAATTTTTAATGCTAGACCAAAATATTAAACTTATTTTGTTATTGTGATAGAATGATGATTAAAAAAAACATTAATGGCAGTAACATGTCTCACAGTAAGCAACTTGGTTTTTATTAATATTGGGAAATAATTTAATTTGGAAAGACTGATAATTCCTGCCCCTTTACTATGCTGTTCTTTTAACTTAAAGAATTTAAATTGTATAATGATTACACATCAATATATACCAAGCTATTTTTTTATACCTCCATGTTGTTGTAGTGTTTAGTTATTAGACTGGTTTGGCACAACTCTACATGATAACCTATACTGTGCAAGTTTTAATTTATACATAACCACCACATCCTCCCTAATTGTTTAGTTTATTTCATCCTTTACCTCCCTTTTCTACTCTTATCCCACATGCTTCTCTCTAGTGCCTCAAAATGTGGCCTATTAATCAATCACTTCTCTCGGTCAAAACCCTCCATATATTCCCTCTTCTCTTATTCTGCTTAGAACTTCCTGGTTAGTTACTCTATCCATCCATCTGATTTTCAGAATTCTTGTACAGCACGACATTTAAAAAAGTTTCTATTATTTTTATTTACGCAACCCATACAAACATTTTTAGTAATGACTTGTATTTTTAATGTTACTGAAAATTTTGTTCCAGAAAACTCATGTTACAAAGCCGGTAAATAAAACTGCTTCTAGATTCTTTATTAAAGAATTAGTTGCTATGACTGTCAGCAATATAGCTTACCAAAGAGCACTGTTACCAGAAAATGTATTTACTGATTCAGTATTTGGAGGTGTACCTTGCAAAATGATAAACAATAAAATAAATTGTGAAGAAGCTAAAAGTTTAATTAATTGGATCAGTGGTGCATTTCAAGCATTTGACAAGGGTTATGTGAGTACTAGGAGTGAACAATTTGTACTATTAAATCATTTTATGAGATTAATTTTCTTCTGGTTATAATGGATTTGATTGTATAATAGTACTGAATAATTTACTGATACCACAAATCAATAATTAACACCAAACAATTACATTACCAACTGAATGTTTTACCCACAATTTTGTGGACGTCTTCAAATGAATCACATAAAACTAGTTAAAACATTTTTTTAGTAGGCAATTAAGATTTATTGCTTATCCAATTTTTTACAAGATGAAAGGTTTTGACTTTTCAGTTATCACCATTCTAAAACACCTAGACATATTGCCATTTTACAGTATTTTGTTATACTCTTCCAAATAATCCCTGAGGAATGTTTCTTGTCTCTTTAAAATCATACAGTTTGATTTTTCAAGGACGGTCACAACAATGGAGAATAATCAAGAGCATCAGCCCCTTCAGACAGAGTATGGCTGCAAGTCACTCAGTGATGCATTCAAACCAGCCATTAAACACAAACAATCTATACTCAACAAAGCGTAACCTCTGTCTCTCTCAAATAAAAAGTAACAGAAGAGAAACACAGTAAACCAACATTCAATGTAGATAAGTACAGACTCAAGACACACAGAGGCACAAGTGGTGGAAGGTAATAAGTAAAAACAGTGAGTGTATAAGAAAAAAGTTAGAGGAAGTTGAGTCCATGACTTTCCTGGTCTGTAGGATGTGTTGGAAAGAGTATTCGTAAAGATGGAGTTAAGTGTCTGATGAACTGGGGTTTAAGAATTTATTGAGGGTCAGTGTGAAGCAATGGCCAAAATTTTTGGTGTTGGGCATGAACAGCTATAGGTAATTGAGAATTGACAGTGCTGTGGTGGCTATCAAAGTGTTCAGGAAGAGAGATTTTTTGTTTGCCAGAAATAGAAAGCTGGACTGAGTTTGCAATTGATCTGGTAAATTATGTGTATTTATTGTATAGGTCACAATTTGGGGAGGATTTTTGAGAATTGTGGCAGATTGAAGGGAAGGGTAGAAATGGGATGGTGCCTCAGAAAATTTAAGAACTTCAAACCTTTCATGGTGCCTGCCATCTGTGAACCCCAGGTAAGTCACCAACCTTCTATCTCTCTTTCCTGCCCATGACAATGCCACATATATAAATTATATATTGGACAAGCGACAAAGACACACATTGGATAATTGAATAGAGAGAAAGGTAGAAATATTTGGGAGAAAGGCAGGTATATGTCATGATATATAAATATTATTATGTAAAAATTTTAATCTGGTAAGGTATATATAATATAGTAGACACTGCATTGTAAAATGTCATAATAATATGTACCAGAGAAGCCAGTGTATATTAGTTACTTTGTTTTTTAATGAAAATTACATTTAATTATGGTTCTACTGGTCTTGTATTTGTCATACATTGACTCAGTGAACATTGTTAAATGATGCATTTTAACTGAATTATCTTTGAAAAACTAATTTATAAATTTAGATTACATTATGAAATTTATTTTTGATAGCTAAAAGAAATGATATTATGCCTGGAACCAGATTCAGCTAAGGAAGGTGAAATTATTGAAGCTTACAAATTCATTTTCAACCATGAAGATGATGAAATAATATTTGGAAGTCAAGACTCTAATGGGAAATGCACGTAAGTAATTTAACATTGGATTTGTAGATAAATTATATGCTTACACATTTGATCTGTTTATAAATTATCTTCAAGATTGAAACTTTTTTGTGGATGTGAATCAAACCATTTTCTTTTAAGTTGCATTGACATATGACATTTGTACAAGAAAAAATGTTTTGAATAACTTCACTTAGTCTGTTTAATGTATGAATCATACTTATATACTTTTCTTCTGAAACTGCTCAGTAATGGACAGATCTTGCTACAGTATGCCAAACTTGGCAAATTTTTACCTTTAATTGTTTTTAACATTTTCCTACATCAATTAATCTTGATTATGGTGTAGCTTTGATGTTTTTGTTCAGTTCATATACTGAATTTAATTTTTTTAAATTAATATTTCTAACACACAATTTTACAGAAAAACTAAACTAATTAAATAACTGCATGAAAAATTATATAGTTCTTTTAATTAGATGATTTGATAGATTGGTTCATTACTTGTACTTGTATTAAAAATTCAATGGGAAATATTTGTATAAAATACCTACTGTATGTTGTCAACAGAAATGTAGAAATAAATACCATGCCAGATTTTTCTGAACTGCTGAAGTCAATAAAAAATGTCCCTGAGCCAGCGCCATTGAATATTTATGAGAATTTGAACATGTACATGAGACTTTTATATTATGATGAAGGTAAAAATATGTTCTTTTACATTATATATATTACTTATAACTAATACTCAAGATGACTTCATTTGATACACTATTAAAATGACATGTCTCCATAATTATATTACTTATATCCTCAACAACTTTAGTCCACTTTAATTTAAGAATATTAGACACTTTTGTTTTTCAATAAATGCTCATAATTTTACTGTAACGGATTTCAGACAATTATATATAAAATATGCTGACTTCCTGTGGTCTAGTGGCTAGCATTGCTGCCTTACAACCAAAGGGTTCTGGGTTTGAATCTTGGCTTGGGCTAAGATGATTGTGTTGTCATGGTCGCAAGACCAGGATTAAGGCTGTTGGAGAATTGATACCCTGCCATGTATCACTCCAAATTTGGAATGTGTCATGCAAGATGTCAGTCCACAGTTGACCCTGTAGGCCTAGGCCCTCAATGGGCTGCTGAGCGAAAGAAGAATGTATAAAATATACATTAGTTTACTATCATTGTCTGGTAAAATAGTTTATTTTTGTCGTTTGACATTAATTGTACTTCCCTCAGCATTATGTTAACATGACAATGTCATTTCCTGACTCATATATATATGTACATCAGGAAATGGAATTGCCATGTCAATCAGCATTATGCTAATTTTCTGGTTAACATGGTTCTTCTATACTTTTTTCAATTTTAAAGCTTTTTTTGAAAGTTGGTGGCAACACTTTACTCATTTGCTTTTGGTGCAAAGTGTTAAGGCTGGCCCTGATGACTCTTTTTCCACAAACATCCCCCATACCAGTGACCTGTTGACACTTGAATATTTCTTGTCTCACATGCTACCAAATAGCTTCTCATCAACTAACTTTCTATTTCTCTCACCTAGTTTACCCTTAAAAGAAATTACTCTCCTCACAACATTAAAAGGCTTGTGAATGTAAAAAATATATAAACTTTCATACTGAATATCATTAGATCATTATTTATAACTGGTACATTGAAATTGTAAGTACATATAATTTTCACTATGCCTGGCAACATGCATTAATGTGTATTCCTACCTCATTCCTATATTATTTACTCTTTACACAATGGGCTCAGTTGGTAGCTGGCCATCACTAGGAAATGCTTTTCCTAACCTTTTGATGCACTTAGCATGGTACCTACCACTAAATTTCTATCTCTCTTTCCTGTCATTATTAATTATTAAGTAGAGATAGAGAGTGGTCAGCTTTCCTTAAATCTGTAGTAGTTATTATGAAGGTGGGATGTATAAACAAGTCAAAGTTTTAATACCCTGACTTATCTTCTTCAAGACAGAGAGTGTTCAAACGGTATGCGAGTCAGCTACTCAGATGTGTTCTGTGTTTATTACAATAAAAATTAATAAAGTTTTCATGACTAATTAAAGTAAGTTTATGGTCACAATATTTCAATTTTTAAACTTGTTTATATGTTTCCATTCCACTAAATATAATTTAATCCTGCATACATATTTCATTACTTTATTTTGTGGGAAGTTTTGTAGTAACATGTAAATTATCTAACAATGTTACATCTTATACTTTCTACAGTTTAAATACTTTATTTCAGTTACACCACCTGATTATGAGCCCCAAGGTTACCATAAAGTAGACAATTCTTTAGAATTTAAATATTCTACAGACCAATTCTCATTTTCTGATGTCAAAACAAATTGGCACAGTCTAAAACTTAAAACAAAAATAATGGTAAGTTCCATTTGGTTATATTGAATAGTTGTAGATGATCACAACTGAAGAGAAAAACAATTTAATATGAATAAATAAAACATCTGATTAGAGACTATTTAAATTATTATCTTTGCTTGTAAGCAGTAAGTTTTATTTTTAAAAATTCTGACATTAATGAATGTTTTAAAAATGTTTTCAGGAACATAAATAATTATCTCAATGAACTTTTAATTAATTATTTACATATTGCACTCTATTTATGTAGATAAAATAAATGAAGTTAAACTCAATTATATTAAAAATATACTCAGATGGCTTGATTGTATACTTCTTTTTATATCTAATATAATGCATGTATTTGAGAAACTTTCTTTTGCCTAGATGTTTTCTTATTTTTGTAAACCATTGGCCTAGTTGGTGTATTGTTATGAAGAAAAAAATATATTTTCATATATTGCACCATATTTATAAACAGTTTAATGAGACACAATGAGTGGAAAATACTGAATGGTGCTTTAAATTATTGTTAATCAGAAAACATTTTATTTCAAATTACTTACAGACACCTTATACTATTAAAAGATTACATTTAATGTTTTTAAAAACTAAAATAAGACAAGTATTTATTTATTTACAAGTATTTCCTTTGCGCATGTCATCAATATTTAACATCTGGGTGGTCATTCATAAATATTTCACTTAATTTGACTGTTGGAAATCCTCCATTCTACTTTCTTAAAATCAGTAATGAAAAATTGAATACTGTAGTAGTGAGCAGCATTTCTGTGCTAAATAAATTCATTGTTATTATTAATTGTTTGTTCAGCCATTAAAAATTGATTTCATGGTGTCAATTTGTTATGGAATACTTTTGAGATTAATAAACAGCACATAAAATAGTGTATTTAATTGTAATGAAAGGAAATTATCTGTATTTATTCTGTATTTATATGCTCAATTTTGTCATTGTCATTTTTAGTTTATAAGTTGTGATTAATAGTATATTACTTTCTCAATTGTGACTTAATTTTTACATACATTTTTTTTCTTCAATTACTAGGTTGAGAATACAAATCAGAAAAAGTTGAATAATGAAAAAAGTACCAATGCTCAACAGTCAGATAATAAAGAAGAAATTGGTTTCCCACCTTCCGGTGATATAAAAAAATCTTCTAACAGTATACTAAAGGGTATGCTAACTATAGTATAATAGAGTCTTGGTGTTGGCTGGTGTATATGTGTTACATTACATAAATTATTATATGATTTTTTTGTTGAAATTTTAATAACTTGTATAATAATACTGTTTTAACAGGGTGAATTCCTGCTTCAATTTCAAAGACAATAAACAGCTCACCTTGCAGCCCGCTTTCTCTAGCTAATGCAACCACCAGACCATGTTCAGTGCATCTCACAGCTGTATCACACATTCTCTGAAAGAGAAATGTGCATGTATCAAATAATGGGTTGAGTCATTTGCCACAGAGTATTGATAAAACAATCAGTGTTGTAGTATTTTTAATGCTGTTGTGGTAATCTGTCCTAAGACTGATCTGATACAGCCCTCCATGGTAACCTATTCTGCACAAGCCTCTTCATTTCCACAAAACTATGCTGCACATCCTCCCTAATCTGTTTAGTTTATTCCATCCTTGACCTCCCTCTTCTGTTCTTATCCGTAATGCTAATGCTAATTTTACAAGCTCCTTATGTCTCAAAACATTGCCTATTAATCTACCCCTTCTCTTGGTCAACATCCTCCAAATTGTTCTCTCTTCCCCTATTCTGCTTAGAACTTCCTGGTTAGTAACTCCATTCACACCATACAAAAGTATTCTTAATATCTGACAGCATTACCCTTGTTGCTAGATTGATGTAGCACATAACTTAAAGCTCTTGAATGCCACTGCCAAATCTACCAGAATCACAACTCTCAAGTTATAATTTATTAATAAATTAATTAAACCATCTTAAATTAATCTTTGAATATGTAATTAAATCATACAAAATACTCACAATAATGTAGATTCATTACTCAAAGTTGAATGAAATACAATGTATTTCACATATCTAGATTTATGGCATAATATCTTTGCACATTTAAATTAAGTAATATTGTTTATTAATTAATTATTGTTTATATTTCCTACTAACTTGTCACATATTCAATCAACGTGTTTCAAAAACTCATTCTACCAAGTAGTAGTTTTTTCTTCTTCTTGAAAAGCACATTCTCATCTTATGCTATAATCTTTTGATGAGTATCTTTACATGATCATAATTTCTAATCATGCTTCTCAATAGGAAAAGCTTGTCTCTGAGCTAATTTAAATGTTAAGTGTAGTAGCATTATCAATCTCATTGTTTGCCTTAATTTATTTTTCTTTTATTTATTTCTAAGTACGAATTAGGCTGTGTGTTCATTGTTACCTATTTTTGAAATAAAGTTTTCTTTACTGGAAATATGACACAGTCTTAATGTTATGATTTTGTAATGTCTCATATTTGATCATACACATATTATCAGTCTCACTATGTCAAGCTACCAAACTAGTTTTTTTGTTTTCATTTCTCAATTCTTTTGTGATAAGTATACAGTCATTTAAAATCTTGATTATATGTCTTGTTAATTTTTACATTAAACCTTTCACAGGATCACAAACATTTATAGAAGTACAAAATACTGACGTGGTGTCCTGTGCTTGTGGTTATAATAGGGAATCATCAGGTTTATTAATAAAGTGTTCATCATGTATTTTTTGGCAACATGGGGTGAGATATACAAAGTGTAAATATGTTCTATTTTTATAACTATTTTGATTTTCTTAGTTTAAAATGTAACAGTTTCATACAGATTTAAAATATTATAAATAAATCTTATTTTAATAGAGGAATTTCATAAAATAATACAATTTTTATTTGAAAATATTTCTTTAATATTGAATATGATTAAATTTAGAATTATGTAATATTATGTTTTTCAGGCATGTTATGGTTTAATAGGTGACGAAGTTCCTCCACAGGAATTTTACTGTTTCTTGTGTAGTATTGATTATCAAGAGAAGATATGTTTTGATCCAATACTAACCACATTAAATGACAATGATAGAAAGGTAATAAATGATTTTAGCACACAGACTTTTAAAAATCATCTGTAAACTAATCTCATGTTAATGAAGATAATTTGTATTTCAGCTCATTTTCGACAGTTTTTGTAAACAACATATCCTACCTTAACAAGTGTTAAATCAGATACAAATTAAGTCATATAATAATCAAATATATTATTTTAAACCTTTAGTAAATAATAGTAAACAAACAAATCAACCCTGCAGTTACCTTAGTAAATAATAGTAAACAACCAAACCGACCATACAATGATCTTGATCAACGTTGTTTACAAGACTTCTAACTCTGCTAAAATTCAGCCCTTAAATGCCTCACCTCAAAGGACTCAGGTTCTCAAAATTTTGACTAGTTTATGTTTTTGTAATCTTCTGATGAAGGGGGCATCAAAAAAATGTTAATTGAACTTTTGCATTATTTCATGCTAAACAGCAATTATGTTCTCATTTGCAAGTTCTATATGTCTGTAGAGTAGAAACTCTTTTGGTCTGAAAGGGAAAGGAAGCAACCAAAATCTGAAAGATTGACAGAAACCTACTTTGGGTTGATAGGCGCTAAACAAAAAATTTCACAGCAATTGATGACCTTATAACATGCAGTGTGTTTTTGCAATTATGGGTACATAAATACAGACAACATTGACTTTTATGTATATCAATAGCTGTTGACCTATCTAAAATTGGTTAAATTGCAAGGCTGGTAACCTGTTAAATTTTCAAGATCCTGAGCCTCCTCCATTAGGACAGTGTCTCACTGGTGTTGTGGCTAATTTCCTAATAATTGAATTTTCAAATTAATTAATACATCTGGGTAGGAAAAAGTGATGGAGTGTCTAGCTTATCCGAAATCAATAGGGGACATTATGTTTGGTAGCTATGAAGATTTCTAATTTTTGAGAGCCTAAGTCACCTTCCACAGAATTGTGCTGGATTGAATTGTTTCATTCTTGTAATGTTGTTACCTCATAAATAATGTGGTAAGACAAAATTATTTGATTACAATTGTGGCTGTTGGATTCTATTAAAAATAAATATTCTCTGATTTAATATTTCAGTCTCTATGTATACATCGCAGGGTTCTGGCATACTGTGAAAGAAATAGTAGAATTAATTTTAAATCAATGGTTAGTGATTTAAATTTACCAGAAAACCTGTTGAAAAAAATAATTGCAAAGTTGGAGGAAGATAAAGTTATATTAATGAACCGAAGAGGCAGGTAAATGCTTATATAATACAAATATATAAATGTTAAAAATTGACAAGCATATATTCTGTCTAATTAGACAAGTTCATGTTTGAAACTTAAGTATCTGTCCTTAGTATTTGTCATTGGCTCTAAAGTAACCACAATAATAATACTATATTATATTATGTAATATAATATAATAAATAGTATATTGTATAATATAATGAATTAAAAAATTGTAACATAGAACTTATATTTAAATTATTGTAATATTATGTTTATAGTAAACCTGAAGAAGTCTCAAAATGGAGATGAAACGTCACTTTTGTGAATAAATAGTGATGTATTTAATGCTGGCTTTTTGGCTGTCTTTTTATTTGTTGTAAATTTTAAAGTCAGAAAAGTTTGTTATTATATAATATATACATATATAATATAAATGTTAATTACCAAATAATGCAGAATACAAAGTTTAATACAAATTATTCCTACAAATCTGTTAGATTTATATTAGAAAATTCTCAAGTATTCATTAGGAGACATCTTTTGAACTGCATGTCAATGTATTATTTTAATTTAACAGATAATTTTCAATGAGTAAATTACTCTGGGATTCTGACTATATAAGCCATAATATTCTCTGAAAGTGTCGACTATGATGTGGTATTGTATTTATCTTTCCTTTTCCTTGTTTATGCCACATAGTTCAGGCCTGTTCAATATACCCTTTATCAGTGAATCCAATCATGATTGGACAGTTGAAAGAAAGTCTTTACTAACTAAATGAGTAATAGTGAACCATCCACCGATGATTGGACATAAAATTAAATTTAAGGAGACCAAGAATTTGGATCAAACTAATGAATTTTGGGACAGTATCATATCGGAGACAACAATTAATGGTCTGTTGATCAGGGATTTCAGTTTTCTGTTGAGCATTGGCTTGGAACTTATACACACTGTCGTGTGTGACATGTATGTGATAAGCAGTATGAACAAAGAAGAAGGAAGAATATTTACTTCATTATAAAGGCAATTTCACAATTGAATCAACACTTTTGCAAGCAGGTGACAAAAAATATTGTCTGTATTTAGGATATTTCTATTTTAAACTTGTACACTTCAAATATTCTCATCTATTAGAACCTACCATCTTTGGTAGTAATTACTTGAAACAAGCTTGAAATTGCTTCATCACCTGAGGATCAGGAATATAATCAATTCCTGTTGATTTATTACTGCATAGATCTTTCAAAGCTTTATTAAGTTCTGATTAAAGTTTTGTCACCCAACTCCTTATCACCATCCTCTCTATTTCTATTATTAATTGGTCAAGTGCTTCTCTATGTAATAATGTTCTTTTTTGTGTTTTTTTTTCCATTTTTTGCCTGTTTTTCTTTAACTAGGATTGCTTTCAAATATGAGTGCCTGTTGTTTATGTAATTGTTCTTATTTGTTCTGAAGTGTGTATAAGCTGTATTTCCCCCCTAATCATGCTATCATCTATAGTTTTGTTTTTCTCTTAAAGCCCTTCCTCCTCAGCAGGTTTTCACATCCAATATCATTCTTCAGAAGTCCATGCTGATATTTGCCTGTTATATTGCCTTAAGTTTTTGTTCTTACAGCTCTCATTATTTAGTTTTAGTACTTCTTAGTGTTCTGTACCAATCTTCCTCATTTTTCCTCAGCCACTCTAGTTATTTTATCTCTCAAGAATGCCCATTTTTCATCTACAGAATATTTCCCCTTTTTTCAATGAATCCACACTTGATAACCTCTATGAAGCTCTGGACCTTTTTCAGTTGTTTATCTGAAATACTCTTTAATCACTCAATTAATTTTGTTTATCCTCACTTTGTTGTTAAAGTTAAAAATGATCACAAATTATTGAGTTTCATGAGCATGTATTAACTGAAGTAGAACTGCCGGAAATCTTAACTAAATGATAAATCACAGAGAGACGTCAACAAGATCCTTCCATTATTGTTATCTATCTTCAGATAAGAGTTCCTTTTCTATCAAAAATCTTTTGAAACAGATGTACATTGTACATTAGTGGTTTGTAATGTGTTAAAATATCTGAGTTGAAACTTTAAGTAAGTGCATGTGTATCCTGGCTTTGTGGGTGGCAGTCACATTCCAGAGGACAAAAGATTGGCCCTTCCTTTTTAATGGAAGAGAAAATCCATTCACAAAAAGGGATCACCCTTAAATAATTTGGAAGGATCTGCTACCAGACGTTAGAAGCTGCAAAAATAATGTGGTCATTTAGGTCCAGCGGAGGGGGTCCTATTGGCTGCAATTGTCAAAGAACAAGCCAATTGAAGCATTAGATTATAACAGCTGAGTGGTGGTTTAAAATTATGTAGCCTCCCACCGAGCTTTCGTGAGAAGTTGATTTTGGCAGAGGAAGACAGAAGATGATGTTGGTGATGTTGGGAGATGGAGGATATTGGATGAACAGAAACTTTTGGGAGACGGAGAGAAGTTGTGGCAAAGAGAATTTGTTGGGAGATGAAAGGTTTTTGATATAGAGAAGCCGACTTATGCTGATCTAAAATTAAACTGGTAGCTGCTGGAAGAGATGTAGATACTTTGTAGCTATCAATGTTTTTGCATTATAGAGGTCACATTTGCCAGGCCTATTGCCATTAGAAATCCAAATAGCTTCTTAATTCATCCCAATAAGGAACCTGATTTAAAAATCTCATGCAAATTAACTGTTTTTAATAATTTTGTTTTATAATTTGTAAATACCATCTATACTTTTGGTCAAATATTTTTATAATAAACTCAGAATTATTAACTAAATTAGCATTTTCCTTTTTTATAGTAAATCCCCATCAATACTGTATTATAATACTTAAATTAATAATTTAAATTCACCCCACCCAAGAAATGAACTATTACAGGTTAGTTTTCTACTAAGCTTTTGAATGACTCAATTCTGTTGTCCAAAGGAGAAAGGCAGTAAGACTAAAAAAATCCTTTTGAGAAATCAAGGGATAAAGTTTTTACATAAATCCCTTAACTTTTTGAAAAGGTTTTATCTGTACCAAGAAATATGAATTTGTCTTTATAAATTAATTATAATACATTTATACCTGAAATATTTTCAAAAGTCAATAATTTTTACTTACTGTCATTCTACTTAAGATGGCAAAATTGTACATGTGCAAAGTAAGAATGGCAAAGAGCAGAATGTTTTGTCTGAAGGTTAGAAGCACATTGCCAAAGCTGCCCACTAAATAGAATAAATCACAATCTGAGCTAATTAAATTGGCTTATTAAGTTTCATTTTACTGTGCATTAATATGATGTCTTTTTTCAGCTCTTCATTGGTTCGAATTGTGGATTATAACCATTTAAAAAGCACGGTCATACCTAAGTATTTTTCCAAAACATCCTCATGCATACCAAAACTGTTTTGAAAAAAAGGTAGTGGTATTTACAATTATTTACATTACTGTTGACTTTTGGGTACTAAATTTGTTGTAAATTTTTTATGATTTAACTACTCATTTAGAATATGTAAAATCTTCCTTCATATTTAGTATGTATTTATAAATGCACTACAGTAATATCAATAATGTCATTTGTGTTTTTTTTCAATTTGATCCTTTGAATGTTATGTTGTGAAATATTTTTATGATTTTTTTAACGTAATTAAAAATTTATTTGATCCTGCAGGATTACAACATTCCTTGATCGAACAAGCACATCTTTCTTAAATGAAGAATCTGATGATTAGCTGTAAAAGATTTAATTTTATGATGCTGAGTTTATGTATGCTAACTGCTGAAAATCTAGATTTAGCATCAATTACAATTTTCTGGAATAAGTTTTTAAACCATACTTATTTGCTTTCATTTTCAACAACGTGTCACGCAGTAGTTAATTTAACAAAGATAAAGTATGAGTGCAGTACAGTGAAAGTCTTAATATTGTTAACTATGAAAAGTGTGCACAAATTATATTCACATTTGTTATAATGCTAAACTTATATTATGTAATGTTTATTTAATATTACTTAATGAAACAGTGAATTTGTAACCTACATCCTTAGATATCACAAACATTCCATTATCAAATGGAATGTAACTGTTTTCTTTAAGAAATGGATAGTTAATACCTTTTTATATTTTAATTCTCATCAAGTATTGAGATATTATAAATATATAAAAACATTAATGAAAAATTGATTCTTATAGTTTCAAAAGTACATTATATCTATAATTCCTTCTATACATACATTGTTGTTAAAATTAAAAATGGTCAAGAAGTATTGAGTTCCATTAGCATATATTAACTGAGGCAGGACTACGGGAAATCTTAATGATTAATCATGGAGAGACATCAATAAGATCCTCCCATTATTGTTATCTACCTTCAGATAATAGTTCCTGTTCTATTGAAAATCTTTTGAAACAGGTTTTGGAATTGTACATTAGTGATTGTTTTTCTTCTAAGCTTTTGTTTGAGTCAGTTGTATTGTATGTGTACAAAGTGGGAATGATGAAGAGCAGAATGTTTTGTCTGAAGGTAAAAAGCAAATTGCCAAAGTTGTGCACTAAACAGATTTTTTTATAGAAGATAATAATGCTGAAGAAGCTTAATGTATTATTATCTCCTCTACAAGTGTTTATTCAGTTATTTTGAGCATAAAAGTGTATAATTTACAATTCTAAACCAAGTAATGAAAAACTTAACTAATAAGATATTCTGATATTTCAAATGAAAAAAAAAGATTAATAAAATATATTGTAATGCTGTAATGTTTGTCAAATAAATTTCAAAATAAAATGAGATATTATGTTTATCAGATATGATTTTTGTTTTCATGCATTAGACTATAAAATAATAAAAGTCAACAAATACTTGTTTTCAGAATGTAGAGAAACCTTGTTCAAATTTTGTCTCAACCCTAGCAAGTCACATGTAATTAAAATTGGATCATTAAGTTAGAACTTTATATGGCAGCAATATCATGGCTGTTCAGGATAGTTTTTGAAATCTATGAAACAGAAAGAATACCAGATGTTAGTAAAAACATAATTATATTAATACTGAACAAGACTGGGGCTGATGGATGCGAACCGCACAGGATAATTAGTTTAGTATCTTATGCATGCAAAATATTAACAAAAATGGTACATAGGAGGATGGAACAACAAATAGAATGTGAGTTAGGGAAGATCAGTTTGGTTTTAGGAAGAATGTAGGTACAAGAGAAGCAATGTATTGACTTCATGGCATTTGTAGATTTTGAAAAAGCATTTGATAATGTGAACGGGAACACACTAAGGATTTTCAGGATGACGAGAATCCAATGTTGAAAAAGATAACGTCAGCAGTAATTATAATTGAAGATCAAGAAGAGAAAGAACTCAAGCAAGACGTAAGACAAGGATGAAGTCTGTCACCCATGTTGTCTAACATATATATAGAACAGGCGATGAATAAAGCTAAAAGAAAATATGGAAAAGGAATCATACTGTAAGGAGAATAAATAAAAGCCCTACAGTTTGCCAATCATATTGTAGTATTAGGGGAGACAGAAGAAGACTTCGAAACCATAATAGACGACATGAACTAGGTCCTGGAGAAAGAGTTCAATATGAGGATTAATAGAGGGAAAATCAAGGTAATGGAGTGTAGTATAAGAAACAGTTGAATATCAAAGAGTGTTAGATTGGGAAGGGATATTTTGAAAGAAGTTATTCAGGCTATTCAGGCAGCATAATAACTAGGAATTGTAAAAGTACAGTAGACTTAAAGAGTAGGATAGCACAGTCATGTTCATTGAAACCTGGAATATTTAAATATATCAGGTAATTGTAGAATGATTGAGTATAAATATGTTTATTTTGTGTAATAACAGATGAAACATAAATTATGAGAAGGAACTAGAAGGGAAAAATCTTGAGAAGAACGTAAATTAATAAATTTATTTGAGTCCAGACCACAAAAGGCAGGTATTTATTTGTGATAGAAAAATTAGAATTATAAATATAATACACCAAATTATATTTTTATTTTTTCGTAGTTTTTTTCTATTCTTGTATGTAGAATGACTTTAAAGGTCTCTCCCTTAGATGACATGGGCCTAAGTTGTGAATCACTTGAGTACTTTTGTTTTGGAGCAAACAGTGGGAGTTTTAAACTGTTAACTGTAGTTAGCGTAATTGAATTGATGTCTTTCATAAGTTCCACTCATTGGGTTATTTCGTTGATATGGATGATTTTATTTAAATATTAGAAATCTGATGATTGTGGGAACGGAAAATAATTTAAAATCTTCCACGGCGCCTTCTTCCAGTTTTGTGTTATTTATTTATCATTATCTTTTAGAAAGGAAATGAATTTTCCCAATCGTTGATTTAATTACATAAAAAAGTTTTATCGGGGTTCAGAGCAATAACATTTTTTGCAACGTCAAAAAGGCTAGAATCGGTTGATTTTCTAAGCTCCAGCTCGTTGCGAATTAAGGGTAAAGTTTGATTTGCTTCGAAAGGCTTCTCTATTTTCAGGGATGCCTTAGAATTCCAGGGTCGAGATTGCTCTTGGATAGAAAAACGATACTACACCACGTATTCGTTTTCAACCCAAAACTTGATTTCGTCATTTTATATGTCATACCGACAAATGCATTTTCCCTGATTTAAAAAGTGGGTCCATGCCAAAAAAATATTCTATTTTATTTATTGATTATATTTTTAATGTCAAGGTACAGTTTTAGATTTTTTAAAATAACAATGTCACAGAATTATGATGTTAACATGATATATATATATATATAGAAATAAATGACGAAGACGGACAAATCCTTAAAATACAATTGAATATAACTTAATATTAGAGTTTGCCGGATTAAGAATTGTTGAGGCCCCTGTTTATATGAAATATACTTCGCGTACTTTTAATACATTACATACTTTATGGAGCGAAACGTTTGTTGTAATTGAATTTTCATTGATATAAGTTAATTATGGCGTATTAGGTTATTAATAAACATAGATGTACCTAGTTTTTTTTATATTTTCTTCGTCTCCCCAAGTAACAACTTTTACTAGGATAGCTATTTAAATATTAACAATATCACAACAGCGACAGTGCTACCAATTGTCTGCGGAGAAAAATATGGTTAAAGTTCTTAAAACAAGTAAGACTGTTGATTATTTTTTCTCACTGGCGCCTGCACGTTAGACTATTTATTGGACACAAGTGACAACGGGCGATATAAATTGCAGGCAATTTCCCTATTCAACTCTTTACCTAACGACAAAAGAAACTTTTCGACGTGGTTAATTTACAAGTTCAGGACTCAATGAAAAGTTTTGACAATTCGTGGTTGTATGTTGCCGATTGTGCTTGGGGATCACATGAGCATGATCTTCTGGAACTCCGAAGTTCGATAAATACTCTTTACCTAACGAAGAAAGTTAGAGATTTTATAAACATACTAAATTACATGAGGATGACAACGGTAATGCCGAAAGCTCCTTCTAAATAAATTTTGAAATCAAAATTCAATTATAGTTTTGGTTATTTAAGTGACTGACTGAAACTAAATATTAAAATTATTATCTATTAATATTTAGTATTGTTTCTCCTCATGCTTCCATCTGTTTCACCTTTTTAAGGATATATTTGCTCAAATGTGTACCACTTATGTCAAATATAGTCGCCATATTGCGTGCAATTAAATATTTATAAAACGCTAATTCCAGGTGTATATAACCTCGCAAATTCTCCCCGGTGTTATTTTTCTGGGGATTAGAATATGTGTACCGAATTTTTCTTGTAATTTGTTCAGTTATTTAATTCTGAATAAAGAACATCTTTTTTACAATTCACATTGGAAATTTTTTTGAAAGTACTAACGTCCTTGAGTCTTTTTTAGGATTGTATCATATTTGGTCGGCGTTATTTCATGGAATTCTCTCTTTACAATGACTCGGAATTTTTGTTTACCATTTGTTGATCATTAATTTTACAATTACTTGGAAAATAATGACAGAAACCATTAAGGGACACGGGGACTAAAATTTCGGTCAAAATCTGAAGAAAAAAAAATCGATTTTCTAACTTTTTATATTAATATGCCCATAAACTGAAAAAAATAAGCTGCCAAACAAAAGAAGAAATATGTAGCATATGCTGAAGGACAATTTTAATCAATATGTTTCATTATAATTTAATAAATTATTACTGCTTTTCAGAAAAATGTTATTTCTGGTAGCAAAAATCTTCTACGCGTAAAGATATTGTCTCCATTATTTTTGTACATAATCTACGTGCTAATTATTAATTGTGTAAGTAGTTTAGGTAAAAAAAATTTCAAGTGTTGAAAAGTGCTAATTTTTAAGTAACCCAGTCTTAGTAAGAAAATTATTTTCTCCCGACAGTTTTATTCAATTTCAAAAATAATCCTGACAATTGATAAAAATTGTCGGCCCTACATATAAATGTAAAAATGCCAAAATATATTCCAGTACGTAACGCAGGGAACATTTTTAAAACTGCCAAATTTTGAAAATATCTCAACAAGTTTACGACATCAAAATTTTGTATATTGCTACACACGTGCGTTGTTAACAAATAATTAAAATTTAAGCTCAGTAGCTATTCATTTGCAGGAATTTAAAATTTCAGTCCCCGTGTCCCTTAACGTTCGGTTGAAGCTTGTATTTTCTTTCCACTATTTACCTCAATTATTTCAGGCGACTTTCAGGAGATCGTTGAGAAACTGTGAACATATTCATTGACCAGCCGTGCTTATTCTACTTTCGCTAAGTGCGATAACGATCTTCTCGCCGAACAAAGGAATAAATAACACGGCACGTGAAAGTCAAATAACTTTGCAAAGGCTTCAAGGCAGCAATGTTATGTAAAAGGACTTGCATTGTCAACAATAACAAAGTGTACAACTACATGATAATGTAATCGATGGGCGTTGGAATTACCAGCTCCTTGGTTTCTGTTTTTGATTTCATTTCATGAATGGGCTTACAGCTTGTAATGGTAGAATTGCGGGAGGATTAGGGCTTTAATTAAATTAATAATAAATAATTTACACAGAAAAGGTTCGGTCTAATACATTTCAAAAACAATTACTGGTGAAGGGTCGTTAAAATGGTCCTGCTAACTGAGCTCTGAATATATTTTACATGATCAATAATGTGCGTGATGTTGAGCAACAGAAATTTTGGCCACATGCATCTCAATGTAACAGTAATTGACACACATGAATGACGTTGCGTTTGTAGGAAGCAGCAGCCTATGGTTGGCAAGTGTTTCCAGGAATCACCTCTGTTGTCGGTTTCTTTCTTTCTCATCTGGCGGCACGGGATTAAGGGGCGGGCAAGGACCACGGATATTGTTCACAAATCTTCTTCTTCTTAAGCTATTCATCCATCTCTGATGGCCTGACCAACAACTGGCCACTCATTCACGACTTCTATCTCCAAAGATTCATCCACCCTTGTATTTCCTCCAACTCCAGTTTCAGTTCCCTCAACCACTGACTTCTCCCTCGTCACGTCAGTCCCTTTTCCGTCACCCCCACCATAGGGCGGAAACCTCTTCACTTGACCCCTTTTACTCCAATCAAATTCAAAATAATTCGCGGTGGTCAACCATTCCGCCAGAGGGAGAACCGTCCTTGCGACTTTCTCTTGGGGTGAACGCCTTGGCCAAGTAAATATACCAATGGATGTCGTTAAGCCCTCACGGCCAGGATTTCAGAAGTGCCGGGAACTTTTCCCCGTTATTCAGAGAGATTCTGCAGTTTCGCTCTACCCATTTCAATCCATTAAACATGAAATTATTAATTTTCATGTTGCATTATTGGGAAACCTCCTAATTCATTTCAAACTAGGAAGGAGAAAATATATCACACATGTCTTAACTATCAACATATTCATAATTAAATGAAATATTGATTATTTTAAAATTACAGTGTTGTTCTTGTCATCCCTTACACTGGTCTGATGCAGTCCTACATGTTAACATATTGTGCGAAAACCTTTTCATTTCTACATAACTATCACATCCCACATCCACTCTATTCTGCTTAGCGCATTCCATCCTTGGCCTTCCTCTTCTGTTCTTACCCCAAACAATACCCTCTAATACTAATTTTACGATACCCTTGTGTCTCAAAACGAGGCCTATTAATATAACCCTTCTCTTAGTCAAAGTCATCCATATGGTTCTCTCTTCGCTTATTCTGCTTTGAACTTCCCGGTTAGTTACTCTATCTATTAAGCATTCTTCTATGGCACCACATTTCAAGAGCTTCTATTCTTTTCCTTTCTGCAACCCCTATCGTCAATATTTCGCGCCCATACAACGCCACACTCCATACGGACATTTGGAATAATGATTTCGTAATATTCATACTTATATTAGCCGCAGTTAAATTCTTCTTTTTTGCGAAAGCTTTTCTTACATGTGTTATCCTACTCTTTATGCCTACTATACTTCCACCATCCCCAAGTAGCAGAATTCCTTAACTTCCTTCAAAATATTCCTTCCTAATCTACTACCCTTTATTATTCCACTCTTTCTCATATTACACTATATTACCTTGGTTTTCCCTCTATTAATCTTCATGCTATACTCTTCCTACAGGACCACGTTCATGCCATTTATTATGTTATCAAGTCTTCTTCTGACTCCACTAATACTACAATTTGATTGGAAAACCTTAGGGCTTTATTTATTCTCCTTGCAGTATGATTCCTTTTCCATATTCGTTAAATAGCATGGCGACCTTCTTAATTTCTGTTTTTCCCCTTGCCCTTCAATTCTGTTCCTGTCATCTTCAAAATGATTTATATATTTTAAATTAATTTATTCTTAATTCAATGAAAAGTACGATTTTTTTACAATTGCAGTAAATTTTTTTTTCAGAATTCTGAATAAAGTTTTTATAATTGGGGAAATAAGTTAGTTTTCATTTAATGCATGAAATTGATGAAATAAAATATAATAAAAAATTTTACAATGAAAATTAACTGGACCTGCATTCTGGTAGGTAATTGTTCCTACTTCTATGCTTCTCATTCTTTTATTATGAGTCTAAAATTTTCTACTTATGTTAGGCGCTTTCTCTAACTGATTTTAAAGACAATTAAAAATCAGATTTGAGCATCTTACGTAAATTTTAACTTCGCTCCTCACTATCCGAATCCAGAGAGGCCTATGGGAGTTCTCTCTCGCAGGTATTTCTCCCCAGATTGACTGCGGGACTCACATGACTCCGTCGGGAATGCCTCATATTCTCTCAGGTTTTTCAAAGTTTGCCAATGCACCTTCTTCTATTTTAGGAGGGCTGGAGTCAAAAACCGTGGGCATTCGATAAGACTTGTCCGCTGATCCTATTGGATCAGCGGGTAACTGCCTCCTAAAACTGGTAGAGACACGGAGAAGGGAATGCTGCGACGCCACTGCATACTCGTCTCCCGTCATTAGGAAGGGCGAGAGAATAGTACCGAATGCCCGACCTACCTGATGCAGGTTTTCTAAGATTTTCCCTGCATCTCTTTTAGATGAATCACTGCGTAGTATCCTTAAACTATAGCCCGGGGGCCCTAGTCAACCCTTGGCTACCTTGCTCTACCCCCTATTTCAATTCCTTTCCTATGCTATTAAAGGTGATTTACCTGTTTCGGGATCACCCTCACGTTGCCTGTTATCCAAAAAAAAAACTGAATCCAGAGTTTAGTTACCTTATCATATTAAGTCACTACTCAGTAAAAATAAACGTGCTATTGTTTCGCAAGTTCAGAAACAGAAACACCGTAACTTTGCTATATCATATGCTGGCAATATAACTAATCCTTACAACAACTTTCTGTGACAATTAAGGTCTACATGACGACATCTTTATTGCTGTGAAAGTTGTTAGGGTTTATGCACTGCTCGTCTATAAACAAGACATTCTGTGACACACGCTGAAACATGAAACAGACCGAAAATCTCTCCCGACCGTTGGAATCTTTTTTTGTAGTGGAGTTCTGCCTGCGACATATTAATGATGACAAAAAATGTTAATTTGAATAGCAAAGACCCGTGGAGAAAAATTGCATTTCCTTCAAATAAGAGTAAGAAAATGGGATATCTTGTCAGAAAAATACAGTTTTTTTCGGATAATGTCAGCAGCAAGCAGATGAAGAAATATAAATGTTCCAGTGTAAAAAATAAAACATCTAACATGATTCTTAATACTTTATTGTTTATAACAGTACATATGTAATTCCTCGTTATTAAACAAACTAAGCACTTAACATTAAAAGTATGTTCCGTAATTCTGAGAATTGAACTAGTTAATTCTGTTTCCACTTTTAAGATTTTCAAGTCCCCAAATTTGTTCAACATGTAAAGATTTTGTAATTTATTGAGAACTATTGCCGGGAGAAGAGAGTGGATGGAAATTTATCAGGTCGCACACTGAGCTTGCTTACACATCTAGTAAGTAGGTGCTGAGTGTCCGTTGTGAGCGGACAAAATTAAAGTATAAAATGTAGGGTGTCTGCGGAGCTTCTTGGGCAGCAGTACAGCTCAGCAGTCGGTGAAACGCTATAGAAACTAAATTTAAAGCATTCATTACAGCGGGACGGTAAAAGGAACACTCAAGATTGTAACAAATTGAAGTAAATTATGTATGTTAATGAGGGCAAGAGTACACTGCTTTAATTTTTTTTATGAAGAAAGATTATCCTCATGTAGCCTGTCACGCTAAAAAGAGAGTGGATATGTTTTGGGTGAGGATAGACCTCATGAGAGAAATCCACATTGTGGCACCTCCACTATAATAGCATAGGAAGGGAATTTGAAAGATGATGTGTTGCAAGGGAGCTCACGGGCATTCGCTTAAAAGTAATGCGGGGTAAACCATAAAAATCTGCATCAGGTAGGTTGGGCTCTTGTTACGTGTCCGAAGCCCTTCTGATGACGGGACAATAGCTTGCTGTAGGGACGCAGCATTTCCTTTCCAATTCTTGAACCAGTTTATGAGACAACAGACATTCTGTTCCAGAAGGATAATTTTGTTGTAGGGTGATAAGTATCTACATGGTTAATAGCATAGGAAGGGATGCGAAAGGTGGATGTGGAAGCGACAGAAAGACAGCTAAAGGTTATCTAGGGAACCCAGGCTATAGTTTAAGGATTCTCATAGCTACAGAAAATCTTCATCAGGAAGGCCAGGCTATTGGGTACTTGTCTCTTATCCTTCCAAATGACGGGAGAGGAATTGGCTGTGGGGTGGTAAAATTCCCTTCTCCAGCTTAGGAAGCAACTGGTCGGCTGTTCCAATAGGACCAGCGAACAGCTCTTACCGACTGCGACCAGGGAAAATACACCCCTCAAAACTGACCAAAGTATCTTAGATTCCTAAGAACATTAAAAAGAGAGTGTGTGTTAAGAGTGTTAGAAGTGAACTAACGCTCTTAAGTGAAAATCATAAGAAATTGTGAAGTGCGACTTAAATTACAATAATATGCGCGATAGTCTATGATCAAAGCAACAGTGAAAATGGTAGAGAATGCAGATTTTCCCGATGTTGATGCTGGATGAAGAGTTCTCGGGATTCCAGTCGGGTGATGTCGTTTGTAATCCACAACGTTTCTATGGCTGACACCGCCATCATCTTCACCTGAAGATGATCGCTGCCGATACTCGTGTCCCCTTATACCACGGCTGACTTGAATAAATTATACACAAGTAGTCAGTAAAACTCAAGTTCATAAAATATTCAGGAACGAGTTCACCTGCGTAGTAAAGCGCCGCTTCCCAAGAAATCGCCTGAGTCGTCACAAGCGTGGGCGTTGAAGTCCCTGGAGTCCCGGCTGGATTCCGGAGAGGCTCTGGTTCACGATGTCACGAACTCGCTGGGGTGTCGGATGCTCAGTGTTAACTTGGCTAGTAACCAACTGGTGAACCGCCCTCGAACTAAGTGCAGACTTCATTCCAGCTCTGATTACTCACTAGCGAGTTTCTGAAGCGTAACGACCAACGTCTGTCCCCTCCTGTGCTTCTAGAAGAAGTTTTATTTCTCAGTCAGAGAAGTGATTTCCTCGGATGAAAAATAGTGGGGGATAAAAATTGGAAGGGATGATTAAATTTTCAAAAATGCAAATTCTAAGAGAATAGAACGAATTCAAAGAAAGTAAATTAGACAGTAAATTAAGAAATAGTTTTCTACGTCGATTGGTATAAAAATATGGTTAAATAATTGAAATAACGTCAAGAAAAGAATAAATTGAGGGCGCTGAAATCGAAATTGGGCGGAGTCTATGTTGTAAAAATCTGGAAATATCTCACTTATGACAAATAAACTGCGTAGAAAACTAATTAAAATAATTCTTGAGATAGAGAAATTGACAATGTGAAAAATATAGATGCCATTGATCAAGTTATCTGAAACTCTGGCCATCTGCTTATCGCGACAATTGTATGTACTGAAAAAGATAATTACAATGGGATGAAAAATGCAATAAACATAAATTGGAAAAAATAGGAGAATTTTTCTATTTATTTAGAAAAGAATTCGGAAATGAAATGTTGAAAATAGAGGGTAATTGCAGAAAATTAGAGATAAAAATTCGATATTAATGAAGAAATTCTATTCTTGGGTCAAGAAAGGATAGGAAAACTTAACAAAAAAACATGTGACGCAATGGCGATCACTGATCCGTCACAATATATATATTGAAAATGTAATCAAAATTAATAAAATATGATTTTTGGTTTATATTAAATTAGTACAGGCTTGCGCAAAAAAGAGGAATTTATTCTGAAGTACTTCTTATTGTAAGTTAAAGATAATCATTTGTGTGTAAATAGTAACAGAGTTCATATTAACCAAGCAAAATGACTCGCTATGTATCCCTGAAGTTGTATGGGATCAATGGAATATGATTTAATACTAATACACAAATAGCCAGTTAAAAAAAGTTTGTGGTTAGTCTATAGGAGGTTTCACGATGTTTGTGGGGCCGATAAGAGGTTTCCCAGAATTTCATACGGTTGATTGTGTGTAACGGCCAAACACATCCATTCGGACTTTTGGCGGTGCGGAGTCGAAAGAATGTTAGGCAGCATTTGAGCCAGGGGCAATGAAACCTAGACGCCGCGTCGAGCCTTGGGAATTTCCCAATTTTTGTGAGGATTGGCGGCATCAGGTGGTTTATTTCTCCCATTATCACCATAAATGCTATTGGTGGATATCCATCCCTGCCACTTTGGTGATATAAACTAAAGAAGCGGGGAGGAGATTTTAAAAAGGCTGCCAGAGAGATTTTGGCCAGATTGCGCGAGAGCGGTGAGATGAGGATCGATTTTAGAAAGAGATTTACACAGATTTTCTTGGAGAGGAGATTTTGGACAGAATTTCGGAGTTGGTGAGAAATTCCGCTTGGAGCTAGCCTACGCCATTCTTCTCACTCATGACTGTGGTTCAAATTGTGGCAAGGGAGATTTTGAAATTCTTCCTGAAACATGAAGAATGGGAGATCGGCAGCTGTGATCTGGAGAGAGGACGACCCGATTAGGAGGAAGGAGCCTGCACTAAGCCGATACGGTAATTACCCCTGAGACTCTTTGCTGATTTTCTGTTTCTGCCAGTAGATTTGTGTAAATATTTGGCTCTATGAGAAGGCCCATAAATGCGACTCTAAGGTTAGAGATTGAATTGTGTAAGTTTAAGGGAGTTCATATGTATCATGTTTGTAAATATGTAAGTAGTTGTAAGTGACGAAAAAATGTGCCAGCATAGAAATCGAAATATCAAAATTGTAATTAATGTTTACTAAATTAAGTAAATTGTTTTCTTAATTTGATTACAAAATGTTATGATTATAATGTATTATATTCCAGCTATAATAATGAGCAGTAGCTGCCTTGTGGTTTGTTTGTCCTTTGTCTGCCCGCGGCCCCTTGTTTCTGTGCAGCTGGTTGCGTGCGTGAGGCGCTCAGCTGGGCGATCAGCCGGCCGCGGTCGATGCGTCAGCTGCTGGCAGGCGTTGCCATGGCGACGGGCTGCTGCGCCGCTCACTTGTTGCGCCGTACAGCAGCGCGCCTCGCGGAGTCGACGCGAAGCTGAGCGTCGCCCGTCAGCTGGGACGCTAGTCTCGCTCGCGCCTTCCTTTATGAACGCAGCACGGCCATCGCTCTCCGCTCTCGCTCTCGATCTCGCTCAGGACTACCGGAAGGTACGAACACCGCTCTAATTGCTTTTCCGATGCCCTTTAACATGTTGCTAATTTACGTCAGGCATGAGATTTTTTTTTCTTCCCTCGAAACATTTCGAATATAGCACGTAACTTGTGGAATCATCTTTCTACAACCCTATTATAAAACAATGGACCGTTTAAGAGTAAATCTGTTGATCGACAACTACACAACTGTTTCGATAATATTTTTCTTTATTGTAACCAATAAAATTAATTAAATCAAACTGTTATACATATAAATTATTCCAGTTACCCAGAATTTTTACAATTTAACTTTTGTGTCATATCAGTGGCTCGCCCCATAATTTATAACCATTTAATAAAAATTAGTAAATTTAATGATGTGTACTATCTGTTAAGCGTTTTTAGAGCTACACTTTTATTTACGAACATGCAGTAAACTTTTTTAATAACTTAAAAAAATTTCAAACTCTTTTCCCCCCGAGTGCCGAGTATGCAAAAGATACTGATGGAATCATTGACCACAGTTCTTTTATTTCATAATATTTCACTTGCCTGTTTTTTTTCTTTTTTTCTGAAGAATCAAAACGACAGATTCACGGAAAATGTAGAAGTTTTTAATTCTACTTCTACTACTTTTCGTCCTCACCTTTGAGACACCATCAGAACAGGGTTTTTGAATAATTATCAAGTATGTACTTCAATATTTAATTTACAAATATAAAATGCTTCGTCCAGGACAGTATCTATGGAATTAGTCGTTTTGATTTATCTTTATATTTAAAATTTTTTTTAGGAAAAGAAACGTTAAGTACATTACAGTATCGGACGAAGGATTTTATATTTGGACCTTTAATATGTAATTAATATCTCAAAATTTCAGAAACCTCACCAGATGAAGTCCCAAAGGTGAGGACAGAACTTTGTAGTAATTGAATAAAGCTTAATTTTTTTAAATAAAATGAAAAGATAAAACAATTTATGACCCTTTGCAGACTTTATTTTTAGCATTTCAATTATAAGAACGTCTGTTCCATCTAAATTTTGTTTATATTCTTTGGTTTTAATTTTTTTTATAAATATTTACTCTATAGTAAGAAAACCTGAAGAAGGCATGAAAACGTGCAGAACGTTGTTATTAATTAAATTAAAAAAATAAAGTCTGTAAAAGGTCATAAATTGTTTTAGTATACATAACAGGCGTTAAGTTTAAAATTTTTAAAACAGAAATAATTGACAAAAGTAAGAAATAGAAGAATTTAATTCAAATTGAAAACGTTTAGCCCCCAACTTTCTTCAGTTCAAAAATTTTATTCGTACTTTCCTTTGTATTTTATTTATAATATTAAGTCAGTTTAATTTAATTATTATATTTGTAAAAATTCAACTTTGTCGGCGTATTTTACGTTTCGATGTACAGTATCTTATTTCAGATAATATTCAGGAATAAATGTGTTTGTGACATGTTAAGTCCAAATGCCGAGATGTTTTAAGATACATGATACATAGCATCCCCCCCCTAAAAATGGAAACTTTCAAATTAAGTGAAATAAAATCTATTTCTTAAGGTTATATCAAGTAGCTGACGTTTATATCGAAGCCGAAAAGGCAAACGTCTCTCGACTTGTATTTTTTCTGCAGCACTGTAGAATGTTTTTATAAAAATATTTTTACTCATTTAGTTACCTAGAAGTACTTTTTACGAAGAAATATGTACCTCAGCCGTTTTCTTCCGTTGTTTCCTTTGTCGTCGAAGTTGAAAGAGACGAATAAAGGAAGGTTTTCCTCAACGTTTGCAGTGGGTGACTTACAAAGAGATGTGGAGGAACCCTTTAGTCTGTCCGGTGCTCAGTTGAACCGATTAGCCCATAGTCTGGAAGAAATGTTACCGTTTCCACTCGCTTCTGCTAATTTTTTACTTTCTATGGTCCTTCCTTCGCACAGGTCAGATAATGAAACATTTGAAAATATTTTCTCTGAATTGATTCGACAATTATTATTTAAAATAAAGTGCAGGTAAATATTCAATTAAATTTTTGTAAATAAATTGGCCTAAAATAGCGCACTCAAATTATAACGAAAATGTAAATGACGCCGAAAGGAAACCTCAGCAAGATTTATCAAAATTCAAACTGGGTGTAAATTAAATATTTTAGGAACGAAGTGGAAAATTTTTCCTTCCAAGGCCAGACATTTTAACTGTTGATTAAACCGCTTCACTATTACATTCCGAGTTACTCGGTCACAAAGCAACAAACTACATTTCATATACTGTTTCGATCATTTAATCTTTCATATCCACAAATTAGTCACAGAAATAGTAAAATTACTGAAAAAATTAAGCACCCAGCGATTCTGAAATCGTTGTTGCTTCCATCAGTGATTTGAGTTCTTTAATCAGAGAAATGATAAAAATCAGATGGGTGGGTAGACTAACTAACCAGAAAGTTCTAAGCAGAATAGGGGAAGAGAGAACAATATGTAGGGCTTTGACCAAGAGAACGGATAGATTAATAGGTCACGTTTTGAGACATGATGGTCTTGTAGAATTAGCATTAGAGGGAAGTGTGTGGGGTAAGAGTAGAAGAGGGAGGTGAAGGATGGAATACGCTAAGTGGATTAGAGAGAAATAAATAGGTTTGCGCAGGATAGGTTAGTATGGAGGGTTGCATCAGACCGCAACAAAGACTCCTAGTTGGTTCCCTATGTCGTGCTTTTCGTTTTTTTAATCACGTGACGGAAACAACGAGGATTACAAAATCGTTGGGTGATGTTTATTTTTTTCACTTAATTTTCTCAGTAATATCGATATTTGTTTGTTTAATTTCCAAACTTTTAACATAGCCGTTTTGTATTTGTAAGAAAATGTTGGAAGTCTGCATTTAATAAAACTTTTTTTTTACAAAATTATTTTAAATTATTAAATTTTGACTGATAGTCCATGTTACTTTATCAATCATATCATCATTAAATTTTCATTAAGTTATTTGTTATATATTCTTATAAAATTTTATTTTCTAATGCGTATGTATTCTATTCCTAAAGAGTTTTTATCAGTCACTGTTTTAACAAGAAAACAGATAAAGAATTGATTAAAAAAGTGTAATTTTGAAAATCTGGAACCTAAAGCAATATTGCCATAACCATCTCTACAGAAAATATCTGTATAATTTTTAAAAACTTCAAAAAATATCTCATATCTCTATAATAAAAATATTCATTTTTCATGTTTGTTTGTTCTTTATAGAAATTTAAACGCGTGAAGCTATTGACACAAAACTTGGTACTCATATTCTTAAAAACCAGTAGAAAAAACTTCAAGGCGAAAACCGTTAGCTTTAAATTAGAATAAATTATAGTTAAAACAATATGAGAATGTGTCAGCACACCTAAGTCTGTGACGTCAGGGAGACAGAATACAAGTCCCCCATATTTAATTGCGACCAATATGTAGTAACTACTTGTTTACTTTTGCTACACTCGTATTTGATCAATCATACCCTGCGATACAGAGGATGATAAAAAAACAATATAAAATATTTTCTTAATTACGTAAGTTGGTAGATTTCCGTTTTATTTAGAACTTCCTCTCAACTCTACATATTGCACGAAGCCACGGCAACTGGACTTTGACCAGTTATGTCCTGCAAATGCCTCACATTAATATGAAAGTGTGATAAAAAGAAATTAAGTAAGATTTTGATTAATTATATTGTAATAAACTTTTTGTCAACAATGACGAAATAATGTAAATGAGAATTCTTGAGAATCTTTAGGTACTTCATTAAAGTACAGGTGACCTTTTCACTAACTCAGTATACCGGGATGTTTTAGTCTCTACCTAGTGCTTATTTAATGTACCAAGAGAGATTTCTTGGCTCGACTTAAGTACTGTGCGTCATCACTCCCGTTACGATGAAATAAACATTCCGTCGGGAAAGATAGACATGAAAAGGTAAATGTTTTAAATAGTGACGCGTACGATGTCGGTTAAATCACCTGTTGACCTAGACGTGTTTAAATAAATACTGTACCTAACTAATGAAAACAAGTACCCGGGCAACGCCGGGCACCCATATATTAGAAAAATATACCTAACATTAATTATCAATTATCAAAATGACATCTGTATTTTATAATTATGTAGGGCGTCGATTATTTTGCGAGATGGTAGTAGCCATTAAAAAATGGAAAAAAGTCCAATAAACATGGGTCCGAAAACGCATACTTTCTTAGATCTGTACACTTGAAAAAAATTTGTCCAATATTGTGAGAAGTCGCTGCACACATAACACCATTAAAAGAAAATACTGTTAAATGAAAGTCTAGAGGATTGTAGTCTGAGGAATGGGGAGACCAAGGTGTGGGGCGCTCCCGACCGATCCAGTGATCCTGAAACCTGAGATGTTCACGCACACAGCGCCATCGCGCATGAACCACATCTGTAGTCTTTGCTGTCACGTCAAATCACCCACCAAAATAGGCAATACGTTAACTAGAAATTGATGATAAAGAGCCCCATTTAATCTTTGTGGTAGGATGTACGACCCAAGTAACTTATTACCAGTTATGTCTGCCCATTCGTTGATGGAAATCCTCTTTCTGCAACTGTATAGCGATTTTAATTCGTCCACACATACCGTTTATAAAAGTTCATAACGCTATCTCTATTTAACACTGCATCGTTGGGAAATAAAATCTTTGACAAAAACGGTGGATCTGCAGCATATTTCTGTACGAGTCACCGACAGAACTGCAATCTGCCACGGAGATCTTCTAGCCTTGGTGCCGGGACGAGCTGTAGATGATATGGATACAGCAATTGTTCATGTAGTATCCTCTCAGGCAAGGGAATGGGTCACGTCTTCTTCTACTGCCAATCGCCGCACACTGGTTTCAGGTTTCTGTAGCAAATGTTCCTCCATCTGAGGTGTGTGAACCGACCGTTATCTTCCACTGTTCACCTTGTGGGGTGCTAGAGAAGCCGTGTCTTTAAATGTATAAATGTCTTCAGCTACTATAGACAATGGTACAGATGTCAGGAAGTATGGGTTTCCAGATCCGAGTTTATTGGACGTTTTTACCTTGTTTTGATGGTCAGAATATACCACACAACATATATCAATATGCAAATTTTATTTTCTTATTTTTTAAATAAATACTTAATACATAATATAAATTGAGTTTGGAAGAAATGCTTATATTCTGCCTTACCAGAAGCCGAGAATAAAATATCGAGAAAGAAGAGTTATCCATAACCTCTATAGAAGGCAGTCAGTAGTAATTAGAATTGAAGGGCAACAAATAGAAGTCAAGAGAGGAGTAAGACAATGATGCAGTCTGCCACCCATGCTCTTTAACGTATAAATAGAAAAGGCGATGAAGAAAGTTCAAAAGGAATAAGGAAAATAAATCATACTGCAAGGAGAATAAATAAATACCCTACGGGTTGCCGATGATTTTAGGGGAATCATATGAAGACTTGGAAACCATAATAAATGGCATGGACGTGGTCCTGGACATGACGATTAATAGAGGTAAAATTTGGGCGATGGAGTGTAGTATGGGAAATAGGGAGATAACAAAGGGTGTTAGATTGGGAATGGATATTTTGAAGGAAGTTATGGAATTTTGATTCTTGGGAAGTGTAAAAACTGGGATGGTAGAAGTATAGTAGACATAAAGAGTAAGATAGCACAGGCAAGGAAGGCTTTCGAGAAAAAGAGAAATTTACTTACGGCTAACGTATGTATGAACATTATGAAATAATTACTAAAAATGCTCGTTATATGAGTGCGAAACTTTGACGGTAGGAGTTGCAGAAAGGAAAAGAACAGAACCTTTGAAATGTGGTTCTGAAAATCAGATGGGTGGATAGGGTAACTAACCAGGAAGTTCTAAGCAGAATAAGAGAAGAGAGAACAATATGGAATTTTTTTGACTAAGAGAAGGGATAAATTAATATGCCACGTTTTGAGACAGTAGGGTCTTGCAAAATTAGTATTAATGGGAAATTGTGTTGGGTAGGAACAGATGAGTGAGGGAATACGCTAAGTAGATTAGGGAGGATATGATAGTTAAGTAGAAATGAAAAGACTTGCGCAGAATAAGTTGGCATGGAGCGCTGCATCAGACTAGTGTAAGGACTGAATACTACTGCAACAACAACAAATTGTTATGGCATTTCCCGATAGCAGTAAAATAAAAAATAAGAAACAGAATCAGACGAAAAACAAGAACGGTCTCATAAATGTATTTTTTTGCATTTACAACATTTAATGTAGCTTTCGACTTTTTGTCACATTCATCAAGCTTAATTTTATTTGTCAGCATTCGTATGACGATCTGACTATGTGAATACAAAGTGTTAATGACGAACCACTGGGTTGCTGACAAATAAAATTAAGCTTGATGAATATCGAAAGCTACATTAATTGTTGTAAATACAATAAATACATTTATGAGACTGTTCTGGTTTATCGTCTGATTCTAATTCATCGTACAGTGTATTTGATCAATATGTCAAAATAAGAAATTGAAAATAAATAAATGTTTATTAATTTATTAATAACGTGAGCTATAAGTAAATAGCCTAAGTTAATAATAATGGAGGATCTTTTAATTTTTCAATAATACATAAAAAATCTGTGAACTATATTTCGAAATGTAAGGCGATTTAAGGATTAAGAACCGAATCGAGTGTCCGAACCGTAATTTATCGTTGGAAGGATTGCTGATCTTATGCTTTAGCATGTGTGTATGTATCACATATTTGTTTAAGTGCGGATGGACTTGGTAAATTGGAGAGCTCCATTATGACGTTTGAATTGAAACTGGATACAGTATAATGGCAATATTTCACGTTTGCTGCCTTGGCGAATAGTGGCGCTGGCAGGCAGGATGTTTACACCGAGAGAAGCTCCCGTATCTACGTTTCCCAGTGGCGCATAAATTATTCACGAAGTTGGAAGCAAACCGCATACAAGCCTCACGGGGACGCGCTGTGATCATCGCCACAGGGAATGGTCTTGACCAGAGGTCGTTACAACCGTTTAGCAACGAGATCACTCATTGTTCTGGAGAGCGGTGCGTCAGATCATCATTCAATCCTCGATGCAGAAAGTCAGATACACGAAGCTTCTTTAATATTTGGTGAATCACTGTACACGCGGAGTAATGAGAGATTGTGAAAGACCATTAATTTCTCGTTGGAATCGAAGCCACATTCATTCTGTAATAATTAAATAAAGACAAACAAACGAGTAACCAACACCCGTCGCAATCCGCCCTTTTGGTTTTACGGATAACAAAAACAAGATTTCCTTAACCGAAAATTTTATATCAATTACAGACTGAAACAAAATTTTATGTTAACAGCATGTGCTTTGAATTCTGTGCCCCGGTGATCATGAATAAGCAAGAAATCGCGAACGTCTCGTACAGTTAGTATGATTGACTACGGGGAAAAAAGATAGAAGATTGCTTGAGGCACGCGGGCCAGGTCACGTACTACAGATACTTGTACAACAATCTGAAAAATAAGTGTAAATAAAAATGTCAAAGAGGATTGTTTTGCGAGTAAAAAATAATTTAATTATTGAATGGCCGAATAATTATGGTGGAGGAATTAAAAGGCAAAATATTCGAGAATAGTTAATTATACGACACGTTTTAATATGAGATACAAATGTATTTATTATACATTTACCGTTAGTCAAGTGACGTTTCATCCGACCTCCTGAGGTCTCGTGGCTAGCGTTGCTCCCTCACAACACAGACGTCCCGGGTTCGAATCTTGGCCTGCACTTTGCTGTTTGTGCCGTCATGGTCACGGAAGCTAGGATTAAGAATCGATACGATGACCACGTTTCACTCCAAATTCGGAATGCGTCATGTAAGATGACAGTCCTCAGTCGACCGTGTAGGCCAAGGCCTTCAATGAGCTGAAGAGCCAACAAAGAAGAAAAAGACGTTTCATCCACACATTTAGGACCTCATCAGGTCAATAGGAGTCATAAACAAATTTATTCAGGTTTTAATGCTGACAAAAAATTATAAATTTTAAATGACAATATTCCATTAAAATATAAATTGTTTAAATATCCAGTTATCAATTAATTTTGTTAATATATATAAAAAATAAGAACTTACATTTTTGAATGTATGAAATTATAGATTTAACATCCTTTTATTCTGTTGAAATTACAAATTTGTATACAAAACGTAGCAGTAATTGAATAAAACTTTTTTATTGTCATTTAAATGGCCAATTAATTTATCTTTCTATAATTAAGAATTAAATTATTTTTTTATTCATCAGAAATAATCCACAGCATTAAACTTGATCTATAAAATCTCAACAAATTAGGTGATATTTTAACTTTTTTCACCATTCAAAATTTAATTGGAGGATTTGTGAACAAAATTCTGAGAATGTATCGGTTGAGTTCAGATCATTTGATTATTTAGTATCTACTAATCCTTGTCAACCCTTCGCTACCGTCATTTGCCCCGTTTTCAATTGCCTTTTTCAGGGTCACCCTAATGTGACCTGTTCTTCCCCCCAATATGTAAAACTATCCTGACATTTTCCCTTTATCCCTTCAGCAACGAAGCCTACGGGGCTACCATTACTATGACTTCTTTTGTATTTATTTCGCCTGATTTATTTTAAACATTAATTTTGCAAATCTACATTTCAAGACTCTTGAGTTTTTTTACCCGTTTTTTGACATTCTAATATTTAGTGCTCGCATGTTATTCTGAGCTACCGTAGCCGGGGTTCGAACCTTAGCTGTCTTTTGAATTTTCTACTTGCTCTCGCTGGTTTGATTGAAAAATATATTGAGTAATATAAAATTGGGAAAATAGTGCGGTGGCAGATAATATTATTTTATTATCTGACTTAGGTTACCAATAATAATTCAGTGCCCTTTGTAATATCTGTGCTGACGTCCTGTAGTCTAGTAGCTAGCGTCGCTGCCTCACAACATAGAGGTCCCGGGTTTGAATCCTAACATGGGTTTGGATTTTTGTGCCATCAAGGTCACGCAAACTGGGATTAAGAGTGCTGGAGAATCGATACACTGACTCCAAATTCGGAATGTGTGAAGTAAGATGACAGTCCGCAGTCGACCAGGTATGCCAAGACCCTGAAAGGTCTGTATAGCCTAAGAAAAAAAAAACATCTATACACTGAAATGGGAAAAGAACTCTGAAATAATCGCAGTTTAACAGTACATTTCACTATCGTTGACGAAAAAAACTCCAATTGCTAACTTCCATAAGGTTCAATCTAAATTTATTTTCTTGAACAAGGCGTTCGCCAAACACTCCCCTGTGTAAATCATTCTAGTTGTTGATCATCTTATTTGGTAATTAAATTTTCCAACATTCGTTTTTTTCGACATATTTTTTGAATTGTTGGTTCCATCTACCGATATTACTAGACTTTTGGATTTTGGTGCTGATTCAATTTCAAGGCTCTTGCCCACATAGTTTTGTTCAGCTTTGCTTTCTCCCTCCTTTACGATAATAACTCACAGCCTAATTGTCCAGTTTTGCGTTCCCCAGATCTGACCTTACTCTTAAAATTTTAGTTGCCCGAACTTTCTCCAGCGTTTCTATTAAATTTTTTCCCCTTGGGATTCCAACAAGCACCCTCTGTCTTCCAAAACGGGTCTCACTGAAGTTCGGTATTCCATCTTCTTAGACTTTGACCTCCCCTTCTTTGGATTCAACATTAGTATATATCTCACACCTGAGAACCTGCAGCCATAACTGGACTGTAGAAATGTGGACTCGGGATGGAGTCCCACTTAACGCAACCATTTTTTATTTGTTTACTTTATTTACCTTTCGTTTCTAGAAATTTCTGTTTCAAGAATATTTCTTTTCTGGAATATTCTACGAATGTATAAATTGCACTGGACCTCGAATCGGATGCAGTCTTTCGCAGTACGAGCTTTGTTCAAGACGTCGTGTTAAATAAACGTCTATAACCTCTAGCAGTGACTGTTAGGTTAGAAACGAGACAATATAGTAAATTCATAAATGTATACAGATTGCCACCCTAGCAGTTAATGGCTTTCTTGGACTATATTCGATGTCTGCATTTATCTTGAATAGGATATTGAGCTGCTTTTCCTGCTGTTAATTTACATTTAATTTTCTTGCCCAAACTAATGACCATCTATAGATTTACCTCTAGCTCTAATTCATCTCGACTGTTCTTATTCTTCTATAGATGATACAGTAGATCGAATTTAAGTTGATCGGTCGATCGTTTATAAATATTAGACTAATGGTCCGATTACTGAGCCTTGTGGAACTCCGGACAACACAGTTACTAGATCCGAAATTTGTTTTCCATTTTTTCAGGTTTTGCGTTAAATAAATGATGTGGAAAGAGAATATTTCTGATAAAATTGAAATGTATGTAACATTATATCTCTACATCTCTTCTAATATTATTAAATATTATTTATTTCTTGGCAACTTTTACGCTCGCAACCCGGAGCTTCCAAGCCTGTTTGTTCATATAAACTTTGGAAAAAGTGCATATTGTTCCAATCCCGCAGTGTATTGCCTCATAGAATGTACATCAGAAAGGTAATATGTGTCTTATTTGAAGACTTTATTTTTCTACATAGATCCCAGAATGCAGTTCTCTGTCCCCAAAAGTGATTTTTGAAGAGTAACCTCCACGGTAATTTTTGGTGTTTTCTAGTTTCCCGGCCACTCACGCCTTTCTCCTGAAAGTCCAACAGCCAACCTTTGATCTCCCTTTCGACTTGTATCGGCGAGTCAGTCGTATTTGCTGTCCGTTCCAGGTACGTGTATCGATTCTCCAATCCCGTTGTTGTACCACTCAGAGTAAAGTACTCAGTATCAACAACTTTATCGAATTCAATTTGATTTCCTCTTAAGTTGAGACTCGGGCTACTTGAATTAATAGCGGCGGGCAACGAGAGCGTCTTTCCTGCGATTGCGAATTAACTGTAGCGTAGATGCTGAGCACAGGAAAAATATGTAAGATAAAATGTTCAAGAAATAAAGTATGTCATAAGATCTTTAATACGTATTTCTTACTTTCAAAAAACAAAATAACGAAGGATTATCGAAAATGGAAAAGATCTTGAGAAGCACATTCAGCGAGACATGTAAGACCACATTTCTATATTGTGTGGCAGTAGAACGATGAAAGATGTAAATTTAACTATTTTATAGAGCGTTTAAGAAATGTTTCTGGTACTGAAGTTGAAGGAAAACAAAATGATTACCAGCCAGCAGAACCTGGACCATTTGAGGTCAAATTTTCATCAAACAAACAAAAAAAACAATAATGAATGTAAAGGAGTTAATGATCTCATGAGTATCTGTATATCTATATCTTCCATGTTTTTTTTTCTGACTGAGGATATTACTTGAACGACAGAACTTAAATATCCGTCCGAATAATTTTCATCAAGTTCAATCCGGTCCAATCTTGAATTTTATTTAACTGAGTCTCGACGTCGAAATCCTTAATTTATATTTATATACAGTGCTATTATCAGTAAATAATTATTTACGAAAATTAATTATATTTACAACTAATTTTTAAATGTTGTGAACGTCACTCTGACAAGCCCAAAGTGTTTATTTATATGCGATCCGGAAATGTTCCTCCCATCCCAATAGATTTTTCTGTTTGCCGTAAACGTCGTAGCAAAAATCATCAGCAACTGTAATAGTTTTTTCCATTTAACATTTACCTAATGAAGTCCACAAATATGAACTAATCGTTGTATTTACCTTAATAAACAAAATTTTTGGCGTGCGTTTGCTCGTAATCCTTCTCCTCCTAAACGGTTTTTTTACCGATTTAGTTTTTTTTGTATTTATGAGGTCAACTGGATTGTTCTTAGCTATAGATGGACTCGGTAAGTGGAAGTAGTCGAGATACAATTTTTTTTAAAAATTTAACGACCCAGACCTTATATATATTTTTTATATTTCTCCCAAATAAAAAAACATATGATCCCAAATTTTCAGCCTGACCGTTCTGTGCCCTTTGACTTAGTCGTCGATACATGCGCAAGTTCATTGCGTCGTAGCTTGTCATTGTTTTGGCATTAAGATTTCGGATTGCTGACTTTTTATATATTCCGTGTATTGTAATTGCGAGCATACTTAATCGATTAATTAGAGATTGAACAAATGAAATGTGCAAATGTGAAAGGTTTGTTTTACGATTCATCGTGTTCACTTGGCGTCATTCCATTGAACCTAAATAAAACATTTTATTTTCAGCGTTCATTCGTACGATTTTGTAAAAAGGTAACTTTGAATAACATGTGACGAACTATCACGTGATGACAAAGATATTACTGTCGAAGTAAAAACTGCAGAGGGCTAATAGAAATTAATTAATTAAAACTTTTTTCTGACAAAATTGGCTGTATTTTTTATCTATTATACTTAATGCCGGACACTTGATTTTTGAACTTTGTGTCTTCTAGGAGAATTCGGATAAAAGTCAGTCCATGAAAGTGTATTTACTCTGTTTACTACAATATTAAAACGGGAAAAGTATTTCCAGAAAACTACTTGTATTTTATAAGATCTTGCTAATTATCGGTTACTGCGACTATGCGAACCGTACCCAGGTTGGTAAAGAGCATCGCCTGCTTCATTGCCGATAGCAGTTTAAAATAACTCCTTCGGCAATAAAGTGAGTAATAAATTCCCAACAAGTGACTGCTTAACATTGTTTTCCGTGCTCGAGTAACTGACCATAAATCCAGGAGGGTTGACAGGATTTGTAATATTGTTCGTGTTGTACTTTCTTTAGCCTTGAGATGAATTTATATCATCTTCGGATTGTTAAAATCAATTTTACTTGAAGTCAGTGCTACGTTTCCAGTAGTCACATTTATTTTTCTATTCCTGGTTCACTCCATATTTTAAGCAACAGGAAACAAAGGATAACACAGTAGGTACAAATAAATAGTAGGGCTCCACAAGGCACTATTCTGCATGCATTTATCTTTTTTATATATAGAAGTGATTTAACTAAAAACTATGACAATTTTTTTTTCTGAAGTTATTCTCTTTGCAGACGACTCATTTTAATGAAGAAGCCCAACTCACTAGAAGATGAGTTTAACGGTCTGGGAAAATAATATCAGTAGTGAAATATAAGAAACATCATCATATTACAGATGAAGTTTAATCTGCATTACCAATTCAAAATGATTCCGGACATTATCAACAATGGCAGTCAAATTTGTTTGTTTGTGGCTATGAAACGTCATCGTTTTCTTAGTTGTTGTTGTGGTATTCTGTTCTAAGAATGGTATGATGCAACCCTTCACACTAACCTATATTGTGCAAGTCTTTTAATTTCCGCATGAATACCACATCACACATCCTCCCTAATATACTTATTAAATTCCATCCTTGGTCACCCTCTTCATGTACTTACCCCACACAAGTACCTCATGTCTCAAAACGTGGCTATTCTTCTCTTGGTCAACGTCCTGAATATTGTTCGCTTTTCCCTTATTCTGTTTAGAACTTCCTCGTTACTCACCCTATCCACTCATCTGATTTTCAGCATTCGCCTATAGCACCACATTTCAAAGGCGTCTATTCTTTTCCTTTCTGCAACTCCTACTGCATACGAACATTTTTATCAGAAATTTCCTAATATTCTCATTTATATTACCAGTAAGTAAATTCCTCTTTTTTTGCGATAACCTTCCTTGCCTGTGCTCTATGTATTATGCTGCCCCCAATTAGCAGAATTCTTTATGTTTCTTAAAACGCTTCCTTCCCAATCTAACACCCTTTATTGTTGTACTGTTTTCCATACAACACCCCATCACCTTGGTTTTCCCTCTATTAATCCTCATGTTGAACTCTTCCTCCATGACAATGTTCATGGCATTTATTATGCTTTCCGATTATTCTTCTAACTCCCCTAATACTACAATCCTTTACGTATTCCGTTTTAACTTTATATATATACGTTAAAGAGCATGGGCTACAGAGTGTATCCTTGTCTTAGTCCTTTCTTGATTTCTTTTCGAGCCCTTAGATTCTAATTACTGTTGACTACCTTCTATAGAGGCTATGCACAAGCTTTCTTTCTCGATATTTTATTCCTGTCCTCTTCAAAATTCTTAATAGTGTGTTCCAGTTCACATTATCAAACGCTTTTTCTAAATCTATTAATGCCATTACGTAGGCCTGTTTTTGTCTTATCCTGTCTTCTAAAATTAGACGCAGAGTCAATATTGCTTCTCTTGTCTCTACATTCTTCCTAAATCCAAACTGATCTTTTCCTAACTCGTATTCTATTTGTCGTTCCATATATTTTCGTTAATATTTTGCAAGCATGGGATAGTTTTAATCTACGGATTAATTAGTTACATTTTTTTAATAAAAGAATTATATCTATTTAAATAGAGTCGCATCAACTACTATGGTTTTTAGCGAATCCATTAGGGGAACTTGTCTTCTTTAGTTTTTCAGCGCGAAAACAAACTCGCATCATCAATGCCCTTGCCAGGATTCGATACCAGGACTTTAGTGATGCGAGTAAGTAACGCTAACCACTACACCACAGGAAGTCTTGTTCTTCTGTGGTCTTCTAGTGGGTTGCAAAAATAGTTCTATGGTTTCCGCGCATGACAAATAGTTTTTGCACATTAAACTTATATCATCACCGATTTCTGAAGTGTGTTGCGAGCAGAATAATTTGAACGGTGTACGGTGCACGTACAGAAGATGAAAATTTTTTGGACTCAATACCAGATTAATAATAGTCAAGAATCCAAACTGTTAAGAGGTCACTACAGACGTGACAACAAGGGACTGAGGTCCTTAAAGAAATACAGCAACGCCAGTTTAGCGGACAGGTCTCCCCTACAAGTTTGCCATGTTTCCTAGAATTGCGGTACGTTGCTCTTTGATCTGAATCTTAGGAGATGACGTAATATGCCGTGGGGAATATCAGGTGTGACCCTGTTCGAGGCTGGAAATTTCCACAGAGCCGTGCAGCTGCCTACCTGCCACCCCTAGGGGAGTAACTTAAGCCACCTGAGCACGTGGAAATTTCCACGACCAGTTACCTGACCCCACAGCCTCCCCGTCACCCTTCCCTTCCTTTCCCATCCCTCCCCTTGCCTTTTATGACGTCGACGCGGAACTCAGCTGATTCTGCAGCTACACGCACGCATCCAGATCCATGCGCCGCGCGGAATTTCGCAGCCAGAGATTTCCATCGTAGATTCTTACAGAGAAAGCAAGTATATCAGCGTGCCACAAATTAAAAGTGCTTCTTAATTCTTACAATGTTTTTTTTAATTGAAAGTTTATAGTCACGTCAACCCTAGGGTCGTTGGCGACCATACACAGTTACAAAATTACAATCAGATAATAAATAAACAGAATTGTTTTGCATAAACAGCTCATCCACTAGACTGGCAACAAAAAAAACAATACATGTGAACACAAAAATAGAGACACTAAAGAAAACTGAAATTATTTATACATTAAATTTCTTCAATCATTAAAGTGTTTTTTCTCCAGAAATAAGAAAATATTCTTCATCGCTTCAGTTGACAAGTAGCAATTTTTTTGTGGAACGTCTGAATAAATTCCCTCCTCTAGTTTGCACGGACAGGGCATTCGAAAAGAATGTGCTGTAAAGAAAATCTTATACTGCATGCCCCACATTTTGGTTGAGGAGATCTGTAAAAAAGATAGGAATGAGTCATCCGCGTGTGTAGGGTTCTTACCCTTGATATCACTACAGTAAATAAGACGGCCAATGCTGACTTATTGGCCGTCTTTTTATTTATTGCCAGAAAACTATGTTTGAATTCCTGTATAAACAAAATAATATAATTAAAAGAAAATTTTTAGATTAAATATATATTTAAATAACGAGGTTCGTATGAATTCCAGGAACGAAAGTGATGATATACCAAAACACTATGCAAAAGTTTAAGAGTAAATCAAAATTTTACAGTTAAAATTGACATTCTTCAATTTTCGATTAGTCGAATGTAATATCGACTCTTTTAGTGATTTAATTATCGACGTGTCAAAATTTATTGTTATTAACTGGTTCATATATTTTTAATGTAATGTTTCGACGACTCGTGGATGTTCGATAAGCATACGGACCATAAAATTTGTTGAACTAGTGACCTCCAAAGTTATTCTTTGAGCCAACACAATCTGGTATCATATCCATTCCACGAAAAAATTGTAATTATATATTAAACAATTTATAAATAAAAATTATAGTTTGCCTAATGAAGGTATGTACAATACATTAAAAAAATTATAGCCAATTAAAAAATAATTAAATGAATTATAATATCCTCTTTGACAGTTTCTTATTTGATTTAAAAGATAAAATGTACTACGTTTCGTCTCTAATTTGAGTCTTCTTCAGGTATACTAAAATGAAAATTACTATGGAATACATTAGGTAATATGTTACTAAAATACAAAACATAATTTAAACTTAATTATTTTTGGTAACATTATCCATTGGAATTGCCATTTTAGTATACCACAAGAAGATTCAGATTAGAGACGAAACGTACTACATTTTATCTTTTAAATAAAATAAAAAACTGAAAAAGAGGCTGTTGTTAAACATTTAAATTATAATCATATTTACTTTTTATATTTTAGTATTTCATATATATTGTGCTTTTTGTAACGTTTCGATTAATTTTTTTAAATTGTACAACATTTCAAAACTCAGTATAAAACAAAGATATTATGATTGCATTTATAAAAATAACTTTGCTTCTTCTATTAGCTTAGTATGAGAAATATCAATAATATTGCACAGAAAGAATAATTAACAGAAGTATGAATACCTAATTGAAAATAAATTTTATTTTGTGCGACTGAACTCTGATATCTAAGCTAACATTAACTTTTCTCTACTTTTTATAATTAATACGATTGCTAAGTGGTACTTGGTATTTGACGATAAAGTATTTATCCATTTCATAAAAATACATACACGTGTTATTTTTTAAAATTGAATAAAATCCCCATCGAAGTAGTTCAAATCAAGTGTTGGAACGTCAACCATTTTGTATTCGCCACGAACATTTTCACGACCGTTTAGCAAGGGGAAAATTTCTTCAATATGTAAATATGTAAACCGAAGAAAAGTCAGCGTTATAGACGGACTGAAATTGAAATTACTTTATATAATTTGGATTATAAGTCGTCTTATATAGAAGTACTATTTTATTTATAGTGATATGTAAGGGTATTTGAAAGGAAGATCTTGCGAAAAATTTATGGGCCTCTGAGTGAGGCAGACGGTTGGAGAGTGAGAGACAACCACAAATTACAAGGGAAAATACAGTACAAATGGAAACATATAGTAAAATTTATTACATTTTAAAGAATACGTCGGCTGGGACATTTGAAGAGGATGGCAGTTGACAGGATGCCTAAGCGAATAATGAGTGCCAAAATGTATTACACCAGAAGGAAGAGCAGACCAAGAGATAGATGGCTGGGCAACGTACTACATGACCTCAATAGAATGAGATCCGAGGATGTAAGAGAAAAGCCAGAACAGAGGTATATGGAGGAAAATTGTTTGGCTTAGATCAAGGCTCACCAAGGGCTGTGGCGCCGAAGAATAAAATATACAACTATATACCTTAAGTGGTAAAAATGCATGAGTTTCCGAATGCATGATTTAACCATATTCTTATTGAAGAACGTGTACTCAGAGCTGCTACTGTTTTATAATATAGTAATGTACAATTTTATGTAGTCATACGGGCGTATTTCATGGAAATACACCAGGCACATTCCGAATCGTCGCGTGTATAAAATATTGGTTTTTAAGCACACAGAACGATGTGAATCACCGTGTGTTAATGGGAAACAATTTTTTTTCTATAAAGGTGATTTTCCAGTATTAGTTCACAATAAAACTCCACAGTGTGACGTGTCTTTTTCCAAGAACATTCTAAATGCAGGTCGCGTGACTGGCCGCTGCAAATTTCAGCACGCATCAGCAATAGAAAATCCTGGTAGACACTTGTTGGATCCGCGTTGGTGGACTTAATGAGGAAACTTCCACTGTTGTTGTTCCAGGAAACGAAATGAGCTCAGGTGATCGTAAATAAGCCTACCAGTTATTTCAGAAGTTAAATTACAATCAGACGTTATACTTTTATTGGGTAACAGACTACATGAGGGTGATTCTGACACAGGCAACTCCCCTTTAATAGTATAGGAAGGGTATTGAAAAGGAGGGGGATGTGGAAGGTAGAGAAAGGTAAGCAAGGATTGACTGATTTTGTTGGGTAACAGGTTAAATGAAGGCGATTCTGAAACAGGATACTCCTCTTTAATAGCATAGGAAGGGAAATGAAAAGGTGGGATGCGGAAGGTAGAGCAAGGTAGCAGCCCCCAGGCTGTGGTTTAAGGATCCCACTCGGCGTTTCACCTATAAAGATGCAGGGAAAACCCTAGAAAACCTGCATCAGGTAGGTCGGGCATTGGGTACTATTCTCACGCTCTTCTGAATGACGGGAGACGAGTTTTCTGTGGGGTCGTAGCATTCCCTTCACCATGCCTCCACCAGTTTCAGGATCCAATGGGATCAGCGGACAACTCTTGCCATATGCCCAAGGTCTTCGACCCCAGTACATATACCTCCTAAAATAGATGACGGTGTCTCGGCATGTGAGAACTTTGAAAAAAAACAGAGTGCGAGGCATTCCCGACATGATCAGGTGAGCTCCGCAGTCACTCTGGGGTGAAGCCCCTGCGAGAAAACTCCCGCAGCGCCTCCCATGTATGGGTTGACTATTTTTTTGGGTTAACAGGCTACATGAGGGTGATCCTGAAACAGGAAACTCCCGTTTAATAGCAAAGGAGGAAATTGAAAATGGGGGATGCGGAAATGCAGTAAAACACCCAGAAAACCTGCATCTCGGGCTACTGGGTACTATTCTCACGCCCTTCCGAATGACGGGAGATGAGTTTTCTGTGCAGTCACAGCATTCCCTTCTCAGTGACCCACGAGTTTTAGGAGTTTGTTGGCCCGCTGATCATTGGTTTCAGCGTACAACTCTTACCGTACGCCCAAGATATGTGACCCCAGTGCATACACCTCCTAAAACAGATGAAGGTGCCTCGGTACGTGAGAACCTTGAAAAACTATCACAGAACGAGGCATCCCCAAATCAATCTGGGGAGAGTCATCAGCGAGCGAACTCTCGGACTGGTAGTCTCATAGACGTTATCGATTGTTTGGAGTAACAGGCTACATGAGGGCGATTAATGACAAAAATAATGGATTATACAATTAAATAGGGAAATATATTTTCTAAAAAAATCCTTGAATCTATTGCAAGTCAAAATATTCAGTAACAATCATATTCCGGCTTCTGGTTACCTAACTTTTTTAATTTTGTCCAAGTATTTATGATGTAATGAATTCAGGCGTTGCCCAATAAGTTAACATAATAATTAATAATTTCATGTTTAGAGGATGGAAGTGGTCCAGGGAGACGGCGGAATCTCTCTGTAAACATGTTGCGCCGTCGAAACGGAGAAAAATCTCCCACGCGTGTGAAATACTGTATGTGAGTCATTAAAAACGTCCCTTGGGAAACTACAATTGCTTCGAGGCGTTTACTCCAAGGAAATGTCGAGGACAATCCGTTGCTCCGTCGGAATTACTGACCACCGCGAATTTATTTTTTGAATCTGATTGGAGCAGAAGGGGTCAGGTGACAAGGACTCCAACCTATGGTAAGGATGAGAAGAAATTTTGGCGGGAGACAGGATCAGTTAATTGCATATAAAAAATTTAATTAAGAAATTTCATAAATTTATTTACTCACTGTAATTCACTCAAATACTCAACATAATTATTCGAACCTAAGTCTTCTGTTCACTTCCTAAATTCTTCTTCCATCTTCTGATCCGAATTTACTTTTGTGTTCACGTGCCTGATCCCCAGTCTTTCCCCTCCTTCCAACGTCCAACGAGCGCTGCTTTCTCGGCTCCTTGTCGCCTCCCAGTCCTTCTCTCCTTTCTCCCCTGTACATTTATTTTCAAAGCTCGCGGGAATCACAATTGAGGAAGAAGGCGCTGGCCTTGCCGAAATTTCATGGGCCATCGATCCGTGGTGGCTGACCATAATTAATTCTCAGGCCTGTCCTGTAGGCACGAATCTCCGCGACTACACGGCGCTCCTCTAATTTCGGGAATTCGGGATCTGCTCCTGCTGTATCTAGATATTGTCGTTCAATATTCTGAATATTGAGGCCTAAAAACACTAGGCGCAGCTACATGAAATACAAAACACCCCAACTTAGAAAATATTGTGCATTAGACAGGACAGTATGGTTATCGAAGTAGCTATTCGTATCGGGAAAATTATGTAATTAATGTTTGTCACTCATTATCTTATCACCCATTTTTACGTCTGCTATGGGAACAGTTCATTCATAGATTTAAAAATTACAACACGTGGAGATTTTGAGACAAGCATATCTTATAAATCACGATTATTTAACACAATATAAACCAGGCTTTATCTTCCAGTATTTTTAAGCAGCAAATAATATCTATTGACGTTTATCAACTATGATCTCGTCAATAGTTCCTTCTTTCGAAATGTTATAATAATTTTAATCTATCCATGTCCATGAATTTGATTCCATATGACAGTAATATGGAACGTATAGTTTGAACCAGTGAGAGATCAACTAACAGGACAGGTGAGTAAGAAGTTTGAGAACTGTCTTTATACGATTTTGTGGTTGTTACTTGCCCTGAAATTTGTATGAGTAGCAACCTTATATACTTGTGAAATGTGTGATGTCGTTGCTCGAATCAAGACATTTTTCTGATGTGAATCGTAGAAATTATATCACGCGTAAAATCTCTGGATGTCAACATGGCGTTAATGTTACTTAGAGTTGTTCTCTCTTCCGACAATAAATCTGCACTAAGGACGTTTGAGCAGTGTACAGAGTAAAAGAATTCTCTCTTTAGTTCCATACTGTTTCTTCCCCTTGAAGTCTCCTCTACGTTCCAGCGTCTAAGACTGCGCGCAATAAACTGCAGTTTTATTGCAATCGTAAGCTTCTCAATTCTTCTAGAATAAAGTATTTGCGCTCGAGAAACCGAGGGGACGGAGAATGACGTGAGAATTGTTTCGAAGATCCGTAGAAAATCTTCGAAACTATCGTATCGTCACCAGTTTCGTTATATCACTCCTGATTTCCAGCCGAAAAGGAAGTTTCGTAAAATTTTAACTCTTTCAAAATTAATCTATTTACCTAAGAATCTTTGTCAGTTTGCCGCTATGTACGTCCAAACTACTGGTTCGAATTTGACTACATTTGGTACACATGTTGTTCAGGGCCGGACGTTGTCCATGATCTTTAAATGTTTTAAATATACTCTACATATATGTGAAATAAAGTGAAAAAAATTAAAATAAAAGGTTTCATGTCCCCTACGCATCGAGATCTCCTAAAGTAGATACGGGATGCCTATATTCTTGACCTATAATGCTTTATATTTTTTAAATTATAAACATTACGCGTCATAATCAACTTATCGTTCTCCATGAGAAATAACAAACCTCTTTTTACCGTAGATATGCGTTAATTACTTTTATTTTTCGCGTCAATTAAATTTTAATATTTAGTAATTGCTGATTTGTAAAATAAAATAAAACATTGGATGGTGGGTGACATTCCTCTCAGGTAAAGTTATTAAAATAAGTATACTTTAACAGCAACAATACTGAATATATATATATATATATATATATATGAAAAGGTCAACAAACCTAAGTTTTTTTTACATTTTTTGAAGGTATTTTCACTGTGGGTTTCCGCCTCTAGCAAAGAAACGAAAAGGGGCTTTTTCTCTTTGTCTCGTCGAGACCAGTCAATAGATCTCTTTATTTTCGAGGTGGACCAACCCCACCCCCTCCCATTCTGAGCTACAACAGAATAAAAAGTCAAATTTGGAACCCCTCCCACTTGGGACCCCTGTAATTCAAAAACTGAGGATTTCAGAAAAATTCTGAGGACGCATAGTCGATTTGAAATTCGATTCTCTACAATTTTGGTCTTAAAATCTTTTCCTCTCAGATCACCGGAAATGGGTCAAAATGACACCGAGATGTGAATAACTACTATTTTGATGATTACTAGTCATTTATACAAACTAGAATTGAAAACATGTTGGATTTGACAACAGAAATAGATTTCGGCTGTTGGAAAACATATAAACCGTGTGTTTACACTCGCCTATCTAGCTAAAAGTGATCCCTCTGGAGTAGAACTATGAATGTAGTTTAACCTCAAGTACTGTAATAAACTCATTTTAATTAAATTACTGCTTTATTATTTACGTGAACCCGAGCAACGCCGGGTACTTCAGCTAGTTATTACGTCTATAAAATTTGCGACATTAGATGTCCAAGAATTGTTTGGTACAAATTAAGCGAAATGTTTTTTTATTTTAGACAGATTATTATTTCTCGTCTTTTGCCAGATAATTCATAAACGCCATATCCAAATTAATTATATATTCATTCATGTCTTCAACTTAGCCTCTTTATCGCCAATATTTTTATCTTGATATATTTCTTTAACTTAACTTCTGTAACGTGCGTATTTGAGGGCAACAATAATTTTTTACCTAAAAATATTGACCCTTATTAAACAGTCCTTTGTTTCATTATTCTCAAAAGCAAAAAGTAATTTTATTATAATTTACCCATTTTCTGGCATATTCATCTGTAGGGTAAACGAGGTTTTATGGAGTGACGCGGGATTCTGTGGCCTGTTTAATTTTTTACTAGTTATTAAAGAATTCCAGCACACACCTTTCTTAAAGTATCCAGGAATTTAGATGTCAGGTATAATGCAATCTAATCACTTCCATATAGACACACACACACAGTATCTTGCTTTAATTTTGGACGTTGCACGCGATATCAGTATCTATCTGCTTTATCAGGTAATTAATGTACATTTATTGATTTTCGTGTAACGATGTCTCCTAACCTGAAAGCTATCGCATACGGATTCCAAGACCGTTATTTTATCCACTTAACAACGTATAAAACTCGGTTTTATCCTTCCTTAGAATCTCGAAACTTCAAAAGATTTAGCTAACTAACAATCAATTTTAGGGTAAGAATTCGCTAGAAAAAAAGATGTTTAAAAGAAAGAGGTCCGTGCTCCAATTCCACTCCGCTTAAAATTGATCCATCAAACAAATGGCAGGACGGTCACATGATGGGACTCTTAAGAGAAATTGGATCATCCTAGCCCAATAAAAAATCCATTAATTTTACAGAATATTTTTAATTGGAAAGAGCTATAGGCTTTTTTAAAAATACGAACATGTTAATTTAACCTAATCAAATATTATAACAATTGTGAATCATGGGATTTTTGTGCCGTCATGGTCGTGGAGGCCGGGATTAAGACTGCTGGAGAATCGATACGCTGACCACGTGTCACTCCAACTTCGGAGAGTGTCACGCAAGATGACAGTCCGTAGTCGCCCCGGTAGGCCCAGACCCTCAATGGGCTCAAGGTCGATGAAGAAGAAAGAACTACATTTTCATTTATTTATATCCTACAGATCCTAAATACAACATTATATATATAAAATTCTGGAGAGCCTGTGTTCGTAATTATTCTCCTCATAACGGCTTGACCGATTTTGACGACTTCTTTTTCTATATTTCTGGCGTCTCCTGGACGGTTCTTCGGCTGCATTCCATCTAACCTCCTAAATAAAGCGTTTATTTGTGCGATTTCGATAATAGGGGGCAAATTTTGAAAAATGTGACGATCGTTTTGATGATTTAATCACTTGTTGGTTAAGAGGTCACTGTCGAATAAAATACTACAGCGGGCTAAAATAAACGAATTTCCGGGCAGCGCCGGATACCCAGATAGTAAATAAAGTTTTTGGAAGTAAGAGGATTCAGTGATAGCATTAATGACTTGACAATAGCATTGAATATGAACGAATTGTCATGGTTTGCAAAGTAACTGCATGGAAGTGACATTTTCGTTTTGGTGGGTTTCTGCTTTATGGGTTAATCTTCTGGAGTATTAAGGTGAAACAGTTAATTTAAGAATGCAACGTAATGTTATTTAAATTATGTATAATTTTAATTTCTTAATTGAATCAAAATGTTATTAAAACATGCATTAAAATTTCTATCAAGAACTTAATCTTAGTGTTTTCGTGAGGGAAATAATTGAGATGATATTTATTAGAAATTTCTGATGTGCATTGTTCGGTTCTTTCATCAGTTGTCTGTAGGCTGCTTCCTGTGTTTGCTGCTGTGGCGTTACGACTGCTCAACCAAAGGTATAAACGTTGTTTGATGTTAAATTCGTTTTCTCTGTCGTCACTATATAGCCCAATCAACCTTATTGCCACGATATATCTTCTCTGTCATAATATTTCTGAGCATTTGAAATGAAAGTTTCTACTACATCTAGTCAGAAAAAAAGACATCTTTCTGCGAGTACATTATATATATATATATTGTAGAGAAAACCTCGTTTCCCCACGGCTGCTCAGCTCTACGATAGTAATATTTCTTTTCCTCGAAGGAGGAAAAGGATAGGGTGTCAGGTATTTTCATGAAGAAATACCCAACTTTAAAACAGTTAAGTATTTAATTATTCAGAGCCATGAGAAAAGATCATCTACCACAGGCGTGGTCATTTTACACTCTACAATTTAATTCACTCGTCGGACACTCAATTAGCACACAAATTATTCGACAAACTATAACTTCGATAACTTCTACGATTCCCGCGTTTATTCGGTCTACCACCACATAGTTTTGTGGATGGTTTGTTATTCAATTTAAAGCACGTGGACTGATTAAACCCAACATTTTAGTTATTCGCCATATTACAAATACAAGGTCACATGACCTCATCAGCCAATCATGTGAACACCCTTTCCGATGCTGACGAGATTACCTCTCACAGTATTTTCGTTTTATAGTGAAAAATCACTTGAACACCACGTGATTACTCATTTACGCACGCTACTGCTGTCTCGCTCGCTGACCCGCCATAGTCGGCATTAATCAAGCGTCTTTCAACAATGCAGTCTGGCCGTTTGAAGGCCGGCATTGCCGCTTTCTGGAACGGAGATGTAATTTGCAAGTTACTATACATATATCACTATACTTCCTGAATTTACTTTAAACGTCGCCAGAAGTTTAAGTTTATTGTAAAAATCGAACCCGCGGCAGACAGACTGGCTCACTAGAATATTTCTTTTCTGTCCGTACAAGTCAATAAATTTCCATCTTTGATGGAGAAGCCACTGTTTATTCCGGCTGTCGATTTTTTTAAAAATCAGAAACATTGCAAATGAGCCTCATTAAACAGCGTGGCGCAATGTTAACGCGTGTCATGAAAAATAAAGTAATTTGCAGACGAAAGCAGATATTCAAGGATTGTCTCACTGGGCAAATATTCCCGAAAAGGTCGTCTAGTGATCTGTACAGGGCGCACCTTGAAGATCAACATCCTGTGCCACTCTCCCACGGTGAAAAAACTCATCTACCAAACAATTCATACATTCTCTCTGCTCAGAAGATAATCAGCCAATAAATGTTGGCAAAATTCAAAAATATCAGCTGGAAGCTATACTTTATAATTTCAAACCGTCAAAATGACATTGTTAGCTCTTACAAAATTATGAGAATTATATACTCACAGTGTTGTGATAGACAAGGCGTATTTCAATAATAAATTGTGAACTTTTTACAAATCAAACAATTCAATTTTAATTATTCCGAGATGCATTTATTTTGATTTTTCGTTTTCACTTTCAAAAAAAATGTTTTATCTGATTTTCTAAGGTGAACGCTAAAATCATATTATATTCTACAGAAATGCTCGACATTTCCGTTCCTCGCTTTAGGATGAAGAAACGGATATTTTTTGGTGGGGTACTATTTTAAAACGTGGTAGTTTGGATTAAACGTTCTATTTCAGCTTGAGCGCCACTTGCAATTTTTCCTTTTTATGATAGTACCTGAATTGGCGCCCAACGTGGGGCTTGGTGACCAAGTTCCTCACCTCCGCCGAAAATAAAACAGGATATTCCAACTTCATCGTTCACAGTTACCTGCGCGACCCAAACTCTCAATCTCTTATTTTTAAGTAAGATAAAATTATAAAATAAATGCCTTGAATGAAATATTTGGAATAACGCATCACAATCTATCCGAACATGAATATAAAAAATTGGATTTTGTAAAACCAACAATATTTCATTTATTTACTAAGAATGATATTCGTGGAATTTTCTTCTTATAAAACAATACAGTCAAATAAAAATATAAAAATTTTACTTTCTTCAGACCACTATTAGGTGTTAAAGTCGTTTGCCACTTACAGTTTCATATTCTAAACATCTTTTGAATAAAATACCTAAAATCTTATTTCGTAAATATTAAATATCTATAATGTATTAATTACCATTCACCGTAATTCCTGAAACGCTTGTTACTAAGCTATTTATTACATCGCCGGGAATATTTATGCATTATGCTTTCAAATATAAAATTTATTAAACTTGTTCTGGTCTTCTACGTTTCAGTTTATAATGCATAAACTCTTTTTCGAATATTATTATTAATGTAATATTATATTTCTAAAGCTTAGAAAAAGCACGTATTCAGCAAAACGAGGAGGGATTAAAATTTACCGTTTTTACAAAAGCTGAATTCATTTTTCTTAAGTTTGTTCATAAGTACTTCCCATCGAGAGATGATAAAGTGATTTTTCTTTTGGTTTTGAAAATAATTGTGTCATAATGCAGCCTGTTAGTTTCATGTGTCCTTGAAACGTTATAGTTCTTAACACGAGTCTTCTGTAGTGCTGAGTTGTTGTAGGCTACTTCAACTTTCATATCTTACTCTTTATAATTGAAAGGCATTTTCAATCTAGCGCACAAATTGCTTCGCCGAGTTCATAAAGAAAATGTTTCGAGTTCCTTGCCTGTCAGTGTGGACACCTACATTTAATAAGAAGTTCAAGATTAATTATGGAATACTGGGTAATGTACGTCTCATGGAATTTTAATCTTAGTTCGATACAGAAATTTCCTTGAGAAACAACTTGTGTCAAAAACACATTTCTGACCTGAAACATTACTTTCTGTGCTGTTTTAAATCACCATTGATTTAAAATCGTATCAGGTAATCGTCAAGAAATAATATTATTAGAAAGTAATTATCTTCTTCAAGTATTGACTTCGCTAAGATGAATAAAAAATCCACTTCTGTAGCCGTGCCTCGGATTAAAGAGTTCTCGGGTTCGAATCCCTTCAAGGGCTTGGATGTATATGCTCGTCATGGTCAGGGAAACTGGGGATCAAACAGAAGGAGAATTGTCAGGTTGGCCACGAGCCACTCCAAAAATTACGGATTTTGTCGTGTGACAGTCTGAAAGTCGTCAAGGTAGACTTGGACCCTAAATGGGTTGTTGCGCCATGGTGAAGGAGAAAAATAAAAATATGAAATCCATCCTCAAAACAAAATCATTAAAACGTATCGAATATCACGAATTATAATTTTTTCGGTGATTTATAACAAATAAGAAAGTACTATCATATATACTTTCTTCTTGAATGGTATGAAGTTAGAATTAGGCGTTAAATTGACGACAAAAATCTGTCCATTAAATGAAGATATAATTCCCTCCCCCCCATTCTCTCTATATATAAAGTGGAACGAAACTCCCCTTGTCGTCGTCGTAATTTGGTTCAGTCCTCTCGGGTAGGGATAGGTGAAAACCAAAACGACAATATAAATATTGACAAAGGTTTATTAATGTGAATAAAAGAAAGAAAATAATCATTTAAACTAATACAAAGCTTGTAAAAAATTCCTGGCTCGCACCGCGTTCGCGATTCCGAGGACAGCTCTGGACTCAGAGCTACCCTCGACCGTCCAGACCGACGTCCAAAACCAGAAGAAATATCTTGTCGTCAACGTATTCACACCCACCTGGCTCCCATCCACCTTTGAGCATCTTGAGATTATTGGGGAGTGAGTGGAGAAGTTACAGTGAGACATCTCGGCAATTAATTCTTTTACGTATTACGGAACCATTCTGAATATGAACAAATAGCAAATAAGAAGAGATTCACATAATGTCGTGATGACGAACTAGATGACCCAAGATTCGTCAGAAGTAATAAAACGGCGGGCAATGAGGGTCAGGTAGACGTGTGACGTGAGGATAACGTCACTATATTAGCCATGAGTAACATTATTTCTGAAACTCTCGGGACACATCGGGTACCCTCGACTTCAGTTTCGCCAAAGAAACCACGGTACAGAGAGAACACTTATAGATAAACTTATAAAACCAATTTTAAGATTTTTTAATCATTATAATTTACTAGTGAGAATTTTCGATAAACTTAGTAGTGTGTGTATTTTAAATTATACGCTATTTTAATTGATTGCTTTGGACATCATAATAAAATTGCAAAGTTATTAAAAACTCAGTTTTGAGGTTACAGGTTATATTTAGGGTTTAGTGAGCATCTTGAGATTATAGGGGAGTGAGTAGAGAAGTCACAGTGAGACATCTCGGCAATTAAAATTTTTTACGTATTACGGAACCATGATGAGTATCTACAAATGGCAAATAAGAAGAGGTTCACATAATTAAAATACATATATCTCCCTCTGTTAATAAAACCTAAAATCGTTTTAAAAACCAGGGGATAGGGAGGCCTGACAACGCGCTTTTTATCGCTTAATTCACATTATATTTTATTAGAGTTGAATTAAATACTGTACCGAGTTAAGACAAATAAGTACTCTGACATTACTGGGCACCCATAACGTATCATATAATAAAACACGCATACGTGCGTTCAAGACGCAATTTCAAAGGATTATGAAAAGCCCATAGCAATTACAAAATCTATTTTATTTATCTATAAAGTGTAAGTTGTTGATATAACAAAACATAAGCCTAAAAAGGTCTTTAGAAATTGATATTAAATTATTAGAATAGACAGTAGCGTTATTTGTGAATATCATATGTTTAAGTAACATTGAATTAGTTAAATTTAAATATCATTTGTGAAAAACTTTATTTATTACTTTCAATATTGTCTGTAGCCATCTCTTACTCCGAAAATCTTCTCTCCTTTCAAGCAAGGTAAATATTGTAAAATTCAATTTATTTTTGTATTGCTTGTGAGTATGACAAATGTTTTCGGAGATATTACAAATTATTCTTGACGCAGTAATTAACTCTCTGGAAACACCGATACTACTGTAAACAATTATATCTGCGTCATAATCACCTAATTGAGAAATTATTTGCCTGTTTAATACAAATTCAACAACAATTGTGGTGTATTTCCCGGTTCACGCATCAAAATTACTAATTAACGCTAAGTGAGTAACAAGACCTTCGAAATATCGACTTTACGATTTGGGGTTAAGGAACGTCTATGCAAGTCTCAGTGTGCTTTGTTATCTTTACACTTACATTTCACTGACACGTTTGGACGTCCACACTACGGTCGCGCTTCGCAAGTAACTTACTAATCATTACACAGACACTTTAACCCACGATATAAAGAAAATGTTTAACATTTCAAAAAAACGAACTTAGTAAGAAGATAGTGTTCAGAGCATGTAAAAAACAATTCAATCATTGTGACATTTGATTTCGGCACACGACAATTTACATTTTTTCATTAAAAATAAGCGCATATTAGGAAGACGACTAATTTTTATGATTTCAAAATAATACTCTATATGATTTTATCAGTAAATATTATCAATAAGTAGTTTGTAGATTATTCTTTATATTTTAAAATTACAAATTTACTCCGTGTTACAGATATTGATGAACTAATAACTTAAAATGGGCAGACTGATATTTCAGATAAATTTTAAAAATCAGAAATGAAAGCTAAAACAATTAAGGACCTTTTACGGACTTTATTCTTTTAGTTTTAGTTTCGGTATATTTTTATGCCTTCTTCAGGTTTTCTTCCTATAGAGGAAATATTTACAGCTAATTAAAGCAAGGAAGGTGAAGCTAAGATAAACATTTATACGGAAATAAAATCAATTTTTTTTCAGTATAAATTAATTTATTTTCACTTTCGCACCGTTGCTCGTAAACATGATTATTTCAAAGATATTCCTTAAAGATTTAAACGTGTGTTGGCAGCATTCTGTAGTCAGGTAGCAGCATGTAAAAAATGAATATCGAAACATCATTAAACATTTTCATTTGAATGTACGAATCAAAAACCGAATGGGATGAAGTTCATACGGACTCTGCAACAGCAATAAAGACAATTTACTTTTGGTTTAATGCGTTTAATAGACGTCACAGAGGCACAGAAGATGAAACTCGCTCCGACCTCCCAACTGACATCACCATTCAGGAAATCATCGAAAAAATTCACAATATCGTAATGGAGGATCGCCGACTAAAAGTACCTGAGGTAGCTGATGCCGTAGTTCACTTTATCCTCTATGAAAAACAGGCCATGAAAAAGCACGATGGATGCCGCGACTGTTGACAACGGACCATAAACGGAATTGGAAAAAAACATTTCTACGTAGAATCTAGCAATGCTTAGGCGTAACCCGCAAGACTTTCTGCACTGATTTGTAACCGTTGCTGAAACGTGGATGCATCACTACACTCCGGAGACCAAAAAAACAATCAAAAAATTGAATAAAAGCTGGAGATGGTGCATCGAAAAAGGCGAAGGCCATTTCATCCGCTGGAAAGGTGATGGCTCTTGTCTTTTGGAATTCTCAAGGTATAATATTCATAGATATATTGGAAAAAGGCCAACTATAATTGGGCTCTGGTATGCTCTTCCGTTGGATCGTCTGAAACGACTGATGACAGAGAAACATCCAAGATTAAAGCGCAAATATAAGTTTTTATATCAAATATATTTTACAAAATTAAAAATGGTAAAATTTTAAGTATGTTAATTGCTCTTACGGCCAAAATTAATTTTCGTGAAATAAATAATATATATAAATTTATGTTCGCACGTCAATGCCTCCAAAGACAGAAATGATAAGTCCTGTTAGTTTTATTAGGAGTATTGTGTCCTAAATTTTAATTTTTTATACCCATAATTTTTTACTAATTAGGTTGTTGTATTTATTTATTTCAATAGAGACAAATAAATGTAACTATTAATTTATTTAAATAATTACCAACAAAACGGAATTAGTATGTGTCCTCTATCTTAGACTATTCGCTGACTAAGATGTACGTAATGCAAATGCATATATTCTGGAATTGTAATGCGCTATGTTGTTCGCATTTACATTCAATGAGATGGAGGAATTGTGGAGGAAATAAGACGAACAGAATGGAAATAGAAACTGGGAAAACGAAGATGAATGTGTTTTGGTGAGAAACTGTTAACAAAGAAAACGAGATGAGGATGAAGAAGTCTACGTTATGATTAGAAAATTATCCAAGAAGTCCTTCGGTAAAACTAGAATTGACCTTCTTGGTTCATCTCAAATTTCTGTGGACAGAACCGCGATTATGATATAATTTTGGTAGCAAGAAATAGAATGTGAAACTTTAAAAATAATCTAAGATCTACACGAGGGAGGAGCCATATTAAAATTATCACCTGAAGTGCCACGTTCTGTAAATTTAGTATTATAGAACGTGGAAATGAAATGAAAGTCTGTCGTCATCCATGAGAAGATGGACGATATCAAAGGACGTGAATGCAGTGCTCTAGTAGATTGTGCAACTGGAGTGACTAATTCAAGGACAGGCGAAGTTTTGTTCTGATAGAAACGGTTGTTCCTGTTGCACCATAGAACGAATGCTATAGTTTATGATATTTCAATTGCAGTGGAAAAATTCACGTGAATAACTTGCACGAGAGATTTAATTTTTAAGGAAATAATTCTTGTCAATTCAGAGAGTTATTTTCCTACTGAACAGTAATTACGCTCGAGTTCTTTGTTGGCAACTAAACTAAATTTCAAGTCAGGCATGGTCGAATGCGAACAACATAGCGCTCTACAATTACAGAATATATGTATTTGCATTACGTACATCTTAGTCAGCAAATAGTCTAATATGGAGGATACATACTAATTCCGTTTTGTAACGGGGCAATGTTCAACAACATGTTAAGAAAGATACCTGTGGGAGTATTTTCTAGCAGGTATTCCTCCCCAAATTACTGCGGGGCTCACCTGACTGCGTTGGGAATGCCTAGTACTCTCTCTGGTTTTTTAAAGGTTATCACATACCGAGACACCTTCATCTATTTTAGAATGTGTATGTTTTGTGGTCGAAGAGTTGTCCGTTATTCCCACTGGATCAGCTAGCCAACTACATCCTAAAACTTGTAGAGACACGGAGAAGGGAATGCTGCGACCCCACAGCAAACACGTCTCCCGCATACGTAATGGCGTGAGAATAGTCTCCAATAGCCCAACCTACCTGATGCAGGTTTTCTCTGCATCTCTTTTAGGTGAAACATCGGATAAGATCCTTAAACTGCAGCCCTACAGCCTCAGTCAACCCTTGGCTACCTTTCTCTACCTTCCACATCCTCCCTTTTTAATTTCTCTTCCTATGGGAGTTGTCTGTTTCAGGATCACCCTCATGTAGCCTGTTATTAAAAAAATCATGGTAAGTAAAAGTGCAAGAGACATATCGGTGTTTCAGAGATATTAATGTTACAGTCTCGTCACAGCTGTGTGTTTCTCTTATTCCAATACCTGAATGGCCCAAGAAATGCATAAAAAATGTTATTCCCTTTGGTATAGTGTGAACAAGACGTCAAATTCTCATAGTTTATTGATACACGAAACATTTGACAGGGAAAGACTCCGCTCAAAGAGTCAGGTAGCACGACAACTATGATACATTTTGGCAAATACATTTTGTCTCCCCACCTGAGCCCAAGATTCATAGTTTCTGTTAATTCCAGTCTTTAAACGATCCATATTTATTTATGACGAAGTTGACTGTCGTATTCATTTATCTAAATTAAATTATATACATTGTATGAAAGAATATAAAATCACACGTTTCATGGAAATAAGTACTTGGACTTTCATCAACAATAGTTTTTACTATCCATCTTTCACCCTGTCCCGTAGTTGAGGACTGAGTAGCCAGCTGACTGCATTAGAGGGAGCGAGTGCGCCGCATGGCGGGCGGGCTGGCGGTCTTAGAAATTGAAGCATAAAATCACACAGTTGAACACAATTATAAAGGTTATTAAAATTACGAATATTTTATTCTTTTAAATTTATTTATGTACTGAAGCACACGAGCACATAAAAACAAGCCGCCACTGTACACGACATATTTAAAGAAAGTCAGTTGTCGCGAGGAATTTAAATTGTTTTCACAAACTAAACTGGAATGTTACTAATCCTTGGAATAATGATGTACATTATTACTACTTATTAAGTACTTCTCCGAGTAGATTTTCGTATTTCCAGCATGTTTTCTTGTACTAATGAAGGAATATTTTCCAACATCCGCTCCTTGTCCTTTCTGGTTGATTCCATGACGATTCCTTTTCCGACAAAAATGTGAGTTGAGCTTTTTATCTCTCTCCAGTTGATTGGGCTGTAGAAGATTATTTTAACCTTTTCTTCATCACGCAGTTTCTTATCTTGCTTACTCAACTGTTAAGTTTCATGTTTGTGAACTCCGTTTATGATAATTAGGTCACTCCTCACCCTTTCTTTTTTTTTACCTCTCACAGTATAAGATGATGTACTTTACGCAATCTGTGCACCACTCACTTGCCTATTTTTGTCATCACGTCGTTACGCATGATAACGATTTCACTGCAAATAAACAGTTTTTTTAGTATTAAGGGTAGAATCTAATGTTTCCTAAAATGACATCCGTGAATCGGTGATTAATCCACTTGCAAACGAAATCACACCGAAAATTCACTTCATAAGTGATGGGACTATTAATAAATAATAATTTACCAATAATGTGGTAAATTGAGATATCCGAACTTCTGTAAGGACGGTTGACGGTACAAGGCTTTTCCCCTTTTGCCATGAACGGTCACGAAACTTTCCGCCGAACGGCATCGACCCAAGGACAACCGGTTGAAGAACACTGATACAAAAGATTCCGCTTATTCATCGTATCTGCAAAGCCGGGCGTCGCTGTCGTCAGAAACCACCGGCCAAATGAGTAATTGGATCGTGGCTACGACCCTCTCAAAAAGAAAAAAAAGATGTGAGCTGAAAAAAGTTTGACATCATAGAAATCCAGTATCAAGTAGATGAAAGAATATACGAAATAGAGAGGTAAGGTTAAACGGTTTATGGCATAAAAAATGGACCAGACGACGATTCGAACCTCCGCTAAGTACGCAATCGCTTTAATTTCTAATCCCCATGTCGCATTAAAATGTATACGGCCGTCATTACACATAAAATAATTTGTTTAAAAAAATTCATCCCTTAAATTACTCTGAAGAAAGTCTCTGGCCATCTAGCCGTAAAGGACTTCTGTACTTTTAAATATAACAAACTGCATATCACTGATCTTCCTTTGCCAATTCCAGGTCCTGTCGAAATTTTACCCTCCTAATCCGTTAATTCTGTTACTCAGACTTTTGAGCTAAGCTTTTATTGAAAGCATTAATTCTATTTTTAAAGTTTTAATACGATGTAGAAAGTGAAAAATGAAGGAAAAGTAGTAGATAGGTACAGAGAAATAAAAAGAAGAGAAGGACAATGAAACAAGTCCTTATTTGCAACAAACACAGTATTGTCTCTGTGAAATGATTTTTTAATGACAAGCAGTTGTAGTGGACAGTCTTTGGAGGGTGATGGGAGGATCGCTGGCTGGAAAATCAAACAGAAAAAAGTTGCGATTTTATGATTGAGAATTTAAATGTTGTTCATGTTAATCTTTATATATACCGATCAATAAAATTGAAGTGTCTGTCAATCTGTCTGACTGTCTGTCCGTATGTTTGTCTCCAATAGGCTCCGAAATGGCTCAACGGAAAATTAAAATTTGAGGTTTTAAAAAAAGCTAATTTAACTTAAATGTTGCTGTTGTGGTATTCAGTCTTAAGACTGGTCTGATGCAACCTTACATGCTAACCTATCTTGCGCAAGCTTTTTCATTTCCTCATAACTAGCACAACCCACATCCTCCCTAATCTGCTTAGCGTATTCCATCCTTGGGCTCCCTTTTCTGCTCTTTTACAAGACCCTCGTGCCTTAAAACGTGGCTTATTAATCTATCCCTTCTCTTGGTCAACGTCTTCCATATTGTTTTCTTTTCCCCTATTAATTAACTTAAAAATTAGTGCATATTTCATTTCGATATTAACACAATAATGATAAATAAATATATATTTTAGTTCTACGTGAAGGTTTCTTTTTCATACGTGCGTCAAAATCTCCTATGTGGATGTATGTAGCCTGTACCCCTGAATCGTTTGTGCTTCGAAACGGCTTAACGGATTTCAATGAAAATTTCATGGATTTTAAACAGGAATTTTAACTTGAATTTTCGTGTATGTTTCGTTTCGATATCTCGAAGACTTCAGAAGATATTTAAATAAATATTTTAAAATCCATTGAATTGCCGCACGAATTGCTCATTTTTATTGGTTCTGAAACGTCTGTTCAAAAACCAACTGCGAGTTATAAGGTTTGCCCTGAAGCGATCATAAGTAGGGAAACTGTACTTTTTATGTATTCAATGAATTCAACTTTATTAAAATACTGTACCTGCTGTTTTGTTTGCAGGGCAAAATAAAAATAACTATTTGGGCATGAACGAAGTCGCGGGGGTTAGCTAGTTTCAAATAAAGGGAATGAATTTGAGTTTTGATAAATCATATTTACTTATATGTATGAATTATGAGCGGGAAGAGTAAACAAACGTGCGTATATTTGTTGATTAATTTTAAAAGAAGATGATTAGCCTTTTTAAGCCTATTCGGATTATCTGAAAGGGTATTCAGTTAGTGGGAACATATAGTAAAGTATAAGTTAACGCATTGAAAATTAGTATTATAAAATAACTGACGTAAAATTGAGGTCGAGGAATGATTAGTCAGATATTATTAAATATCTGACCTGAAATTGATGTCGAGGCATCATTAATCAGGCTTGCCACGTTAGCCCGGGTAAAGAAAGAACGCGGCTGGCACTCAATCGATAATCATTGAAGAATTCAACAGCAAATATATTAATAATGAATTACCTCATATATATGGCTGAGGAAATAACCGATAATAAGTTCAATTTAACTACGCAAGTGATTCTCTAGAATAAATATACTGTCTGTTCAGTTGGTTAGTATTAATACTCTTAGTAATCGGGGTCTGACGTCTTCGAAACGCTAATTGAGCACGGACCAATTCATTAGCGTTATAATCCAGCTTATTATCTGCCTGAGTTATATTCTGCAGCCAGATGATTTTCAATTGGTTATTCCAATTTAATAAAATAAAATAATTTATCAATACAAAAGAGGGTATATATAAAGATAAATAGAAATAAATGGATAGTCAGTACTATAAGATAAAAATGGATATATTTTGGTGAGCCCAACCGTTGACGTAAGCAATTTATTTGTTTATCCATTTTCTTTTATAACGTTCGCTATTTAAGAGGTTACCGTCATATCTCAAACTGCAACTTATGCGCTATTCTGCATATATTATCAATTTTAATATATTAATAATACTGAAACAGTGATAGTGTTACAAATACTCTGCGGCAAATAACTCGTATCATTTATAATTTCGTCTTCACAGTTTCTAATGCTTAAAAGCGGAATAATTCAGCTTACGTTAAGGACAGATTTTTAACGCCAAAGTATTTTTCCTTCTTTCTTGAGTTAAATAAAGTTAATTTTAGGAACAAGCCACATACGATGGCAGTATTGAATGCAGCATAATGTAAAAATCCTTTTTTTAATAATATTATGAAAAGGTACGAATAGTATATTTATTTAAAAATATAAATTAACACGTAAAACACGAAACCTGTATCGGGTGGTCAACAAACCTGATGATTGGTAATGAACGTGAGTGATCGCAACTGTTATATAGGTCATCAGTTCTTCGGCGTACATGTCTGTGGCGACGTAGGCAGGCGCTCGGGACAAAGGGCAATGAAACGGCCGCAGCGCCCCGCAGCGCCGCGCTGTCTTGCGCCAGGTCCTGCCCTGGTCGCATTGCATCAACATAAAGGCGGCGGGCCCATTACTCAGCAGCTGGGGACAACCCGGCCGGTTTTATCCGGATCTCGGCCTCTAACCACCTGCTAATTGGCAGCTGCTCGTGTACCAGAGACGTCATTAGCGAAGTGCTTAGCCACTGGCACCGCCGACGGCTGGATAGGTCATCAACATCCCCTCTCATCAACATATATGGACGATATTGCCCGCAGAATGAATGATTACTTACTTCCTACCACATAAAAAAGCATTACAAGACATATACTATGCCAGTACACCAATAGGCAAAGAAAGTTACAATTACTTAATCGTCTTGCACTGACGAATATAAAGGCCAAAACTCTCACCAGGGGCTCAACATAAGGGAACGCAATTACGCCCGAGGTCCTACGAGATCCAAAAATTTATTTTGACTACAATATCTTATTATAAAACTAATTGATTCCGGAAACCAACTTATTCAAAATGTATATTACATACTCCAAATAAAATAAATATGATTTTTCAGCTGACTGATTAACAATTATAACTATCAGATTAAAAGTACCACAATGGATAAATATTTTTAACGAACAATTTACCTTTATATATAAATATATGTCATAGTAGAATTAGGGGAGTCAGTGGAAATCACAATAAATGGCACGAACGTGGTCCTGGAGAAAGAGTTCAATATGATGACTAACCAAGGTAATGGAGTGTAGTATCTGAAACAGTGGAATAACAAAGGGTGTCAGATTGGAAAGGGATATTTTGACGGAAGTTAAGGAATTCTTCTACTTGGGAAGCGTAATGACTAGGGGATGGTAGAAGTATAGTAGACATAAATAGTAGGATAGCACAGACAAAAAAGGGGAATTTACTTTCGGGTAATATAAGTGTGAATATTAGAAAATCGTTGATAAAAATGTTCATATGGAGCGTCGAGTTATATCTGGATGCGAAACGTGGACGATAAGAGTTGCGGAAAGGAAAAGAATAGAAATGTGGAGCTATAGAAGAATGCAGAAAATAAGATAGAATCACAAATAAGGACGTTATAAATAGAATAGGGAGAAAGGACGTTGGCCAAGAGAAGGAATAGAGTAATAATCCACGTTTCAAGACATGAGGGTCTTGTAAAATTAGTATTAGATGGAAGTGTGAGGAGTAATAACAGAAGAGAGAGCCTTAGGTTGGAATTCGCTAAGCAGATTAGGGAGGATATAGGATGTGCTAGTTATGCGGAAATGAAGATAGGTTACCATGGAAGGTTTGCATCACACCAGTCTTAGGACTGAATACCACAACAACATATATATAGAACAATATTGAGGTCCTTGACCAATGGAAGGGATAGATTAATAGTCCACGTTTTGAGACGCGATGGTCTTGTAAAATTAGCATTAGAGGGAAGTGTGTGTGGGGTAAGAACAGAAGAGGTAGGCCAAGGATGGAATGCGCTAAGCAATTACGCAGGATATGGGACGTGGTACTTATGTAGAAATGAATAGGCTTGCGCATAATAGGTTAACATGAACGGTTGCATCAGACCAGTCTAAAGACTGAGTACTACAACAATACATATGAAAAATGATTAGAAACTATAAAAATAATACTAATTTTACAAAGAAGAAATTAACGAAAATAAGAATACTCAAGCTAAAGAAGTAATTATTATATAATAATAATATTTTCGTCATATTAGTTTAAAATAAGTAAAAAATTTAAAAACATACATTAATAAATTTTAGTTTTTGGGTCATTTCTAAAATGATTAACCGACGTAAAGTTATAAAAGTAGGTAAAGATATACTTAAAAAAGAAACTTAACAAGTAAGTCCCGTTATTTATTTAAAATTCAGTAGAACATTAGTATCCAGAATTTTTATTGTTTACACCACACTCTACATCTCCACATAGTCACCGCCGTTATTCAGGCACTTTTCGTAAGAGGAAAACAGTATATTGTATGCCTTCGCCAAAGAAGTGTTCCGCCTGTTGTCTGTATTTCGTGTTTCATCGTGCACATTTTCACTACATTTGTTAAACCGTCTACTACAGTTCCTCACGATTCCAACATTCATTATTGCTTTCCCATTCTCCTCACACAGCTTCCGATAATTGCTTGCATTCAAGAAACGAATAACTAATCTGACTTCACAATCACCGATCCTGCAGATGTTCTAACAAAAAGTGACGAAGCTTCGCAGATGCTTCTGGCTTCCTAACGAATGAATATTGTGATCGGGCATGCTCAAAATCGCAAATGCAGCACTGCAACGGCATAATTTAAAAATATTTGTCAGACATAATGTGATGTATGAAACGAATTGTGGTCAGAAATATTGTGAAAAGGGTCGTATAGGGCAAACAAAATTTAAACAAAAATTAAGATTCTCTAGTATTACAAAATAAATATTACAAACTGTTAATAAGCCGTTACGCCCCTTAAATTTTGAATCTCAACATGCGTGATTTAAACTAGAACCAAGACATTAAAAAATATATTTTCAGAGGCTATGCTTGTAGTACATGCAGGTCTAAATTTTCATCATTTTGAATCTCTTGTCTCTATTTTAAATTACTCCTCTTAAGAAACGAAGCGTCGTATACTACAGTTTATCCAAAGTTTATGTTAATTTATTTTCTGATTCATAAGCTTGTATTTTTTAATTCTTTCAAATTAATTTATATTTTTTAAATAAATATACTATTCGTACCTTTTCATAATATTTAAAAAAAATAAACAATATACTTTTTTACCACGAAAGAAACCTATCGAACAGAGAGAAAAGTAGATGTAACGTTTCTATCACTAAACACTATCAGATAACTATCAGATGTTGCTGATATCTTCGAATCTTTACCCGTGGAACCACATACACTGCACTTCCATCCTGTACTTCCACATCGGGCCACAAAAGCATCAAACTGGAAGAGAGAGGTCCTTGCTCTAGATAAGCAGCTCTGTGAATTTTTATTCTAGTTTATTAACTTTGCTATATTCACTTCACTCAGAGTATTCTACCAATGATTGAAAACATTCTTCAACTTTGGACGTAGTCTGTGGTAGCCCTGAAAGCGTTACCTACCGCTTTTCAATTTTATCAGTGTTGACTTGTTCGTATCATCTTATCGTTACAGCTAATTTATTGGAGGATTACAATTTGGATCACTATATACCAAAAGTAGGAAACGTTATACTAAAGTGTTATAGTAACTGACTACTATAATTGTACTAACTCTTGACTTTCAAATATTTTAATCTATTTTTTACTATTTTCTGCTTCAGCAAATACGAGGGATAACTCAGGTAGAAATGAAACAATTTTTTTTTAAAAAAATTTCTTTGTTTATCAACAGTCTTCTTCCTGATTATACACTTGGCCTCAAGGGCTTTCCAATTTAATTAAATTTTGAAATATCAATTTAATAAAAAAACCTAAATTTGGAATATAAGAAAAATCTTTATGACCTTGTTAAAACCAAATTTTCATTCAAACCGCTTTTAAAATTATATTATCAGGTTCCAATAACAAATTAATTTTGATCAATTTTTTTTTGAATATAACGAAAACAGTACAACGGTTTGTTTGTTACACTGGAATATCTTTAGATGCAAAACAACTTTCGTAGAAATAAAAAAAACATCCAAGAAAACAGGTATACTCGTACATAAATGATAATAAATTTTATGAAAATATCAGCGTATATTTTGAAGTTTGAAATTAACTATGGAAATATTTTTTAACATTGATAGGTGGCAATAGTTTAAAATAACAACGAATTATTAATTATTTTTTGTGTTTTTGGCACCATTCTTCACATTAATAATGATAAATTGTAAGTAATGTTCCATATAGAGGGTTATTCAAGAGGAAGATTTCAAACATTTATTTCCTCCAAATTATAAAAGATAGGTACTTAATTCCAACGTGCCTGGGCAGAGAAAAGTTCAATATTTGAACAGTTTTGGATTTCCTTGGGCTCCGTTCACAAAGTGTTCGAATAGTCTCGACATCTTCATTCCGTGTTCGAGGACGTCACGTTTGTAGATGCAATCATCTTCTACGAATTTTCGATTGTAATGGGAAATCTGCTTATGACGAGGCGATTGCTTCTTAAAAATGGCGGCGAAATTCACGTTGCACTTCGGTCAATCGACTCTAATTTTGATAATTTCTGCAGGCTTGATGATAGTCCTGAGCGTCACCGCCATTTTCTACAGACAAGCATCAGCGGCACTGCGGTCGTAACTGGAACTGTTCAAATTTTGACGTTTTTCTGACTATATTTCTTTCTTTTGTCATTTGGATGAAATAAATGTTAGAAATTTGCTCCCTATTACTGAATAACCCCGTATTTTCATACAATTGTATTGTTAATTACCCGATTTTCTTAAGATTTTTAGTCTAATATAAATGTTTTCTTGCACTTGAATAGTTTAATCAGAAAATAACGACACGTTGTGCCGATTTCATTATGTTCCACTTTTTTTAGAACAATTAAAATTTAATTCTGCCCAAATGAACACTGTTATTCATTTACCTCACTGAATACAGATAAACATAAGTATTCGTTTTAAGAATTTTTATGCTAATTATAAATTGGTCATAGTAAAGTCACATGACGAGAACTAATAAAAAAATCAAAGGGATACAAAAGAACGCGCGCGTGGTTCTAGGAACACGCGGAAAATAAGTTAACAAGCGGCGATTAAAAGGCCAGGTAGACGTGGTTAATTAACTACTTGTAACGACCAACAAAGGAAAACCACAAGGCGCCGCCTTTCATCGTCGTCGCCCAGGCAGCATGGAATAGTCTCGTAAATACTTTGTCAAGACAGTACCATAATTTTTATTTAATCATTTTATTATGGAATTACATTTTATACTTTGTTTTCTGAGTACGTTAAGTATTATTAATTTTACGCATCAGTGTCTGTTGAAATGTTTATTTGGAAATGACTGCCTACAAAAGTTCGTTCCAGAGATCGAAAGGTCAGTACTGTATGGAAGTTTCCAAAGAGAGCAAACCCACTTAAAAAAGCTAATGTGGATTCTTCGTTCGGAAAAATTGGTTGGTGTTTATTGTCGTTGACGGATTCAAACAGTTAGTCGAGAATGACCTCAGAGAAGTTTTGAAATCATTGTTGATGTTAGTTTTCGAATAGTGGAATTACAAGCTTGTTATTTATGGATGATGGTAAATGTTCTGATTAGTGATGGTCAAGGCCGCTACTCCGTACCTTGGCAGTGCCATACAAATGAAGGCCAGCTCGTACGAAGAGCCACGTCACAATCAAGGAACCTTCCCTAAATTATGCCATCTCCGTCCATCGGGAACTCATCGGCGACTGATCAGTTGGAAATAGTTCTTAACGGACTGTACTGTTAAAAGATAAAGACTCTCTCTCGTTACAAGTAAACCATCGGCAGAAGACAATATTCAGTCTCGTGTCAAGTGTCTTGACGATGATGATGGTGGAATTGAGCAGCTTCAAACAATGTATGAAACTACGAGGGTTGTTTGATTAGTATGCTAAAAACTTAACTAATTGAATTTTTTTCTAGAAATAATGCTTTATTTCTCAGAATAATCTCCTTTCTTCGCTATACAAATGGCCGATCGAGTTCCCAATTTTTTCAACCCTTCACAAGAGTCTGTTTTGTCCAACTCTGTAAAATACTCCGTCATGACCTGGGCAACTTCCTCATTCGATGAAAATTTCTTCCCACCAAGCCAAATTTTCAAGTTCGGGTAAACGAAAAAGTCACTTGGTGCTAGGCCATGTTAGTAGGGTGGATGAGAAACTAATTCGAATCGCAAATCGGACTCTTTCGACATTGAGTCTGCATTTTCCAGGTGAAATAGCAGTTTTTTGGTAGTTTCTCAATTAGCACACTTTTCAAACAAGCCAACAGACCAGCATAATAGAACCCAGTAAAGGTTGCGCCCTAATCAATGGATATTATACCCTGAGAATCCAAAAGGGCAGTAGCAATCACCTTTCCAGTGACAAAATGCTCTTCACCAGCTTTTGTCCAGTGTTTTGAATGTTTTTCGGTCTCTGGAGATCTGATAGATCAAAGTTTCTCAAACAATCGCGACACCCATCGCGGACAAAGCTTTTTCATGGAGGATGAACTGCACTCGTTCAGTTGAAAATCCTACGTCATCAGCTACCTAGCGCACTTTCAGTCAGCGACCTTGAATTACGTTATTGTGATATTTGTTTGGTGCCCTAAGTGGTGACCAACTGGGCGTCCGGAGCGAGTTTCATCTTTTGTGCTTCTGCGGCTTTGTTTAAGCTGATTAATCCAGTAGTAAATGCTGAAAAATGATGGCGCAGAGTCCGCTTGAACTTCAGAATATTCGGTTTCGATTTGTGCAGCTGTCCAACTCTTCAAATGAAAATGTTTAATGACTAACGACTACAGAAGGCTGACAACCATAACCTACGACAGGAATATGTTATGTTTAACAACAATTGCGCGAAAGTGAACAATTTTCCGCTCTTTCACAAAAAAATTATCAGACTTCCGGATCAACCCTCACAACTCTGCGCCTTCGCTCCGAACGAATGGTAATAAATTCTAGACAGTGCTGAAACGTGCTGTATAATAAGTGACGACGATACGAGAACGAACTGTGCTGGGATTACAAGACAAAGAAACTAGCATACAATGCAAATTTTCATCCAGTGCTGGAAATAGTTTGAGCTGAGTCAACAGGAAAAGACCAAATTTTGCGTGAGGACAGGTTCTGTTCTAAACTACACATATTATCTCTGAGATTTTCTGTACATGTTTTAATTAATAGAAGAGATTAAATTAATTTCTCATAGATCCTCCTCCTATGCGAAGCTTTAAGGATGTGGGAAGAGTCATTCATCGAACATGGTTTAGCATTTTTATCTAATCAATTAATAACTTACTGTACATAACAATAATTTATAATACGAAAACATTACACCAATTCTTTATCAAATCTAATGCATAATTTAGTTAAATTTGTTTTACCTTTCTGTAGTGCACTGGCTTGTTTGTTTAGAAAGTGAAATATTAGAAAGACTTCATCTTTATCTGTAAAATATCACAAAATATAATTCCAAATGACCTTAAATGTAAACACGCCGTATTAAACTAGTTTTAAAGTTTTTGTGTACCACTGTAATTTGACATAAAAGTGATTGTTGGTGAGATGAATTTAATTAATAATATATTAACTTGTTCTTTCCCCTTAAGTTAATGTCATCTGTGATTAATAATAATAACTCATTCCTATCATCTTTAGTTGTAAACTGTGTCATCAACAGAAACAACTTTGATGAGTAACAGAAATACTTCACTATCTCCGATCAAGGATTAAAACCATCCTCAACAAAATTGCTCAAAGTATCAAATAATTACCGAAAGACACTATCATAGTTCTTAAAAATAAGCTATGAAACTTCTTACCTAATTATTTTAATAAGTACCGCATTAAAACTAAAAAAAATTCACAATGGATAATCTATACCAATAAATAAAATTGAACTGTCTGTGTATCTGTCTGTCTGTCCGTATGTTTGCCTCGAACAGGCTTCGAAATGGCTCAACGGATTTCATTGAAAATTTGAGGGTTTAAAAAGGGCAATTTAAATGAATTATTAGTCAATATTTCGTTTGGATAATATTACTTCGACGTGAAGGTTTCTTTTCTTACCGAAGATTCGTTAAAATCTTCAAAAGAATGCGTCTTGCCTATACTCTTGATCAGTTTACGCTTCGAAAACGGCTTAACGGACTTCAGTGAAAATTTCAGGGATTGAAACAGAATGATATTACAGTAAGTTGAATGGATGTTACCACTCACTTATATTCCAGATCCTTCTCAATGGTAAAGTGAGACGAACCCTAATGTACCTGTTCCAACGTGGTTCATGACACCAGTCTCTGTGCTTGTAATCGCATTTCATATATTATATATAGATAGGAAGTTGAATATTAATTAACTAAAGAAAATAAGAATAGTTTGTAAACACACCTCAGCCTCGAAGGCACCTATGACCAACTTACAATATTCAGTTCAGTTGAGGCTAAATTTCGGATCTATGCAATAGATGGGGCAACCTGACGGAAGTCAACTCTAAGTTGGAAAAGAGCATCACGTACCAAGTGGACGTACCGGGCTTCTTCAATTATGAATAGCAAAAAAATAACGGTTATTACCATTTACTTCTTTAACAAATAAATGATTATATTTATTGTTAAGCTAACCTCTGCGACTTCGTTCGCGCAGAAATAGTTGTTTTTATTTTCCCTAAAAACGAAACAGCAGGTTCAGAATTTATAAAAAGTTGAATTCATTGAATATATAAAAAGTACGGTATCATCCATTTATGATCGCTTCAGGACAAACCTTATAACTCGCAGGTGGTTTATAACAGGTTCCGCTATCTTAAGTTACACGTTCACCTATTTTAGAAAGGAGGAAGGGCGCTGCGGAAGTTTTCTCGCAGGCGCTTCAGCCCAGAGTGACTGCGGGGCTCACCTGATCATGTCGGGAATGCCTCACACTCTCTCTGGGTACTTTTTATCAAAGTTCTCATATGCCGAGACACCTTCACCTATTTTAGGAGGTATATGTACCGGGGTCAAAGACCTTGGGCAAGAGCTGTCCGCTGATCCTATTGGATCAGTCGGCCAACTGCCTCCTGAAACTGGTGGAGACACGGAGAAGGGAATGCTGCGTCCCCACAGCAAACTCGTCTCCCGTCATTCGGAAGGGCGTGAGAATAGTACCCAATGCCCGACCTACCTGATGCAGGTTTTTCTAGGGTTTTCCCTGCATCTCTTTAGGTGAAACACCGGGTAGGATCCTTAAACCATAGCCGGGGGCCCTAGTCAACCCTTGGCTACCTTGCTCTACCTTCCGCATCCCCCCTTTTCAATTCCCTTCCTATGCTATTAAAGGGGAGTTGCCTGTTTCAGGATCACCCTCATGTAGCCTGTTAACCAAAAAAAAACCTATTTTAGGAGGTATATGTATTGGGGTCGAAGACCATAATCATATGGTAAGAGTTGTCCACTGATCCCATTGGATCAGTCGCCCAACTGCCTCCAAAAACTAGTGGAGAACCGAGAAGGGAATGCTGCGACCCCACAGCAAACTCGTCTCCCGTCATTCGAAAGGGCGTGAGAATAGTAACCAATAACCATCTTTGCTTTATTGTATCCTTGTCGGTCTCTAACTTTAGTTTGCCTTCAACGATCAGTGTTTGATAAATTTCTACGGACTAGTCAAAAAGTTTAAGTATAAAAATTTATAAATTAATTTGGTGTTTCATCAAGGCCAGTCTTTAACATGAAATTCTCGGGATTCTAACCGGGCGGAAAGTTTTCACTTGAAGTTGATGGCAGTTACCGTCGCGTTTCTATAATGTTTTTCACCCGGTTATAATCCCTAGATTTTGTTGTTGTCACATACTCCCGGAAAGGCTTCGTTTGTTAAGGCCGATGTTCTTATCATTTAGCACCATATGTTTAATAAAGAATTATATTACATATTGTCGCAACGGAAGGAGAAAATGCCGTCTCAAGAAGAGGGAAGAAAGTTCAGTTGGTTTGAAGAATGTGTAGGTATCAGGTTCCACTCTACAACACGTAGAACAGTATGAGTAATGGAAACAAACACTTCAAGAAATAAACAAATACCTGAAAACGTGACATGAGGAAATTCGAACGGACCGTTAAACGATAGGAATCTGGTCACCGCTAACAGAGTTGTTGTAAGGGTAGTAGTCAGTAAACGAAAATATAGATATACACAGGAGCGAAATATGTTACAGAAAAATCAGAATAGGAAAATTTTAACGTAATGGTTGATGTCTTTATAAAGAATATTACTGCAAATATCTCGAAATCGTCACAATAAATTCATTGATGATCTATAACAGCCTAACAACATATGAGGCCGTAAAAGAGCGAAACTGTTTGGTCTGGTTCCTTCTCAAGACTTGGGATTATTTTTTAAATCGTGAAAAACTACAATCACAAATGTTAAGTATTTTTCTGGACGTCATCTTGAAGTAATAATATAACGTATGTAATAAAATTTATTGTTGTCCCATTCCAAGACATATCTAGACCCAATTTTCTGTTCAGTACGAAATTGAAATTATATGCAGTTTATCGATTTTCCTAGCCGAGGCGTTTTCCCGCTAACAGGGCTGGAGGTCCCAGGTGCCCACAATTACTAAGCAATCTCACAGTTAACCACAAATTTCCTATAGCGAATTGATCTTAAATAGGATCAATGGGAAATTGGTTAAACCCGACTGAGGTGTTTTTGTTTAATTTTAAACTTTAATAGGAAAGTGTCACGTAATAGAAATTTATATTTTAACACGGGTCTGATTAAGATCTATTTTCAAAGTTCTCAAAGTGGTTTACACGCATCAGGTGAATAGAAATGACTTCTTACAAAACAATATAAAACCACATTAATTTCAGTTGGTTCAATTTTATTTCTAACAATTATATTCTTTCGCTTTGCTCAGTTATCTCCAAATTTTTCAAACTGACAAAATAAATTAATTTTCCGAAAGTCCTCAAAATATTAATTTTTTTCCAGCTTTGGTTTCGTTTGACGTGATTTTTTTAACGGTGAATCATTTTACACATGTTTGGAAAGTAAAAATCAATGGGATGGGCCTGGTGGTGATTTTGTAAAGGTGGCAACAGTTTCATCTTGAAATCGAGAATTTATGGCATCTAAATTGCTGCGAATTAGACCCGTACTACTGTGTATCTTCTTCAGCAAATGTGGAAAATTTTCTTTATATCTTAGTACAACCCTTCTAATTAAGACGCTTCACAGTCACTACTTACAGTTTGCCCTATTTTTATGAATAGTAAATGTGGATAAATTTACGCGTATTTTCCAAAAAAAACTTTGGCGTTCACCATTCCCACATTATTCATCAAACATGCATACATTAATTTTTATGATATTAAATGATCTTACAGGGTGACCACGCTAACGGTAACTGTTTAAAGTGTGGGGAACACTAGGACAAATAATTCGATACAGTACGCTTAGGGTCCAACCGTATCTGAAATGGTCTAAAATTGAACCAAAGGTTTCCGTGACGTCAAGTCCGCTCCGCACCACTTGTCCCTGTGGTGGGTTCATACCAGCCGCACAAGCACGACTAATCAAGTCTTCTTCATGCTTTCTGTGGTACTAGCCCAAGTCCGGGCTTCGTCAATTATTTTTTATTTTTACGTCTGGTTTTCTTTTGTTTACGTGACTTTCTTGAAAAGAAAAATAAGTTAACAAAGACGGGCGTTTTGTTTAGTTTGTAATTTTCCCCCACATGTTTGTTAATTGCTCTTCGACATGTAGCTCGCAGGGAAAATTGAAAGATAATTAGAAAGTGCCGGTGACAATAACATCGTTTACTTTTTAAACTAAGTAATGGCGCGAACGTAAAATTTACATTACGTGCGCAATATGAAATGTAAACAACGAAGTCTTAAAATAATTAAATATAAAAAATAAATAAAAACGCCTTAAAAAATTGTAGAATCTCGGTCTTGAGCCGCAGCATGAAGAAGACGTTATCCCTGAATTATTAGGGCTCATTTAACTGATATAGACCCACCACTGGTGCAAGTAGTGCGGGGCGTAGGTGACGTCATGGTACTTCCGCTTCAGTTTTAGGGAATTTCTTGTCCGTTTGGACCTTAATTTTCCAGTGTCGAATTACTTGTCTCAATGTTCCCAACGTCACTACGTACAGTTTTGAACAGTTACGGTCTTCACTAAGTATATGCTATAATATTTTTATCTTAAGGAAATATTTTGTTCAGGTAGTAGCACACAATCATATGAACTGACAAATCGTAATATATTCTCACTCGTTAATTCAATTTTTCTTTTTAACAGGTAAATATTACATGTATTGTTAACGGTAGAGGAGAGTGTAACTGGATGTTATAAATGATGTACCATAAGTTAACCTGTATCTCTGTTCCCCACACAGCTGTGCTGTAAAGATCTTCCAGTTTGTGAGCACCCAATCACGAACGCTGTTGACCTAGAACATAAAACTGAGTTGCTGTCACGACCTTTAACATGCTCGAGTACGAGACATCTTTCCCACTCTCTGTCCCCATCATCTATTCAAAACAGTTTAAAAGCGATTCGACATTTCGTAACGTGAGCGAACTCGTTCCACTTTTGAATTCAGATGAGACAAAGGCTGAAGACAGGACATGAACATTAGCCCTATTCCTCAAACGTGATAGAAGTGACCTGGTTACGTCAGTTATTTTTCTTGAAGCTTACAATCATCTGTTTACTTTTTATATTTATTTCTAATCGATAGACATTGCGATAGTCTGCCTACTTTCGTCCATTGTTTTTGGACATCACACTTTTCTGGAACCACTGATTTTTTAATTAGTATAACATACCATTGTCATTTTTATTTTGAGATAATTTCTCTGCATAGAAGCTGTTTGTTCTGGGGCCTGGAAAAATCGTTACATGCCAGGAACCTTTACAGAACAAAAATAATTCTATGCAGCGCTCCTGTCAGGTCTGACTGACGACTTCTGGTCGTAATTACGAATAGCTGTTGTAGTTAAACCTTTCAATAAAATATTTTCTGTCCCATTAATGTTTCTATTATTTTTCTCTGCTTCTTTACACCATAGCTCGCAAATAGCTAAAAATCCAGACACTCATATTTGCTTGTCAAATAAATATAAGATTATTTTAACGTTACTAATGCTATAACATAATATCTACAGTAATGTTGCATACAAATAAAACATGAGGTAAATCACTGAATATGGAATTAGACAGCGCACGAGAATAAAACGAAGACACACAAACAGTATGAAAAAAAAACAACGCGAAGGACGGATCAGTCACTTTACTGAACTGAACGGCGTGGAATCTGCCTTTCCGTAGAAAGTCCAGGCCGTGCAGATAAAGCTAAAAAGAAAGTAAGCAAGTTATAAAATAAAAAGTGCAACACATTAAGCATTTTGAAGGACAAAAATAAATTAATTCAAAATGCTTTAAACTGACAAGTTTGAAAACCTATGTCGATGGAAAAATACAGCCGTGAAAACATATCGGGTAACATTTACAAATTCATTTAAAAATCAGAAAAATAAATTAATGTAACATGGCCAAAACTAAGAATTTATTAAAATTTTTATGAACTACAAAATAGGTTTTCTTTATGTCAAACATTGATAATAATATGTTTTAAACAAAACATGAATAACAATGAGGATTGATTAGATTAAAATTTTTAGATGTTGACCGTAATTATTATGATCGTATAGAAGACAAGAATGGAAAATTGTCGATGGACCCAGGAATCGAACCCAGAACTCCAGGCAGGCACTCTATCATTAAGCTAGCCCGAGGCAGCTTTATCATCATTTGAAATCATGCCTACTTGAAACACCGAAAGTTTATTTCTTGTATATAAATTCAATTAGAGCAACGTATGATTTGTGGTCTTTTTGAATGTCATAGATTTCTCACATTTCGGCCCTTGAACTTGATGGAAGTAGCCTGAATTTCTATAAAATGGATTATACAAATTTAAATCATATATTTAGTAATGTAAGTAACATAATTTAATTCAATTTGTTTATTTATGTTGAAACAAATATGGACTTTTTCATAACATAACAACTGAAGAGGTCCCTGAACATCTAGAGAAAAAGTTTTGCAGTCAGTGGCGCTTGTTCATATGTGATACAGCACATCAATTAAATTCGTAATTTTAAGAAACTTTACAATAATAGAGAGTGAATTTCTGCTTTAATTTCGAATGCTTTAAACTGACCGCCTTCCAGCTTGAGAACTCTCGCAAACATCTGTGCTACATTCTTTATACAAGAATCCTGTCTATAATGAGAAATACGCATGCGCAGTATTTCCTTTCCACACCCTGCTCGTCCAAGATCAAACAATTATATGAGATACTTAATGCATATGTACAGTTTTAAATGTTTTTGACGAATTAGTAAAAGGATTTTTGTTTTTGGACTTGTGCTTTATTCGGATTAATCAAAGTTATTTAATAAATAATAATATTTAATTCTGAAAAAATAACTGCACGATCTTGCATACAATATTGCCATAATGTGTTGGTTATTCCTAAAATTAACTTTCTTTATTTAAAATACGTAAGAAGTAGCCATAATTTCATGTTACAAATTTTTTAACAATTTGGTTTTGTATTTTTATAATTTTAAAAATTGATTTGTATTACACTTTATGTAGACGAAATTAGATACGGGTCGTGGAGTATTATCAACACTACACATGTTGTATTATTAATAATGCGTAAGGGGAATTATCCTCGTTAAAAATTGTTATTTGGAATGATGTTGCACATAACTTTAAATACTCACGAGCCGCCACTGTTTGTAGTTAGTGAACAGTTTCAATAAATTCTGACATTAGGCCATTTTATTAACACAAGTCAGATTAAGCTGTCAATTGTGTTTTTAATCGGAAATATATTTAGGGTGAAAATATATTAAATGCACTGGTTTTAATTATAAGCATCTGAAAATATTGGAATTTTTCTGTTCGATTTTTAAGTCGCAAAGACAATGATTTCCTTAATGTTTCGTATTAGCATACACTATTGTCTCAAAATAATACGCACTAATTTATGATTGTATTTATTAGATTTCAACAAATATATCAATTTTTACTATTAATGGGCTAATATGTCTTTGTGTGACATATACTGAGGAAATGGAAGGGTTAATTTTTTAAAGATCAATAATTTAAAATATAGCGCGTAACTATAAGGGCCGGTTGATGTTGAAATGGAGTAAATCAAGAAGTGTGTGAGGTATTACCGCAATTTTTTTTATTTTTGAAAGACCCGAAGATGTCCTTTAAAAAAAAGAATTTCGGTAATTCCTCACACACGGCTACAACAGGTCAACATCGACCCGCCCTTATTGAAAATAACTATACATTCTTGAAATAATATAAAATATTTATCAGTCCTCAAATATTAATTGAAGCACCATTTAACCTGTTGGGTGATGTTTCGAAACTAATTTTTGGCTTTTGACTGCCGTATCTGGGAAAGTTTGTTGACTAGTTAAACGGCTTAACCTGACCTAGATTAGGTCAAGTGTATAATTGTTTGTGGCAACGAAACAATGTCCCAGATGGCTGACGGGACTCAACACAAACAATAATGACGACTGGTCTGGTCCATTGACCTGCGAGACCTGCGCGCGTGACGTGCGACAGCTGATGGGAAAAATGGGTAAACATGGATCTCATATCGTCTCGTCAGCGTCTGGACCTTAACCGGATCATCGTCAACGATTTCACCAAGGAAAGTAACACGTTTTACAGATTTGTAAGTAATGCGGACTGCACACTTGAAATCATATGTTGCACCATCTGGTTCATTTTATTACCGATTTCCTGTCTTCAGTAGTAACATGTCGATGTCCTTGATTTGTTCTTAGGTATGAATCTGTAAAGTGTACGGCGTCCCTGAAACCTTCATCCGAGAACAACCTTACGTAGAGGATTCTCAGAATGACGGGAAGTTCCTGATGCAATGGCCGTATCGTTTATGTTGATCTTATCTCAAGTGCTGTGGCGTCATCAAATACTAAGAAGAAAATTTATAAAATCCAGAAAGAACGAGTTCATTTACAAAAGAGAAACCTAATCAGCCTGATAAATGCTACTGAATGACTATTATCAGTTTCATACAGCGTCAATTGAAGCCGATATCAAACTAGCGAAACTTGACTGACGGAAAATATAGGTCAATTTTTCTGCCTAACTTTGATCATATTCAAACTTAAAAAAATGTTTTAACGTCCCATTAACAATTATAGTCATTAGGGACTTCCATACGATCACCTTACACTCACAGACATTAATAACGAGTAGATAACAGGCTACGGTTGCAGTTCCACGATAATATGAACCATTCACATCTTTTATAAAGCTTTTCATGAGCCAGGAACGTGAACAGCTGTTTCCGAATGGGCGAGTTCCCCCTCTCTGATCTGGTGAACACCTGTGGGTGCATTATACAAGTCAGGGTGACAGGTATACAGTATGCGCTTTATCATTAGTATGTAAGTAAGTTATTTTTATTTCCATGAATTAAATTTAGAATATGGGAAATACTCAGTGCTTATTAACTATCAATATAGGATTGGACGGTAGGAGTTACAGAAAGTAAAATAATAGAAGCCTTTGAAATGTGGTCCTATAGGAGAATGCAGAAAATCAGATGGGTGGATAGAATCACTAACGAGGAGGATCTAAACAGAATAGGGGAAGAACTAACAGTATGGAGGACGTTGAACAAGAGAAGGGATAGATTAATAGGCCACGTTTTAGGACGTAAAGGTCTTGTAATATTAGGATTAGAGGGAAGCGTGTGGGGTGAGAACAGAAGAAGGAGGCCAAGGATGTAATACACTAAGTAGATTGGGGGATATAGTAATTGGGCGGAATCGAAAAGGCTTGTGCAATCTATGTACTGTATACCACAACAACAGGAATAAATACAAAACTTTAAATAAAAATCGCAATACAATTAAAGTTCACTTACGTTATAAGTTGATTTTTCAGTGGTATAACTTTTTAAGACCAAATAAAATTTTTTCGTTTAATTTCTTTGATATTGTCGGGTAGTTTTTTGAAAAACCAATGAGCCTTTTATTAAAGAGGGATTGCCAGCTTTTTAAAGATTTGATCTGATTTGGAAATAGTTAATACTGCCTCTTGTGGAGTAAGGTTTCGATTCCATTGTTCTGGGATTCTTCAAGCTGACATTAAGCATGTGTGTTGAGTTCAAGTTCAGACCCACTCGTATTCTCGTATTGGTGCTAGAGCTGTCTTAGCCGTACAGCGTTTGTTCCTGGAAGTGTTTTTCCCTATATTTTAAATATAACCAAGTATGGCTGTAATTGTTCCAAGTGTTTAACATTGCATGCGAAGCAGCCATATAAAAATTTATGTATTATTTATCCAAATTAATTCTTTTAAATTAATTAATAACAATAACTGAAGAACAGACAAGAACGACTTTCGCAAAAAAAAGAATTTACTTACGACTAATGTAAGTATGAATATTACGAAATCATTATTAAAATGTTCCTATTGTGTGTGGCGTTAAATGGGCGCGAAACGTGGACGGAAGGAGTTGCAGAAAGGAATGTTGTGCTATAGGAGAATGCTGAAAATCAGATGGGTGGATAGAGTAACTGCCCAGGAAGTTCTAAACAGAATAAGAGAAGAGAGAACAATATGGAGGATTTTGAACAAGAGTTGTTGTGGTATTCAGTCCTAAGACTGGACTGATGCATCCCTCCATGCTATCCTATCTTGCACAAGCCTTTTCATTTCCTTATAAGTAGCACAACATAATATGCTTATCCTTGGCCTCCCATCTCTTTTCTTACCCCACACACTTTTCTCTAATGCCAATTTCACAAGACCCTCAAGTCTCAAAACGTGGCCTATTAATGTATCCGTTCTCTTAGTCATCATCCACCATATTATCGCTTTTCCTCTATTCTGTTTGAAACTTCCAGGATAGAGATTCTATCCACTCGTCTGATTATCAGCATTAGCCTATAGCACCACATTTCAAAGGCTTCTATTCTTTTCCTTTCCCCAACTCCTATCGTCCACGTTTCGCACCCATATAACGCCACGCTCCATACACTTATATTACCCATACGTTAATTCCTCTTTTTCGCGAAAGCCTTCCTTGCCTGTGCTATCCTACTCTTTATGGCTACTATACTTCTACCATCCCTAGTTATTACGCGTCCCAAGTAGCAGAATTCCTCAACTTCCGTCAAAATATCGCTTCCCAATCTAATACCCTTTGTTATTCCACTGTTTCCCAAACTGCACTCAATTACCTTGGCTTTCCCTCTATTAATCCTCATTTTGAACTCTTTCTCCAGGACTACGTTCATGCCATTTATTATGGTTTCCAAGTCTTCTTCTGATCCCCGTAAACTACAATATCGTCGGCAATGCGTAAGGTTGACCAAGAACAGCGATAGATTAATAACCCACGTTTTGAGACACGAGGGTCTTGTAAAAAGAGCAGAAGGGGAGGCCGAAGACGGAACAGATTAGGGATGATGTGAGATGTGGTAGTTATGTAGAAAGAATAGGTTAACATGGAGGGTTGCATCAGACCAGTTTAAGGGCTGGGTACTACAACAACAAAAACAACAACTGAAGCAATATTTTCGAGTTAATAATTTACAAAACAGTATTGATCCTTGACTAGGATAATACAATAATCTACACTGAAAATATGTTGGAAATATGATTAGTTTTTGGGAGGTAAAAATGTTAGAGAATGTTGGAATGAAAATTCTGTAGTAGGATAGTCAGAATGTTATTTGGCTATTGATATGTATTAAACAAATACGTTGTTCGGAGAGCAATTATTTAGTGGGTGTCTTCAACTGCACCGAAATGCAAAGGATATTGAATCCCTTTAATGTTTCCGTTATTGAACTGTTTGGGAAGGTGTTGTGGACGTTGTCATGTAGCGTGGCGTGATGTTAGTGTGAACTTATCTCCCGCAACTTTCCGAAATAGCCACGACGGAGTTCTAATAATACGAGTGGCAGGCCAACTCGTGACACTCCCACGCGAACCATTGTCTCTGTCAGATGTTACGTCATTCAACTCGTAGACAAGTGAAATAGACCAGATCCGGTGACTTCAGGATATCAGCACTTTTATACGCTGCTTATCTGAGGTATTTCAGCATTTAAAACTTCATTATCCTCGTACTTTCCATTCTGTCAGATGTGCATGACGATTTTTGTTCGTCCATTCTGCGCTCACCGATCATTTCTTCCTTGATCCGATTCATTCATCCACCTCTCTTCCTCTGTTTTGTGGTCGTGTTTCACCACTTAATGCGTTCCAAAATTTTTATATCATTTCTTTGCCTCCCGTTTAGTTAAATGTGCGTTCACGTAGAACCTCACTGATAATAATAATAGATAATAATAACGACGCTAGCCACTAGACCACAGAGGGTTGACTCTATATAGATATATACTATGTTCAAAATTTAGGCTTCAACCTTTACATTTTATAATTTAGGCGTACGGAAAATGATTGTGACGTAAATCCGATGATTCTATCGACTACTAAATTAAATAATAGCCTAAGGAAGTAGAAATGCTTTCACCCAGGAGCGTATAGATATTTTAGAAGAAAGACAAGAATGGAATAATAGCCTATGTGTTTAGTTTTCTGACCGGGGTTTTGAGTTATCAGCGAGTAACCATTTACTTTTAATAGTTCCCACTGCACAAACAGCTCAAAAAAATCTGAACATCAGCACCCTAGAAGTCTGTAACCTCATTCAAATGGAAACATTAAGGTGGAAAGATTAAGGTGAGTTGGAAACAGCGAATTTATTTTAGCGAAAACGTTTATCTCCTTGCGTCTCGTAAATAGAAGCTCCAGGTAAGGGCGAATTTTAGCTAATAAAACGGAAAGAGGATGAAGACACCAAGCGGCTTCGTTGAAACTGGGTGGGGAATCAATACAGAAAGCAGCTGTAAATAAACGTGTAATACAGGGAAGTGCTTTCATATATAAACCACGGCGGTCGGAATCTGTGTGAATAAATTCCACAGGCGCGTCGGAGAGCAAAGTGGTATTTAGAAAGCCAGAGGTAATGAACCACAGGGGAAACAGCAAGGAAATTTCTTACTTGCAATACAAATATTTATTTTACAAAAAACCTGCCATAAACTAACATATGTTCTTATAGATACATGAATTTCTGGAATTTAACTATGGAAAAGGTGAAACTAAATTGAAATGAAGGGTCAAATATTGCAGTCTGAACCCCGAAATATGGATGCAGAGCTTTTTCCCCGCTGTTGTTGTTTATGCTGCAGGGGGAAAGATCTCTCTCTTCGAAGAATCTGCTGATCATAAATTTTCAAACATGAATGCAACAGGTTACCGGCTTTGAAGTCATCAATAATTCACACGACATATTTCTTTCACTACGCCGTAAATATTCAAACAGTACGTCGACTTTCTGAAAACTCAAAGGAGTGGGATTGCGTCAGGCGGGAAAAGGGAAACAAGAAAATAAACCATTTAGCCTGACCGCTTGGTCTACACTTTTACTTCACTACTTACTTATGTAACTATACAGAAATATGTAAGTTTGCTAATTTTCATGACGCGGGCTAAATATATCTCTATATTGCATTATTATCTCTAGTAGACGATTTTCCCTTTTTTTGTAAATTTGAATCATTTCCGGTTTTTTGTTCTCCTGCAGAGTTATTAATAAAAAATCATAAAGCACTATTGTTGTGAATAAGAAGTTGTCTGTATTTCACCCGGGTTGTCATTTATAAGATATGACGTTTCGAAGGCTAACTCCGCCATCGTTACCTGAAGACGATTAGAACTGAATGTGCTACCTTATTTTTGAAGAGCCTTAGTTCTTTACCATAGACAAGTTATATTTTTGTAGGTTTGTCCCTAATATATATTGTAACATGAAAAGTTACACGCAACAATGCAGGCCAGCTTGCGAGTTGTAATTGTCGCAACTCGGGCCAACAATGGAGTCTGGCTGGACTTGAGCAGTCGTCATGGGGTAGTGAGAGGAGAAGGATGTGTCGGCAGTTGCGGACGGAGAAAGACCACGCCCTGTAGTGATAATTTTTCTCATGTTCTGAAATGGATTAAAGCTATTAAAATCCACTTTTTTTGGTATTTTTATTAAAAAATACCTGGCGCCCAAAAAGCATTTAAATCCTCGAATACGGAGGTACGCCGGATCTTCTACAATATATATATATATATATATATATATATATATATATATATATATTCGTTACCTCAAGTCAGTGAATAATCCCATAATTAATTTTATAAAATCTTCACTTTTTTCAATAGTAATTTTCTTAGTGCCTTTATCCTCTAAACCTATACATAATTATTTTTCCCTTACTAATTATTGTTATTTAAAGGGTTTCTCCTCAATGTTCTTCATGCTGTCAATTTTATTTTCACAGGTACTTTTTATTTCTTCAAATTCTGACCTTTTCATTATCGTTGACTTCGTGCCGAAGGCTTGAAAATATAATTTGTGCAATTTAAGAATTTATAATTAGTTGCCTATCAAAATGTTTAAAATAACGCATTAACAAGCTTTATATTGAATTGAATGTGATGATATTTAACTATTTTAATGAGATAGTGTTTAGTTTTTATATTTCATTCGATCCAAGACCATATAAAAAATCTGTTGTTTTAGAATTTCGATCAAAGGAAAACAATTTATATTTTCCTCCAACATTTTGAAATAAAAATATTTATTGAAATTTGTTGATATAAACTTCGTATCTTACTGGTAATATTGATTTTAAAATATAGACACTTTTGTTTATTTTCCGTATAAATTTATATATGTGCATTACATAATTGTAATACTTAGTTATTGCGTAAATAAATATTGCACTTTAAGTTCTCTTAAGTTGTTTTAATATAGATTATACGGGATTCAAATAGCGCTTATTTTCCACTGCTGCTCATGGAGCTATGATCCAGTAGGTTGGAGAGGAGTGGGGATGACAGTCACGGTGTCGCCTGTAAGCAAGCTATATGGTGATGATCTTTGATCAATACATCATACTGTTACATGGTGTTCAGCTAAACTAGGTGGCAAATGTGGTGTATGGTGTTAAAAATTTTAAACAAAAAAAATCAAGGTTAAACTCTCGTTAACGGAAACCGTAACTATTGATTAAAATTAGTTCCTTACAACACGTCTAATTTAATGGACAGATACCTGTGGGAGTTTTATCTAATTGCGGGCTCACCTGACTGCGTTGGGAATGCCTCGCACTCTCTCTGGTTGTTCAAGGTTCTCATATGCCGAGGCACCTTCATTTATTTCAGAAGGTGTATGTACTGGGGTCGGAGACTTTAGGCTGATCCAATAGGATCAGTCGGTCAACTGCTTTCTAAAACTTATGGAGACACGGAGAAGGGAACGCTGCAACCCCACAGCAAACTCGTCTCCCGTCATTCGGAAGGGCAAGAGAATAGAACCTACCTGTTGCAGGTTTTCTAGGGTTTTCCCTGCATTTCTATTGCACCAGGTAGGATCCTAAAACTATAGTCCGGGGGCCCTGTTCAACCCTTGGCTACCTTGCTCTATCTTCCACATCCCCCCGTTTCAGTTCCCTTTCTATGCTATTAAAGTGAAGTTGCCTGTTTCAGGATCACTCTCATGTGTTCTGTTAACCAAAGTGAAACACGCCCAATTTATGTAAATAAATAAATAAAATTATTGACCTGATTCATATTGAATCTGAAGAATTTATTTTAATTAGTTCCTTCCTGATAAAATAAGTACAAATACACCGGCACTCAATTCGAAATTTCCCAAAATGTTCTGTTAGGTTTCTGTCGTAAGTACGCACAAATGACGGTACATGAAATTCGTATGCAAATTATCAGGAAAATCATTTGTAATTTGTCGTGGAAGATGGCAGTACTGGCAATCAGTCGTATCTGTAATTAAGACCCCCGAAGATTGTCTACAATACGGTATCATGATAATTGTAAAATATAACCAATTTATATCAGTTGATGCACCTAGCTCATTGATTTATGTATCAGAATATTAACTCGAAGGATTCAGTTGAAAATTGAAGATATAATAGTACAAAATTATATTATACTTAAATGGAATATACGGAAAAATGTCTGTTTACTTTCTTCAACGAGTACTGAAGGATTGCCTGTAACTATATCTTCTGAGAGGTGAAAAGTTAATGAATAGATAATGTTATTAACTAACAAATATGTAGTTAGGCGAGACCGACACTGCAAAGTGATAATAAATATGAAATAGCAACGATGGGGGTTCATTGCGATTAATGAGACCAACCTGCAGAGTCTAGAGACGTTTTGAGAAAAAATAGTTCGCAGTGTAAACGGTAAAAATATAAGTAAAGGAATCTGGTCGTTAATTATTTATTAGAAACGGTCGTTAATAATGTATTTATAAACATTCTAGAGTTCTGTGAAGTTCCATCTTATTATTATTATTATTATGTTATAAGACGTAGTTAAGTACAACAAATATCCTGAAATTAAGAAGGAATACATTCGAGTTCTCGAGAAACGTAAAATAAAAATCCGATATTGATCGAGTTATTTCTGTGCACGGAAAGGAGCTTGATCGACAAGCGAAATCGATTACAGGTTATTACCCTGAAACCCTGAGTGTATTTCTTCGTCGTGTTACATAATTAACAAGATTGCTCTACTTGAGAGAAACAGAATTCACACGATACAATTAATAGTTAGCTGAATATCTGAACAGTGTAATTCTTTTCGACTTGATGACGAGGCTGGTGGTATTTTCGTCGTCGAAATCTAACACTATACGCAATGCAAAGTAAACTACTCGTCTCTTCATGGGATCTCGCACAAAGTAAAAAAATATTTAGATGTTCCACAAATAAAACCGTGTCCAGCTGCCGTTTACTCGTTGCTCCGGACTGGATCGCGCCTTACTGCCGTTGTTAATGTCCGCGGTCAGGACAACTTACAATCTTAAAATGTCCAATCTTCATCTCCGATCATAACCTCCACGTCCTCAATCATCAAACCATAATTTGGGGGAGAACACCAACCTCATTACCACCTGATGTCACCAAATTTCACGGGACATGGGAAAACCCCCCCAATAGCACTGTTGTATCTGCTTTTATTATCCCTGTCTGCAACCCTTACGTAGCTTACCTTTGATTCCGTACCGCTAAATTCCGAGTAGATGTGCTTTATCGTTACAGTATAATTGTTTGCATGTTCTTGAAGCAAATGTTTAAACGACTGAAAAATTGTAACAAATTTTAGTAAATATGTTCACTGGGAAAGGGGTGGAAAGGGGAACAAGCGTTAAAAAAATTAAAGTTAAAATATGCAATTTTTAGAGCTCTCGGTTTCGATTCCTGGCAAGGGCTTGGGGTTTTGTGTTCCCAATTCGAGTAACCCTTACAACAAATAAGATTCTCTAAATGATAAGCAGTCGTTAATGACCTTAGCTTTGGTGCGACTTAAAATAATAATGATAAATTGAATTAAAAAAATTTTCCCAAACTTTTGGAACCTTCTCAGTCATTAATTAAAATGTCATAAAATTTTAAATGGTGTCCGGGGTCGAAAATTTATAGTGTTTAATTAATGCACTGAGGAGGTCCCCAAAGTTGGGGATGAAAAGATTTAATCCTAACTAAATTATTGTATTACTGTCTTTTGGCAATTATTTGTTTTTTATTTATAATATTATATCAGAAAAATATAATTTCTTAATTTTTAATAAAAGTAAATAATCTTGTATTTTTACGTCAGTAAAGTCGGGGCGGAACGGTACACTTTTGGTTTAACAATTTAGTAAAATTATGGAAAATGAAAAATGATTTCGTCAAAGTATAAGACGTTAGTTTATTCTATTACTTACTTAATCTAATATTAATATAACTTAAAACAACGAATTTAGATTTTTGATGTATTTTTAAAAAGGAACTTGCAATTTTCCAGTTGTGCCCCAACCCACGGGGTAGAAAGGTATACGATGTTTTCTATATAAAAAATCAAATTTAATTGAAGAAATATCTGAACATCTTTTGTGTTTTATTTCTTATACATATTTAGCGTACGGTTGAACAATAGGAGTTTCTTTGCAACTGCATAGTCTTTGCTTAGTCTCAACTGTCTTTTCCCTTTTACCGTTCCTTTTCTTTCTTAATCCATCCTTTTGGGTACAGTATCCAAATTGTTTGAGTCTGCAAGTTTTTTGAGTTCTTTTAGGAACACAAAAACAATTCGCCTTATACAGTAGTACCCCGTTCCGCCCCTCACGATTGTCTCATTTTAAGGTTTTCCGCCGAGACTTCATACAAGTAGCAGCTAGACACCTAATTTACGAATATATACCATCAAAGTGTTAAAGGCGAGGAATTTTTGTGAATTACCTTCTGTCGTAATTCTGCAGAAATTATAGAGCGCAAGGTACAGTCAGAACTTGGTCAAGTCGGCTTCTTCCTTGACCAGTTACAATTGTCCTATTTACTAACTCCAGCACTATAAAGCAAAAAAATATACGGTATTCTCAACTTCCCCTAAAGATGAAAGGAATTTCCCACTGAATACCGAAAATAGATCAGCAGAAAAATTTAAAAGCAAATATGAGAAATATATTAAGATTATTTTTAATGATTACAAAGAAAAAATTTTCAAAATTTTGAAGAATGTACAAATATTTCAAATAAAATATACAGCTTTTGTATATCTGCAATAAGAAGTATTTTATACATGTAATGTTAAGACTTCTGCAATACCATAAAATGAAAAATGTTGCTCCTGTAATCGTTCCTTGATCTGAGTTAATCTTAAACTGAAAATAATAGAGACCTTCAGCAAAGTGTTATTTTTTTTTTCTACAGCGTTCGGCTTGCGGCACGTGTTTTCATGATTCAAGCCGGGTAAGTCCCTTACGAAATATGACGGCTCGGGTCGTTTACTGTAGTTTACAAAACTACTAAAATGACCGGCTACAGGAAGAGTTTCTCGTTGCAATACATACTACTTGGCATTTCCCAGGTTAAACTTCGGAGGTACAAATTTGGAATTAGGAAAAAAATAATTTACTCATTAAATCGATACTATTTATAATGTGTACGAATTGAGTGTGAAGTCTCCTTCGTGGGAACAAGGAATAAGGATCGGTTCTTGCAAAATTGGGTTACGCAGGCGAGCTAAGTGAGGAGTGAGAGGAGATTCGCTCGTCAGCGTGTTGATGCACACCCTTCAGCCCGCTATTTCTGGATGCGGAAGGCGAGCGAGCGTCCTGTGCAGTCAAGGCAGACAATATCAGGACTTCCACCTGGAATTACTCCCGTTCCTCGTCTACACGTTGGTACACACTATTCAAACACACGTACGACGATCACTAGAGCACGACAGTGACTGTGTATTTTTAGGCTCCAGAATGAATAAATAGTATTTATTATTATTAAATTATTTTATTATATCTGTGAGTCCTTACTTAGGATTTAATTGTTGTGGTATTCAGTCCTAAGGCTGGTCTAATGCAACCCTCAATTCTAATCTACCTTGTGCAAGTCTTTACATTTCCGCATAATCAGCATATCCCACATCCTTCCTAATCTGTTTAGCGTATACCATCCTCGTCCTCCTCGTCTCTTCTTGCCTCTCACACTTCCCCCTCATATCTGAAAACGTTCTCCATATTGTTCACTCTTCCCCTGTTCCGTTTAGAACATCGTTAGTGATTCTATCCACCCATCTAAATTCCTAATTTTCATACTTATATTACCGGTAAGTATATTCTATTTTTCGCGAAAGAATGTGCTATCCTACTCTTTAAGTCTTCTATACTTCTACCATCCCTAGTTATTACGCTTCCCAAGTAGTTTATTCCACTGTTTCCCATAGTACCTTAGTTTTCCCTCTATTAATCCTCATATTGAACTCTTTCATAAGACTCCGTTCATGCCATTTATTATAGTTTCCAAGTCTTATTCTCACTCCCCTAACATTACAACATCGTCGGCAAAGCGTAAGGTTTTTATTTCTTCTCCTTGCAGTATGATTCCTTTTCCATATTTTTCATATGTTGTTGTAGTACGGAGTCTTTAGACTGGTCTGATTGTGATTCTAATGTAGTATGCTCAAGCCTCTTCATTTATACCTCGTCTCGTATCCTCGTTATTTGCTTAGCGTATTCCATCATTGGCCTTCCTCTTCTGTTCTTACCGCACACACTTCCTTCTAATGTTAATTTTAGAAGACCCTCATATCTTAAAACGTGGCCTATTAATCTATCCCTTCTCTTGTTCAACGTCGTCCGTATTCTTCGCTCTTCTCTTATTCTGGTTAGAACTTCCTCGTTAGTTACTCTATCCACCCATCTGATTTTCAGCATTCAAAGGCTTCTATTATTTTCTTTTTTGCAACTCCTACCGTCCACGTTTCACACCCATATAACGCCACATTCCATTCGAACATTTTTAGCAATGATTTCCTATTATACATACTTATATTACCTGTAATTAAATTCTTCTTTTTTGCGAAAGGCTTCCTTGCCTGTGCTATCCTACTATTTATCTCTACTATACTTCTACCATCCCTAATTATTATGCTTTCGCAATTAGCAGAATTCCTTAACTTCTTTCGACATATCTCTTCCCAATGTAACACCGTTTGTTATACCACTGTTTCCCATACTACTGTCCATAACCTTGGTTTTCCTCGTATTGAACTCTTTCTCTAGGACCGCGTTCATGCCATTTATTATGATATCTTCTTCTGACTCCCGTAATACTACAATATCATCGGGATAAAAAATAAATATTGATCCTTAAAATAATATTATTTTCCCTTTCTACAATTTTTATCTTTTCTTTTCTGAAAACCTGTGTCGTACAAAATTAACTAGTGGACAGGAAAGGTTCGTGTTTTAGGAGTACAAATAACAAACAAAGTTTGTAAAATTCACACACGAACAGTGTTTACCGGCTCTATTTACAGACAACTTTTCAAAGAAATTGAAAGGAAATTATCTATGTGGTGAAATTACATCAGAACTGACTGTTTCCTGGAAAATACACGGAAAACAGCGTCAGGATGTCTGGAAGGATCTTGATAATGTCTTGTCGGGTTATTCGTTTTGTGTTACGAGGAGTTCAGGGTTGTGGTTTCTTTTGAAATGATTATCCTCGTAGCTAAATTTCCCCCTAAACCTGATTTTGAACTGTAGACGAGTTAAATATGAATGTGCAGGAACTGTTGCCATATATGATGGTTTTCTGAATCGGACATTTCAAAGCGACATCGGGTTGGATATTTAGTATTTTAAAATCGAGAGTCTTCTCCTTGAAGTGAATAGACATGTTCTGTTGCTGATTGTTTTATGCAATTGTAATAATCGCAGACATTGTAATGTAATATGAATAACTTGATATTTATTTCCTGATATGCAGCTTTATCCCGGGTGATTTACAACTAACAATATTAACATTTTTGAAATTAACTAAATCAGAATAACACAACCCTGGATTCAACGCAAAGGCAGATTCCGGGTGGCATATGAAGCAGGCAGGCCTCTAATGTGGTTCCGACAACGCGTCTCCACTTTCTTTTACTCGTGACACTTGCGGCCACACCTGTGACCCTTGAAGCCAGCCAGTCCCACTTTGCGTTTCGATAACTCCTCTCTGACCTCTCACCTCCGACTTTCTTTCTTAATCAGGTTTAGAAGTTCTTTCCACCTCTAACTCAACTCTCCTAAAACGTCATTGGTGTCCCTGCTTTTTCTATCTCCTCCAGGTCCTCCAATGCGGTTGGCGTCCCTACCCTTCCTTTTCAAAAATTCAAAATTTGGGAGTGCAACCCCGAGCCATCTTTTTGGGTCAATCAGCTTTCTGATCTTGGCTAATTTGTTTTTTTCGCCATGTCGCTAAATCCTTTCGAAGGACAGACTCCTCAGGCGCCAGTCAGGCTTCAAGTTTATGACTGTATTTGTTTGCCGGGTTTACCCCAGGAAGGAGCCTAGCGAACATCTCAGGATCTGTTCTCTATGGAAACTTCGTAAACGATGCTTAATATTGTAAATTAATTTAGATAAATGAAATAAAATATAGAACGGAAATTTAAACGCGTCACAAGATGTTTCTGAAATTTCTGTGGAAAAGTCTGAGACGTGACAAAATGTAAAGACCGAAATTTCCCTACATCACAAATATTTATGACTTTAAGGCCAGCGGCTTCTTAATCCCGCACTCCAAATTGAAATGAACTAAAATATCCTCTCAATAATTTAGTGAGTAGGTTGTACACTACAGTTTATATAAGTTTTATTATAGATATCAGAAATAGTTGTTAATAGTTTTATCTATTTTAAAGTTTACCTGAAGAACTCCACAAATATGGACGGTACGTCGTTATTATATTGATTAAAATTTTTTGCTTACTAATTGGTTGTATACCGAATTGTCCGATTATTGATTTATTAAAAATGTGTACATAAAATAATACAATGTATCGAAAATTATCGGAGAACCTGTAAAAATTATACTTTAAAATATCAGGAAACCAATGTAGAGGAATAAACTATTGAAATTCCAATTCTTTAGTTCTTTTCACTGCCGTAGCTCTGTCTTTGCATGCCACTGAAGTCTCATTGAAGAACGATATTTCTCCTTCAGGTTAATCGTTTCCGTCTGGTTACGTCTACTCTCTGCGTTCCTATGTGTCGAATAGTTTGTCATAAATGAGCAACTAAAAAATAAAAGAGTCCATAAATCATCAAGAAGATGTCAGAATAAAATTTTTGAATGAATTTTTGACTGCTCAATAAATATCAATATAAATTGTAGTTTGCATAATTTTGACGTCATGTCTCGTCCTCGTCAGACCTGTTTCCATTTATAAATTATAGCCAATTTAACTGATGGCGTTTCATAATGTTTTTTTTTGTGATTTCAGATACAATGACGAAGGGGAAAGGACGGCCTATGGTGGCTCCTGATGGCGGATGGGGATGGGTCACGGTTCTTGGAGTCAGCGTCGTCAATGTGAGTAATCCATCAACATTACAGATACATAAGGCTCTAAGAAATGTGTCAACACACTCGTAGAATTGATGTTAATCTTTTGAAGATCATTTCCTTGCTATTTTATAAACCTCTGAAGAACGAATATCTTAACTCCGTTTTCAACCTTTAACCTATGAGTAATGATGATAATTTCAGATATTATTCGCAGAAATACGCAATATCGTCCTCACACTAAAAGTTTCGATTATTTTAACGTTTGTGCGACTAGGTAACAAGTTTAGTTATTTTTGTCTTAAATTATATCAGGGTTTCATCTCATCATTTTCAATAAAGTTATACTCACAAATGAAATACATGTATCTACTTCTAATAAATTAATTTAAGGTTCAGATAAAGAATGATTTTTAAGTTTATAAAATAATAATTTTAGAAAAAGCTGACTGTTTTGAGGGATTTATTTTTTAATGTGTTTTTTTCTTGTGAATTTGTACCTTAAATCCAAGTACGTTTCCGCGAATTTGATTTCTAAAACGACTTCAGCATCTCGCCGTTTGAAATAAATTCGCAGATTTATTATTAACGAGGACGTTGGTGAAATGTCAGACAAGGGGAAGAAATTGAGAACAGAAAAACATTGCGAAACTGTTTCAAACAAAATTTTGAGGATATTTTTTCTATTTGGGTTAAATTCGCATCATGTAAACGACTATTGAAGTGCGGTGAGTGATGACGTCATCGTGCCTATCTGCAAATGACAAAAAATAAATTATATTAGGCTTGACGTCACAAATTTACGAAGTTCTATTTTTAAAAGTGTACTTGAGGACCTTGGGATAGGCAGGCCTCACGACGTACGAGTTAATAATCAAACGCGCCGGTTAAATAATAAGAAATTAAATTATTGCCATATTAAGTACTGTACAAGCTAATACAAACAAGTACTTGGGTAACGCCGGGCACCCAACTGTAAATCAAATAAAAATTGGATCACTTTATTCTTCACGGTTTCGATCAAATATATTAATATTACAGCCTATAATATAATTTATTACCTTAAATATCAATACATAATTCAATTTTTTTGGAGAAAACTTTTATATTTGTTTAGGAAGAGATTAAATTAGGAATAAATAAGGCATCGTGCAATTGTTATTATTAACATATTCATATTTTTTTATAAGAAACGCTGTCAAATTAGACGGGTTTATTATTTCATAATTCATTTAATGTCATATCAATTACAGTTTAGTTAGATTCTAAAATGACGGATTCTTTTTTCTGAAATGTGCTTTTACGTAGTATTTTTTATCATATTTACGTTTTAACTCTGAGGCAAATTATGAAAAACGGGATACGTTGTTTCTTTTCTTTGGTATATAATTAATTTAGAGAAACTTTAAGAAGAATTACATTTTGTTATTATTCTATTCAGCCTGATGCAACCCTCCATGCTAACCAGTCCTGCGCAAGTTTTTTCATTTCTACATAACTACCACATTCTCACAAATCTACTAGGCGTATTCCATTCTTAGCCTCTAGTCCTAATTTTACAAGATCCTCATGTCTCAAATCATAGTCTATTAATCCACCCCTTCTTTTGGTCAAAGTCCTCCAAATTGTTCTCTCTTCCCTTATTTGCTCAGATCTTTCTCATAAGTTTATCGATCCACCCATCTCATTTTCAGCATTCTCCTGCAGCACCACATTTTGAAAGCTTGTATTCTTATCCTTTCTTTTTTTGCGAAAGCTTTTCTTGCCTGTGCTATCCTACTCTTTGTGTTTACTATACTTCTACCATCCATAGTTATTACGCTTCCCAAGTAGCAGAATTCCTTAACTTCCTTCAAAATATCCCTCATGAATCTAACACCCTTTGTTATTACACTATTTCCGATACTACACTCCTTCACCTTTGTTTTCCCTCTATTAATTCTCATGTTGTAATTTTCTTCAGGACCACGTTCATACCGTTATTATGTTTTACGAGTCTTCTTATGACTCCTATAATACCACAGTATCATCAGCAAACCGTAGGGTTCTTTTTCTTCTCCTTGCAGTAGAATTCCTTTACTAGATTCTTTTTTAACTTTTTTTATCGCCGCTCCTATATGTAAGTTGAAGAGCATGGGTAAAAGATTGCATCGTTGTCTTACTTTTTTCTTGATTTTTGCCTTTCTCTCTTGCCCATCAATTCCAATTACTGCTGACTACCTTCTGTAGAGGTTATGGATAATTTTCCTTTTTCAATATTTTATTCCTGAGCTCTTCAAAATCCTTAACAGTAAATTACAGTTCACATTAGCAAAGGGCATGAACGTCGGACTGTTGTGTTTTAAATTCTATCTTCTAAAATTAGACCTGTAGTCAGTATTGTTTCCTTCAAAATATTCCTTCCCAATACATCACACGAGGTCCGTTTCCTAAAACCAAACTGATCTTCTCCTAGCTCGTATTGTATTTGTCGTTCCATACTCCTATATACTATTTTCGTTAATATTTTGTGAGCGTGAGCTAATAAACTAATTGTTCTGTGTTGTTCGCATGTATCAGTCACAGTCCTCTTCGGTATAGGGATAATTATGTTGTACTTAAAATCTTTTGGTGTGACGTAATAAATAAATAATTGTAGGTTACGTTTATTCCGAGGGAAATAGTTATGGTCGATTTAGGTCGTTGTCTTAAGCAGAAATTAAACTATCATAAACCTTATTCAAAGTCACACTGTGTTATTTCCAGAGACTCTTTCATTATAGAGATCCATTTTTTTGGTCTAATTCTGACGTAGTAGTGAAATAGGCTTATTTAAGAAACATATTTAAGAACATATATATTGTAACTCGTGCCCTCTATTGCCGTAATGTTATTTGGAATGAGGAAATCGAAATCGGTCGTTGATCGGCCATTTATAAAGCTGTAAGACTGGCTTCTTGGCTGCCGCTTAACCTTGAATGTTCTGGTTTTGGTAGAAGTGACTGACAGGCCATTGTGAACTCGCGGGACAGACACTCTTTGGAATGGCCCCACTGCTGCTTCCGGGATCGCAATGTCTAACGGTTGTTCACGCGGAGGTCGCCACTTCGGATCCTGAGTGAGGCGGAGTCGTGTTCTGATAAAATCTTCCACCACACGTTCGACTTTCCTCAGCACACTTGCAGCAGCTGACACGTTGTGGTTCGCTTCGCGCTCTGTCTCTACGACTTTCCTAATAGAAAGTTAAATGACGCGGTTGATGCAACTCTACGGAACTACATAGAAGTTTGTTCTCTGATCGTATTAATTACCTGACTTGTAGTTTAATTTTCAATATGCCCTTCCACCTTCACAGCGCTAGGTCTTGCATAACTTGTCAAAGCGTTGCAGACTTGCGGTGTTGTTATAACAAGCTGTGTGAAAGACAGCCAATAAATTTGAAGCCTTTAAAGGCTAAGTACTTGATAGTGCAGAATGGCGACACATTAAAAACTGATACGATAACAGTGGTACATTGTAACGTATGGATATGTCCAGCTTATTAATGGGTTTAATTAATTTTATATCAGTGAATTGAAAATAATCATAGTTTAATTTATTTAAAATTTAGGGGCTCTTTACAATTTATGAAATCTTATTCTCACAACAACAAAAAATTAGAAAAGGGAATTTCTGTGGGAGGGATACGTGCAGAGCGGGTGGCAGATTCACATATCACGCAAGGGACACACCTGTTTTATTGGCATGCTGGATGGCTGATTGCGCTTCTGGTAGTCTGGACAGAATTCTCCTATCTCGACGGCGTGAGGCGGAAGTTGCCTGCTTATTCCAGGAACATCATCCCGGCGTTGATCCTTTGGTCGACAGCTTAACTGAGTGTCGGTCCGGCTTCAACTTGTTTCCTAGAACTCGACGTTTCCTCTCCTCCCAGCTTACTCCCTTTCCCTCCCACGTTCATCTCCCTTTTTTCCGTGATCTCACCTTCCCAGGCCACCTCTGTATCTCCTCCACAGGGGTAACGCTATGTCACGTGGTATGTTTTACCCAATCCACCTCTTCGTTTCAACCTTCTCCATTAGGGTCATCAAGGTGGTGGGGTAAAACATTTTGGAAAATTCCAGGCCGATTGACCTACGCCTCCGGGAAATTTTCGTAAGCCATTCTGTCGCATCCCTAAGCAGTCTGCGTTTGCCCAACACAAAGGAAATTTCTTGTTCGATGCTTTCGTTATAATTTCATTATAATTGTAATGCCGAATAAATGCTTGGCGAGTCTCTGCGCTGCAACATTAAAATGCAATACTATCCCCTGGAAATATACTGTGACGTTTTTGGCTGGCGCGATATGTTGAATCTTACCGGAATAGTATATGGGCGCCACCTACGTGTTACGTAGGATAATTTTACTATCGGAACAAACTCGGGTTCAGGACTGAGAGCATGAATCAGGGGAGTGACGTCACCTGTTCCAGAATCATACAAATTATCGAAATAAATTAAACAAATTTAAGTGAATGTAAGTATAACCACGGCAGCTTTACTTCATCAGTCTTGCACAGTTTTCTCGGCCACGCCATCTTCAAAGTGAATCTCACGATAAACTTCCTTTAGTGATCTGAGCTGATGCAAGTCTGATGGTGCTAGGTCAGGGCTGTATGGAGTATGAAGCGTCCAATTTTCACAATCTTTTCATAGTAGTGACGACTGGTCACGCAAAATAAGAACGTCTGTTAATACTTTGGTTGTCAGAACTGGCTGAAGACATCCTTTGAGTTTCTTGAGGATGCTGACGTGTTAGACAGCATTGATTGTGCAATTCTGTACCAAACCGTTAACCAGAATCATACACTCTGCATTCCAGACTACATGCCCTAACGATCACATAGTTTTGAATTTATTCCTCTTCGGCGAGGTTGTGTGATGTCATTGATTCAGCTTCACAGAAATGAGCCCAAGTCCGGTCACTATTTTTTCCGAAAATCACCTCTGTGACCTATCTGAAGCGCTGTAAGAGTTTAGACTCAATTGATTTTCTTGTCTCTTTATTCTGGTCGCTTAACATTCTTAGTACCAACCGCTCACAAACTTTGGAGTATACCAGTTGTTGAATAATCGTCATCACATTCCCATTATTGATGGAGAGAATGAGACACAATTCATTAGATGTTATCCAGTGGTCTTCTCATCGACTCTCCAAATATTGCGTTGAGTCACTGCAGTAACCTGCTGGCCGCTTCCCTCTTCATCAGCCAACGGTGTTTGCCCTTCAGCTTCGTTACAGGGTCGAATCCATCGCCGAACGGTGCTGACATCCACTGTTGCATCACCATACATATTTTTTTCAATCTTTCATGAATGCTAATAAACGTTTCAACTTTCGCATTTAAGAATTAAATCACAGGCGAGTACGTTAATGTCAACCATTTTGTAAGAGGGTGCAGTTCTGCCAGTTGTTGACTTAGGAAGTTGATACTGTAGTGGATTAGAGAATAGTGTTTGAGAAATCGCGCCAAATTCAAAACTTTCACAAATGTAACTGGTATTAAGTCATACGACTAAGGGCAGCGCGTTGTGGGGTTTGGTCAATGTCTCTCTTCTTTGATATTTCCTCGTTTACTTTCTGCACTTAAAATATTCTATTCTTCCTCGTTCATTTCTTCTCGTCTCAGCATCTAAGACGGTAATAAAACTACTTTTTATTTTCTAATATCATTATATATTACTGAATATTTATTTTCACCCTTTTTGTCGTTCAATGCTTAGGAAACGACGCATTACAGTAGCTTGCCTACTTTTATTTACTGTAAAAAAACACAGTTAATTAACCTCCACGAACAAGACTTCCAAACGTGCTCTAATTATCATAGTTAATTACTCGGATCAATATATCACATTATTCTTTAACTAAACTTGATCAGCATTTAACTCATCGGAATTCAGAGCACAAAAATGGCACTTTTAGCTCACAACGCTTTGTAGGGCTGTCACATTATGAAAAGTAAATAAATTGTACGCGGATTAAAAGGATTAATAATTGCACGGAGATCATGTTGGTCCTTGACGATGATTCATGTTTTTATTGTAACTGCCCGATTTTGGATATTTATTTTCGGTTTTCTGGGTTAAGGTCAGTAGTTTGGCTGACGTCGACGAGGTCACACGTGTATTGTGAATCCACACCTCATCATTTACTTATGAACAATGTCGCTTCCGTTCGAGACACAATCCACGTGTTAATGTATTCCATTAAGGGAACCTTCTCCAGAGTGTTGTGAACTATGTTAAAGGAAGACTATGCTCTACCCATAATGGCATGGAAACGCATTTTTCCATTTAAGATCACAATTTGGTCTCAGCCAATTGAAGGAACTCATTCTGAATTTGTTAGATGCCATTTTCGCTGCAGGATAAACGTGATCTCATTGACATCGAATAATTTTTTTTTACAGTGGTCTGACTTATTTTTCTATTAAAATGCAACCTTGGGTTTTTCAATCTACACCAATAAATAAAATTGAAATCTCTGTCTGTGTGTATGTTGGTCTCAAATAGGCTCCGAAACGGCACAACGGATTTCAATGAAAATTTGAGGGCTTAAAAACAGGAGAGTTAACTTAAATATTCGTGCATATTTCACTTCAATATATTTAAGGGGATATTAACTTAAACAAATATATATATACAATTTATGCGTGTTGCCTATACTCTCGATCTGTTTATGCTCCAAAGCACTCCATCTATTGTTGAAGTAGGATTCGCGCCATTATTAACCTTTTGTAGGCAGAGCTAACTCTCTGTACTTTTCCGTAGTTATATTAATTGGATCTAATTTACGAGCAAATACACTCTCGATATTTTCTACTACCATTTGTTGAATAAATTTTGTGATCAAAGTTTTCTTTCCTACAACAACTAAATAATTGATAACGTAACAAGCAGGTAGCCGTTATTTATCAAAAACATCTGAACCAATGTAAGGTATGAGTTTTAGAATAAATATTGAGGACTGTGACCAAATAATCCGCGATTTTGCAAACGTGTTATACTTTCCTCGTATGGTTTTAAAACGTCGACTCTCCGGTTGCTAAATAAAATCCCATTTACTTGCGACGCGGTAAAATCCGTAACATTTTAAAGGAGCACCCGTCCGATGTTGCAATTGTGCTGATTCAGAGTTTCTAAAGAGCTTGAAATGTGTTGGGAGTGAGTGGTTTAATGGCCGCGTTAGTGGATAACAGATGCATAAAATGTAAACGGCGTGACGTTATGCGTCCATTCTAAATGACAGTTAATCTCCGTTTAAGCTCTCACGTGCATTTACGTCGGTCAATAAAAACAGGCATCCGTGATTAACGATTATTAATTAACTTATTTGCATATCTTTATTTATAATGTACCCATCTAATAGCACCGATATTGACAGGGTGGACTGTTTACGAGCATGAAGTCTTTGAAACTCGTATTTCTTTGTATTTCGTGTGCAAAAAATAGCTTCAAGGAGCCGTCCGTTAAAATATTTGCCATCCACGAGTAATAAAATGCTACAATATGGCTCTTGGCCAAGCGGTTAATATATTTTGGACAGAAAAGTCTTGAATATCTATTTATATACTGCAAATAAATTTGTATACTTAATCTCTGGTCTCACAGTCGTCGATGACGTCAGTCAACGTCCCGAGTTACGTCATCACTCTGATAACGTCTCTCCATTTCCATAACATCGCAATTACTGAATAGTTTTAAATTACAACCACTTAACTTCGGATAAAATACTGTAAAATGAATCGTAAGTTTACACCTTCACTGGTGTCGAAGTCATTTATAGTCAGTACGTAATGCCTCATTAAAAATGTTAGTTTTGTGAGAGTTTTGAATTTGGCGTGATTTCTCAAACACTCTTCTCCTATTCACATAGTAGCAACTTCCTAAATCAACAGGTGGCAGAAAAGGATCCTCTTGCTAAATTGCTGACATTGACGTACGCGTCCGGCGATTTAATTCTTAAATGCCGAAGGTGAAACGTTCATTCGCGTGCACGAAAGGCTGAAGAATGTGTATGGTGACGCAATAGTGAATGTCAGCGCTGTTCGGCGCTGGATTCGTCGCTGTAACGAAGCTGAAGGGCAAACGCCGTTGGCTGATGAAAAGAGAAGCGGCAGACCGGTTACTGCAGTGACTCCACGCACCTATCTTCGAGTCGATCAGATCATTTGAGACAACCACCGTATAGCAACTAATGAATTGTGTCTCACGCCCTCTATCAGTAAAGGCAATGTGATAACGATTATTCAACAACTTGGATACTCCAAAAACGTCAGTACGCCGATTAGTTTAAGAAACAAGATCACGCTTTTTACCGCAATACAATGGACGTACATATTAAAAGGTGGACAGAAAACGCGGAAAAGGAGGGAAACTAAATGGAAAGGGAAAATTAGCTCATTAATGTGGTGAGTTTATGCTGTGTAAATTGAGTTAACCGTTTCGCGGACAATATGCAGACATGCCCCTATTTATCAACGTAAAATTGACAGCATATGCAGTTATGTCCGCGAAAGGGATAATTGTATTGACAATTAAAGATTAAGAAATAGGAGGCATTATATCAACCAACCTCATAGCAATTAACTAGTGTAGTAACTATTAACCTTTTCCTTTTTCACAGACCTGTATTCCAGAGTACAAGAAATAAATTTATTTTAAAAAAGCCATAAATTGCGTGGTTTTTGTACAAATCCGAGCTTACCCGAACACCAACCCCAATATATCCACGTCCAGAAAGTGACACGAACCTTGAACTGAATAGTACAAGTTTATTTTGAAAGTAATGTTTTTTAACGAAGCTCTTTGATTTAAGAATTCCCCGTGTAGTTCATAACGCCATTACTATTACAACTATATTATGTAGTAATATGATTATTATTAAAATTTTCAGCATAATTATTTAATTTGCGAAGAAAAGTTTTTATAAAAATTGAAGATTATATATAATAATACAATATAAATAAAAATCATGAATACTCGCCTTACTCAGGAAGACAAAAGAAATCTCTGTGTAGCGTCAAAATGGCTTCTCTCCAGGGAATGTGGGTGGAATCTAAGGAAGTAACCAGGCGCTCAGCCGACAATGGTGTTCATAAGTCACAAGTTGGATAATGTTATTTACCTTTGTTCCTTATTGTGACCGCCGTAGATGTTCCTAATGTTGATTTGTCTCAGAACTTGTACGACGCCTTTTTTGCATAACTCACTACGGCGACAACAATTCCTTTGAACAACACGCCGCCAAAATCGCCTTTCTCGTCTGGACCCAACGGCAGCTTTTGTTGGCTTGTAATTAAAGACGAATTACAGTACCCCACGCGCAGTACAGAGAGGAGGGAGGAGGTGGGTGGGTATTGTCTTTTGAGGAGAAACTTCCCCTTTAATCGTTCCTGAGTTAAGTCACTGCCATTGTTGAAAGCACGTATTATATTCTTAAGAACGGGATATACAGACTGAGACAACGTCTTTTTACCATACCCTATACACATTAACCCTGGTGTTTACGGACAAGTTTCTTGACCTACAACATATCCCTAACTAAAAAAAATTCCAAGCGCCTACTGTGCACCATTTTTACATACAACTACCTAATTATCCTTTGTTATACATTGTTGTAGAAACCAGTCCTTAGACCGGTCTGATCCAATCCTCCGTGCACTAACCTTTTCATGTGTACACTACTACCACACCCCACGTCCTCCCTAATTTACTTACAGTATTCAATCGCTGGTCTTCTTCTTCTGTTCTTACCCCACACACTTCCCTCTAATTATAATTTTACAAGACCCACATGTCAGAAAAAGTGACGTATTAATCTATTCCTTCTCTTGGTCAACGACCTCTATATTGTTCACTCTTCCCCTATTGTGCTTAGAACATCCTCGTTAGTGATTCTATCCACCAATCTGATTTTCAGCATTCTCCTATAGCACCACATTTCAAAGACCTCTATTATTTTCCTTCCTGCAACTCCTACCGTAAAGGTTTCACACCCATATATAACGCAACACTCCATACGAACATTTTTAATAATGATTTCATAATATGCATGCTTATATTAGCCGTAAATAAATTCTCTTTATGTCTGCTATACTTCCGAAGTAGCAGAATTCCTTAAAACTTATTTCAAAATATCTCTTCCCAATCTGACTCCCTTTATTACTCCACTACTTACCAATACTAATCACCACACCTTGGTTTTCCCTCTATTAATTCTCATGTTGTACTCTTCCTTCAGGACCACGTTCACACCATTTATTATTATTCTGACTCCTCTAATACTACAATATCATCGACAAACCGTCGAGTTTTATTTATTATTCTTGCTGTATCCTTTTCCATATTACTTTTTAACTTTCTTCATCGACTGTTCCATGCATGAGTTAAACAGCATGGGCGACGGACTGCATCATTGTCTTGCTCCTTTCTTTATTTCTGCTTTCTTTTCTTGACCTTCAATTCTAATTACTGCTGACTGCCTTCTTTTGACCATTATGGGTAACTCTTCTTTCTCGATATTTTATTCCCGTCCTCATCAAAATTGTTAGTAGTGCGTTACAGATTATATTATCAAAGGTTTTACCTAACGTTAGTTGTATATCTTTGATAAACAATTTTGTATGTCGCTCAGAGTCTCCTCCGACCAAAACTTGTGGCACACTGTACTGAAAGACTTGTGTCACGTAGTCCTTGCAACATGTTACGTTCCTCGCTCCACAACTTTCAACGAAAGATCTCAGGGAAAAGGGCCCAGGACCCCAACCCCTTAAACGAATGTGAGATCTACGTGCGGCTTCCACAAAAATGCAAATAAAATTACATTTAGCTGAGATTATAAATTTTTATATATTTAGTGTTAAATCGATGTTGTATGACTGACGGCTCACCACAATACTAAGCTACTTCACTAGTTTTTCATGAATCTATTTTATCTACGAAATTGTAAATCCGATTCCATTGCGTCACTTTTTATGGCACAAGACGCATTGCTAGTTGATCGTTTGTATAAAATCTTTCAAATTACGACGCACTGTACGTCATTACCTTCATTGTAAATGAATCCGCACACATTTTGATAAATGTGTTTTAAAGTATATTTGAGGAATATTCTTAGAAGCAGCAAATTTCAGAACGAAAATTAAGATCAAGTGGCATGATTTACGCCTCTAACTCTATTATGCAATCAGTGACGTCATCAGCCACCGTTGAGTCACTAACTTGAGACATGTGAGTGACTTACTCCTTTAATTTTATTTACGTCGCAGACAGAAAACAAGCCCATTAATATTGCGCAACATTATTTGTGAGATCCAATAATAATAAATGCAGTGATTAATAAATACATATTATTATAAATAGCACGCATTAAATTTATCGAAAAGTACAATCGAGACGAATTAGTTATTTTATTACAATTATCATAATTTATCTCTGAAGAGGATGACTATTGCCAACATTGAAGGACCTTAGAACTAACGACTTTTAAATTATGAATAATTCTTCTAATAAATGATGTGATTTTTATGGTTGATAAAGAACGAATAGCTTAGCTTTTTATGCCTTATTTCTACCGTTTTTCCCACTCAAGAGCGATAAATGTTCATTTCCATGGCCAGATATTGGATTCACCAACCGTACTACACTCCATTATAATTATCATAACCAGACAATTTAATTTTCTCTGGCCAACGAATTTATTCGTGCCAACGATTTTCTTTAAACGCCCGAAACATTATATCTTTGTTACTCTACAAGTATTGTGGAAGTAATCAGAATAACAGTTAATTAGAATGATTAAATTCCAGTGAATTAATTGAATGAGAAATTTGTATCCATACAAATGACAGAAAATCATTGTTAATCCATTCCCGCTAAGTTAATTTGTTCTGTAATCATAATTTTAGACAACTGTTATTAAACTTATTGTATTATTTTTATATATTCTCCGCTAGTAAAGTTTATTTGTAGTACTTGACGTTTTTCTGTGCGTAAATGGTATTTGGTGTATTTTGTACTTAGCGGCTTCCATTAGCAAGTTTATTTGCACTGAATTTGCCACAAACATTTTGTGCTGACGATAATATCTAGCTGTAGAAACGTCATTAGCAACAAAAGTGGTATGTGGGGTGAAGAAAATAATTCTGAAAGTATTAATCTGATAACCTGAATGCAAAGTGTTAAACTGACAAGTGAAACAATACAGGAATCAGAGTGCAAGCATCGGATTCGAAGTAAAGCACTTTGGTTTCTACAGAATAATATAATCTAACGAATGTCTAGGTGATCAGTTTTATTTTAAAAATATATTTAATTTATTTTGCCTTTAATCCAATTATAATGGTTATAATTGTTAGTAAGAATATTGTATTTGGATGGTTCGCTAATAACCCTTGGGTGGATGCAACATAAAGCCTTATTAAAAAATATACTATTTAAAATATTTTAGGATATAGAAAAACAGAAAAAATAAAGATGCACCGAGAAGCAATGAAAAAAAAACGCAAAATCACTTAAAGCGAAACAAAAGTTTAAGAGGTTGCGTGACATTACTGTGACCGTTTGTCCTTTCTGCAGATCATCTGGACGGCTTGGCGAGACAATGTTCCGCCCACCAGATTTTGAACTTTGGGTGATACTGGACTCCACAAATGTCAATAAATTGTTGGCAACTCCCTAGCTGGTTCCGCGATCGTTGGAAGTCACGTGCTTCTTTGCTCCAAATTTCCGCCTGTAATAGAAGCGTACTTGCCAAAATATTGGAAACAGAAATTTGTTTTCCAGGTGTTAATTCCGCCTTAGCGCTGCCTTGGCCATTGGAAGGTCGCTGGTGGATGTTTTTTTTCCGCTCCTTACCTGGGTCCTGTACAATGAATCAGGCCAAAATTATACTTACACGTAAAGTAAAAAAAGGAAACACAAATTAATTCTTTTCGCCTTCAAGATTAGCCTTTAACAGTCCGAGATGCTATCAGGTGTAATCATAACCAAATAATGATATCAAATTGTAAAACCGTAAATGTACTCGTTTCATAATGAAAAAATTATTTGAGAAGGGATTAGAAATCTGATAAAATTTGTATGCACGACAGTACTTGTGAAAATTAGCCACTTTTAAAATGGGACACTAAATAACATATAAATACAGGAATTAAAAAAACCTTGATTTAAAATCAGTCTCAATTTAAATAAAAATGAAAACTATTTTATTAATTTTGACATTACTTATTTAAATTACATAAGGAAGCTTTTGGCAGGTGGCATTGTCAACTATAAATAAAGACCAAATTAATGGAAACATTACAAAAATATATTTACAATTACGCATTATAAGATCCACTTTTTATATAATTTGTTTTAAGAAATCCGTTATATATATATATTGTACGTGCCTTTATATTAAACAAATATATATAGTATGTAGATAATTTATCTAACTTTCCATTATTTGGTTTTGTTGGGGGTGGCAACGCGTCAAAGGACGACAATGATGTTGGCTCACAGATATCACGTGTGAAGTATCGGATTTCAGTAAGTTTAAATACTCAAAACATCCCCGTGCTGACCAATCATATCCGTCACGCGTATCGTTGAAATTATACATTTAATATTGATTTAAAATTTTGTAACAAACTGTAAAGGAAGAATTTTTAATAACGTGTATATTTCCTCTAAGCGCGTGTGAAATTAGAAATTTATACACGGAATAATATATACCAGGAAATTTAGATTTGAGAATATGAAGGTATGTTAAGTAGATTAAGAATAACTTAAACCAAATTATAATAAAGTAACCTTTCTACAATAAAGAATTCTAATTTAATTTGGTAATTTTTCAATTAATTTCGTGTTTTTATTTTAAGATGACTGTTACATGTGCCGAAAGCTCTTTTATATAACTAAAAGAATTTTGTAATCAAAATAAGTAAAATATCATTTTGCTTCTTATTGAAATTGAGACTGATATGAAACCAAATATGTTTTTATTTTTCATTTGTGTATTTCAATTACAATTAGTCATTTAATTCCTTGAAGATACAATCACATATATTTTCAACAATACGAGGTCAATATTTGTCAGACATTCTTCTCATTTTCCTAATCATTAACTAAATGAATATATTTTCTACAGAAAGATTACCTAACGTTGAAAGAATATTCATGGCACCGACGTGAAGACGACGTAGAGAAAAAGTTTTATTTATCAGACGCAAAACGAGTCAGCTATTTGGAGGCGCCATATTGTTTGGGTTAGCTTTCAGGATTTTCGCTGCATAATGGTAAGAAGGTAAGTGGCCAGCCAGTATGGAGCAGACTCGTTGCAGAAGAAAGCCCTCCCTTTCTTAGAATCCCAGTCCATTGTCTCTGCTTGATGAGCGACATGACGCCATCCGTTTCGCTGAATAGCAATTTCTTTTTCTCTCTCTTCTTCTTCCTTTCCTTTTCCTTGTGACTGGAACTTCTGTGACCGACTCATGACTGACTGCTCAGTTCAAGGCCGGGAATTTGCCGTAACTTCTACTTGATTAAAGATACTCGATCTCAGTATCGAATCAATTGAAAGCCGACGTAAAAGTGTTTTTTAATATCATGAAAAAATAATTTTTATATTTGCAACAATATCTTCGTAAATTTGAATTGGAAATCACCTGTTTCAAATTAGAAGCAAATCTTCTCGTTTTATTATAATTTAATTAAATGCGGCTCGTTATATTCATGGTCCTAACAAGTAATCATTAAAATAACTCTGCAACTATGGGGTTTATTGAACAGTGATTTAGTTTTTTTATAATGTAGTTAAAGTTCACCAAACGCTGCAGCAGAAACATTCGAGTAATAGAGAAAAATATATGAAAAAAAGGAAGTAATCTAAAATGATACGTAAAACAAAACGTTTACTGATCACTTAGTAGAAGTCATCTCGGCAATGTTATAATTTATGAACGATTAATGTGAGAATAATATAGTGAGAATTTAATTCTCTTCGATCATTTATGTAGTAATTTTAAAATATGATTGAAAATCTACTCTCATCCTCCCCTCTTTTTAATTTTCTTTCTTAATCCAAGTTATGGAATTTATTCCCCAATAGTTAACTAACAGATCCAATTTATAATGTTAATTAATTAGAAATTAATCACTTTAAGAACTGAATCATTCAGCAATATTGGCATATATATTAAATCAAAAAAATATATAAATTTATTTAGAACCACATTCACTTCAACGGTCATTAGTGACTAAATATTTACAATTAATAATTTTTACAATTTATTACAAAATTAAGTTACCGTAGTAACTAAAGTAGTATGTAGGAGGATGGAACAAAAATGTAGGGACATGAAAAGCAATATTGATTTTACTACTAATTTTAGTAGACTGGATAAAAGAATCCGGCCTACGTTCACGGGATTTGTAGATTTAGAAAAAGCCTTTGATAATGTGAACTGGAATACACTATTAAGGACTTGAAAACGACAGGAATGAAATATCGAGAAAGAGGCGTATACATAATCTCTACAGAAGGCATACAGCAGTAATTAGAATTAAAGATCAAGAAAAGAAAGGAATGAAATATCGAGAAAGAGGCATATACATAATCTCTACAGAAAGCATACAGCAATAATTAGAATTAAAGTTCGAGAGAAGAAAGCAGAAATCAAGAAAAGAGTAAGCAAGGATGCAGTCTGTTGCCCATGCTGCTTAACTTATAATAGAACAAGTGTTAAAGAATGTTAAAATGGAACATGGAAAATGAATCATACTGCAAGGGGAAGAAATAAAAACCATACGGCTTGCCCATGATATTGTAGTATTTGGGGGTCAGGAGAAGACTTGGAAACCATAATAAATGTCATGAATGTAGTCCTAGAGAAAGGGTTCAATATCAGGATTAATAGAGGTAATGGAGTGTAGATCGGGAAACAGTGGAATAATGAAGGGTTTTTGATTGGGAAGGAATTATGCTACTTGGGCAGCATAATAACTAAGGATGGTAGAAGTATAGTAGATATAAAGAGTAGGACAGTATAGGCAAGGAAGGCTGACACAAAAAAGTGTGAATATTACGATATCATTGCTAAAAACGTTGGTATGGGTGCAAAACGTGGTCGGTAGGAGATGGAGAAAGCAGAAGAATAGAAGCCTTTGAAACGTGGTGCTATAGAGAATGCTAAAAATCATATGGGTGCGTAGAATCTTTAAGAAGGAATAAGAGAAGAGAGAACAATATGGAGGACTTTGACCAAGAGAAGGGAAAGATTGATAGGCCACGTTTCGAGACACGAGGGTCTTGTAAACCTAGCATTGTGTGTGGGAAGAACAGAAGAGGTATACCAAGGATGGAGTACGCTAAGGGATGTGGCAGTTACACAAATATGAAAAGACTTGCGCGAGATATGTTAGCGTTCATTTTTGTTTCAGACTAGTCTTAGGACAGACAGACTATCACAATAACAATAATTACCTTTTTATTTGGAAAGCACAATTTTTAAAACTCTGAACAAGAGTATTATTTTAATAAATTGTAATATTTCACCTTGTAAATTTGTACAATTCACTGTTTCGTACATTTCGTTTGCTGTCAGTGCGCCCCTTTTATGCTGTTCCTATTCTGTGTAGTCCATGAGTATGTGATACTTTGATATTGTAAAGTTGAATATTGCATTTTCTTAATAATATGAAGATGAGTGAGTTTTGTGTGGCCACTCCTCATTCTTAAGGTGAAAATTCATTTCGGGTTTATAACTACTCTGTACAAATTAGTGATGGTTTGATGTATGAATCCAGTTTTTCGTTCCACTGTTTTCCCAATTTCCGAAAGCAATTCCTAATATTCTCAGACTGTCACTCCCTTAAATAAATTTCCTATCAGCAGGAACATTAAAAAAAGTGAACTTTAAGGTCGATAGAGAAGAAGGAAGTGTCTGCATCCGTTTTCCTCCCAGCGTCACAAAAAAAAATTCAGTACCGCATTCACCCCAACTTTTCAAGGCGTGTTAAGAAGTTTAACTTAAAAAGTAATGTAGAAAGAGAAACACGTAGGAAAAATTAGGCTGGTAAAAGTATAAAACTATTCCTCTACATGACTCATTAAATATTGGCAGTTATTTTCTTCTGGTATTCATTTTTTATGGTGACCAAAAATTGAATTCGCTGTTTTAATGTAAAAATAGATTGAACTATCACTATGAGCTGTAAAGCCGCTTTTATTCTTTGTGACTGACGTATTTTACGACTTAGTAATGAAAATACCGGCATAGAAATGTCAAGATACAGTCAAAGATAACAGAAGAGCCAAAAGGCTCATAGATGTTAATATTTGTATTGGAACTTCTCCAGTTTAGACTTGCCATTAATCTCATAAATATTCTAGAAACAGGGAACGTGGACTGGTTACTCCTCCTGTGTTTTTTCCCCATTTTGTTTAAATATTCTATTCTATTGAATTTCTTGTTGGAGATTTGAGGGCTTGTTTTGACGTGGCTCTTTAAGACTATAATCTTTGGAACAATATCAGATAATGTTTAAGCGATCGTCCTAGCTTCTGCTTAACTAAACACTTAGAAAAATATTCTCTATTACAATCTTAAATTTTTTTTGATGCAATGCTTCTCACCTTGTCTTGTAATCTTTAAGTTAAAACAATTACTAAATGTCACTATTTATGACAGATTATAAATAAACCTAAAAAGTTACTCCTCATAGACAGTAAGAGCATGTTATTTGAGTTTTAGTTACATATTTAACACACAAATATTATCATATATTTCATAACAATTCTGTTACATATTACGTTTTTGACATTAAGTAAATAGTGGTTGTATACAGTATATATAAGAATTATAATTTAATAATAAGATATGATTCTTTATCTTCCTGATAACATCAACGACCAGAGGCGTTTAAAAACCTTCCCTAGAATTAATTTTTATTGTTCTACATTAACTTTTACGGGTTCTCATTATAATTTGGAGTATGGCTATAATAAATTATATAAATAATATTTCGCTTGACGTCTATTTTTCTGAAAGGTAAATTAAAAGCGAGCAACCTATAGATAAAATAAAAGTTTTTGGCACTTCGTCAGGTACAAGAAAATTTCTTCAGTAAATAAATTTTTCGGCTCTGGACGTTGCAGCAGACTCTTGAAATTTAGTAATATTTTATTTAAAGAACTGAGGAGGTCCTAAAGTTGTGGGTCGAAACGTATTAAAATTAAATTATTCCGAATCTGCCTTTTGGCAATTATTTTATTTGTTATTTTCAGGTTTAAGGCTACAAAAATTGTATAATTTAAAGAAAAAATATTTAGTAGAAAAATAAATATTTGAAATCCCAGTTTTAATAAATTGCCTAAAATATATAATTAAGTTGACATTTTCTAAGTATGTATTCAACTATTTATCTTGACAAACCTAAAGTTAAAAAATAAGATATCGTTATGAACTGTGTCCTTTGAACTATGATTTAAGAATAATAAAGTAACAATGAATTGTGAACCTTTAATTTTGACAATGTGAATTTTTGGGAAATTAAAATAATAAGGATGCACAAAGTCAAATCATTTAACACAATTTAAGGGAAACAGCAAACATTTTCCGAGTCTAACAATAAATATAACCAATCATTAATTAAATTTATATTTTTATATTTAATACTAATATTTATATTAAATTATTTTATTAAGGTTTTAAAAAATCAAAAGTTAAATAATAAAGGGTTTTAAAAAATTGATTAATTATAAAGTATCATTATGTGAATTAAGTGTGTTTACTGTTGTATATTAAATTTAAGATAAATTTTGTTCATAATCTAAAACTTGAACATTATCCAAGTCAAATTCATAATTTTCTTCTAATTTTTGGATTATGACTTCATTATGATTCAAGGCTTTTTGCTATTATTCTATTTTCAAGATTACACTTAGTTTATCCCATTTAACTTTTTCGTAATTAATTTGACGGCAACTTAAGACCTGTAAATAACATTATGTAGCTTTAATTTTCCATTAAAGTAATTAATTAAGAAACTGGAAATAAAATGATTTATTTTTCAAATAATTATTTATACTCTAATTTGCACAAATGTCTTTGAACTTGATTAAGTCTCAATTGTGAGAACGAAACGTAGAAGTAATTGAATATAACTTCAATTATGTCTGTAAATTTGTGGTTCTAATTTATATTTTTATAAATAAATGTCATAATTTTAGTGAGCAAAAAATGGCAGCCATTAGACTATTATTTATAAAAGACGTGAATGGTGAGTTGAGACAGGTAAGTAATTACATCACACTTTGTTTTTTGTAAGTGCTATACACATTTTGTTTAGAACAGTTACGAAAATTAATTACGTAAAAATATGAAAAATATATCGTAAATAAATTAAATTAACTAAATTAAGGAACAGTTTTACAGACATTAGGTTATACGACGTTTCGTCACCACATTTCAGGTGTTAACACATTAAGTATCATGTTCTTAATTTGATTTCATAAAAATTTCAATATTTATTACCTGAAGAAGTACCAAATGTGTTGACGAAACGTCGTTTAATCTAGTGTTTCTAAGGACTGGCCGTTAATTTATCTAGTATCAATAAAAATTATACGAATGAAACGAATCACAAATACGAACAATGGACACGGATGGAAAAAATATATAAGTAAAAATAAGAAATTAACAATTAGTAAAGTGATTTTTACAAAAATGTCTTCCATCAAACGTTGAAAGCAGAGCCGCTTACATGTGTGGTAATGACTTACAGGTTTCTTTTGTTTCAATAAGGACCAAGAATAATTCTGTTTAGATTAAAATTTCAAATAAGGGAATAGAAAACTTCATGAGGAAGTACTCACTTGACTCACTAATTTCCGAAGGAATGCAAGGTCAAACTGAAATTATCAGTTCATATATTCACGCCTTTTGCATACAATATTATTTCAGGCGATAATGAACGAAGAGAAGATAGAAGAACGTCCTTCAACTGAAAAATGTATGTAAAATAATGTTTTTCTTTCATATCAAAGATAAGATAATGAATGTCTCTCTCTTTAGTTACTATTTCTTCCACTAAGTAGAAATTTATGTATCATTCAGGTGAATTATTAGATATTAGATAATTATTAAGTAATGTATGTAATGTACCGGGTAAATTAAATAGACTGTTTCTTAGCTTATTAAAAGTAAACATAGAAATTCTTCAAACAAAAGGATAAAAATTTGAAAATAGTAATCAGAAATTTTTAGATTTTACTATTGGGCACTAACTATATTTAACCACGTGTATCGGCGTGAATATAGTACGTAGACTATGTGTAATTAAGTTTCTTGCAATCTTAAGCCAAGAGAAAAAATAATGTGTACGTTTCTATTGAAAGGGAAATGAAACTAACAGAAAATATCTTCCGAAGTACAATTTGTGATTGATATTTGTTAAGTTCTTAGTTTAGTGGATCACAGTTTGGCCATAAATGCTGCGAGACTTTTACTATAATGTGCACAAAATTTTAATATTTGAATTATATACGAGGGTGGTTCAATAATTAATGCCTCCAATTTCATCTCTACATAAATAAGTTAGGTAGTTAGGGAAAGATTTGAAATTGACGTGAGTCCTCAAACATTCTTCTTCACCCACTGCAGTACCAACTTCCGAAGTCAACAGGTGGTAGCAATGCAAACTCCTGGAAAATGGCTGACATTGACGTTGTATTAGTCACTGTTTTGTGATTGAATTCTGAAATACGGAAGGTGTAACACTTATTCGCGATTTATATGTATGGTGATTCCACAATGGATGTCGTCACTGTTCGGCGATGAATTTTTCACTGTAACAAAGGTGAAGGGATGAAAAGCGAAGCGGCAGGCTGGTTACTGCAGTGACTCCACGCAACATTCTGCGAGTGGATGAGTTCATTCGAGAATTGTCTCATTCTATTTATCAGTAAAGGGAGTGTGATGACTATTAATCAACAACTGAGTTATGTCCGTGCACCGATACTGTAATGAAGCAAGATCACGCTTTTTATCGCAGGGGAATATGTGTCCTTGATAAAAGGTGGACGAAAACTGAGGGAAAGTACTGTGACTATATTGAAAAGTGAAAAATTTAACCGTTAATATTGTGGGTTTATGCTGTGTAAATTGTATTTATGGTCTTGAAAAGGTGACGTTGTTTTTATAATTTATAAATATATTAAGAAATTTGGTGTATATATTTATGGGCACCAATAAATATCAACTTTGACATTTAAAATAATTTTATTATAAATAAATGTAGTATTTAAATTGTAATTTAATTAAATTTTAAAAATTAATTTTTATGAATTTTATTTGTCCACCTGAGCCCCAACCAATTAAATAAGATAGCAAGAGACTTAAGTAAATTTAATATACTTTACTCAGGGCTGTATGACTTGTTTATACGAATAGCAGAGCGAGAGATTGCCTTTTGTTTCTTACTTTGCATTCATCCTTCCCCAGTTTCCTGGTTAACCGGCAATCCTCGATTCAAAGCAAAGGCAGCTTCCGGATTGGCATGATCTCTGATGTGGTTCAGGAAACGTGTCTCCACTTTCGTTTCCTCGTGACACTTGCAGGCAGATCGCCTCTCCTCTCTGAATCCTTGAAATCACCCAGTCAGACTTTCCGTTTCACTAGCTACGATCTGACCTCTATTCCCCGAATCATCTTTTCGAGGTCCTCTCCCCTTGAACTCACCTCACCTAAAAAAATTGGTCTCCCCACTTTTTCTATCATCGTCAGGTCCTCCAATAGTGTTGGCGTCTCTATCCTTCCTGTCAAAATTAAAACTTTGGGAGGGGCCACCCCTAGTCATCTTTTGGGTCAACCACCTTGCTGACGCTGGATGACCTGTCCAAGCAGCAAAAATCCTTCCAGACCAAGGACTGCTCCTGTCACGCTTCAAGTTTACGACTGTGTTTGTTTGCCGGGTTTACTTGCAAATATCAGATCCTGTGGAAATTTTTTCGTACAGAATGCTTAATATTGTAAATTAATTTAGAAAACTAAAATAAAAGTACGACGAAAATTTATATGGGTCACAAAAATAAAAGAGAAACAAATAGGAGGTATTACATATTGAACACTCCAGATATTTTGGAGGGGAAAAGCGTTTTTTTCAATTAGACTTATTTAAAGTGGCATCTACATCGGAGGTAATTAGCGGCTACTGGGAAAAACGTTGTTTCTCCGAACAGATATTTCAGAATGTCAATTTACGTCAGTAACTAGGTCTTTGAATTCTATCGACTACTGAAAATAGTTTCCTACCTGTGTAAGGAGATGGTTCCTTTAACGCTTTATGGGCGAAACGGTAAATTAACGTTTTGGTATTTCGTAGTCAGTTGTAAAACTTTAAGCCATTGAAATATGATCAGCTTCCTAAACGCTTTACTGTAAACTGTCTCAAATTGGTACAACTTTTTCGTTGTTTGGCTCATTGATGCATTACTGCCAACGTTACAGCCGCATCCTCTGTTCCTCTCTCTGAAGACAGTGATTTCTTTTGGCCCGTCGTTTGTTACGACACTCTGGAGGACTTTCCTGAGACGAGGAATGGTGATGGTAAAACCGCGCATCAACTTAACGTATATCAGATAATTTATCGTAATACACAAACAAATTATGCTAGGCGGCCTTTCAATCTATTTGTTAATCAGAGTCTGTTTAACTCTATTAAATAATTTTCTTTACTTGCAGGAAGTGTTTAAAAGAGAAAGGGGGAAAACATGAATCTGTACAGAAACCACAAAGGTAGAAATTTAAAAACGTGAAGGTAAGTCACTTTTTTAGCCTACTTAAGTATACGGAAAGAGATAGGTGGACTGAGCAGTAAAATAAGAATTCTTTGTCGTTGCAGGGCTCGGTCTAAACAAGTGCGCTAAAAGCGAGGAAGATGGATCCTGCACTTCTGTACCTCGGTACGCAGCCTGGGCATCACGAACTAGACGTAACTTGATCTTAGACTGCGGGCTTTACATAAAATACGGAACTCGTTTCAAAAACTATACAGGTCTTCTACATTACATGCTATTTTTATTTATTCTTTTCGTGTACGATTCTCTGGATAATTGGACAATTAACTGAATAAGTTGTGTAAAGAGCGATGTTGATCCTGTGATTTGCAAAGATTGTTAACCGACGTGTAATTTAAACTTCATGTTGTAAAAAAATCGATGTAACGATGACTGTCTTGAGTAACTATACAGAATTGAAATTCCGCCATATTTAATGGCGTCCAATATAGCGGCTGTTTGTTTACATATTTCTAGGCCTTAATGAAGCTTATACGTGTTGATCATGGGATTAGTGTCGTATTAATTAATCCCCGGGCATCGCCGAGTACTCAGCAAGCTGTAATTATAGTTATAATTAGGTTCATTTGTTAATCTCTTACGGAAATTAAGTACCTGGCAGTATTGTTGAAAATTAAATAATCTATGATAATGAAAACAATTACCAGATTTACATTCCGTAAGAGAATGAGGATGCAATGAAAACTAATAACTGCTTTATATTTTAATTGATATTTATGTTAAAGTTATGGGTAACATAAGAGAATAGTAACAAATAAATAATATCAAACTGCTATTTTCTCAGGGCTTCCTAATCAGTTTTAATTCAAATTAAATATGAACATATACTGAATGTTGAAAGAATTCTCTTTGGTATTGCATGAATCTTGTAAGTTGAGAAAAAAATTAAATTAAAATTATATATATATATATAATGCAAACTTAATTTAATGCATTTTATGACTACTACTGTTTCTATTGATAACTTCGGGTAAATATAGGGTTTTTCAATTGGGGTGGTTCGATGTTGGCAGCCTGCAACGGCCATGTTGTTTTATTGGCAACTGTTTTATCTATTGTTTATTATTGAGTCACTGATGACAAATCTCCATGAGAAGTTTCACTATTGAGCAGCACGTCCAAGTGATGAAACGTGTGAGTGTTCTTCACTTCAAACGTTGCGCGCCGCGCTCATTTTACGACAGACCTAGGTGGCCTTTCAAAGTTAACCCTCCAACACTTGGTGGCCAAATTCGAAACGACAGGTTCGGTTAACAATCAGTTAATACCCGTACGTCAAAGGAACGACAGATCGGCTGAGAACATCGCCGCGGTCCTTGAAAGAGTGCAGGAGAACCCGATCCAGTCAATTCCTCGCCGTGCAAATGAACTTGATCTTTCAAAGACTTCAATCTGGTGAATTTTGCGTTTGGACTTGAACCCTAAATTGACCGAAAACATCGCCGCGGTTAGTGCGCAGGAGAACTTGGCACACACCAGTACAAGATTCAACTGACCCAGGAGCTTTGTTAACGACCACAGACAATGCCGTTTGTCGTTGACTAGACTTCGGAGCGATTGGAAGACATTCCCAATGATGCCCAAAAATTATCTTTTGGGACAAGGCGTATTCTTGGATGAATGTATATGTCAACGGGCACAATTGCCATATATGGGACGACGAAAACCCACACGTGGTTCACCAGGTGGCAATGCGTCCACAAGAAGTTACAGTTTGGAGCGGATTTTGGACCGGCGGCGTCATTGGTCCGTACTATTATGAAAACGACGTTGGTGAGGCCATCACCGTCAACGGCGAACGCTACAGAACGATCATAAGCGACTTATTTTGGTCCAAATTGAACTATATGGACGTAGACGACATGTGGTTCTAGCAGGAGGCCGCGATTGCCATTGAGGATGAACGATTTGAGAGTATGGTTATCTCTCGCAGAGCTGACGTGAATTGGCCACCAAGATCACCTCGCTAGACGTTTGCTTGTGGGTCTTCCTGAAGTCGTAGGCCTATACAATCGATCGGTGCCCTTATAAGTCAACATAACCCAGGCCATCGCTCTAATTAGCTGGATCTTTGCGACGGTCATTGAAAATTGGACCACTCCTATCCATACCACCGTGAGAAGCCGCGGCGGACGTTTGAACAATGCTGTATTCCAAACATAATGACATAAAAGAATTTCGTAAATATCACAAACTCAGCTTGTTTTATTTCATTTCAACATTGACTAGCTCTTATTGAAAAACCCTTTAGTTTGTTATTAATTAATTGAGAAAGAATAAATTCCTATATTTCGTTGCTTATTATCGTTAGTTTTAATGTAAATATTTGTACATATCTAATAGTATTAATTTACCTGATGCAGGTTTTTTAGGGCTTTCTCTGCTTCTCTTTAGGTGAAAAACCGGGTAGGATCCTTAAAATATAGCCCGGGGGCCCTAGTCATCCCTTGGATACCTGGCTCTACCTTCCAAATCCCCCTTTTCAATGCCCTTCCTATGCTATTAAAGGGGAGTTTCTTGTTTCAGGATCACTCTCACGTTGCCTGTTACTAAAAAAAATTATTATGCATATCTAATGGAAAACATGGTAACATTTTATATTAAAAAATCCAGTACATTGCATATATATTTATTAGAAAACTTGTTCCTGTTTCCTATAAGATTAAGTTATTCTATCACATTGCTATTGGCGCAGAAGATGGAAACCGGTGGGAAATAAATGGATGGAAGATCTGAACTTTCCATGTTTTCCGTATGGAATATTTAGCCGGTCTCAAGTGGGCAAAGTTTACCTACGATTGTTTTCACGCGCGAGGTGCTGAAGTAATTACGTTAATTGGTCGCTTTACTGACGTTCAGGACCGGGTTTGTTTGCATGTGGAGGTTCGATAATGAAACGGAAATGTCGTCGGCTTGTCCAGGATGGACGAACCCGCGAAGTCGTTAAAACATGGCCGCGCTTTCCACTTCAACCCCGAACTGTGTCAGTCTCCCTACCGAAATAATCATTCCAGGATTCGTCAACTTTACAGAACACGAAAGCTGTAACTATGAAAGTAAAATCTATATTGACAAACGACGACTTGAGAAGTTCAGTTGAAGGAAAGAGAACTTTGTTAGTTTTCACATTCAATCTGAAAATACCGAACCATAGATGTTGATCACATGGTGTGTGGAACGAGTCTGTAAAAGGACGCTATTCCTCATATAGCTTTTGCTGTGTTTGTTTCTCTGTTATCCTCACATTTTATTTTATTATCTCCGTGTCCTGTGTTACTAAATAATTTTTGTTCTTTCACAAAGAAACTTCAAACTGCTCTTTCAACGTCTGGTGTTATCAGGGAAGATGCTCTTCGCTTCATCCATTTGGAAAAGGAAATTAACAGAAGTTAATTGAGACACGTACCCAAGTAGAACGACCTACAGATGCAGATTTTACAAACACTCTTTCAATTCTTTAACAAATTGGTCGAGTTAAAATGGGCCATGTACAATAGTAGTTAACAGCTATTGTAGATTAGTATTCTTTTATATCAGTTAAGAAGAAGAGAGTGAATTAAAAAAATACGACCTTTTGCAAAGGACACGGCTCTTATTCTTCCTTATAATATTCGACCTCTTCGGAGGAAATAGGAAAATTTTTAAAACCAAAATTTCCAATCTTTTAGTTGTGCTTCAGTTTATAACATGCACAAAGAAAATTATTTCTTGGATATAAACTTAATAATACGACAGTCTTTCAGACGTTTTAAACAAATAAAAACACTGACTTTAAAAATTGAAGGATTATATCATCTTGTGCTTTCATTCACTATAGGATAATGGTTTTGTTTAATCTATTTTTAATAAATTTAAGGCATAATATTCCCATCCACCACCAGAGACTCTTCCTCCCTCTCAAAGATATTCCATCACTAGTCGTCACCACAGATACTAATCAACCCTCTCTTTAACAAATAATAATTCTATATTTATAAAAATTAAAACATAACTAACCATGAAAAAATAAATTCACTTTAGCAATTTAATACAGGAATATACACTGAGTTGCCAAATAATTATGACCACCTGACAGCGTCAAAGTGTTGCCGCTGGAGGGTGAGTTAGCTATACAAAGCGAATGCAGGAGAAGTGAAACATCAGTTGTACTGCGTTGTTTGCAAAGATATGGGTAAAAGACGTGAGTTTCAACGCGGCGCTCGAAAAGTCGCAAACAGTATTAACAGAACGGCTGCACTTGTGAAGTGTTTGAGAGCAGCAGTGGAGTGGACTACCAAGAAAAACAGCGGATCTCAACGTCGGGCTTCTGGTCGTCACGGGCTACTCAATGCTCGTGCTGAAAGGAGCAACAGTGCGTCCAATAACGGAGAATCTTAATCAAGAACTAACTGTGAATGACTCTGAACGAACTGTTTGCCACACATTATACCGTATGAGCTATGGAAAACCTTTTCGAAAGCCTCTGCTGTCTGCGATCAACAAGAGCAGACGTCTTCAGTTCGGAAAGAAGCACAAGGATTGGACAAGGGTCATGTGGTCTGATTAATCGCGATTTCAAATAAACCATGCAGATGATAGGGTTCAAATATGAAGAAAAGAACTCGGAAGTATGGACCCCAACTGCATTACCATAATAATTCAAACTCGTGGGAGCAATATAATGGTTTGGGGGACGTTTTCTTGGCGTGGTTTGGGTCCTTTGATTATTGTGAAACAAGGTCTTAACGCCCAAGGTTATTTAAATATTATCGCAGATCAAGGACATGCTGTAATGTTAATGTTCTATTCTACCAAAGACGAACGCTTCCAGCAGGACAATGCTCCTTGTCATTAAACTGGTATTGTTGGAAGACCATGACAGAGACTTTACCTTGCTTCGTTGGCCTGTACAATAACCAGATCTCAATCCAATTGAGAATTTGTGGGATGACAACGAACGGCCATCAGGTTGCTGGATTCATCAAACCGTAAGGAACTGGAAAGTTGTTGGGGGATGAATCCTCTACGTAATCTCTGAATTATGCTGTCTATGCCTAAGCGCCTTTTAGAACCATTCACTACTGATCTTAAAATCATTATGTACATTAGCATTAGTACCCAACAGTTTTTCAATGATATCGACACACACATGACTTTTTTTCCATATGATGGCCTCAGAAATATAATCTTCCTCTAAATTTTTTGATTGATCCAAAATAATAACTGTCAACATTCTGCAATTTTTTTTTGTTTTGATAGCATATTCACGACTTTCACTACATTAGCTTCCTTGATTACTTCCTTTTCCGCCGCAATCGAAATTATCGTCGATGACTGTTTTCTGCAATCTTGCTTCCGGTCTCATAATTTAATTTCTCATTGTTTACATTACGCGCGATACTTAATCTTAAAACTGAAAATGGCAAAATATGCTACGTTTACCGAACACTGAATAAGCAGTACACTTTCATACTATATACTTACAATCAGTAAAAACTTAAAACCAATTACAAAAAATTAGGATAGCGCAGGTAAGGAAGGCGTTCGCTAAAAAGAGGAATTTACTTATGGGTAATATGAGGGTGAATATTAGTAAATCTTGCTAAAAATGTTTGTATGGACCGTGGCGTTATATGGGTGCGAAACGTGGACGATAGGAGTTGGGGAAAGGAAATGAATAGTTTTTTTTATTAAAAGAAAACTTTATCTGTACAGTGTACAATTTAGTTATGATAATATTCTTTACTGACATAACTTGACACATGTAATGGGGAAACTGCTCAATAGCAGGCCCCAGCATATGATTGTTTACAAGAATTTATAGAAAAATTTAATTAATGAGATGATTATTGTAGTATTAATGACTAATTGAAGTTCTGGTTTCACTGCTCCAAAAAGTCTGTTGGACGTTTTCTTTTTAGTCTTCTATGGTGCTTGGGTTGAGGAAGGTTGTTTGCAGTATCACTTATTAATAGGTTGCTGTGGCCTGTCATTGAAGTGTGGAGCTTGAGATAATCGGAGTTGATGGATTGGAGAACTGTAGGAATGTTTAAATCGCTGTGTAAGATGCTGTTTCTTATGTACCATGGTGCATCTGAGATTATTCTTAGTATTCTGTTCTGGGCTGTTTGAATTCTTTTGACTTGAGATGCAGCCGCAGAACCCCATAATCCACAGCCATATAGCCATATTGGCCGTATTATTGTCATATATACGAGTCTCTTTAATTTCATTAGTAGTGTTGAGTTTCCAGATAATAAATTTTTTTGTTGTTTTAATCTGTTCCTAACTTTTTGAATCACTAATGAGATGTGTGGGGCCCATGTTAATTTAGAGTCGAGTGTCAAGCCGAGGTATTGTACTTCAGTAGCATATGGTATAAATGAATAGTAGCCTTTGAAATGTGGTGCTATAGGACAATGTTGAAAATCAGTTGGGTGGATAGAATCACTATCGAGGAAGTTATTAACAGAATAGGGGAAGCGCGAACAATATGGAGGACGTGTTTTGAGACATTGGCATTAGAGGGGTAAGAACAGAAGAGAGAGGAAGAGAAGGATGGAATACGCTAAGCAGACTAGGGAGGATGTAGGATGTGCTAGTTATGTGGACATGAAAAGGCTTGCGCAAGATAGGTTATCATGGAGGGTTGCATCAGACCAGTCGTCGGATTGAATACCGCAACAATAACAATAAAATACGGATCCCCCTGGAATATTGTCACCGCCGAGAACCATCAATGTCATCATCATCCGTGCTTTGCTTGGACCGAGACTATTCGATTTGTGAGCAACGAGTCGTTCTCTCATTTTTTTTCCTTTTCATATTAGATTAGCATGAAGGTAATTAATGACGTAACAATTGTTTCTGAGTTAATTGTCTGCGGTTTTCCTTTCGTGGAAGCGATGTCGTTAGTGGAAGGTAGCAGAATTCTTGACCTCGAAGTAGAAAGTGGGCGTTACGCGACAGAAAAGCGAGACGCCAATACAATACGAAAAGCAGCGCACGACCTTGAACTTTGCGTCATTCTCGAGCGAATAAGATGCAGTTTCACAGCCAGGTATGGCCCAGGTAGACAAGGCGTAAATCTGATAATTGCAATGGAATGAATGAATTTATTCAATCCTGTTGCACCTTTCATTCGCTGACGACGCGGTTATTATGGCTGTTAATGAAGATCCAGGAACAGCAAGGGCACTTTTGTAAAACCACCTTAATTTACTTCATGAATGGAGGGATGAATGGAAAGTACGAGACAAAATCCATACAGGGTACGTTCACTTTACGAAAACGATAACGCCCAACAGTAATTATAAACAGCAAACATCTCCCTGTATCAATCCAAGTAGCAGAATTCCTTAACTTTCCTTCAAAATATCCCTTCCCAATCTAACACTCTCTTATTCCACTGTTTCCCATATCACATTCCATTACCTTGGTTTTACCTCTATTAATCCTCATATTGAACGAATTCATCAGAACCACGTTCATGCAATTTCCAAGTCTTCTTCTAACTCATCTAATACTATAATATCATCGGAATACCGTAGGGTTTTTAATTATTGTCCTTGCAATATGATTACATTTCTATATTACGTTTCAACTTTTTTCATCGCCTCTTATATATATATATATATTTATAAGTAGCATGGTGACAGACTAAATTCTTGTCCTACTCCTTTCTTGATTTCTGTTTTGTTTACTTGATCTTAAATTCTCATTACTGCTGCCTGCCTTCTATAGGTGTTATTGGTAACTATTCTGTCTCGATATTTTATTACGTAGGAACAATCCCAGAAGATTTTAGTAAAAACATAATTATACTCATACCAAAGAAAACTGGGACTGATAGATGCGAACAGCACAGGACAATTAGTTTAGTATCCCATGCATGCTAAATATAAACGAAAATAATTTATAGGAGGATGGAACGTCAAACAGAATAGGAGTTAGGAGACGATCAATTTGGTTTTAGAAAGAATGTAGGGACAAGAGAAGACAAATTGACTTTGTGACTAATTTTAGAAGACAGGATAAGAAAAAACCGGCCTACGTTTATGGCATCTGTAGATTTAGAAAAATCGTTTGATAATGTTAACTGGAACACGCTATTAAGGATTTTGAAGAGCACTGGAATAAAATATCGAGAAACGAGGCTTATACATAACCTCTACAGTAGACAGGCAGCAATAATTAGAATTAAAGATCAGGAAAAGGAAGCCATAATCAAGAAGGGAGTAAGTTAGCATGCAGTATGTTGCCCATGCTGTTTAACTTGCATATAGAACAGGCCATGAAGAATGTTAAAACGGAATATGGAAATGGGATCACACTGCAAGGAGAAGAAATAAAAACCATACGCTTTGCCTGCGATATTGTAGCATTAGCGGAATCAGAATAAGACTTGGAAAGCATAATAAATGGCATGAACGGAGTCCTGGAGAAAGAGATCAATATGAGGATTAATAGAGGGAAAACCAAGGCAATGGAGTGTAGTTTGGAAACAGTGGAATAACAAAGGCTGTTAGATTGGGAAGGGAGGTTAAGGTGTTCTACTATTTGGGAAGCGTAATAACTAGGGATGGTAGAAGAATAGTAGACATAAAGGGTAAGATAAGACAGACAAGGAAGGCTTTCGCAAAAAGAGGTAGTTATTTACGGGTAAAATAAGTGTAAATATTAGGAAATCGTTGCTAAAAATGTTCGTATGGAGCGTGGCGTTATATGGTGCGAAACGTGGACGATAGGAGCTCCGGAAAGGAAAAGAATAGAAGCTTTTGAAATGTGGTGCTATAGGCGAATGCTGAAAATCAGATGGGTGGATAGAATGACAAACGAGGAAGTTCTAAACAGAATAGGAGAAAAGCGAGCAATATGGAGGATATTCACCAAGAGAAGGGATAGATTAATAGGCCACGTTTTAAGGCTCGAGGGTCTTGTAAAATTAGAATTAGAGGGAACTGTGTTGGGTAAGAACAGAAGAGGGAGGCCAAGGATGGAATACGCTAAGCAGGTAGGTTGTTTTCGGGTAGTGATAGTAATGAGGAATTGAAAAGGCTTGCGCAAGATAGATTTGCATGGAGGGTTTGCATCAGACCAATTTAGGACTGAATACCACAACAAAAATCAATTTTATTCCTGTCATCTTTGTTATGTATCTGTTAAATATGGTCTCTACGACCACCTTTATAATTATTGTAGACTTATTTTAAGTTCTATGTATCTGCCACCGGGCATGTTCTCATTTATAATTTAAATAAATACATACATACATTCATATAGAACTGTGAAATGGATAAATTATGCCACCACGTGCCAAGCCTGTCAAACGAGATAATTAAATTGCTGTTCAGCGTGTGATAATACTGTAGTTTAAATGATATTTTATGTAAAGAATAATACTTTTGCGTTAGGGAATAATTTACGATTCACAATGCAAATGTTTGTGGAATTTGACTGTGGCGCTCGTGACGATTTTTTTTGTAGCTAAAATTTATCTATTCTACGTGCTGGTCATTTAAAATAAATGTCTAGGTGGGAATTTCTGTTGCTTGCATCTTGCTGTAGGGGACAGGGAGGACTTAGCCGTCGCGGTGTTTACTGACGGCCCGGCGTTACCCTGGCGATATCCGCTGGCCACAGGTTCATGATCCGTCACACTCTGGACCGTAGTATATTGGCGTCTCACGTCCGACCACAATTAATGTCGTGTACAGGATGAAACTCGTGCGCCTTCTCCTCACTTCCCACTTTGCAAAACCATCAATAAAGACCCGTTGCATGCTGGTTGGCACAGAGCCAAGTCGTTGTGTCAGTATTGTTCATTTTTAGAAAGTTTCGAGTCACATGTGTCCCTTGGGACGGATCCCAGAAAAACATAAAAAACATCTCACCTGGGAACGCAACAAAGACAGCCTCGTAGGTTTACATGACCAAGCGTAACGTTGAGCAACGGTCTTAACGTTAATAATTATATACATCACCGACGTGCTTACGATATATTTTGACAAAAAAAAATTATGTGCAAAGAAAATACAAATAAATATATCAGCATAAATAATTGGCTGGTAGTTTTGTTAGCTGACAAGCATTATCGATTTCCTTTTCCTGCTGCTAAAATTAAATTATATTTTTCTTTGTTAACCTTACAGCTTCGTACATTCTAGTTCCGCGTGAGTTTAATCACCATTTCAAAATTTCATCTTCTGTAATTTCTGCACAGTCATCTGCAAATTGGCCGACATGACAGCGACCTGTCTGTAGTACGGACATGTTGTCTGTCATATTTGACTAATTACGAGTTCCACACTCTCTTCATTTGTACGTGTAATTATACTGCTTTACGAAAATGATTGGAGAATATTTTACTTACTACGTTATAGAAATATGCAATAATTTTGTAACATTCAGGATAGTTATCAGAAACAGTTAGTTTTGTATTTGTGACAAATAAATTTGAATATATGTATGTTATTCAACACATTAAATATGTTACAACGCTTTGTCCATAATTTTGGGTTATTTACAAGTAAAAATGTTAAAAAATCTAATTTTTTATGTTGTTAAATTTTTGAATGTATGAAGTTATAAAATAAAATGTCCAAAAATAAAATTTTGCGTATGGACTAATGACATCTACTGATGGTCCTAACCTAAAATTTCATTCTTATACCGTTATTTAAAAAAATCTATGTATATTATCTGATTGATAATGTTAACTGGAACAAACTATTAAGGATTTTGAAGATGACAGGAAGAAAATATAGAGAAAGAAGAGTTATCCATAACCTCTACAGATGGCAGTCAGCAGTAATTAGAATTGAAGGGCAAGAAAAGAAAGCAGAAATCAAGAAAGGATTAAGACAAGGATGCAGTCTGTCGCCCATGCTATTTAAACTATATATATAAAACAGGCGATGAAGAAAGTTAAAATTAAATACGGAAAGGAAATCATATTGAAAGGAGAAGAGATAAAAACCCTACGCTTTGTCGATGATATTGTAGTATTAGGGGAGTCAGAAGAAGACTTAGAAACCATTATAAATGGCATGAACGTGGTCCTGAAGAAGGAGGATTAATAGAGGAAATACCAAGGTAGGTATTTATGGCAAATAGTGGAATAACAAAGGGTGTTCGATTAAGAAAGGATATTTTGAAGGAAGTTAAGGAATTCTGCTACTTGGGCAACGTAATATCTAGGGATCGTAGAAGTATAGTAGACATAAAGAATAGGATAGCACAGGCAAGGTAGACGTTCGCAATAATGAGGAATTTACATACGGGGTAATATGTGGTAATATTAGGAAATCGTTGCTAAAAATGCTGGCATGGAGTGTGGCGTTATATGGGTGCGAAACAGAGTTGATAATGAAATCCTTTGAATTCTGAAAATCAGATGGGTGGATAAGATCACTAACGAGGAAGATCGAAACAGAATAGAGGAAGGGCGAACAATATGGAGGATGTTGACGAAGAGAAGGTATAGATTAATAGGTTACGTTTCGAGACATGAGGGTCTTGAAAAATTAGGATAAGAAGGAGAAGAGTGGGGTTAGAACAGAAGAGGGAGTCAGGAATGGAATACGATAAGAAGATTAGAGAGAATGTGTGATGTCTTAGGACTGAATACCACAACGACAATTATGATTTTTTTTATTAAAATTGAGACTTATTGCAAAAAAGCATTTTATTTATATACTTATAATACTAATTTTTGTATGTTTTGCGCAAAGTTCGGATTAAATTTAAAGTTCTTATTTCTCCACTGTGTTTTACCCGACAATAAATCCTTATTACATTGTACCTGGATGAGCTGTACATGAGCTTATAATTCTGTAAATAATTTTTATTCCTATTTCGTAATGCTGGAATTAAGTATAAGTGACTGAACAGATGGCGATAAATATATGCATCTTGCAGGCAGCGTTTCATCTGGTATGTGGTCACCACGTTAACGACAACCTGGTGCAGAGTGAGAGCAGTGAGATGCCGACGTGCCTGCTCGCCCGTCGCAGCAGTGGGACTGTTGTGCAAAGGAGAGATTCGGGCAGGGTGAACAGTGTTGTTGAGGCCACGGCCGAAGCTTATCGAAATGCACTAGTCCTTGCTTACACAAACAGTTACGCAATTTCCCTACAAAGGTTAGCTTCCAGAGCCAACTAGGCCTCCTGGTTAATGTATGACAGGTATGAGATAGAAAATCAGACTCACAGAAAACGCACACGAGATGACTCCTGGGATCCCTCAATCGTTTACTGGCATGGAAGTAATATGTGAGCATGGTTGGATTTACGTATAACTTACACAATCTATAGCTTAGGGCAACCCTCTTAATGGAAGCCCACTAAAATAATTTTCCGAAATGAAAAAAGTGCAATAATTTTGACCTTAGTGACCCTTGAACCAAGACACAAGTTCAGAATGAAAAATATTTATCCTTTTTATAGATTGTTAAAAGTCAAGTCTGGCACAGACGAAAATAATTCATTTTAACAAAAATTTCAAGCTACAGACGAAGAGAAGTGGTTGGTATTTTATGCCAAATAGGGGAAGTCGGGGCGGAGCGGTACACTTATTTTTAAACAATTTTTGTATAAATCATTATTTTATTCTATTATTTACTTAATCGTATATCAATATAACTTAAAACAACCAATTTAGATTAATGGTGATTTTTTTTAAAGAAACTTACAAATTTATCTTACTACCCGACCCCGGCGGGACAGAACGGGATACAATGTTTTGTAATTACAATTTATACATTAAAATGAAATTTAAATTAAGAACGATCTTAACACCTTTTGCATTTTCTCTCTTATATTTAGTGGTGTAGGGTTTAACACTTTATCAATTTTTTTTTCACAAAGAGATTTTTTTTGTAACTTCACAGCCTTTGCTGGTATTTTTCCCCTTTTACCGATCATTCTTTTTGGGTACAGCTCCCCTGTAACTCATTCTTATAATTTGAGTCTGTCAGATTTTCCTTTGTAAAATTAGCATTGGAGGGAAGTGCGTGTGGTAAGAACAGAAGAAGGAAGTAAAGGATGGAATACTCAAAGCAGATTAGGGAGGATGTGGTAAGTATGCGGAAATGAAGAGGCTTCAGCAGGATAGGTTGAGATGGAGATCAGTCTTAGGACTAAACATCAGAACAACAACACGAACGTTATAATCAAATTAAATTATTCTATTATGGAAACGTTACACATTACCGAAATTAAAGAGATCCTTGCTCATTCATCTAATTTCCAGGTTCGTCGATGTACTTAGAATAAATTTTCTCAATTGGATGCGTTATATTGGTGCGAAACGTGGAGGGCAGAAAGAAAAAGGATTGAAACTTTTGAAATTTGGTGCTATACAAGAATGCTGAATATCAGATGGGTGGATAGATCACTAAAGATGAAGTTCTAAGGAGATTGGTGGAAGAGCGAACAATATAGCGGACGTTGACCAAGAAAAGAATTAATAGGCCACGTTTTCAGACGCGAGTGTGTGGTAAGAACAGAAGACGGATTCCAAGGATGGAATACGTTAATTATATTACTGAAGATGCTGGATGTGATAATTATGTAGAAATGAAAAGGCGGCGCAGAATATGCTAGCATAGAGGGTTGCATCAGTCCAGTCTAAGGATTGATTACTACTAAAACAACAACAACAACATTTTACACCTTCCTGAGAGGATTAAAATCTTTCGAAAGGTGACTGAAAGGATCGTGGCAAGTTGTGCGATTTTTTTGTACTTCGTTACCAAAGCTTTTGTCTCATCAGCACAATAAAATAATTATATTATTATTATTACTTTTATATAATATTGAATACCAGAATTTTATCTGTTTTATGATTCAATGTTAAATAGTGGAATGTAATTTTAGTCAGCTAAAAAAAAGGTCGGCAACGGCACGTGAGATATATATTTATCGTTTGTAATTTACTTGACAGCTGTCGCCCAGTGTACTGAAAAATAATTAGTGTGTATAATGATAATAATAGTACGTTTGGAGAAGGGTAGAAGCAATGTGCAAATTAAGGCTCTGCAGGAAACGCAAGAAAGGCGATGAAACGCGGAATACGAATGCATCCGTCACACTGGACAAGAGAGTTGACAGTTTCAGCGACGACAGAAATAGAACAAGAGCAACGAATGAAGTGGTGCATAAAGGTGACAACGAACTATTCCGGGCGGGTACTTGACGTGATAACTTTTGCAGTTCCATGACACTCGATGTCGGAACACTTGACTTGTGCTTCAGATAACATCACGTTGTTTACGATAAAACCACGCCCCTGCGATAAGCTAAACACACACACACATACACATACACACACTGCGGACTTAACCCTCCCGTGTAATATAAATTTAACTCTTTGTTTTGCAGCACGCATGTGTTCGCGAAAATCTCTCGGCGCTTACAACTAACACGTAATTGGACAGTGTCATAAATAGGCTCTGCAAAATTACTTCTAAACTCGTTTCACTAACTACATTTCACCTACGGCCATTTTTATTTCTCAACATTACTGAATTTTTTATATTTATTTTACACAAATATGATTATAGCAACATTGTGATTTTTTTTCAAATATAGGCGAAGAGTGAAACGACACTGCAGTCATCATTTACACCGTCACGATAATATAGTATATAGTTTGAATATTTAAATCAATTATAACAGCCGCTTTGTCAGATTCTTATTTTACTTAAAAGATGGAATATTCTACGTTTCGTCACTCATTTGAGATTAAAAATAACCTGAAAACAATCTTGATTGGAGTCCGTGTAATGTGACCCGCTGAGTTTAATTCTTACATAAAAAATGAAGTTCAGATTATAGTTCATCCCCCCCAAGAGGGGTTGGAAGGGGTTAAATAGATTTCCGCAGAACGTTTTTATCAGATATCTTAAGGGACGCGGGACTCAAATTTTGGCCAAAATCTGAAGAAGAAAAATCGATCTTCTAATTTTTTTTCATATTAATATGCCTATAAATTAAATAAACTGAAAAAAGAATCTGTCAAACAAATGAAGGAATGTGTAAAATATGCTGAAGAACAATTTTAATTAATATTTTTGATTCTAAATTAATACATTATTACTTTCCTCTGATTCACGATTTGTGGTACCAAAAACCTTCTATGCATCACCATTATTACGATAATGTTCATGGTTTTCTGTACACAATTTACATGCTAATACTTCAAATACCAGTATTAGTTTTGTAATTGTTCAATTAGTTTAGGTGTCAAAATTTTAAGTAACCGTATGAATTTCTAAGTAAAAAATTATTTTCTCCCCATATTTGTATTAAATTACAGAAACAATACTTTCAATTGATAACAATGGTCAGCCATAAATATTAATGTAAAAAATCTAAAACAATATATTCAAGTACGTAACGCAAGGAACATTTTCATGACTGCCAAAATTTTGAAAATAATATTTTAAAATGTTTACAAAAACTAAATTCGGTACATTGATACACATGAGTAATGTTAAGACACAGTTAAATATTCAGCTCAGTAGCAATTCATTTGCAAGAATTTCACATTTCAGTCCTCATGTCTCTTAATTTCGACTAAATTTTGCACATTTGTTCTTGACGTGTGGGTGTTTAACAATGTTGAGGTAGTCAAGTTTGCGAGTCTTTTGAGTTTTATGCTGACATCTAGCATGCGATTTAAATTGCAGTTCAACCCCTAATAGGGGGGTAGGACGGGGTAAAACACAATAATGCGTAAGTTTAATTTTAATGATTATCAGGTGGGTAAATTTAGTTCGGTTACAAATGGAGCTATTTCAATCGGACTTAGTTTATATGAACGTTTGATGGGTAAAATAACCCCTAGCTCATTCAGGGGTGTGACTTGGGCACATTTCTTACTGTCTTTGGTACCGAAGCTAATTATTACCATTTTAAAATACCGGACGTCATTTTGCCTTTCTTAAGAAACAGTGAGTGTTTCTTATTCTACTTGCTTACCGGAAATCCTTTTGACACTCTTACAATACAGGTGGCAATTTTTATTTCTTGAATTTATCGGGAGTATTTTTGTGCTCTTATAAAGTTTTAAGAAAATTTTTATTCAATTATTTTACTGAAAATATTTTTAGCCTTGCCATGTACCGGGAATATTTTGACGATCTCGAGATACTGGGAGTATATTTGAGGTTCGCCTTCGATGCCCGTTTAATCGTGTGTTGACCAAGAATTAAATAATATACCGGGATAATGGAAATACATCCCCGGGCAACGCCGGGACCCCAGATAGTGTATTAAATAATGTAGCGGTTATTTAGCTTATTGGCTGTCTTTTGTTTATTTGTTAATTATTTAAGGTTCTTTAAGTTGGAAAAATAAAGTTTTACGAATAATTACACCGCCATATAAAAATTTATTAAATTAACGAGATTTCGTCCTTAAATTAAGTCAATAGTTAATTATGATATCTTTAAAAGTATATGTAAAATTATATACATTTAATATTTGTAAAGAGTTTTTGTTTGCAGATAGTACTGAAAATAAATATTTTTATGTGTATGAATTTTGAAGTAGTATTTTAAGTAAACAATTAATATTGAATATTCCATTTAAACTTTTATTATGTGGTTAATAAAGGATTTAATTTTAAGGTTTCTCTTATTATTTAGTTTCATTCCGTGTTGGGGTTCTAATTTTGTGACGAAACGTCGCTTATACAATAAATTTTTAATGTTATTAAATTATAATTTTGCATTAAATCTATTTTTATGACTTGTATTGTCAATAATTATACTATCGTAAAATAATGACATATATTAAGTACCCTCGGGCGAGTGACTTAATATAGTCGTTTCATACACACGCGCTTTAATCTATAACCTTTGTTTTCTCATACAACTTAAATCTCCATAATTCCTAGAAGAAAGGTCAACAGGGAAATCAACGAAGGTTCTTAACGGACTACTAGTAAATTAGTATTCCCCTTTTTCCAGTTGTTATCTTTTACATGAACGAGGTATTTACCCTTGGGACAATTAATCTCTTTCCGCTTTGATCAGAGAAGAATATACCTGTAACCCATTGGGAAAAAAGGGGAAAATGATTCCTCTGCCAGTTTAATTTTGTTTCCCCAATAATGATACAGACAGACCGCAGAATCAACCTCGCTAAGGATTTGTAAGCGATAGCTTTCACTTTCCAAGAGATTTTTTAAAACAAAACCTGTTCTGTGTGAAACGGTCTTCCATTATTTCGTCGTAGCCAGACCAAAGTGAATTTCTCTAAACACAAAATTTTAAAATAAAAACATCAGTTTCAATTCGTGTTATGCATGTTCATCAATATATTGTACAATTTGTTAAAAAGCAAATAAAACGCGCAACTCATTAGCGTACAAAATCCATTAATTAAAATATTTTGAAGAATTAAAAGTTGATACACAATAGATTAACTTCTGAAGTACATTAAAGATGTAAACTTACATAAAAAGCCACTTTACTTACTTAAGTAATCGTTTTATAGTAATATAAAATCATATTGAAAGCCGAAACGAAGTACCTAAAGCTACAACACTGGAATAATTCTTAACATTTCTATTCTTTCTACTAGGATATGGGATTCATCAAAATAAACAACTTGTTCATGAATCTTAAAATAAGTGAAGCACAATATTCCGTGGTAAATTAAATCGAAATAAATAGACGTTATATATATATATATATATATTGTAACATTCAAGTTACAGCCTCGACCCGTTGATGGAAAAATCAACCTTATAAACGGTACATTGTTGCGTGTTCTGTGACGTAGTCGCTGACGCAGGAACTTGCGGGAATAGTGTAGTCACGAGGCGTACACATGATTTATTGTCATTGTTTCAAGTACACACGAGAGCTAAGCCAGAGAATATGATTGGCATAGAGGGGGTGACGTGCTTATTTTGGTAAGATGGCGTGAGCCAAGAGTTTGAGTAAAGAAGAGTCGGCGACGAGATGTGCTGATGGAGGACGCGTGTTAGGGAGTCGAGAAATTTTTAGACCACGTGAACCGTTACTCGGCTAACGAACAAGACATAAAAGCTAAGTAGTATTAGGCCGGAGTAAAGGCGGAAGCCGTAACATGCGAATGGAGCTTATTTTGTCGATGAGTATTATGTTAATGAGTGTCCGGCGAGTGGCCGAAGAGTGATTAGAATTTTGGATTGTGATAGCGGGGTATCTTCACTATATATATATATATATATATATATATATATATATATATATAACACTGGTATTTGAAGTATTAGCCTGTAGATTATGTATAAAAAACCATGAAGACACTATCGTAATATTTGTGACGCATAGAAGAAATCGTGAATCTGAGAAAAGTAATAATTTATTAATTTAGAATCAAAACTATTAATTAAAATATATATATGTAATACATTTAGAGTTGTAAAAAAAGTACTTCATAGTCCCGCGATTATATCGAAAAGTTCTTAATTAAAAATTTAATTAGTCACATTTCTATATCATGTCCCATTTAATGCATCTTAAACTCTACAGCCCACTGAGGGCCTGGGCCTACCGATTTGACTGCGGACTATCATCTTGCATGACACATTCCAAATTTGGAGTGACACGTGGTCAACGTATCGATCCTCCAACAGTCTTATTCCCGGTCTTCTCGACCATGACGTCATAAACATCCAAACCCATGACAGGATTCGAACCCGGGACTTCTGGGTTGTGAGGCAGCAACTAGAGGCTAGCCACTACACCACAGGAGGTCGGCTATATATATAGTATTATTAATTATAACAAATGGGGTGTAGAGTCCTAACTAAAAAAATTAAGCTTTCATATTGCTAATTATTTTATTATTATGCAAAGGAGATGCAAAAAAAATGAGTATGATCGCTGAACGCAGGGAGAGTGGGGGTGGAAATCCGCTTATATAAACACATGTTCAAATATGTACATATATTCTGATTTAGTTAGAATTGATTTTAATTAATATAAGAATTAATTCATAATAATAACAGCACCACATACATGCCAATCCTTTCTTTAGGACCTATTAAAGTACAAGAATTTTTTTATAAATAATTTAGCTCATGGATTCAAAGAGAAGGAATTGTTAAGTGTTCTTAATCTCGACACATTGCAACAGAAAATAATTATTTTAATTAAAATTTAAATTCTTACTAAATTTGCTGAGTTATTCAGTCAATCGTTTTGAAGATTGTTGACAATGGTGAGGTAATATCATTATTCAGTTTCTTCGAGTATTCCATTGTCTGAGTAAAAAGAGAGAAAAATAAATGAGAAGCGAACCAGAGAGAATGATATCAAAGAAGCAAACAGGACTAACAAGTTAAGAAGTTTACCGAGAGAAATTGACGAAGGAAATCGTCTAGAAGAATAGCAGAAAAAAACGAATAGACAGTGGAGTATTTTAAGAAATTGAATAATTTTATATACATTGTATCGTGAAATGGAGTCTGAGCGCATGAGGCAGACAAGCTGACCCAGACTCTCCGTTATCGGCGTGGCGGTAGATTTTTCACATAAGGCACCTATTGTCACTATGCTGCTAGAAGGAACGAGAAAACCTCAGAATGGGGGGAGAAAGACTATGATCACGGGGGCATAGGACTAGAGGTGGTGTTCGGGTCTCATACAAATTGCCGTAACCACGGCAATGAGACATCGAACTGTAACGGAAACTGAATTTTTAGTTCACGTAGACTCAGGATAGAGGCAAGGGGAGAAATGTAGGGTACTGGAATAAATAGCTGTTTCCACGGTAAGGAGTGCACTGATAGAGGAAAGTGTATTAATTGGTGACACACCCTTAGTAATACATTTAATCTCATATCTCGAAAATCAATCAGTTAATGTTTTAAAACTCTCTTGGTGATTTTCTTTTGAACAAATACCTGGTGCCCATTTCACGACAGACGTGAAAAAACGAGCCCAAAGTTTTGCTGCCGATGTTGGGGAGTATGTTACTATATATATATACATTGACCTATAAGGGAATCCTTACACTATTGAGGTTGCCTTAGTTATAGGATCTGAAAATACGGCACATTGAAATCTTTAACAGATTTTAAAATAATTTTAATTCACATTGTTTTTTTCGTTGAGATGTGTTCATTAAAAAGGTTGGTTAACACATTTGTACGAAATAAAAGAAACCATTCGATTGGACTGTGGAGAAGTGTTATTTTCAAATATTTACATTCATTAACGGAATTAATAGTATGAGCAGCCACAGTGATAATTTACACCTAGTCACACGCCCATTACAAACTTATATTTCCAATATTAATAAACCGGTTGATATTATAGATAGTAAATAATGGAGTAAGCCACGTAGTAACCGCAAAAATCGAGGTCTTTTCCGCGGTTTTACGCTGTAGGCCGTCCTTGTGGTTCGTACGTCTCGTATTTCACACTCATTTAATGCTGCTGAGAACCCGGATCACGTAGAGCCTTGCACTATCTTACATTTGTATTCATAAGTCTCCCTTTATTAGAACCGCGTCGCCGATCATTCTAACAATATCTATAAAGAATAATACATTACTACTAGACAACTGAGACAGCAATGAATCAGTTTCTTACCACAACATTTTTCTGGGGGGGAGGGGGGGGGAAATCTCTTTGTGTTGTTCGTCGCAGGTCGATTGAAAAATTTCCGTAGATTATGAAATATATATATATATATATATGCAGATAGAGGCACACACACAAGAGAGAGAGAGAGAGAGAGAGAGATTGATCTTTATTAGCGTATTTTTTACAAATGATAATACTTTGCTATTTCACATAATCACAATATTTAAATTATTTTAAAACAAAGGATAATTAAGTAGGCACCAATAATAATAATAATAATTATATTAAAAATGCTTTTATCTACTAATTTTTTATTGACATTATTTCGGAATTATGGAATATAAGATAATGGAGAATTTAATATATATCACAATTAGCAATTTTTTACACTTAAATGATTAAATTAAATAATCTATTCACACAGTTTACATTGGATTAATATTTTCAATGATGTATTTCTTCAATTTTCTTTTGAATTTTTATGTATTCTTTCACTCTTATACATTTTTTGGCACGTCATTGTTTTATTTTGTTTATTTTCAGACCATCGTAAAATATAGTATTTTGAGAATTATTTATTTTTCTTAGCATTATATTTTGACGGAAGTTAAGGAAATCTGCTACTTGGCAAGCATAATAAGCACAATAGGGATGGTAGAAGTGTAGTAGACAAAAAGATTAGGATAGCACAGACAAGGAGACTTTCCAGAAAAAGAGGAATTTACTTACTGGTAATATAAGTGTGAATATTAGGAAATCGTTGCTAAAAATGTTCCTATGGAGCGTGGCGTTATATGGGTGCGAAACCCGCACGATAGGAGATGCGGAAAGAAAAAGAAGTCTTTGAAATGTGTTGTTATAGGCGAATGCTGAAAATCAGATGGGTGGATAGAATCACAAACGAGGAAGTTATAAACAGAATAGGGGAAAAGCGAACAATATGGAGGACGTTGACTAAGAGAAGGGATAGATTAATAGGCCACGTTTTAAGACACGAGGGTCTTTTAGAGGGAAGAGTGTGGGGTAATAACAGAAGAGAGAGGAAAAGGATGGATTACTCTAAGCAGATTAGAGAGGATTTTGGGTGTGCTAGTTATAAGGAAATGAAAAGGCTTTGGGCAAGATAGGTTAGCATGGAGGGTTGCATCAAACTATTCTTAGGACTGAATACCACAATAACAACATCAATATTGTGGGCTTGTCTCGTTCTACCTCCAACTTCTTGTACATGTTGAGACAATATTTGGGGTAACATTTCATTAATAATTTTGAAAATGTAAATACAAACTAAAAAAAATTGTGTTCTCTGTCTGATGGACATAAAATGTAATGTGGTTAACATGGCTTCTATGCCAGTGTATCTGTTACATTTCAGTATGGCTCTCATTGCTCGATTTTGGGCTGCCTGTAATTTATTTATACGAGTCTCACCCACTGCAAACAGCAACGTTGCACAATATTCAAAATGCGGTGCTATGGTTGTTTTGTAAGTAATACACAAATCATAGCTTGAAATAGAGTTTGACAACCTTCTTAAGAATCCTATATTACGTCCTATTTTTTTTGATCATATAATCACAGTGTTTACCAAATTGCAACTTATTATCTATTATTATTCATAAATATCTAATTTCGTCCACTCTGTCTATTATTGATCCGTATGCACAACAGACAACAAGAGAAAGATAGAGAAATGCAGAGAGAGAGAGAGAAACAGAGAGAGAAAAGAAAGAAAGAAAGAGAGAGAGAGAGAGAGAGAGAGAGAGAGAGAGAGAGAGAGAGAGAGAGAGAGAGAGAGAGAGAAGTCGAGTCGTGATAGAACTCGAATTGATTTTCGTGCTTCTCAAATCATGTAGGTCGGCCCAGTTTTCTAGTTTCAGAAACCTTGGATTCTCAGAACCATTTTCAGTTTTAAAACTTAATGACCGTTGCGAAGTCGCTGTTAATAACACGGTAGATTCGCAGCCGTAGGACCTTGGTTCACCTTATAATTACGCAGTGCAAAGCAAACAGAGTTGCGCAAACCGCTTCGATTGAAACGTTTAAGATGGGAACAGCTCGGTTCTGTATGTTCACCTACCAGCGACTTAAACCGCTGTCATTTCCACTAGTATCTATTGCGGATAATACTTTTTCAGTTACTTACGATAAAATGGTTGAATATAAAAGCAATAGAAATAACTAAGTGTACCAACAATAAATAAAATAAATATTAGCACAAAAATTGGCACACTATAATTTTTTACATATAGCACAATTAAGATAAATAATGGTATAGATATAGTATTTAAAATTCGTAAAGCAAACAACATGGGATGTCTCTCTCTCTCTCTCTCTCTCACACACACACACACAGAGGAATCACGTGGGTGCAAACTTCACTCTGTTGAACATGATGTAGTGGTTAAAGACAACGAAGTGCGGAATTTGGCTGTACAAAAACAAAGCCAATCAATCTGAGAGAAATTGAAGGCAGGGTAATAAAACCTAGACAGTTTAGCGCCGGCCTGGGTTTTCTAAAGTCTTTGAGACTCACCGACATCTGGCTGAGAGCAGACGTGGTGTTTCCCCCAAAACCTCAGTGGAATGGCACCTCCTAAAGAATAAGGGTAAATGATTTCTGGATTAGAGATGACTTCGTCCCCGCCACGGAGGAAAATTAAATAACGGAGTGGGGGGGAAACGTTAAAAACGGAGGAAAATTGATTTTCTGGCATTAAGCACGAAGAAGTTGGAAACTAAGAGATTGGTGATTGCAGTCGACTATGAAAATTTGGTGACAGAGAGAGGTAACCAAGTGCAGGATGGAGAGACTGTTTCTATCTGTGAAGTGATCTTGAATTGATTGATTCAGGGCGGAATAGAAGAAAACTAAATGAGGAAGGTGTTCAATGTTCAACAAGGAAGTTTAAAGGATTCGGTTGGGAGCGGTACGACATTTATGACTGATCGACGAAGTCCAGGCAAAGATGGAAGCAGCAATTTTCCTGTTTTTAAACCTTTTGCCGATTTTCTCGTACTGCCAATTCAGCGTAGGGTTTGTTTCGTTACCTTTTTTTCTATGAGAAGATCCATAAAGACGACCCCATTATAGATCTCATGTATTTAAATGCTAGTACGTAAGAAATTTAATGACTGTTAATAGTGTATAAAGTATTTATTCTTTATAATAAAAAAGGCCGACTCCGTAAATTAATTTCTTTTCAATTATTAAATATATAGTTATCGGACAATTAAATATACATTAAATGAGTTATAAAACCCTCTTTGTCAGTTTTTATTTAAGTAATAAACTGTACTTCGTTCAGTCTCTCATTTGAGACTTCTTCAGGAATACAAATTTAGCTGTTCATGGAACCTCAATCCTTCGGCCGGAGGAGTTATGGAATGAGGTCCATTAACAGAATACTATTTATACCTGACGAGAGCCTCAAATGATTGACTGAACGTAGTGTAGTTTTATATCTAAATAAAATAAAAACTGACAAAAGGCTGTTATAACTCATTTAATGATTAAATTATTGTAAATTAAAAATGCATATTTAATGGCTTCCCGTTTTCCTATAATGATTTTTTACTTTAAATAGTAAAACACTTGTATTTTCATTTCAATGGAAATCTGAAATAGAATTTACGACTTTGTAATTGTCTGCTTTGTCCCTAAAAATTTGTGGTCTCAGTCCAGGCTGCGGTTTATAGCAATCAATATTATATATATATATCTATATATATATACATATAATATTGATTGCTATTCGATCTTACTTTACGTGTTTATCAAATATTTAAAAAAATACACTTTGGGACAGAACGTTTAATTTAAAGTGGCGTGTATGAACAGTAACACAAGAAACAGAAAATAAGTTGAAACAATAATATTATATGTTATGTAAAATTTAGTTTTTGTGATATATGTTCAGTTCTTATGTGAAAGACAAATAATGAGTCTGTCCTTCGTGATTCCGGACAAACAATACGGGTTTCGCCCAAAACACTCCTGCGCCCATCAAATATACCCCCTCTGAAACCTCATAAACAACTGCTATGAACAACACAAATCTCTCATCACCACCTTTATTGATTTTGAAAAGGTTTTTGACAAAATGCACCACCCTTCCCTACTATCCAAAATTAAAGACTTCCTGAATGACACCCACTACACTACATTGTAACAGAACCTTCTCTATCAAAATAAATAATCACCCCTACCAACCTCACTCAATCGCTATCGTGGTGGGCGTCCCTCAAGGAAGGGTCATTGTCCCTTTCCTGTAGAACATCTTTTCCCACGATATACCACAACATCCCACCACTAGCACAAATGTTTTCGCGGACGACATAGCCATATCCTATGAAACCTCCTCTCTCACCTCCAACTTCCAACCACTCTAATCAGCGCTCAACATCCTAGAGCAATGGTCCAATCAATGACGAATCAGCATCAAACCCACCAAATCAATACAGTCCCATTCACCCTGACCAAAACCCTCCTCCACCTCTATTAAAAAATTCATTAATCCCTACAAAAACACAAACTACCTCTCAAGGAATCAAGTGCGATTCAAAACTCTCGTGGAAACCTCATATTAATCTTCTCCTCACCAAAATAAACCATACATAAAAAACCTTCTTACCATCAGCACAAAAACAAGCCACCTGGTCCTATGTCTCGTCCATATGGAGAAGACAGTCAAAATACACTCAGCCAAAACTAAAACAAAACATTATATTACGCACCATTACCAACACTCCATAGTATCTTAGAAATTCCGTCATTCACCATAGCATCAAACTTCGCAAAGTTAACTCCGTAATCATCAAATCCATAACCTCCCTAATTAAAAGCGTCCTCAACCACCTGAACCCCACGATCCAACAACTGCATGACAATCCTCCCCCCATTTCTACGCCCAATCGACCTCATCCTTCTCCCTGAAGATTCGGGAACATCGTAACCCACCTCCCCGCAGACTACATCCATATATATTCTCCAATAATCAATACACCACCTGTCAACGTCACCCATCCGCATCTTATACATCTCAGATACACACGGGAAAACTAAAATAAAACAACCTAACCCGTCTGCTAAAGTAGGATTATCAATGGACTAAACTGTCTTCATGTTTACAGGTGACATCTACATTATAATAATTTTGGAAATAATTTATTTTAATCTTGTACATACGTATTGTAGAAAACTAATAATCGTAAGATAAAAGTTTTTATATTAAATAAACGAATCAAAAAATAACGAATATTTATTTGTAGTGAATACCGTCGTTAAATATTTACGTTTCCTCCTCCTGGTAAACGTGTTAACAAAAATTATGATTCAAATGCTTCAAAGAAAAACGTTTAATTCACGTACAAAAATACGGTTTTCTTCGCCGTCAATTTCTCGGAAGGTTAGAAGTGTTTGAATTTATGTAAGACCAGAAAGTATGTTGTTTATGATACATATTTGTTTCAATGTCAGAGACTATGTTGACGTAAGGAAAGTTTATCCCTGACCCGCGTATCATTTACGTCGAAAGGGAACGGGGGAAATAAAAAAAAGACGTTATAATTTGAACGTGACAGGTGATGCTGGAGGCCAAGGACCACGAAACGAGGCCAAAGTGATCTGCACCGGAGAAGTCAACGACACTGCCAAAGTCCGCGATTTCTCCGACAGCTGCACCAAGGCAACGACGGCCGCAAAAAATAATTCGCATCAGACTTGGGAGCAATGGTAAGAAAAAAAAGGAAAGACAGCTACGGTCCTTGCAAATGAGGTCATCGACTCATATTAGCATTTGCGAAACAAAGGTGGTCGTTATAAAATTCGTTGCGGCCAACGTTTCGTTACCGTTATGATCACGTCATTCGCGCCTTCACGAAGTTTTGTCTTATTTACCAGTAACGTTAAGCGAGCAGCAGTCAAATACAACTTGTCAGTTACTTTCATTTTTACATAAAATCAGCGTAATTCAGGCCATCAAAAATTCTTCAGATCGTAGAACAGAAGCTTTCAGGTGTTAAATGTTAAATAATTAAGTAAAATTACGACAGTGAATATAAGACAAATAATGTGAAGAGTAAAGTTGATTGGTGAATCATTGAATTTAGGAAAGTATTTGTTTCCGATTCCTATTAAACTCATACATTTTTAGTATTAGTATTCCATAAAATATAATCTCGTAATGACAAAATAGGGTGAAAAATATCAATTTTTCTTACACTTCTATTCATATGTTGTTTTATTCAATCCTAAGACTGGTCTGATGCAATCATCCACTTATAACCAATCTTGCGCAAGCCTTTTCATTTCCGCATAAATACTACATTCCACATCCTCCCTAATCTAATTTGTGATTTCATCGTTTGCTTCCCTATTCTCTTCTTACCCCACACACTTCACTCTAAAGCTAATTTTACAGCGCCCTCATGTCTCAAAACGTATCTACTAATCTATCCCTTCTCTCTGTCAACGTCCTCCATATTGTTCACTCTTCCCCTTTTCTGTTTAGAACTTCCGTGTTAGTTATTCTATTCATCGATATGGTTTTCAGCATTCTTTATAGAACCATATTTCAAACGTTTCTATTCTTTTCCCTTCTGCAACCCCTGACGTCCACGTTTCCCAACCAATTGAGAACATTTATTATAGGTAAATTGGCAAGCCTGGAAATTTGCTGGTGGGGCAAGTATCTCTTTAATTCCGGCAATGTGTAACCTTTCCATAATTAATTTATTCATATAAAAGTTCAATAATATTCGTAAATCATATATAAACACATACAGGCCATTTGCTGCTCTGTGTTTCAAATTCATTTGTTTGTGCTTTAGTAATGGCGCTGACTTTGTGAGTCATTCGGTCGGATTTTCTATCAACACTTCCATTACCTCTGCCTTTTCTCTTAGATCTGCGCAATAATTTCAATTAGCCTCCCGTTTTTTCTCTTAAAAAGTAGTTGAATCTGCCTTGTTGACAAATTATGAATATTTGCACACTAATCTCTCAACTGAATATATCCAGGAAATTTAGAGTTTTAATCGTCAATTCTTAAAATTTGGGCTTACTGAAGTTCCAACACACAATGTAAGAAGGTTTTTATTAATTTTTTAGACGGGGAAAGGTGAAACAGGTAAGCAGTAACTGAGTGGAAGACAGCAGAACGGATGTACCTTTGTTGTCTCAAGTGCGTCGTGCCATCGAGACATGTGTTCGTGGTTGTTTTAGAGCATTTAGTCCAGTAGGAGAGACATTTGCACGTGGAGATACAACAGTTACACGAAATTGTGGCCATATTGTAACAACCCGACGACGACCGCTTACGATTAAATATCGAACGTCTTTGTTTATATACTCAAGATTATTCAGTCATCCCAACTACCTCCAAGCACATCTCTCGTACAAATAATTTATTTTCTCATGATAAGTTTAATTCGGCAGATGACGTCACACTTTCTAGAAACTTCAGACTTCGACTCATCACGCATAGGAACCACAATTAATAGACTCATTTATTATTGGCAGTAAAATATATTTAAAATATTATTAAATTTATCTTTTTTCATTGCTTCAACTTTAATTGCTATTATCATAACTTTACTGAGCTTCGAGTGAAATGTTTCCTCTTCCTTAGACAAGAATTCAATGCGCCTGTGGTCAATTTACGTAATGACCAATCTTCACGTATTTTCAACAATTAGGGTGTGAAGAGTGTGATTAGTGAATTGCTAGCTGAGACCTAGCTTAGGTTTATGGGAATGGAGCGATGTTGGATCGGGCCTTGGACATCGACTCGGATTAGATCAATTGGTAGAGCACACGGCTGGATATCGGGAGTTCCTCGGTTCTAGTCCCTGGTCCATTTGACATTTTTCCATTATTGTCGTTCTTCTAAAATTTGATATATGCTCTACTGAGCTTCAATTTAAGTGTTTACACTTCCCTGAAATTTTATTAATTCAACCTTTAATCCAATTGATATCACTTATTCAGGCCGATTGGAAATCTGGAAATCAGCTGATAGAGCAAGGATCTCTTTAATTTCGGCAACGTGCCACGTTTCCCTTATTACACTTACATAATGCTAATATCATTCATGTTATTCAACCATTACTTATCAAATACTCTAAAATTGAAGAGTTTATTTCAGTTAATTGGTAAATATAACTGCAACTTAAGCTCAACCATCTAACTATGACAGAATTTACGTAATATATGTATATATATATTTATTTGGTTTGTAGGTTTTATTTCTTAGAATAGACATAATTTTCTTTAATGTAGAGGAAGTCGGGCGGATCGTTGTTCAAGTTTAGTAAATAGGGGTGGAGTTTAATCACTGTTGAAAGAAAGTCCTGGCAACCGACTTGGCCAAGTTCTGACTGAAATTTGAGACTGAACTCTTTTCTTTGGTGTCTTACATCAGTGACTTTATAATTTTTTCAGCATAGAAGATAAGCTATAAAATTCCTCGCTTTCAACTATTTAATGGTATATATTCGTAAATTAGATTTATTTAACTGCATGTAAGTTACGAATGATGTTTAAATCTACTTCGGTGACAAAATTAAACTGAGACTTCCGCACAGGGCGGAACGGGATGATACTGTATAAGACAAAATTTTATGCCTTCCTTATGAAAAAAGGAAAAACTGGCAGACAGGACAGGATGCGGTACCCAAAAAGAATAAATTAAGTAAGGAAAGGAACGAAACAAAGGAAAAATGTTAGCAAAGACACTTAAAAAAATATCTCTTTGCCAAATGAATAATTGATAAAGCCAAACCGTACGCAAAATAAGTATAATAAAATAACAAAAAAGAGGTTAAGATCTGTCTTGATTTAAATTCAATTGTAAATACCAGGAAATTTGTAAGTTTTCTTTAAAAAATTCATCAAGAATCTAACTTAGTTGTTTCAAGTCATATTGATATTAGATTAAGTAAGTTATAGAATAAACTAATGTTTTATACTTTTATGATGTGATTTTTCTTTTTCAATAATTTTACAAAAATTGTAACAACAAAAAATCGAAGCTTGGTCGGCCACCAGTGGTTACAATGGCGTTCAAATGTGTCAAATGACCATTCATTATTCCATTTCTTCATTCTGAATAAGATCAACTTTTTCACCGTATTTTAAAATTCTTTATTTCAGAGTAGCAGAGAGAATCACTTTAGCCCGTGTTCCTTGGACTCACTCTTTGGCTTACATAACTAGCAATATGCAGCCATTTAATGGTACCCATGATGTAGAAGGCAGTTGTCCGTCTATGTAAATAAATGTGTGATTTAAGCTCCGCTCAGCTTTGCGTGATGCCTGAAGATGGTTTTGGCTTCCCATGTTGCTAAGCGACGCCAGCAACGGTGTGGTGCGGTTATTTAACGTATTGCGAATCAATACCTCGTGTGGGATTCCGACTTGATGAGCTTCCCTCTGCTACGTGGACAATGCAACCCATCTTCCCTCAACAGGCGCGCTACAAGAACCACCTCAGTGAATAACTGGAGTTCAAACGATGCTCATTTATCCTCGGCTCCACGGTCAGCCGACGAGGTGCAAGGCGAAAATACCAGCTCAGAAAAACAAGGAAAGGCGCTAAAAGGAAGTGTTAAAACTACTGCACGAGTAATTCTGCATATATACACAAAGCAAATACATGAAATATACTGCTTCTTCTTCTTCCATTGGCTCAACAGCCCTCTTAAGGGCCTAGGCCTACCGAGGCGGCTGCGGACTGTCACATTCCGAATTTGGGGTGATACGTGGTCAGTGTACATGAAATGTACATCCTAACTTAACATTAACAGTAATTCGTGTGTGGAAAATGAAATGAGAGTTTTTTGCTGTTTCAATAAATCCCTGTAAAGATCCAATGAGAGGACGTGCAAAATAATTATACCACAACTTTCTTGACAATTATTCGTCCCTTTGGAGTGCAAGACTATATGGACGGAGTTCTTCACCGTCTGCAGACCTTAGGAATTACAAAGCCGTAGAAGAATTGGCAACGCAGGTGATATCTGAAATCTACTGAAAAAGAAATACCAGAGTTGTTTAATATATCTGGTAAATTTTTGTGAAAGAGCGGGAAAGTTCTCACTTTCACGCCATTGTTGGTAAACACGATACTGTCAAAGATATTCTTAAAATTTTTTAACATATGCCTGTCGTAATTTATTGTTGGAAACAATTTCACATTCATATTTTTGAATATAAAAATGACATATATTTGGAACTTTGGTCGCGAGGACCGGGATTAAGGATGATGGGGAATTGATACACTGACCACGTATCACCCAAAATTTGGAATGTGTCACGCCACATGACAGTCTGCAGCCACCTCGGTAGGCCTAGGCCCTCAAGAGGGCTGTTGAACCATTGGAAGAAGAATATTTGGAACTTATTCAGGTAAAAATATAATTCCTATAAATCTAACTAGGCTATAATTCTTTTCATGATATTTAATGGAGAAAATTTGTAAATGCGCGCACATTGCAGCCAAAATGACTAATTCGGCTGGTTGTAATGATTTTTTGTACACGACACATTTCCTTGCATCAACGTTTTGACAGTAGGTTTTTTTACTACCAATTTGCCGTAATGAAGATCCGTGTTAAACTGAGCCCCGGCCTGCAATTTAAGGCAGTGGTGTAAACTGTGTATCGTATTTTCACAAGACTGTCTATTTCTCTGCAGTTATACTCACTTTAATACGAACGTATTGGTGTTACCAGTCACATTAGTTTATCATAACATTAATAATAAAAATTACAACCATGTAACAGAATGTAATGTACATCCCTACTTATATAACTGTCTTTTCCATCTGTTTTAAATTGAATGTCACTTGACATTATAATTTTTACACGTATTCATCTTAATTTTTTGTTGTTGTTTTTGGGTAAACAGGCTACATGAGGGTGATCCAGAAACAGTAAACTCCCCTTTAATAGCATAGGAAGGGAATTGAAAAGGGGGGATGCAGAAGGTAGAGCAAGGTAGCCAAGGGTTGAATAGAACTCCCGGGCCATAGTTTAAGGATCGTATACAAAGTATAAATATTATATTGATTGTCATACCAACTGCAATATCTTCGAATAAAAGTTCTCTTAAATATATATTTAAAAAAATTGTAATACTTTCTGACGTTAAAAATTTTCCGACTGTTTGCTGTTATTTTATAAATTACGATCTTATAAAGTTTTTATTTGTTAAGTGTTTGAGTAATTAATATTTTTGGAAGATAAATATTTTAATTCCGTTTTCTGATATTTTCTTCCCTAGACTATTTTGTGGTTTCATCTTATTCTATGTTTGATGAAATTCCATTATATTTTTTGAGCAATCCCTTCAGTAGTAAAACTGAAATCAATAAATAACTGTAGGATTCTATAAAATAAGATTGGTTTGGACAAGGAATTCAGATTTATTGCCGGAGGTGAATTTGGATGCACTGCCTAGTTCCCGGCAGGCACAAATGTAGAGTTGCCTGTTGAACTGCAGAAGTGCATTAGGAGGCCTTTTACGGCGTTTTCTTGGGCTATAAAACCCTGCGGCCCATTAACTAGACGAATTCCGTGCCTTATGGAGGATTAAACTCCGAGATGTGTTATCATATGAATATTTTGTACCACTCCAAAAAAAACTGGTGTAGTTTGCAAATATTTCATGTTATTATTCGAGAAAGAGCACAGTATACTTTTGCAATCATTAGCATCTCCAGACGAATAATAAACGATTAAAGTCGACGTTTTAAACTTCCTATAGGAAGAATATTGATTATTATTGATACAATTTTGGCACAAATAAAGTGTATATTCACAAAATTTGATAGGGGCTCAAAATTGTATCGAGAGGCTGTTTGGATAATGTGGACAAAACTATACGAGCTTGCGTTTTCCATATAGTTTTATATCAACAACCACGTATAAAAATCGGAAGGAGAATGTCAGGTATACCACTTGAAGTCGGCGAATAAATCAAAACGCAGTTCCAACGAATAACAGTAATAATTTCTCAATAAATCAAAGCAAGATCTGTCTAATTTAACTGTAAATATTAACGAGTGGTAAGAAATATAAACACGACCACATCCAGAATTTATAGATTTCTTTAAACTGCAGAAAAAACATAAATAAAATAATTGAATTAATCTTACGTAATATTATGAATTAAATACGATCGTTCTTGAAGAAAAGGAGAGATAGCAGTAATAAAGAAAGGAGGAAGGCAAGGATGTTGTCTGTTGCCAATGCTGTTAAAAAATATATAGCACAGGCGATGAAGAAAGTTAAAACAGAATATGAAATTGGAATCATGCTGCAAGAAGAAGAAATAAAAACCCTAAGCTTTGCGTATGATATTGTAGTGTTAGGGGAGTAGGAGAGGTAGGACGTGATACTGGAGAGAATTCAATATGAGGATTAATAGAGGGAAAACTAAGGTAATGGAGTGTAGTACGGGAAACAGTAGATTAACAAAGGATGCTAAATTTGGAAAGGGATATTTTGAACGAAGTAAAGGAATTCTGTTACTTGGAAGCGTAATAACTAGGTATTGTAGAAGTATAAGAACATAAAGAGTAGGATAGTACACACAAGGAAAGCTTTCGAGATGAAGAGGAATTTACTTACGTGTAATATAAGTGTGAATATGAGGAGGAAATCATTGCTAAATATGATCGTATGGAGTGTGGCTTTATATGGGCGCGAAACATGGACGGTAGGAGTAGCAGAAATGAAAAGAGTAGAATCTGTTGGAATGTGGTGCTAAGGGAGAATGTTGAAAATCAGAAGGGTGGATAGAATCACTAACGAGGAAGTACTAAGCAGGATAGGGGAAGAGCGAACAATATGGAGGTCGTTGACCAATAGAAGGGAGAGATTAATACGCAAAGTATTCTGACATGTTGGTCTTGTTAAATTAGCATTAGAGGGAAGTGTGTGGGGCAAGAAGAGAAGAGGGAGCAACGATGGAATGCTCTAAGCAGATTAGGGAGGATGTGGTAGCTATGTGGAAATGAATAGTCTTGCGCAAGATGGGTTAGAATGGAGAGTTTCATCAGACCAGTCTTAGGAATGAACACCACCACAACAACATGAATGTTCTAATCAAATTTATTTCATTTATTTAAGAAAATTTATTGCATGTGGTAAGTTTAGTCCTGATTTGAGAAGTCCTGTTTATGAATGTATTTAGAACCGTTTCTTACCCTTCCTAGTACGTTCTCCGTAATTTTTATTAATTACCTAAAATTAACGTGTGCAAGTCGTAGTTTATTGTTGGCATTCAGGCGTTGACAATAAAAAACAGAAAACAATTTTGCGTTGTCATTTAAACACATTCATTTTAAGGGTAAGACAGCTGCACAGATCAAAACCGAATTGGATGAAGTTGATGCACCAGCATTGAACACAATTTACTTCCGGATGATTGCATTTAAACGAGGTCGCAGAAGCACAGTTGATGAAACTCACTCAGCCCGCTCAATTGAGGTCACCAATCAGGAAAACATCGAAAGAGTTTACAATATCGCAATGGAAGATCACATAGTAGAAATCCGTGAGGTAGCTGATGCCGTAAGATTCTCAAATGAATCAAGTGCTTTTAATCCTCATTGCAAAATTGCCTTCTGAAAAGAATTTGTGCGCGATGGATGCCGCGACTGTTGACATCGGACCAGACACGGATTCGGGAAAACGTTGCAACGCAGAATATTGTAATGTTTAGGAGCACAACCCATAAGACGTTATGATGAAACTTTGCTCCGTCACTAGACCAAATAACAATAGAACCAATGGGCAGAAGTTGGTGAAAGTGCAAATCCAAAGGCAGAGAGAGTTTTGTCAACTGGAAAGGTGATGGTCACTGTCTTTTGGAAATCTCAGGGTATTATATTCATAGATTTCTTGGAAAAGGGCACAACTTTAACTGATCTGTTGGACGGTTTAAAACGGGTACTGATTGAGAAACGACCAAGGAACATGTTTCACCAGGACAATGCGCCAGCATTAGGATTCTAAATGGGACGTAGTATTTTGCAGACTTTGACAAAACGTAATTTTGTGATGGGCTGAAGAAAGTGGAAACTCTCTGGGTCAAGTGTGTAACCAAGAAAGGAGATTATGCTGAGATATAAACTTAATTTTCTAAAAAATCTTTTTTGTTACACTTTTACCATGTTTCTCAAACAACCCTTGTATTGCTGAAAATTAACTTATAGTATTTTGGCAGTATGTATTATATAATTAATATGTAACTGCTACATATTTTTTCTATTTATTTTTCGCCGATGTCAAGTTTCACCGTTTTGTTATTAATTTTGTACAGTAAGTTTAGTACAGTTTTGAGAAGTCCAGTTTATGAATGTATTTTAATTCCGTTTCTCTACTCATTAGTGATTGATCATTAGCTACAGCCGTATATATTCTTACATACGCATTAGGATTTTGTACTGTAAGAACATAGATTACTACAGCTGTAGTAATTGACCACAATTCAAGCACTGCAAGATTACTCTGATATCTTGCTGGTGTGGCTACGTTTTCATGCTCATTCACTATTGGAAACCTATATTCGCGCTACGTTACATCAGATCTATTATGTAGGTTTCTGTATCTTTCGTCCTGGATCTAGAAGAATTTCTACGAAAGTTGACCTTGGCTCAATCTTATAATGGTCCGTGGTCTGATGAACAAGTTTCGTAACTGACTGCACTGATATAGTAGGCCTACTCAGACTGAGTTGGAGCTCTGAACGTTCCAGTTACTGTAGTTTTTATCATCTCATCAATTTTAAAAGGTCCCGAGAGTCTCAGATGTCTCTCATTCACTAGTTGAAGACAAACAGCAACCACAATATAGTATGGTCTCTTCACTTGTACCACATATTAGTAACCTGTTTTGTTTCTCAGTATAATGGGTTTCTTAATTTATTGAAACTAAATTTAATGCCTTTCCATATAATTCTTTTCTTGCGTCAGAGTTTGCTTCACTCACTTTGGTACATTAATAAAGATATGATTGAGAGACTGCTACTGAAAATTTTGGTTGTGATGTTGGAAGTTTCCACGTTTACCGAATAAATGATTTCTTTTATTTTTATAATTTTAAATTATGAATTTTAAGACAGGGTAATGGTAAAAGTAATGTCATGTAATGATTTCTTCCTTAGATTCAGTTTACGGCAGTATCACAGAGTCCACGGTTAAGTACCATTGACTCTATTTTGTCTCAGGTCTGTCATTGAGACAGATTACAACCAGTCTTGCTCACTTAAGGGTTCATAACCTATTATAAGTTCTGTACGTGCGTAAAACAGGTCGGGCACTTGCGTAAACATCGTAGTCTGAACTAAAACGTAACTTTGTCTCAAAGCGACCTCATGCAGGATGCTACAGACTTACTTCCTCAACAATGTCCTGATTTGGACATTCTACAACCATTTCATAAATAATGTGCAGTGACCTAAAACTATAACCTTAATAAAATACAGAAGTAGGTACTAAATTAAAATTAACAAATATATAAGGAAGTAGCCAATAAGCAAATAACAACAACTAGGGGATAAAATAAATACAGCACAACACAACGCTTATGAATCATTTCTGACTAAAGGAACATAACCTAATGTTTGTTAAAAATATCAAATTATCGAAGATCTGAAATTATTCCCGGTGTATGCCCTGGATAAACAGTTTTCAGAAAGCCAAGATTGTTTATCCATAAAATTGTCGAGTGTATATCCTGAATGTTATCCACAAACTAAACGAATGAACTTTCCAACAGTTTTACTCTCCATTGTTCTCGAATTAATTAGTTCTCATTGTACCTGCTCACAACTACCTTTATTTTCCTCTTTTCACCAACCTCCTTGTTCTCCGTCTAAGTTCCAAGTAATCAAACCTCAGAATATTATGGTATATACTGATGCGCAAAAACGTATGATCAGGTGCTTAATAACGTGTTGGACCTCTTTTTGGAAAGTGATAAAGAAACTCTTGGACGTGACATAAATTCTACTTTGTCTCTTGGTAGATTTCCGAAGATATTTGGCAACAGATGGTCTACGTACGGGTCACGCAAATCCTTTAAATTCGGGGGCGATGGTGCGTGGGCGCGAAACTGGCGTCCCACGGGCAATTCTCCAGCTGGAAGATGCCACCATCGTCGGGGGAGACATCTAACATCAAACATGAAGGGACGATCAACACTGTGCTTGTTCCAGAATTGTACTCTGCTTCATATCACAGTCTAACCTGTTTCATAGAACGGGCAAACCTCAGACTTTTTCATTCTTTGATTAGGTGAGGATGTCAAACACCTTTGATGTTTCACTGTCATTAAACCACTTTCAGTGCATACTCTTGACAGTAGTACGCTAACAACCGACCAGATCGCAGTTTCAGAGATTATTTTTCCCAGCTGCCTGGCCATAATAACCCTCTGTCACTCATTATTTGACTAGATTGCCTATTTCCCCGAATGTATCATGGCTTGAATAATTCCACATTTTATACTTTCCATACTGCGCGTCGCTAGTCCTTACCTCATCAGGCTGCATTAAGTCTTGCTGGGGTTAGTGTTTATCACGTTTGGGCACATCGCTGTATGCCGCACCACTACAAAAGAATATTTATGAACTCGTTTTGTTCAACCATAGCTAAGTTTTGTTTTGGTTACTATCTTGAAATGATTTCTGTTTCCTGGTGTTGTTCAGCTTGCGACGCGATCCATTGAACCGTCCTTTGGTCTGCTGTTTGGAGACGAGCTCAAGGACTTGGGCGTCGAGACGACAGGCGCCGCAGTCATCATGAGCACCATGGATGCCGTCGTCAACTTCTCAGGTCAGTAAATAAATTTACACAACTTAAATTTATAAATTTAACGTTGTCATGAGCTGATACAGGAATTTGCAAGGAAAAAACTGGAGGAGATTTGCAGGAGAATACTAGTATTTGACTACAGTATTTACAAGTTAGGTCGTTCCTCATAATAACTAATTGTTTTATTATCAACGTTGTATTTAAAGGAATACACCTGAAGTTCGTAACAATCTTCCTCGTCTTCGTCCTGAATATAATCATTTTGAGTACCAAACTCAATCCTTTTCTCCATCGTCCACAGCCCAAATAACTTGCTGCCGAAATAAAGCATCTTAAGAACAACTCTTTCAGCATAATTTACTTAGGATAAAGCTTAATTTTGTATTCGTTTTGATATAAACCAAAAGCCATCTTGATGAGTAGGAAAGAAAACCAATAAAAAGAAAAATCACTAAATAAGTCAAGTGACATACTGAGAAAACTCGGTAATAAATTGTATCAAGACACATTTTTTAGTTAATTTCGTACAAAGAATGGCCAAAAAACAAAAACAAAACAATTTAATTGAAATTGAAACGTCTCCTTCCCAAAAATTTCTTTGATGTCTGGTCTAATTTAGCATCCAATGTTTTGTTATATGTTTTACCTTAAACTTTGGAGGTTTAGCAGTACATATTTAATTGGAATTTAGTAATATTTTAGACCAACTTCCATACCAATGATGTCGCTTTTAATGTCGTTTTTGCAAAATATTTTTGACTCTTCTTCTTCTTTGGCTCTGCAGTCCATTCAAGGCCTTGACCTATCACTTCGACTGCGGACTGTCATCTTAATTGACACATATCGAATTTGGAGTGATTCGTGGCCAGCGCATCGATTCTCCAGCAGTTTTAATCCCAGTCCCCATGACCATGACGTCGCAAACATCCAAGCCCATTTCAGGATTTGAATAGGAGACCACCGTGTTGGAGGGCAGCGACGCTAGCCACTGGGCCAAAGGGGGAATTTTGAAACTTTGTTAAGTATATTTTGAACCATCAATTGGATAATATTTTTATTTTAAGAGAAATGATAGGTTAGAATCTGGCGCAGACAAGTTTCCTGCCAAAACGTTACGTTCTTCCAGTATCATGTTGGTGACTGAGGCCTTGAGGTTATCTGGAAATGGGAACTGAGCGATCCATGACTTGGCTGATAACTCTGTTCCTCCTTCTCGTGTGATAAACCACTTTACTACAACTGGATCGTATTACGCGAACCCTTGATTGGCCTCGTGAACTCAATTCTATTTTTTTGGTGGTATCCTTCCCTAAGACTGGTCTGATGCAACCCTCCATCCTAATCTATCCTGTGTAAGCCTTTTCATTTCTACATAGTTACCACATCCCACATCCTCCCTAATCTACTCAGCCTATTCCATCCTTTTCCCCCTCTTCTGTTCTTACCCCACACACTTCCCTCTAATGCTAAATTTACAACAAAAGTGGTCTATTAAACTATCCCTTATCTTGGTCCACGTACTCCATATTGTTCTCTCTTCCCCTATTCTGTTTAGATACTTTATGACAGCATTTTTCCATATAATTTCTACTTCGTAAAGAGCGAGAGTGTTTCAGTAGTTATTGGTACAGACTGAAATTTAATTATTAAAAATGGTACTGTTGTGTAGACATTGTACGACAGTTTGTGGGGATGCCATCAGAATACTCCATCGCGGTAAAGCTACAGAATTTCCTCAGGTCATAAATTCTGGAACTTGATTACTACGTGTCTCCAATACTGAGAGACATAAAGAATGATTTTCACGGACAAAGTTGATTCCTTGAAGATGACACGTCGGTGTTTAGTCGATAATCGGACCAAGATTTTTAACAACGATTTGCTAATATTCACTTATATTTCCCGCATGTAAATTCCTCTTTTTCGTGAAAACCTTCCTTGCCTTTGCTATACCACTCTTTATCTCTAATATACTTCTACCACATTAGGCTTCCCAAGTAGCAGAATTCCTTAACTTCCATCAAAATATTCCTTCCTAATCTAACACCCTTTGTTATTCCACTGTTTCCATACTACGCTGCATTGGGTTTTCCTCTATTAATACTCAAATTATTATTTTTATATTATAATTTAGTATGATTTATTATCATTATAATTAAATATAATTTTTGTCAATTGGATAAGCGGGAATTTTAATATACTTGGTTATGTGTGTCTTTTTTTTTAATTATATGTTTTTTTGAATGTAAGGTTTAAATATCATAATAATAATAGAATTGAAAAGTTGTTTAAAACACAATCTTAAGGTTAGAGGTTATCTTTCGGGTTGAGTGCGCATCATGTAAACGGCTAGTGATGGTAGCAGAGTGAGTGATGACGTCACAGTGAGAATCTCCGTAATTACGAGTAGGAATTTACAAAAAATTACAGGTATTGGAATCATGATGAGTATTTACAAATGGTAAATAAGAAGAGATTCACATAGTTCCATTGTTGATAAGACTTTCTAATATCGTCCTTATAAGGTTAATACAAATAAGTATCCAGGCTGGGCAGGGCTAATAATATTGCTGCAAAATTGGAGTAGTTAAGAATCAAATTAGGACCAAAAAAGTATATTTATTTTGGTCCTGAACTGTACCTAAGGACAGTACCCCACTGAAATGTAATTTAGGAATACCGAGCTACAATTCATTCTAAACTGTAAAACTTGACAATCTCAAGTAGTGGGGTTAAAATAAGTGAGAATTCACAAAATTAAATAATCATCTCGTTCAAAATGTCAATTTTTTAATAGAACTTGAGAGTTAAGTAATGTAAATTAAGGTACTTACCCAACATCGCATAAATGTGATGCAGGGAAAATTCTAAACGTCTTCTGCCTCCCATTGTTGATTTATGTGCTCAAGTAGAGCTCTATTTTTAATGAACGTGATATTCATAACAGTGATATAAAATGTTGTTGGTATTTTGTAGGTTTTCATACAAAATCAGAAATTGTCGATAATGGTTTGAGTTAGCTATTATTATTCATTTTATTATATTTAGATTTATTTAAAGTCGCGGAGGTAATTAGCGACCTCTTTCCTGATTGAAGCTTATGAATACATTACTTGATTACAAAATTAATTTCAATGGAACAGGAAAAATATTGATTGTTCATAATTTGTCAAATAAATTGATGACTTTGAAGAAATGTAGCAATTTCTCTTGGATCTTGAAGGTCGGAGTTCTGGAAGATGGAGAGTCGTTGTGCGTCGTGTCTGTTCCATTCGGTTAAGATATTATTGTCAATAGTTTTCAACCAGTTACTTTATTATACTTAAATATGCACAAGATGACTCTTCGAATTTTTTGATATTATTTTATCATTTATTAAGTATGGCGGCCATTTTCGTTTCGCAGGTCTCTTTGTCGGGCCTCTCATCAAGCTGTACTCGTACCGCAAGGTGGCGATCGTCGGGGCGATCCTGAGTGCTCTGGGCCTGATGTTGACGTCACCTGCCAACAGCATCGCGCACATCATCGCTACCTACAGCATCGTTGGAGGTGAGTAGCCACTGTTACACGCACCACTCTTAAAACATCTTTGTCACGAAGAAAACCCAACAAAATTCTTATGTGGACGAAAATTCTTATGTGGACGCCCGAGCGTTGAGTGTTTTTTTAAATATTTGTACATCATGGTGGGTTTAACACTACAAGTCATTAGCGACCTTTTATCTACGGATACAATGGATGCTTACAGATAATGATTGTTCTGCTTTATTAAAATTTATAAACTACAGTGTGATCAGATATATGGTGCCATTTGTGCTTTGTCCAAGAAGTCGAGGAGACCTCGGATCGTACTATCGTTGAAACAGAAGTCATCTTTAGAGTAGTCCTTAAGGATACTTCTTCTGATTTCCGTATACTTCCTACCGATCCCACACCTTACAGGTGGGGGTTTCGGATCTAAAAAAGAGACGAGCGTGGGTAAGAGAAGTAAGAAATGATTTAATTCTACAGACTACTACTTGCTGTCTTCTTGATATGTTGATGTTCTTTGGGATGTGTGGAGGTGAGTATGAAATGCTAATTAAACGAAAATTAAAGAACTAATAGGGATATTTATTTACACAAACATTAACTAAGGAAAATATTTACAAGATAACAAAAAAATTCGTGATGCGATGAAGCAATACGATTTCTCAAATCTCTGATTAAAACGTGAACGAAATACCCCCTCTATGCGTCAAAGATTGAGAAACTTGGTTGACTCGTAGCGTCGTCCTCTAGATCACGGAAGTAAATGTGATGTCGGCTCCGTTCAGCGTCGCACCAGATTAATCTCCTCTGTCTCCTTCAACTGGAGAGACCAGAATGACCATCACTTTCATCTGCTTCAATTTGAGAGATCAGAATGACGGCTCCTCGCATCATCACCACTGTGAGAAATACGGAAATATTCGGCCGATCCTCTCTAGACCACGAAATACCATTCCTAGGGGTAACCACGTAATTTCCAAACATTTCAGATGTTTCCCTGGTTCTCAGTTTCCCGTTAGAGTGTAATGCGGGAAATGCCTCGTCAATTACGTACATGCCAGAATCCTTGGGGATTAGAGACGTCATCAGGTCTCGACAAACTGGCGTCTTGTGAAATTCTCAATCTTCGCTAACTTTTATACTAAGATTCAAGAAATACTTATAGCAAAGAATATCGCGATAAACCCACTACGTCTACAACCGACGTTGACGTGCGGAAAATATACCTGTCACTCATTGTACGTCTCAGAGTTGATGATTCTCTTGAAAGAAATAGCTGTTTAGACAAAGAAATTGAACCATATTCATGTTTGTTTTCATTTAAATTTTGGACCCATATGATTGGTCCGATTTATGTAAATATGAAACAGAAAACAAAGATAAAAATAGAAATAAGTAAAATTCCCCGTATCTGACGTGAACTCTCTGTTCCTTCTGCTCCTTGCCATACTTCCTCATTATGGTGCTATGTGCGTTGAATTTAGTGAGTTTACGTACTCATGATTATACAGACTCTAGTATTTCACATCTGATCCCTCTGCAGATGACGACCAGAGTTTCCTTGCTGTTACAAACGTTGGAGTAATTTCTCTAATTCCTTTCTTACTCTATTATCCTTTTAGACATTTTACTGCGTCATTGCACTTGTGTGTTTGGTTTCCTCTCTGATATCCTTCTCTCTTGTTTGTTTCTCAGCTATCCTTCGTCACTCTTTCTCGGTAAACCCAACTTGTTTGTTTGATTTTCTTCTCTGGTATACTTTTCGCTGGTTCGTTTCTCATCTATCTTTCTCTCGTTTTTACTCAGACAATAGAATACCCGAAGAAACTGAATAATGATATTACCTCAAAGTGGTCAATAATCAGACGATTATAAAATATAATTTCTCTAAGTTCTTTATCGTAGCAGAGTTTTGCATTATGCGTGTATCGGATGCGGTTGTTAGTTCAGTTGGAAGTAGTAGAGGAAAAATTAATTTGGAACTGCCGATGTCCTGTGGGTTCTTCGCCCAAGGAAAAAGCACCACTGGCTTGAGCTGATCCGTGCAGGGTACAGCTTACATTTCAAGACAGACAGGATCTACGTTCACATTATAAAGAGGGGAGCGTAATCTGCAAATAACATAATCAATTTCAAATAGATTCCAGCGTTTAAATGTAAATTTGTATTAAATAAGGATGAGTGAATTATTATTATAAAACGGTCCTAAGTCAGAATGGTTTTAAACAAAATTAACTTCAAATGAGCATATATTAATGAAAAAAATTCTAAAAGTCTACGTTTCTTCCTTTATCTGATATTCTCATATGTTGCAACTTAATTTTATGGCCACCTCATGAGGTTCCATGAATTAAGGAAGAAACGTAGTGTTTTTTGTGGATAGGCCTACACCTGTGGGTAAGTAATATTTGTTTATAATTGATTTGTAACTTCCTCCACGGGCATAATATATTATTAATTCTCAATATTAGTTACAGCATTGCAAGTTAAAAATGTGTGAACTTTGGAAACATTAGTTTTGATTTTATACTGCATACTTGCAATAATGTTTTAAAAAAATTGGATTATTTTATTCAGAAGTATACAAAAATATGACTTACAAAATAAGTACATTAATTGGTTTGAATTACATAATAGTTTTGGAGGGGGGGATAACGGGTTACTGAAGGCAACACCCCTTTCATAACATAGGAATGGAATTTAATAGGGGAAGATAGAACAAGGTAGCGAAGGGTTAGCTAGAGAACTTGGGCTGTAGTTGAAGGATTCTACCCGCTGATTCACCTAAAACAGGTGCAGGGAAAACTCTGGAAAACCTACATCAGGTAGGTCGGATTACTGGGCACTATTCTCTCGACCCTCCGAATGGCGGGAGACGAGTTTCGTATGGGGTCGCAGCATTCCCTTCTCCGTGTCTCCACCAATTTCAGGAGCCAGTTGGCCGACTGATCCAATGGGATCGACAGACAATTCTTACCGTATGCCGAAGGTCTTCAACCCCAGCATATATAAGTCCTAAGATAGGTGACGGTACCCGGGCCTGTGAGTACTATGAAAAACCAGAGTACGAGGCATTCCCAACATAGTCAGGTGAGTCTTTCAGTCAATGTGGGGAGAAATGCCTGTGAGAGAAAACTTCCACAGGTATCCCTTATTCTTCTTGTAGATTTTATATTTCATTTTTCAATAAAATTTCGTGACGATGAGAGAAATGGGATTTGTTTGTACGTTTCCCAACTTTATTAACAGACTTGTTTTTAATAAAAAGAAGGGAATTACTTATAATATGTTAACTACAGTTGAAGGATAGCGACGGAAATGAATCTCCATTCAATTTGCCGCTTAAATGGGTTCTGATTTTGTAAAATATATTGCTTCCGCACAAGCGTAATGATAATAGAATTGAAACGTTACTTTGTTACGGTTATTTATTTTATCTGTATTATTTATTTCCCTTTCTTTGATGCATATTATGAGCATAATTCACTGTGAATAATGTTCGTATTGATGTAAAGAATGTAAAAAAGCCATTTTGGTGACTGGAGAAAGTATTTGGCGCGTTATAATCGTGTTAATGCCTTTCAGAAACCATATCCATGCCGTGAATGGACAACTTAGGATCTGTGGTGAACTTTGAGAGGAGAGTTGGAGACAGTGAACGCCGGAGGAGCTGTCGACAAGATGACAAACAGCGGCGTTTCGGGCAAATCATATTATCGATTCAAATCGTGGAACTGCTCAAGCTGGCTCCCGGAAGTAAATCAATATTCGCACAAGTACTGCTTCATGGGGAAGCCATCCTCAGTTCATTGTGCAATAGGCGTCCAAAATTGCGACGCACCTGTCCACAACGCACGCCTCTTATGTTTACCTCCAACACAATATCTCTTTAAATCATTTTATTCAAGTGTCTTAATTTTATTGTTATTAAATTCAAAGTCTAATTATATCTTTTATTTTTTTCTTTGAACCCTACATAAATTTATCATTTTGACCATTTAAGTTAAACGCTGATTATCACAATTGTCGCCCAAAGGTGCAGTTTAATTAATTAATTAATCATAATAAGTAAATAAATCCTCCTAGTTGTTTTCCACCAACGTGGGGCTATATTAAATAATAATTGATAATTAACAGCCCCTTTTCTAAAATATAGAATATGTATGGTTTATACGTTAATGTTAGCCTTGATTGACAGTCTATAATCTCGTATAGGACTTCGAAACCATAATAAATGGCATGAACGTGGTCCTGGAGAAAGAGTTCAATTGAGGATTAATAGAGGGAAAACCAAGGTGTGGAGATTAGTATAGGTAATTAGTGGAGTAATAAAGGGAGTTAGATTGGGAAGAGATATTTTGAAATAGGTTTTAAGGAATGTTGCTACTTCGGAAGCATAATAACTAGGGATGGTATAAGTATAGTAGACATAAAAAGTAGGATAACACAGGCAAGAAAGGCTTTCGCAAAAAAGAGGAATTTACTTACGGGTAATATAAGTGTGAATATTACAAAATCGTTGCTAAAAATGTTTGTATGAAGCGTGGCGTTATATGGGTGCGAATCGTGGCCGATAAGAGATGCGGAAAGGAAAAGAGTAGAAAGAAGTCTTTGTAATGTGTTGCTATAGAAGAACGCTGAAAATCAGATGGGCGGTTAGAGTAAGAAACGAGGAAGTTTTAAACAGAATAGGGAAAAAGCGAACAATATGGAGGACGTTGAACAAGAGAAGGGATATATTAATAGGCCACGTAATAAGACATGAGGTTCTTGTAAAATTAGGATTAGATTGAAGTGTATGGGGTAAGAACACAAGAGGGAGGCCAAGGATGGAATACGCTAAACGCATTACGGAGGATGTGGGATGTATTAATTACGTAAAGGCTTGCGCAATATAGGTTATCACGGATGGTTGCATCAGACCAGTCTTAGGACAACAACAACAACCATCCCTTAAATGAGCTTAATTTCATTCACAAATGTTTTATCTCCCACGTTAGCTGAAATTACGAATTCAGATTATTTGAAAATTTTAGGTCTGTTTAGGTCAACTTTTTTTATTATTCACGATAGTAACGTGTAACGTAATTTCTCCCCGTGAGTTAATAAAACGTGAGAGCGTCGTTCTATAAGATTTGGAGTGTGTATTAGTACACGTGATTTCAGAGAGTGTCAAACACATTTGAGATCTTTAATAGTGATATCTTTGATATCTTCCGGGAAATAAAAATTTTATAAGAGAGAAACGGCCCGGAAAGTAATAACAAATCATCTTGCGGTGCCGAAGAATATTTCTAAAAATTATTAACACGTTCAAAATTAAAGGAAAAGGGCAACGTACAGACGTAGGAAAATTTTTATTTGTTATTAGATCAATACGCGACTGGAATTTCTTTCCTGCAGAAATACTCAGGACTTTTCCGGGCAGCGTAAATCAGTTTAGGAATAGGCTAAGGAAACTAAAGTGAGCAGTTTTTTAGAGTCAGTGAAGTGCTAATAGTGAAGTGATTTCTGTGTGACTCCTGACTTCTCTTTTCTTTTTCAGATCAAAACCTACACTTCAAAATTGTTCCTTACTGTGAATGGTATTTTATTTTTGTAATTGTATATGTTTTCTTCGTGTATAGCTGGCGCCGGGGAAATGCCCAATAGCAGCTAAGTAATAATAAATCTTATTAGGCGTCCATTCTTCACATCTGCTTGAGATTTTCTTGATCAAACACGAAACTTCATGACGTATCATCTTTGTCTACAGTAAAATATAAGAATACCGTTTAAATGCAGGACAGAAATATCCTCTAAGCTAGTTCATAAAATAAAAGTGTGTTGTATCAATTAATCCAGACTTTTTGAACAGACCTCGTACACATCTTCGCCATTTAAATGATGTGTATCTGACGTTGAGAGGTTAAGTGAGCGAGAATGAACTTTTTTTAAGCAGTGTGAGTGTAGTGTAACATCACGGAGCTGGCGAGAAACGTGGTAAGGCAATCCGCGTGTAGGCAGGCCAAGAAAGTGATCCAGCAGGATTCTACAAGGTCACCGGCTGCAGACAGCCTGGCTCCTGAGGCCTGCTCAAGGCTTTCATTATTCAGGTCCCCTCTCTCAGGGCTTTTCTCTCATTTCTTCCAGGAAAAGGCTTTAATGCTGTCGACTCCACGTCGTATGACAACGCCTAGCTCAGACTGAAACACAATTTGTAACGACTGAAACGGTCCCGCTGCTTGTTACTCGTTTTGGTATGGGCTCAGGTCAAAGACCTTCCGCAAAAAGCGTTGGTTGTCTGCTGATTCCTCTGAAGGCGTATGCCACGGAGTATAAAATCAGTACAGACTCACCGACTACATCCTTAATAAAACCAATAAATCATGTGAAACTATAGTTTACTTTATAAATGAAGTAGTTGTTGTGGTACTCAGTCCCAAGACTGGTCTGATGCAATCCTCCATTCTGCGAAGGCTTTTCATTTCTACATAACCGCGACATCCCACAACCTCCCTAATCTGCTTAGCGTATTCCATCTATGGCCTCCCTCTTCTGTTCTCACCCCACACACTTATCTCTAATGCACATTGTACAAGACCCCCATTTTTCAAAACGTGATGTATTAATATATCCCTTCTCTTGGTCAAAGTCCTTCATATTGGTCTCTCTTCTCTTATCATTTTTCGTGCTTTATTTTGAATTTTAAGTCAGATTAATTTAATTATTTAATTTTTTCTGGAAGTTCTAAGCAATATAAATTTTTGTGGTGTTTATTTTCATTGTTAATTTACAATCTGCAATGGTCACAATACAATGTAATAAGTAAATTGAATACAAGTATGCCTTAAAACGTATGTTAATCGTCCAATGATGATTCCCTAGAAGTTCAATGGTGTATTTTGTTTGACTAGTTTCTGTGTTGCTTCTCCTGAATCAAATCTGTAGGCCACGATCTTCTAAGACTTCTCTGTGTTTCAGAAGGGTAGATTATTTATGTTATTAGTCTATTTTGGTGTCCTTCCATTCGTTCAAAGTAGTGTGTCGTTTGTCTTCTGATTTCTGCAGTGATGAACGGGATGTTGAGATCGTTGTGTAATGTGGAATTGGAAACAAACCATGGTGCGTTGGCGATTGTGCAGAATATTTTTGACTGTATCCTTTGAATTATTTTTTTATTCGATGGCTTCGAGCATCCTCACAAGCACATATGGGCTTAATGATACATTTGTATAATAAAATTTTATTGTCTTAAGATAATTTTGATTCATTCCCATTAACCAAGACATTTCCCTAAATTTTATATTTTTTACCGTTGTCTTTTTGGACAAGTTTTTTTCCGGGTCATTTTTTGACTACATATAAACCCAAATACTTTGCTCCGTTCTTCACTGTAATTTGAATGTATTTTAGTAGACCGGAATGCACACTATACGTCTTGTGGTAAATGTAACTAATGAAGTAATTAAATTATCTGACTTAATATTAAAAATAAAATACAAAGAAAGTGAGAAGTAGAATAATTTAATTTGAAAACATTTCGTCCTCCAACCTCGGGGCCTCCTCAGTTTATTAATTAAATTATTACAAAATTTCATGTTGCAACTTCAACGTCCGGTGTTGAAAATTAACTTAATAACTTTATTTATAACATGAAATTTTGTAATATTTTAATTGTAAGTACCTAAAACATACCAAGAATGTATTCAACCATGTACATTTAATTATATGAATTTTTTGTAGAATGAACTGAGGAAGTCTCAAAAGTTAGGGGACGAAACGTTTTCACATAAAATTATTCTATTTCTGAATTTTGGCCATTCTTTGTATTTCATTTGTAATATCTTTCTTTGTTTCCCAAACATTGTTTTCTGGTGAATTTGGTTAATTTCCACCTTCTTCCCCATTTATTCCCTCCCCTGCATCGGGTAGAAGATCAAGTAAAATGAAGGACGAAAATAGGTCTCATACAAAAGTGTCTTACTCGTAAGTACTATTTTCATCGTGGAATAAATATAATACCTTTTTTGTACCTAACTTATTGTAATTATACTGTTGCTTCTAAATATAGTTCCCTGCAACTAAACATGTGGTCACAACGAAAAGACTTCTTGATTTCTTGACTTCGAGAGGAATCCCTTTCGTCCCTGATGAAGCTTTGTCCATACATATTTTATTGAGTTTTTAACTTTCCTGGAATCCCTTTGTTTGTTTTGCAGCCGACGTTCTTTATTGACCTATATTAAATCAATATTTTCTTAGATATGCTCTGCTTAATTCCCAACATTTGGTCCTTGTTTTTGGTGGTTTGACCTGAATATACGTGGAAAACACCCAGAAGTCAACTTAAGCCAAATAAAATAAACTTTTTAGAGCTTAATAAATAGTTTGCAGCAAGATAAACCTGAGCGAAAATGCGATTGGCTCACTACATAAACGACATAAATGAAGCATTGTTTACTTTTCTACATTAATTAGTTGGTAGGCTTTGTGAGAGTTTTTCTTGATATAAGAAAATATAAAAAAAATTAAAATTATTATTTTAGGTTCCGTCAACTATGATGTTATTGGCGACCACACATACACAAATAATGGTATAAATATATTAGATAAGGTTTAATATTTTCTTGAAATAGATTTTTTCATACATATTCTTCTTCTTATTCCTTGGCTCTACAACCCACTCAGGGCCTTGGCCTACCGGGACGACTGCGGACTGTCATCTTACATGACTTATTCCGAATTGGAATGATACGTGATCAGCGTATCGATTCTCCAGCTTTTCATATATACTGCGCACTATAAAATACTCTAATATTTTTTTTGATTGCCTCTTCCGAAAATGTCATGTCCTTTGGCCCATATGATCCAATAATAATTCTCCTCTGATTGCTGTAACTGGGGCAGTGGAAAATTATGTGGTCCATTGGTTAGGTGTATCTTGTTATAGTTGCACTGGGGTGGAGGTTATGTGGAAAAAGGTAGGAGTGAGAAACATTTTTGTGGTTGGCCCTTACTCTGGAACCTTTCTTGTAAGATCCAGAGGGAAAGAGTAGATCTTGATGATTGTTCAGGTGTTGATGGAAAAGTACGTTGTTGTTAGATCTTTAGCCAAGGTTCTATTGGTCCAACAATTTTTTGTTATGTATCTTCCATATGTCATCTGCGGAGCATGTATGGTTGGAAAATATCAAAAGTTATTACCGACATTTCAAACATAATAAAAAACGAAGGAACTGAGGAAGTAATTAAGAGCAAATAAATGTGTATCCAAACATTTAAACAATTATACTGGCTACTGCATTGGTAATTGGAAGTCTGTTTTACTTCTAAGTCCGGAAGCGCAGGAATTTACCAAAGAATTTGTAGTGTGAGTGAGGCTGGAGTAAGGGCGAGAGGGCAATGGCCATATATACAACACTAACGACAAAAAATGAATCGGTGTGAAGGAATTGCTTAACGCCTTAACTGAATTAATTGACAGGAGTCTTATGAATCATATTTACAGGTACGAAATAGGCCGTTTAGTGAGAGAGGTTAATTCAAGTATGCTTGAATTGAGGGAATGCCACCGTGTTAAGATTCTCTGCTCTTCTCATCCTTCTTTGTTTTCCAACAAACATTTGTACGTAATTAATTAACAAATTTCACGAAAATTTTGCTATTTAATCAAACACTACAAGTACTAATCTTCTAGTTTCAGAACTAGCCAAAGGCGAATAGGTGAAACATTTCCAATCTCAACTCTGGCTGTAGAAATGAATCTCAAAACATAAAGCATATTAAATAAATGTTATCATTTATGTTTTTTTTTCAGTAGCTTTATTTTTATTTTGGATATAAATATCTGTAGCTTGAACTGAGTTTGTTTACTTGTTATTGCCGTTTGCAGTCCCCATCTATTATATCCAGAAATTACAGCCCGCTCCTACATATTAAAAAGATGAGACTAGTCTTCTTTTTCCAATTACCAATGGCGATTCGCATTTTTGGAAAATAAAATTTGTTTTGTAGGTCTTGGCGTGGGATTTGCGTGGTCGTCGACGTTCGTCGCGTTGAACCACTACTTCAGCAAGTACCGTGGCCAGGCCATCGGGTTATCCATGGCCGGTACCGCGGTGGGTATGATGGCGATGCCCCAGGCCATCCAACTGCTGCTGGCCGAGTACCAGTTCCGGGGCACGGTCCTCGTCCTGGGAAGCATTGCTCTGCACGCAGTGGCCGGCGCCTGCTTGCTGCAACCCGTCAAGTGGCACCTCAAGCCCAAGCCAGAGGAGAAGGAGGAACAGGAGACAAAGGTAATCAAAGATCTCTACTGGTGTCATTCTCTTCTAACCTTCATGACATTACGAGCCATTTCTTTCTTTGAGTCTTGTAAACTCATTCCTGTGGCTTACTTTTGTGAAAAATTAGAATATGCATCCAGAAAATGACAATTAAAACAGAACAAAAAGGTAATTACACAGAACTGTAACCTGATATACAAGCTTTGGACAAAGTTTAAATACCATAACAATGACCAGGCACTTTTATTGAAACACCATATTTATTGTGGCCATATATTCAATGATACCATTGATTAGGTGGTTACAGGATTTTTGACTGTATGGAAAGTAAAGTTAAGGTGTACAAGAGAGAAATATCAGACAAACTGTATGTGGAATAAGCATAATATGAATCACATGCAACTCTGCAACGACTCACAGGATTTGACAGAGAAACATTTCTTCACTTACTCATGCACTATTCTGAAATGTGGTGCAAAACCTGAAAACTGACTTTTTTGGTAAGAGTTATTCGTATTTTGGGCCACATTCATGCTTTATAAATGAATATACTTCTTGGTTGGTCTTTGTGTGTTTAGTTATTTATAGGAGGCATCACTTCAAAATTAATTGCATCATTTCCTTAACAAATATATTTGCTTTTCACCTTCAAAAATTGTCTGGATTAATTAACAAGTGTGGCCAAAGCACTTACATTGACCATTTGTCCCTTTAAAATAAATTAATAAAAAAACAGTAAAAGATTTAATTCTCATACCAAAATTTTCTAATCAACACCATTTGGATTCTATGTAAAATGCTGAATTTCATTATTACATTGCTGAAATGGTTAAATATATACATTCATATACATGAAGTCGATTCTTTACTTTTAAACATTTTTAATGAATTCTCCTAATGTTTTGTACTTCAATGTAATGACTAGAAAAATACAAATATAAAACATTTGTGTTAAAAGCATACTGATTTCTAAAAGAAGTAGCCAAATAACAGACAAACTAACTGTGGTAATTATTTTATCACAGTTTTCTCTGCAATTTATCTATTTATTTTTGTAATCAACAAAATGATAATGTTCAGTTATAGAACCTTCAGAATATGTACGTATTATCATCAAGAACAATATTTGCTAGATATGATTATTATCATGTTCAAATTCTGCTTGAAGCAGAAAATTATCAGATATTGAATTTGAGAAATTGTGCTCATACAGACCTTTATTATAACTATTAAAGATGAACAATGATGTTCTGTTTGTTTGTTTTCTGAACTCAATTATATCAAACTTATAGAATATGTATACAAAAGACTTGTTGCTGTTTTAAATATTAACATAACATTTTTGTATGAATACTTAAGGTTAAAAAATAATGACCACTTTCTGAAGTTCAATAAACTATATCATGGATATATTACCAATCTATTCCAGTAAGCTGAGAAATATATACTGTGCCTGTATAAATTTTAGTAAGCACAGGATTGTAGTTAATTTGTACTTATATTGTCATATTATATGTAGTTAAAAATACTTATGTTTCAGGATGTGGTTGTTGAAGAGAAAAAAGAAGTGGATGAAGTGAAAATCACCCTGTTACCTCCAAAAATAGAAGTAACATCAGAGGCTGAAGACCAGCTGCCACCAACATTACCCAAGCGACCAACCATGCCACGAATTACATCAAGTAGCAGTATGACAGCACGTAGGAGGAAAGAATCTGTTATATCCAACATATCCAGCATGGACTTCACAGGCAGCTCATTTCATATACACACTGTAAGAATATATAAGTTTCATAATTAATTTTCGCATTCTTTTTTGCATAATTTATGATGAATTTCCTTGAAAAATTAGTATTAAAGGTATCTGCACATAATAATAATAATAATAAAAATTATTCTTTATTTATAATTTTATAAACAGTACTCTGAATTTCTTTATATTATGTATAAAACATGCATAATAAGCTTTCTTGTGAATTTTATTTATGCAGTGTCCTTGTGGGATTGCTCAGATGATAAAGTTATAAGGATATTAATTTTGTTGCGTGTCTGTCATGCAAAAAATTATGTTATTTTTTTGAATTAAGTATTGTAAAAGAGATAAAAGAAAGTAATATGCAGAAACCTTATTACTTGCTTTCCCCATTAATTGACTGTCCTAAAATAAATAATTATGTGTAACCCAGGAGAAGCTAAAACTTCAGGAGAAATGCTCTTAAGGAAAACTTTAAACGTTAACATTATTATTAGTTGTAGTTGATATTTACGGAAAGTATTTTATTCATAGTTAATAGAAGTATCTGTGACAATTTCTCAAGGTATAATAATGAATTATTATTTAAACCACTGAATTAAAAAAAAATGTATAGTCAAGTTTGTACATTTGTGAAAGTACTAATGACTATCAGCAGCTTACTAATATTTTCCTATTGTATTATTACCATATATAATTAAAAACTTTCATGTGATTTTATAATTGACACTACCTCACTATGCTTGGGAAAGACTTATCAACAACTGATTAATTCTTAATCAAAACAAAAGTTTTTGACTCACAGTATAATAATTTTAAATAAATGTCAATAAAAATATGCAATTAAGTTTTGGTTGAATTAGATATAAAATGAAAATATTTTTTGAACACACATTAGTATGTATACTGCTGAGAAAGTAAAAAAATACTTATTTTGTTAATATGTTGTTAATTAGTTAATTTATGATGTACTAATTGATCATTCATTTAAATTTATTAGCAAAGAAACATACTGCATTTTTTAAGTTTGATGAACTGTGTTTCAAACGAAAATTTAATCAGAGTGGTATTGAAATTTAGTAAATATATGTCTCAAAATAAATGAACAAACCTTTAGTTTCAATCATATGTTGTCTAGAAGAGAGGAAACTTGTCAAACAGTGTTTAGAAATAAAGCTATTGATTGTGGTTTCCCTATATATATATATAGATATAATGCTAGATAATTAGTTAAGCTGTCTGGGGACACTTGTATTGCCTATGAAGATATACGTAACTATAACACAGGGGTAAAAAGCTGACTGTGTTTATTAGGAATTATGGTGCAGGAAAATATAGTAATTAGACCCTTTTTTAATCAAATATATTACATAACAAACTTCTTATTTATCTTAGATTTATGTTCATAACATATCTTTGTAATAATGTAATGAACAAGAAATCTGACTTATGGTTATTATTTATATTATAAAATAAAGGAAATTTGTAATTTATATTTTTACAAATATGCTATGCTGATAATGTGCATGAACTAGAAATACTGGCAATATTTTATTATTATCAATATTATTTCAGCCTGTTGACAGTGATGATGAGGGAGCAATAACATTTGGCAGAGTAAGTTCAAAGACAAGTAGATCTAAAGCTCAGATAAATGACATAAATAAAAATATTGAAGTTGGGAAAAATGAAGAATCAAAAAATGTTAAAAAGGAATCATCCTGGCGCAAAGTTATACATTTCCTTGATTTGGATCTGTTGAAAGATCCAATTTACTTGAACATTTTATTTGGACTTTCCATCTTTTATGTTGCTGAACTGAACTTTAAAATGATAGTCCCATTTTTCTTGGCTGACTTGGGCTACACAAAATCAGAAACAGCATTCTACTTGTCAATGACTGCTGTGGCAGACATATCTGCCAGACTAGTTCTTCCTCCTATATGTGATCGAGTAAATATAAAGAGACGAACACTTTTTGCTTTCGCAACTGTTTTTCTAGCACTATCACGATCTGGTGAGTAAAATTTCAAACCATTAATTTGTTTTATAAATCAAATTCTATAAGTAATTATGACTGATTATAAATTTAATGACAGTTTACAATTTGAGTAAATATTGTTAATGTTAATTGCCATTGGTAATGTTGCAAGGCTCAATAACTGTATGGAAAAGTTAAAATTGTTTTTATAGTTTCATTTTCATTAAACAGTGATCTTGTTTTACATCACTTATATCCACATCTATTAGCTGATAATAATAAATAACTGAATTGAAAAGGTTTAGAAGTAATGTGACAGTTATCAAATTAATTATCATATTTTTAAATTTTTAAAGTGTCAGACATGCACAAGCCAAAAAAATATTGTTAGTTTTAAATATTTATCTATAATTGTAAAATAAAAAACAGAGTTTAATTATATTTAACTATTGTCATTCCTCTGACTTTCAGCCTTGGCAGAACAAACAGAATATGTTCCTCTTATGATAGCTCTAGTTGTGAATGGCTTCTTCAGGGGAGCTACACTCATTAACTTCACACTTACAATTTCCGAGCATTGTAGTCTTGAGAAGCTACCCGCTGCCTTTGGACTTCACATGGTGGCCAAAGGACTTTTTATAGTAGCTCTTGGTCCAGTTATAGGTTTGTATATCTACTATCAATTTTGGTCTTTACAGTATACATTATAGTAGGGTAACCATCTGTCCCCTTTTCTGGGAACAGCCCCTGTTTTCAAACCTCTGTCCCCAGCTGTGAGGCATATTCCTAGTTTTGTCCCCAGAAACTAGACTTGACCCTACTAGTCTGAGTCTGTTTAACCCTTCAATTTTACTAAAATGCAATAAGTAACTGAGTTTTTACCAATAAACACTGTAAGCAGACTTTGTATCTTGGTTGGCATCAAGTCTCTCTACCTACCACATCTAAAAATGTCCCCAGATGGGCTGAAAATAATATGGTCACCTTAACTATAGTGAATACTTTGATATAAAATTTGTATTACATCCATACTCTCTACTGGTAAGAGTAAACTGTGTTGCATCACATTTTTATTATATCTTAAATCCCAAATAAAATTCATAATATCCTTTTCAATTAATACAACTTGAAAAAAATATTTTTTGGGAAGTGCTTGCATAGATAAAATTATGAATCATTACAAATTTATGAAATATTTTATTAAGAAATATTTGTGAACAATACTATTTAATTCAATCTAAAAGAAAATTCTCTCATAATAAAATTGGTTTGTTATACCAAAAACAAAAATCATTCACAATGATTGAAAAATAATTTTATGCTTTACAATTTTGGAATTGATTTTAACAAAGTGACTCTTAAATCTTTATAGATTAACCAATCAAAAACACATTATTTATTACATAATTTTACTACTGAATGATATAAATAGCACTAAAACAATTGTGTGTGAGCTGATGTATCAGGTGATGTTGTGATGTGCAATAGAGACTTGGGTAATTAGTTTCACAGATTTATGTTTCCAAAATTTAGTGTGTCAATAATGGATTTATATAAATTTTGGAATTTACACCACCTTGTTGAATTAAAGTTAGGACAGCATAATCAGTGTTTTGAGTGAGCAAAAATAATGGTTCTCTTACTGAAATTATCCTAGGTGAATACAGACAATCATCAGTCGGGGGTCACTTAACTATATCTAACTTGCTCCCCACTAAATTTTACTCATAAAATAGTAGATATCATTATATCTATTTCTGATGGTCTCATCCTTCATATTTCTTTTCAATTGCCCCACAATTTTCACCCTCTCCAACCTTACTGAAGATTTCGCTGCAAAACTCCCAACTTTTATTATTCAATCTCTTTCTAGTTTTGTGAGCCCATGATGTCTAATGTAAATGGTGCTTCTTGAAAGATCTGGATGTGGTTTCTGATATATTTTATCTGGGTTCATTTCCTTCTTAAATCATGTTTTGTATCTGGCAGTGTCTTTGGAATTGCAATCCTTCATTACTTACCTCGGTATTTCAGAACCGATTTACAATCGAGTGGCCCATTGCAAGGTCTTAAAAGTTTGCTAAATAGAATATTTAAATTATTAATATTAAATAAATTAACCATATAAAGAGGCTATTTATGATTTTTTGTTACAGGAGTGATTCGAGATGCAACAGGAAGCTTTCCACTTTGCATACATTCACAGACCCTTTGTATATTCCTTTGCCTTGTGGCCTGGGGAATTGAGTACATTATCCTCAGAATGCATCCAGAATTAAGAAAGAAGCCTATAAATGAAGATGAGGAAGCGTAGCATTTAGCTTTTACTTATGTTACCAGTGACCTGAAATCACATTAACAAAATACTACTGAGGAAAAAAGGCCAGAAGTGAGTTGTATTTAAGAGTTTGAAAATGACTGTTTGTTTTTATAGGAACATGAATTCTAAAGCATGATTGGTCATGATTATTTTAAAACATAGTTGATACACACGGTGTGCTTGTGACGTAGTTAATATTTGTGAGTAGAAATAAGTGTAAAAAGAAACTCTTCAACTTTCCATTTTCAATTTATTCTGAACGAATTGTTTTCATATTTTCACTAATTACAAGAATTGTGTGCAACATGATATTTGATAAAGTGGGTATAACAGTACAAGTAGGTTTTATAAGTGAAGTGATATTTTTATTTATATAAAATTATTTATAATATGATAATGCATTATTTTCTTATTACAAACTTTCCTACAAAAATAATCATAAGACATTGTACATTTTAAAAACATTTATAATGCATATGAAATTTGTTTACAACAATATGTCAATTGTCAATATTATTCTACTATCTTACTTCTTAGAAAACTAATTAATATTTTGTGTATGTATATTTAATTTAGTGTAAACTATCAAATGTAATTATTTTTTTAATTTACAGCATAACAAATATTTTACAATTAATAGTTTTGATACTATATTGGATTCTATTTACATGTGATATTTTTAATAAAAAAAGATCACTTAATTTTTTAATAATTTTTAACTTTCATACTATTGTTATATGATTAATTTCTGGTTATTAAAAATATGTCTCCATGACATTTTTTTCTGTATATTTCAGACTGACTGTCAAATGTGCCTTTAATTTTTCCCATTTAAGAGAGAAAGATTTACTGTACTTAATTCAGAGCTCTGTAATGAAAATTTATATAATAATAAAAAACAGTAATTTTAGAAAAGTGACTTTTATAACAAGATTGTCAAATTAACACCTTTCTTTTCCTACAAGAAGGTTTATTATATTTAAATTTTTAACCACATTGTATTTTATTTAGCATTCTCTATAAGTAAACTAATTTTATTATGGATAACTTCAACTGGAAATAACCATCTGTACTTATAACAGTATTGTAATCATCACTTTATGAATACCCAAAATAAAATATACAGATACTTGATTCTCATCATATTTGAAAATTTTATGCCTCTCTACTATTGTTAAATATATGGTTTTAAAGCCTCTCTTATCCTCTTTTGTTCACTATTATTCACTGTTTGCATAGCTTTCATTATAGATTATTTACCTATGTGGAAGAATTATTTCCTTACACTAAACATCAAGGCTGAATTTCATTTATTCAAATGTGAAAAAAAAAACATGACTCAATTTTTGCATTATATAACAGGAAGATCAATAAATTGAAGCATGACCCAAAATTATCTAATTTCATTCCATATTTACATACAAAAGTAAGAGGGAGGAGCCATGTCAGATACCAATTTTTGTGGGTTTCAATTACAGTATATATCTTTAAAAGCTTTTGAAGGACAAATATTTTCAAAAAAATCTGTTTGAAGGCTACACTTCTGCTCTTTATCAAAGCTAAATTACATTTTTACAAATTGAATTATTCATTTAAAACACTCTGAAATTTTAATAATTTCCTTTCACTCGACTTATTTTTCAAATATTGAATTAATTCATTAAATGACACAGTCGTGATAGATGAATGACTGAGCTGAAGACAGAGCAGATGTAATTCATTATGCTGTTGTGGTATTCAGTCCTTAAATAGGTCAGATGGAAACCTCCATGCTAATCAATCTTCTGCAATCCTTTTCATTTCTGCAAAACTACAACATCCCACATCTTCCCTAATCTGTTTAGCATATTCTATCCTTTGCTTCCCTCTTGTGTTCTTACCCTACGAACTTCCCTCTAATGCCAATTTTATACAACCCTCATGTCTTAATACATGGCCTATTAATCCATCCCTTCTCTTGGTCAAAACTGTCCATATAGTTTGCTCTTCCCCTATTCTGATTAGAACTTCCTCCTTAATAACTCTATCCACCCATCTTATTTTCAACATTCTCCTGCAGCACCACATTTCGAAAGCTTCTATTCTTTTCCTTTCTGCAACTCCTACCATCCACGTTTCAAACAACCATACAACGCCACACTCCATGGGAACATTTTTAGAAATATTCCCGTAAGTAAATTCCTCTTTTCTCTAAAGTCTTCCTTGCCTATGCTATCATACTCCTCATGCCTACTATACTTCTACTATCCCAAGTTATCATGCTGCCCAAGTTGCTGAATTCCTTAACTTACTACAGAATATCACTTCCCATAAATGTTTTAATATTTGTAGTAAATTGAGGACCAAATAAAGACTTAAATCAATTCAAAAGTCTGTAATTTTTGTTTGCTTTTTGCGTCCCTCCCAACGTTTTTCAGTAGGGTTGATCCAGTGGCTGAATTCAGAACTGTTTGGAAAGGATATGCACATTCCTGCTGTTCTTTTAAACTTGCAAGGCTGCGCAGGAGCATTGTTAATTAATAAGTTGTCTTTCTTAGGCAGACATTACTCAGATAAGAAGATTTTCAACCTTCGGTCCGAAATGAAACATTTTGGCAAAGAGATCACAAGGCAACGAGGAACTTTTTAGAGCTCTTTAAAAAAATTGGAAGAATATTTCTGGTGACATCCTTCAAGGCAAGAAGTTCTTTCGACTCCCCGATAAACATTTGTCATACGGCAAGTGGTACATGGAAATTCAATGCAACTGATGTCTTTCTGTTAATCATAATAAGTTTCAAAGACGTTCTGAGTAATGGGGGACAATTAAATTTTCATGACACTCGGCAGACATGTCAGCCTAGTTTCAACGGAAATATAGCCAAGACTTTGGCGAGAATCACGGAACTCGTATTGCGACAAAGGGGAATCTAGTAGTTGAAACGAGAAACACTGCACTACGGCTAATGTTTAATTGGGAGGGATACATACCACATCAGATCAGACAGCGTTGCATGTAATGGAAGAGGCGGAGATCAAAATATTTAATTGTAGTTTAGAGTCTTGCGGCCCTTGAAATGCTTTGGGTTATCATTGAAGGGTTTCAAATGAAGAACAAGCTCCTATACCGTGTGTCGTGCCACTCCATTACCTGTAAATGTAGCTGAGCTCGGTCCTCGAATTACCGCCGAAGAAGCAGAAGATCAAGACAGTGACGTCTCGCAGTTGCAAAGTAAGTCACGTCTACCTCTGTCACACTGTCTTCTACTAGATAAAAACACTAAATAAACGCGGGGGTGGCTGGAACTATTAAAGTGGATTGGTTACATATTTGTTTCATTTTATGAACATTAAATTTATTTCCGTTTAAATAAATATTTGAAGTTGTAATGTACTTTGAATCAAAAAATACTTTTGGAAATTTTCGCTAGTTAACGAAATGCGTGAAACAGCATTACTTAAATTTCTCACAATCACACATTTATTTAATTGAATTCCTTTCAGTTTTACCGTCTCCTTGTTTAAATAAAATTGTTAATGATAAGATTTTAGGAACTGGTGTAGAGTTATCCCCTTCCTCTGATTGGTGCTGCAAAAGGAAGGAAAACTGATATTTGATTACAAAATTTTAATAAATGGGTTTTAAAAATCTATATAAAAGGAAAGGAAGACTTTCACTATATTACAAAAGTGTCAATGATAAAGGCTTATAAATTAATTACAAAGTAGGGAGGGGATTAATTGTGAAATATTAAGTTTGGGGGTAACTTTCCTCTTTATCCAGATTTTATATCACAATTTTCTTTTATTAAAGCTCATTGAAAAGTAATAGAAGTGAGAGTGACCAAAGTAAACTGTATTTATAGAATACAGAAGCCACTGTAAAGAATTTTTCTAAACACATGTTTACAGATACTACACCTTTTATTTAACTTTTTCATATCCATACAATTTTGAAATAAACGTTTTCTCCTCAAATATTTTCTTATATCGTTAAAATTATTTAATGTTCTTTCCGTGAAATGATTTTTTTTCTTGAAATAATTTATTCAAATCTCATAAATGAAACAAATTAATGACTAGATACAGACAAAGTTATTATTTAGCTCATTCAATGTTTCGGAGCAGGTTCTCCTTTTTGCAGAAGAAATATTTGCAGCCTGCTTAGATTGTTTCATCTTCACAAGCTATAAATTTCAACTGCATGTAAATGACGCCACTACAGAAAGTATAACCTTAAGAAAATGCGAAAATGCACCGAAACGTCGAATGAGCTACATAAAAACTTTGTTTGTGTCTAGTCGTTGATTTCTTTAATTTATTTGTGATAAACATTAAACGATTTCCTATTTTCAAAAAATTAAATTTTTTCAGTTAAATATTATTTATTTACTTTACAATTTTTTTTGAATTGATGTAATTTAAATTATGAACAAGATTCATTCCTAGCATTAAATTTTCTTTGATTAATTTTAAAAAATTTATTATTTGACTTATGTCCTTAATTTTATTCTTAATGGAATCTAATTCTATAGGGACTATGTTATTGTAAATATTTATAATTTTTTCTTTACATAGATGGTTATGGAAAATTTTAGTTGAAAGGACCTTTACCATTTTAAAAAAATTAATATTTATTAATAAAGTTATGAAATTATTTTAACCCCAAAAGGACTAAACAATAACATAAATATCAAATGAAGTAGTAAGGTAAAGAGTGTGTACCTAAATTTTGAAGAAAAACAAGAATAGAAAAATATCGACCAGGTCCAGGACTCGAACCTAGGACCCAAATAATAAATTTTATATCACGGTTACATATTTATTCAATTATTGCACTTACTATCCTTCTTTTTGTTTTATGACTTCTATTTTAAATTATTTCATGGCAATGTTTATTCTACTTCCTCAGTATATAACTGAATATAATGTAGTAATTTAATTAATGTGTCTGTTAGAAGTCAGCTATTACTTAAGTACCATTTTTAGTCAGAATATTGAATCTAATTAATTTATTAGACAGAAGAACTTATAAATATTATTAATTTTAAAGATGTATATATGTCTTAGGGTTATAGTGTCTCTAATAATAAATGAGAATAGGTATATATATTTATATCCCACATATATCACCAAACACTGGGTTACGTGGGCATGGATACCCATTAATGATTTGTAATATATATATATCCATGCTCACGTAACCCAATATTTGGTGATATATATGGAATATTATATATATATATATATATATATATATACTTATTATTAGAGACACTATAAGAAAAAAGACAATTGAATTAAAACAATAACACTAATACAAACAAATTTACAGATAATTTACACTTTTATTGAGCTAACGCCACTGAAACTGGTGCCTAGTATTTTCATAAATTATTTAAATACATATTTGAAACAAAAATACAAAAGTAGTTAAATTTTAATGTAATTAAAGTTAAAAATGACATCTGGTTCTTGTTTCTTAGTTAAAAGTGAACAAGGTGTGCTTATTTCGTCATCCGGCTGTAAAGTATTAATATTGGACGAGTCGCCGTCTTTCAAGACGTTTCAGAGATTCCTTTGCACACTAGTTTAGGCAGTTTTGCCACCGTAGGCAGTCGCGTGCCCCGCCTATTGCCTAGGACTGCATTTCCGCGAAAAAAATACAATGAAAACAGATTAGAGCCTTCTGTTGCAATTTATATCAAGAGATTAGTCCACCACCACATATTTAGTCAATCCCCGCCCTCTGTTTCTCCCCTAAGTCATAAATTGTCAGCGCTGTACAGGTTATCATTCTCTCACATGTATTTCTTGTGTCTTGGTCCTGTAACGAACAAATTCATAATAATCGTTTTAGAGGACGACTACTGAGAAATCGAGAATGCGTTATAAGGGTAGTTCCCTAAATTATTTTCGTTCCTGACAGCCTTAATATATCACAAGTTTTCCGCGACATGTCAAAACGTTAATCTATTGGACTCATTTGAAGTCCACTGGTAACAGTAAGGATAGTTTAAAACCATAACAATTATTTATTTTAAATTCACGGGAAGTTTCTAACTCAAAAGTAATTTAATCTATAATGAGATTCTATAGAGTATTAATGAACTGTATATGAGTTATTCAAATGCTTTTGTATCATTGTTTCGAATGACTGTGTCTAATGTGATGTTTCCTAAAATGCAGCTATGACGCCCAGAGGCGTCGCGACGCATAGTTTGTAAATTATACGCGTTGAGAAATATTTATTTAATAAGTAAGCAGTTAGTGCGACATAATGAGGGGCGTAACCAACTTTCCAGCACAATGACACCGAGCATGACTAGGGTCCTACGACGCCGCGGAGTATTTCCGGTCACAAGGAAGGCGTGGAAATTATTATTACCTTACGTTTCGCTAACTGTAAGGATACTTACGCTACCCTATTATTACACACGTCACGTAAATAATGTCTTCTACACATCTACTGCGGAATGATTGGTGTTTATTTTTATTTAATTGCTACAAATAGCTATTAGCTAATGTTGTTGTGGTATTCAGTCGTAAGACTAGTCTTATGCAACCCTCCGTGATAACCTCCCTTGCGCAAGCCTTTTCATCAGCGTATTTCATCCTTCGCCTCCCTCTTCTGTTCTTTCCCCACTCACTTCCTTGTAATACTAATTTTACAAGACCCACGTGTCTTAAAACGTGGCCTATTTATCTATGTCTTCTCTCAGACAACGTCCTCCATATTGTTCGCTCTCCCCCTATTCTGTTCAGAACTTCCTTGTTAGTTACTCTATCCACCCATCTGATTCTCCTATAGCACCACATTTCAAAGGTTTCTATTCTTTTCCTTTCCGCAACTCCTATCGTCCATGTTTCGCACGCTCTGTACAAACATTGTTAGCAACGATTTCCTAATATTCACCCTTATATTACCCGTAAGTAAATTCCTCTTTTTCGCGAAAGCCTTCCCTTGCCTGTGCTACAAATGCCATGAACGTAGGCCGCGTTTTTCTTATCCTATCTTCTAAAATTAGACGCAAAGTCAATATTGCTTCTCTTTGGCATTCCATACTCCTGCATAACTATTTTCGTTAATATTTTATCTGCACGAGATACTAAACTAATTGTCCTGTGTTGTTTGCATCTATCAGCCCCAGTCTTTTTGGGTATAGCTAATACCTAAAACGTAACTTCAATTGTAAAACGGTGTGGGTCAGAACGAATTAAGCGCCGTGGTATAAAGAGACAATTTTTTTAAACTATTTTTCGAAGCTAGTAGTGCGACCTATTCTGTATTCATTAAGTTTTGAAAATAATGTCCTCAAGATGGCGACAATATATTTTTGGAGCTGATCTTTGAAGCTTTGAACAGCTAGTTACCACAAATGCTGGATATGGCGTTGACTTCTTCAATAACCAGCTTCTGGTAGGCTGTGGGGGCGACGTTTAGACACAGTCTCCTTCAGATATCCGCAAAGAAGGTTGTCACAAATGCTGAAATCGGGCCGACGTACTGTAGTGCAGGTGATACTTCCCAACTTAATTCTTCCTTTAAATATTCGGAGACAGGTGCAGCAGATGCGGAAATTCCGGGATTAGAGAGGCGCCACGTACTCGCGGAGAAACATGCCTGCAAGCTATGAAAATACAATTATATATTTTTCCACAGCTGATGATGGCAATAGTCTATGATTTTTAAATAAAATGACAACTAACAAATTGGTGCTGAGTTCACTAATTTGAACCTATAAAAGTTGTTTGTTATAATAATATAAATGAAATTAATTAACGACCAGTTTTTACAGACACAGTTTATATTTAGATTGAACGACGTTTCGTCACCACATTTCGGAACCCTTCAGGTGTTAAATTTCGTACAATCGACATATTTTCCAATATCATAAAATATTTTTTTAACATTAAAATTCATCTGATATTTAAAAAATTAACAAATGAACAGTAAAACAGTCAATACGACAGAAAACTCACTTTATAATTCAACACAATGGATACGTACAACGTTTCGTACACAGTTTTGGGATTTCTTGAGTTAAAAAGAAACATAACTAAAATTCATCTGTTATTAAATTTTTTTAAATGGATACACGCACATATGTCTGAATTAAAAATAGGGTTCCAGTATTTCAGTTAATCATTTTCGGTTGTAACCGTCGATGGATCCAGTCCAGGACGCAAATTTATATTTTTGGATTTATAATTTCAATTAAGATATGCATCCATTCAGAAATTTAACACAAGAAGAAATTTGATATAATGATTTTTTACCTGAAGTAATCTTTAAATTGTGGACGAATCGATGTAAGGCATCAATTATGTTACATGATGTAGCGCTTTTCTGGCTTATTGACTGTTTTGGTGTTTGTCAATAACTCTTAAAATTTCATTATTGTTATGTTAATATCTCCGCTAAGTCTATTTTTTCCGGAAGTTCGGCTGGAAACCGAACAGTCGTGGTTGTATGTGAACACGGCGACATTGCGAATCGAGCAGTTCTAGTATTTATGAAAATGTAGAAAGAACAACTTACGCGATAGTTCGCATCTTATCCAACCTTGCTTTCATTACGTAAGAGTGTCAGCGTTCTCTCTATTTGTGCCTTTTAGAATGAAAGTGTCATCCTTCCTTTCCCGAGGTGTTTAAATTGTGATTTGTCTACCAGGGGAAATGACCGGTTAATGACACAAGAATCTGTCTCTGCCACTGTAGAACGGACAAACCTTGGCCGGAAGATTTTTTTTTCTTTAACCACGTCAATGTAGTCTTAATGTTTCTATTGGAATTATTCAAAATCCGCACTGTGCGTCGTTTCTACCTGCCAGTTTATTTTGTCAGTAACGATTAAAATTGCAAAAGGAACTTACGTGACTGCATTTCAAATATTAAGAGTTGAAGAATGTAGAGTTTCGGGGTGAGTATGACGAATATTAGAGCTCTTGCGATTTAATTCAGGACAGCTGTTGTTTTCCACGCAATATGTAATTCGCGTTGAAAGTCAATGTTGATGTCTTTTGAATGGATTCACTTCGACAATTTCTTCCGCTGGGTTTTAATCTCGCCTAATCCACCCAAGATAGGCTGCAACCTCCATTCATGGAAAATGACTCCGTTGGACTTTAGATGGGCTTAAATCATTAATTCGCCACGTTTCTTTCCTTGTGCTGTTTCCTCTCGTAAAACTATCAAGAGTTGTAATATAGCAGAAAATCGTCATTTCTTAATTATATATGTCTGAAAATATTAGTGTTTCAATTTACAATGCCTTACCTCAGTAATCTTACGCGATGGGAAGAAACTGATATCATATTTGAATTCAATAAAAAGTTACTATCAAATAGCACATATTTTTCATTACAAAAAAAGTCTGGTTTGTGTTTTCTCGTTCTTTTATATCGTAAAATATTTCCCCTATAATGGAAATATAACCTTGTCATCACTATATATAATAGCCCTTAGTAACGCTCTTCGTGAAACGCTCGGTTAACCACGGAAACGCTCGGCTTTAGCTTCGTCAAAGAAACCACGTTGCAGAGTAAACTGGAAACCAGTTTGCCGTTATAAAAACTACGTAATATTACTTAATGCTTATTATTTAGTTTAAGCTGATTGAAGTAGTTACTTAATACTTCTCTTGAATATGGTAAGTTATAGATTTCCATAAATTATAGTAACATACATGCTACTTTTTTGTTAAGGGTGGTTGAAGGTTACTGTTACGTGATACTTATTCAACTGTAACAAATTGAAGAAGACGCATGGCTACTACATAAAGTATTTTTGGGCCATCCAAATAAATATCAACCGTTTGCTTCCATTAAACCTAGCAGCTTTAATTTAATAGTTCCTAAATCTATTTTAACTGGACGATCCAGCAGAAAGAAGAAGACGCAGGGCTAGGGAGCGATTGGCTAGATTGAGGGTTAAAGAATCCCTGAATAGAGTTAGGAATAATCAAGCAGATTTAATGGAGGATCCGGAAGGAAGAAAAAGACGCATGGTGTCTTTTTTTGGGGGTTAAAAAACTACATGAGGGTGATCCTGAAGCAGGCAACTCCCCTTGAATAGCATAGGAAGGGACTTGAAAATGGGGGATGTGGAAGGTAGAGCAAGGTAGCCCAGGGTTGACTAGGGCCCCAGGCTATAGTGTAAGGATCCTACCCGGTGTTTCACCTAAATGTGATGCAGGGAAAAACCCTAGAAAACCTGCATCAGGTAGGTCGGGCTAGTGGGTACTACTCCTGCGCCCTTCTGATGAGCTTTTTTTTTGGGGGGTAACAGGCTACATGAGGATGATCCTGAAGCAGGCAACTCCCCTTTAATAGCATAGGAAGGGATGGGGGATGTGGAAGGTAGAGCAAGGTAGCCCAGGGTTGACTAGGGCCCCCAGGCTATAGTGTAAGGATCCTACCCGGTGTTTCACCTAAATGTGATGCAGGGAAAAACCCTAGAAAACCTGCATCAGGTAGGTCGGGCTAGTGGGTACTACTCCTGCGCCCTTCTGATGACGGGAGACTGGATTGCTGTGGGAACGCAACAAACCCGCCTCCGTGCCTTGTTCAGTATTGAGAGGCAGTTGGCCGACTGGTCCAATAGGATCAGCGAACAACTCTTACCGTATGCCGAAGGTCTTCGACCCCCGTACATACACCTCTCAAACTGCCTCAGCCTGCAGGAGTCTTAAATTAGCTACCTTGGCCATGGACCAAGGGGGGAGGGAAAGAGGAAAACCAGGAAGGAGGAAGTCAACCTCCACCTGGCTCTCACTCATTTCCGAGCAGGATATCCTCCTGCATCTACTCTTTTTTTGGGGGGGTAACAGGCTACATGAGGGTGATCCTGAAGCAGGCAACTCCCCTTTAATAGCATAGGAAGGGACTTGAAAAGGGGGAATGTGTAAGGTAGAGCAAGGTAGCTCAGCAAGGATTGACTAGGGCCCCCAGGCGTTAGTATAAGGTTCCTACCCGTGTTTCACCTAAAGGTGATGCAGGGAAAAACCCTAGAAAACCTGCATCAGGTAGGTCGGGCTAGTGGGTACTACTCCTGCGCCCTTCTGATGACGGGAGACTGGATTGCTGTGGGAACGCAACAAACCCGCCTCCGTGCCTTGTTCAGTATTGAGAGGCAGTTGGCCGACTGGTCCAATAGGATCAGCGAACAACTCTTACCGTATGCCGAAGGTCTTCGACCCCCGTACATACACCTCTCAAACTGCCCAAGGTCGCCTCAGCCTGCAGGAGTCTTAAATTAGCTACCTTGGCCATGGACCAAGGGGGGAGGGAAAGAGGAAAACCAGGAAGGAGGAAGTCAACCTCCACCTGGCTCTCACTCATTTCCGAGCAGGATATCCTCCTGCTCCATCGTTCATATTGGCGTACGAGACATCCGGCTTCTGAATTATATGCACGGAATTGTACAAACACACTGCGAGTTATAAGCTGTTCAAAGCTTACCATTTTTGTTGTTATATTAATTCCTTAGATTGTTCCGATGCAACCGTCCATGCTAACCTATTTTATGCTAAACTTTTCATTCCTATACAACTACAACATTCCACATCTTCAATTATCCGCTTAGCGTGTCCAATCCTTGGCTTCCCTCTGCTATTATTACCACAAACACTTCCTTTCTCTCCACATTGTTATCTCTTCTCTTATTCTGCTTAGAACTTTCCCCTTAGTTATTCTATCCACCCATCTCTTTTCCAGCATTCTTCTATAGCACTTCATTTGAAAAGCTTATATACTTTTCCTTTTCGCACCTCCTAACTTTCCACGTTTCAAACCCATATAACGCCACACTCCATACAAACATTTTTATTAATAATTGCCTAATGTTAATACTTTTATTAGCCGTAAGTAAATTGCCTGTGATATCCTATTCTTTATGTGTACTATATTTCTATTATCCCTAGTTATTATGCTTCCCAAGGAGAAGGATTTCTTAAGTTCTTTAAAAATAGCCTTTCTCAATATAACACCCTTTGTTATTTCACTATTTCCCATACTACACTCCATTACCTTGGTTTTCCCTCAATTACTGCTCATGTTGTACTCTTCCTCCAGGATCACGTTCATGCCATTTATTATGGTTTCCAACTCCTCTTCTGACTTCCCCCTAGTACTACAATATCAGCAGCACACTTTAGGATTTTTATTTCGTCTCCTTGTAGTATGATTCCTTTTCCACATTTCATTTTAACTTTCTTCATTGCCTGTTGTATATATAACTTAAAGAGCACAGGCGACAGACTAAATGCTTGTCTTACTCCTTTCTTGATTTCTTCTTTTTTTCTTGCCCCACAATTATAATTACTGCTGACTGCCTTTTGTAGAGGTTATAAACTACTATTCTTTCCTGATATTTTATTCCTATCATCTTTAAAATCCTTAGTGGTATGGTCCAGTTTAAATTATCAACGTTTTTTTATTATAAATTTACATATTCCATGAACGTAGGCCTGTTTTTTTATTATCTTGTCTTCTAAAATTATTCGCTTACCTTGTATAACAAAACTGATCTTCTCCTAACTCGTATTCTATTTTTCGCTCCATCCTCTTATATAATATTATCGTTAATATTTTGCTTAAATGGGATACTAAACTAGTTGTCCTGTGCTGTTCTTATCTATCAGCCCCAGACTTTTTCGGTAGAGGAATAGCTATGTTGTTGCTTACGTTTTCCGGTATTCTTTCAATTTTTTTTGGCTCCATTTTAATCCGTATGACCTTGTATATCCTAATTATAGCTTACCAGGGGGAAATGGCTCTGAAGGAAAACAAACCTTACTGTGGTGATTCATGACCCTTACTTTCATCGGGTAAAGCAAAAATAATTTAGTTTTTGTTATTAGCGTACACAAGATATAAACGAGAATGGCTTAGTGGGGCCGAGTAGGCGGGAAACGTCACCGTCTGCAACATTGTTGATGGCCTGGAGTGCATTGTAGATTTAACAGTTGGTTCGGGGAGCTCTCCTGAGAAGGTCGGGGTGAGAGAGAGGAGTGCAGGAAACAATAGGCAGAAAAGTTAATTTCGCCATTGTTCGAGAAAGAAGATTTTGTTTTGTAGTAAGGAAAACAAAAAGAGGACATTTTGATAGAGATTGAAGCTGAAGAAGAGGCGCTAGAGAGGAGACGTGTTTCAGCGAAGGAACATCCTGCACGGCAAACCAGGAACGACGTCACCAGGCCATTGTCAACATCTGGTAACGGCATTTTAACCCGGTTTTCCACACAAACCATTCTCGTCTGATTCGCGATTTTAATTTTCAACTATATCGTTCGTCACCTGCGTTCCAGGGAGCAGCCATTTACAAGCTGCGTAGATGATTCTTTTTGCTTTTACCGACTGAGCCAATTTGATTAAAGTGATATTCGTAAATTTTTTTTTCCACTATAACTTAATTTGAGTTATATTTCTATTCAAATTAAATACATTATTATTCAAATTAAATACATTTTTATTATTATTTAACAATTTGATTGTACAACAATATTTTTGTTGGTGTAACCAAACGAACACCACATTACTGAGAGGTTACGAGGATTGCCACTCCTCGCCCCCCTAACACATGTCATTACCACGCGTCCATTATAGGCATCCTGTTCATTATATTGCTATATTGCTTCATATTAACGAATCAATATGCAGGATAGTGAGGGATTTTCACCGCCCTAAAAAACCTTCAGTTAATTTGAGTAAAATCTGATTGTTGTCTGGTTTATATCTTCGATTATTTCTTTTTGAAATTCAATTTGTTTCAAGGCAAATATAAATGATTGGTAAATTTCCTCATATCCTAAAATTTTTGAAGGTTCCAGTTTTCGGTAGTCCTGAAAGGTGTCATTCCAAAAATCACATTTTGTCAGTAATTTGGTAGACTGTTTGGATTATTGTGCTTTAAGTGGTACAGTGCTGCCCGTTAAAGCGGTATTCTTTCCGTTAGACCTTCCAAAACTATTCATGAAGGGATTACCGTCGAATGAAATACTGTTTCCGGTTAATGTAAATGAATTCCCGGGCATCGCCGGACACTTTGCTACTTTAGAGAATAAGAGTCTGAGCACGAAAATACTGACGTGGAAGGCTTGTCAAAGAGTTCCAACGTTTTGGATATCGTTATCCGTGCTTCTTAAGGTAAGGGAGGGTAAGAGTACGCAGTGAAGTTTCGTAGTGTTGGTAGCACTTTACTATTTTGGTCTACAAGTGCAGGAGAACACGCTGACCGTAAAGGCATCTATTTGCAGCCACTTTCTTTGACTTCACGAAGTAAAATATACTTTTGTTACTTCTGCATGCATTAATTAGAGTTTAAAACCTACGAATTTCGAGTCGCATAGCAATTAATTCTAATTTTGTGTCAAAGCAGAATTATTTAGCTACAATTTTAGGTTAGTTTGGGTTTAGTGTCTGCACGGTGCAGGCGGCAAGTCACGATTTTGTAAAAAAAAACTACGTGGGAGGCCAAGAGTACGCTGGTCTAATCTTTGCCTCACACACAACATCTGTTCTTGAATGGCCATTTTGTCTCGTTTTATTCTATGGCTATTTTGTTAATACTTATTTTCACTTCACAAATAATAAAATTGTGTTGCTTTCGTATTTTTACAACAATTTTACGAAACACAAAATAAGGTTCCAGCTCATCTTGAAAACCTAACAGCATATTTAAGATGAATCTAAGGATCAAAAAATTATATTCCCCGCTCAAATTAAGAACCTGTCAAATGAAACTTTTGCTGATTTTTTTTTCAACGACCCAAGGCATGCGCCATGTACAAATGGAAAATGGAAGGCAAGGACTGAAAGGTTATCAAATAAAGCCATTAAACTAGACACAAAAGAAGGTGCCGGGAGAAACCACCAATAAATATGAAGGTCTGAATGGGTTTAAAATTTGACCCACAACACAGCGAAAGTACCTCTGAAATATCTACTGATGATGGTGATGAATCTGTCGATTGTCCAGGATGTGGAAAACAGTTTTCCGTTAACTGGATCCATTGAGGTATTTTCTAGGACTGTCATGGTCCACTTACTAAGGCAGTGGGCCATTTTTTAGTGACTACTGCTAGTGCGTAATCTTAACCTCATAAGAGGCCAAGAGTACGCAAACGACACTTTTTCTTAAAATATTTTTAATGACAATCTCGTTCATTGTAATATTATCAAACGTTTTGTGATTAATTACTAAATATGAAATAACATTGTGATAGATTTTGGTGTTGACATCTTTATTACCTCCATAGATATATCAAAAGAAACCACAAAGCGCGTACTCTTACCCTCCCTTACCTTACGTGTAGTAGGAGGAAGATGTTCATAAGAGGCCAAGAGTACGCAAACGACACTTTTTCTTAAAACATTTTTAATGACAATCTCGTTCATTGTAATATTATCAAACGTTTTGTGATTAATTACTAAATATGAAATAACATTGTGATAGATTTTGGTGTTGACATCTTTATTACCTCCATAGATATATCAAAAGAAACCACAAAGCGCGTACTCTTACCCTCCCTTACCTTACGTGTAGTAGGAGGAAGATGTTCATAAGAGGCCAAGAGTACGCAAACGACATTTTTTTAAAAATATTTTTATGACAATCTCGTTCATTGTAATATTATCAAACGTTTTGTGATTAATTACTAAATATGAAATAACATTGTGATAGATTTTGGTGTTGACATCTTTATTACCTCCATAGATATATCAAAAGAAACCACAAAGCGCGTACTCTTACCCTCCCTTACCTTACGTGTAGTAGGAGGAAGATGTTCAGGTTCGGAAGCAGTGTCATCGCAAGGTCCAGCACTAATGAAGCCTGATTTTTGAGCGTTGTTCAGCTTGCCGGCTTGAAGTTTGGTTTTGTTTTGGTCGTTGTGACGCTGAGCGCCAAGGTCGGTGTCGCGGCGCTAAATTGATGAAGGGAAAATAGAAGTGCGAGGCGAGATTGCGTAATTGCCGAGGCGAGCTTCTCCAGTCGGCTCCAAGTTGTGGTGCGAGTCGCATGGCTCTGCGGCACACGAGGTGAGTTCGCCATTAACTGCGCAGCCTTCCTCTCCCGTCGTCCGAAAAGTCCCCATATCAGTGTCACTTGCACGGCATAAAAGTATTACTCTCTTACGAACACGCGCAACGCATATACTTCACCGCAACTAACTTGTCTTGTTCATTTAGGGGGAAAAAATATCCAAAACTGAGACAACTAGATTTATTACCAACGTTACAGTGTTTTCAGTGCTAAGGTTTACCTACGAAAACTTCAACGTTTTGTTAAAACAATCGCTACTGATGAACTGCCGCATTGCTACACCACTTAACACCTAATTAGTATTTATTTACACGGCCCGTCTCCTACGACAGGAAAACGTAACGTTCTGTTCTTAAACCCGGGCAAGATTTTCCACAGACAGAGTTCAATGAAAACGGCTCAGATAAGACGTCCAAAATTTGATGACTTGAAGACAAATAAAACATGACGTTTTCGTATAATATTTTGTTGCGATGACTCACCAGGAAAAGTAAACGCTTTTATTCCTGAAATGTGGTTTATCTGAATAACGTGTAAGGTCAGTTCAAGGGCGCCATATAATATGCGATTTTTTTTAAACGTTTAGTCATATAACTTGAAGTTGATCGGTGGCAGTGTCGATTAGTGGACAAATAACTAATACAATTAAATTAACGACGTCTTCTCATTTTACAACGTTTTGTCCTGTTTATTTGTGACATAATCAGGTAAATTTCTTCAGGATGTTACTACGCAAATTTGTACCAAATATATATCAATTTTTGTCTAAATTACTGTTAAACTATACACTCCAAATCTAACGTTATTTATTGATTTATTTTAAGAAAATTAATTAAAATACTACAAAGGTATTTTTTAACGAAATATTGTTACGTTATATATTCTAATTTTTTTGGAACTAACATCCTGAAGAAATGGACATGATGAAATCCCAAAAGTGAGGACGAAACGTTTTAGAAGCATAAAAAACCTTGGTTTCTGTGTCAACTGATCGTTCATTTAATTAAATGTAATTATTTTTGAACGCCTAATTGAAATATATATTATAAATAAAATATTTTAATAACTCATCGGTCAAGGAGTGGCATAAAAATGATTAGAAAATTACGTACCACCTACGAACACTGTATTAAGGAAACTATAGCACATCGTTTTCAGTGTAACGTAGTTATTCGGAGTTGTATTCACATATTTAATTTTGTAATCGTATTGATGCACACGTTTCTGTCCGGAGGAAAAGTAATTCCTGTCCCTCACTGTCTAAAAAATGAATATTTTGTCGTTTCCGTTCTTCATGTTCTCTGTTTGACGTTGACGATCCATCGCTAATTTTTTTGGAGAAATTTGGAATGCTATAAAATTAACGTTATCTGCAAGTACAACGATTGTGAGAAACACCAGAATAAAAGTGTCATCAAAGTTTTTTCACGTGAAGAAGCAGAATAAGGAAATTTGTTATGGTTTACTCCTGTTTCAGTTCTTTTCTTAAAAAAACCAATTATATAAAAATAAATTAAAAGACCAATTTTACAGATAATTCAAAAGGTTTCTTTAACTACGACGTTTCGTCCTCAAATTTGAGACTTCGTCTGGTGCAAAGATATACTTTTTTTCACGTTTTTAACTACAGGCAAAAATTATACAAAAAATTATAACCTTAAAATGTCAATATTTCGAAAAAAATAAATGATTCAAATTTCTAGTAGCGAATTAATTTATTTGAAATATATAGATAATATAAACTGAAAGTATTAAATGTACAAATTTTACATAAATTTGGAAAAATATAAAGATGTTTTTTAGAGTCTGTATCCATCTGTATTCTTAAATCACAACTGTAAATTTGAGTGATTTATTTTCATGGAATATTGTCATTTAAATTTTTAATTATTTGGTATCCCTTTTTTTGTCTGTAGTTTAAAACCGGAATAAATTTAATCATATTTTCGTTTTACCTGATGAGATCTCAAATTTGAGGACATAATGACGGATTTGAATTAAAAGAAAAAGTAAAATGGGTCATTAGATTTATCTTACGGAATTTTACTAACTAAACTACATTTCCCATTAGATGCTCCTATTCTGTGGAATGATGTTTGTGATTTACGATAGTATTTGCGAGGTCCTAATATTTTAAGGAGAATATCAATGTAATTATAATTTTATTATATAGTATTTATATATAAATGCCATCGTCCAACAATACTCGGATCAATATTATATTTTATACATCCTGATACTGAAAGTAAAAGTGTCTCACGTACCTCGTGCAAAACAGGACAAATGTTTACATAGTTCAGAATAAGGAAAATAAAACAGGCAGGACGGTCCAACCCTGTCACTTAGATATTACAACTATTCTTCTAGGTTAGACAAGCAAAATGCAGCTATAACACTGTGACTTCATATACGGTGGTAAGAAAACTTTATATATAAATTATGGAGGAATGCTTTGTACTTTTATGTAATAATTTACTTACGAATGTCAACAGTTGAATAAATAAAATAGCTGAAAACAGACCTCTAAAAATATAATTTAGTTCAAGGGTGGGCAACCTTTTCTTGTAGGGGTCCGTATAAAAATAATGTACGGTGGGCCACGGGCCAGAACAAAAGCAATTAAGAGTAGTATTTATTTTAAAAAAGAGAATGTACATACTAGTGTTGGTACAACAATAGTGTTACAAATAGGGATTGCCTTTCTTTTGCGAGACGTTCAAAATTTGGTGAAAGTCATTTCGTTGTTACACATAAGGAGCTTTCCAAATTAGTAATGTTAATTAAGAGTAAGTACTGACGAATAGGTTTAGATTATTTATTATTCAGTCCATTAGTCTTCTTCTTCCAATGGCTCAACAGCCCTCTTGTGGGCCTAGGCCTACCGAGGCGTCTGCGGACTGTCATCTGGCGTGACACATTCCGAATTTGGGGTGATAAGTGGTCAGGGTATTAATTCCCCATCAGCCTTAAACCCGGTCTTCTCGACCATGACGACACAAACATCCAAGCCCATGCCAGGATTCGAACCCGGGATCCATTAGTCTACGTCGAGGAAATAGGATACGTCAAATACAAGATTACAAGAAATGAATAAAATTTTAAAGCTGAAAAGCAAAAACTAGCAGTATACAAAAAATTAAATTAATTTCGTAAAACAAAATATTATATTTAATTATAAAGTAAAAAAGGAACATTATCTTCAAGATTATTCTTCACAACCCCTTTAATTTGTACTCAAACAATCACTATGTAATATACCATTATTCCTTTTAAATAATTATTGATTATTGTATATTAAATTGTGGTTGATTGCAGAAAAATTAAAGGTGTTGTGAAGAGTAACAATTAATTATTATAAGTATTAGCCATTTGACCCTGCAGAGAGATACTATTCTTAAAGTTGCAAAAAAATAGTTATATAATTTGATACAACGTTAAAGATACTAACAACGGGAATATTAAATTTTAAAACGACGTCGATCTTTCAGCGATTTTCGTAAACATGAAAAAGAAAATAAATCGGCAGTTAAATTCTGTAGTAGATTATAAGTGTCAAATAATAGCTGAATTTGATAGGATGCCAGCAACCTGTTTTAGTAAAGAGGATCTAATCTGTTCTTCTTATCTAACAACTTTTTCAGCGAATAATACGCTCCTTTATTCATTAACTAGGATTTACGACTCTTTATAAATAATTATTGTATATTTTACTCATAAAATTAATTAGACTTAGATATTAATCTTTTGAAAGATGTATCGGCGTCATGCGGCGGACCGTATTAATATGAAATAGAGAAATTTAGTGATGGGTTGAACAAATCTTGCACGAGGGCCGGATGTGGCCCGCGGGCCGGGGTTTGCCCACCGTTCATTTAGTACACGCTTCAGTAGTAATGTGGGTCCTCATTACGCTTGTGAGGACAATGATAATTGTACACAAAAGCAGTGTAAGAATATTACACAACATATTTTTAATTGAAGAGCTAAAATGAAAAAGAAATTGAATTAATTTTATACTATGAATTAAATTTGAAGAAGTACAAATAATGAATAACAATATTTTAAATGTTAGTACTGCAATGTCAGTTTTGACATTAAGTGAATATTTCTGAATTCTGCGAGGCTTTATATCCACCTACCCTTATGATTTGGCTCGCTGAGTACTCGACATTATTTTTATTCCCAACGAATGTCATAAGGAGAAATGGCTACGCATACGAAACTAAACTCAGAGGTCAACGAACTGAATTGAGAAAGTATTCGTTTCCAGCAAGTCTAATTATGTAATTGATTAAGGAAAATTGTGGAACATGTCTGAAGGTGTAAGGTTCAATAAAGGATATAACATGAAGTGTAGGAATTTTGAAGTAGAGTAAAGAACTGCTACTGCCTAAATTCATAACATTTATTGAAGGCAGAGGGGGAAACAGTCGTATGTTTGTGGCGTTTCAATTTATCAGCATTATTAATTGTAGTGTAGTATTGATAAATACGACGTGTGTTTCATTCGGGTTCTGCTTCTGAAGTCAAATAAATCTATTTATCTGAATCACGTTTGTACTCTTGTGCAATATTTTCATACTTTCATCAAAGTTGTCCCAAACAATAGAACCAGTGAACAATAGAAAGTTAATCATCCTTCTCTGTCAATATAGTTCAAGACTGAATTAATTTACAAGTAATAATTAATGAAAAACCGGACCTCATATGCGAGCAATTCTGCCTCCCAAGCCAGAGGTCCCGGTTTCGATTCCAGGAATGGGCTTTGATGTTTGTACCGTCATGTTCGCGGAGACCGGGATTAAGACTGCTGGAAAATCGATACGCTGACCACGTGTCACTCGAAATTCGAAAAGTGTCATGCAAGACGACAGTCCTCAGTCGACCCGGTAGTCCTAAGCCCTCAATGTGCCAACGAAAAAGAAGAAGAATTAATGAAAAATGTGGATATCGAAATATAGAGTATATTACTATTATACTATACAAATAATTATTATACATGATGCAACTATTTTTCGTCATCAGATTTCAGCATTCTTGAGTATGACGATATGCTGAAAGTGAGTGCTTTTCTCAATAACAGCAGAATACATCGAGAATGATTTCCATTTCTTGCCGTTTGTAATAGCCACTTGCAAGATATTGCTTTTAGTTTAATGCCATCTCGTTCTATCATAATCTCACCTTCCATAGGAGGCAGTGCAAGAAAACTACACAATCCACAGCACTTGAGGGAAATCATGTGAAGCACCACCTTCAGGGGCACGGAGACTGAAATTTGAAATTCCTACTGAGCTGAAAATTTAACTGTACTTACGTAGCAATGTACTAAATTTTGTTAACTTTTTTGTTGTTGAGATATTTCAAACATTATTTACAAAATTTGGCAGTTTTGAAAATGTTCCTTACGTTACGTACTTGAATATATTTTTTTAGCTTTTTTACATTAATATGTACGTCAGACCATTGTTATCAATTATCAGTATTATTTCTGAAATTGAATAAAACCGTGGGGAGAAAATAATTTTTTACTGAGAGCTTCATACGGTTCCTTAAAAATTGACACTTTTCAGCACTTTGAAAAATTTTTTTTCACCTAAAATAATTGAACAATTAGAAAACTAATAGTTGTATTTGAAGTTATTAGCATTTATATTATGTACAAAAAACATGAATATAATATCTTAATGTTTGTGACGCATAGAAGGTGTTTGGTACCAGAAATCGTGAAGCTGAGAAAAACATATTTTTCTTTAAAAAATTATTGATTTAGAATCAAAAATATTAATTAAAATTGTCCTGCAACATTTGTTAGATCTTCCTTCTTTCAGTTTACTGAATTTACAGGCATATTAATATGAAATAAAATGGAAAATAGATTTTTTTAAACAGATTTGGCCAAAATTTCAGTCCCCGTGTCCCTTAAGATGGATGATGATGTCCTTTCTTTAGATGATTAGTTAATTATCATTTCTATGCTTACATTGACTTTTTTCTTGGATTTTATAGTTATCCAGTCCTATTTCTGAATATTAACAAAAAATGTAAAATACAGGGCGTTTGAAAACGATTCATCCGATTTAACATATATATATATATATTTAAAAATAATGAAGATATAAAATTAATGTTAATCTTGTAACCCATGAAAATATTTAAATGTTTATAAAGAAAATTGATTTAAAAAACTGACAAATTTATTGTATTTTATTCGTTCGCATGACGTTTGTTCAATGAAAACTCAAAGTTGTTAAAAACGCATCTCATCCCCCCCGGTAATTATAGTGGTGCACTACATATGTCTATGCGGAATTAAAAATTCACCCCACACTCTAGCGTGCATGTCCTAGTTACAGTTTCCACGGCTGTTGTAATGCGGTTCCGCAGTTCGACCATTGTTGCATATAAGTTGAAAGTTTTAATAATCCCCCTGAAGAAAAACTCACATACAGCTAGGTCGGGTGACCTTGGAAACCAGTGATGTAAGGCTGAAGCGTTTGGTCCAGTAAGGAAGATCCATCAACCTGGAAACCTGCCATTTAAAACCCTCGAGGGTTTCTTCTTTCAAACAGTGAATTGGGAAATCAGATTTGGTTAAGTTGAATGGGTATGAATTTTTCAGGACATCAGACTACGTGAGGGTCATCCAGTAACTGGCAACTCCCCTTTAATAGTATAGGATGGGAATTTGCGTCTGGTGCAGTAACGTGTAGTTCCCTTTTGTTAATTAACAGCGTTTCTCACCAGTCCCTGTTTATTTATAAGTCAGATAATATAATTATTTTATTTAAAACATATATCAATTGGCTGATAATAGCAAAACAGTTGTTAAACTTCTAGCGTTCTAGTATCTTACACATGTAGCGAGCTAGTTGTACGCCATAAGGTAATTGAAGAGAATTAATTAAGTAATTGAATAACACAACACAATTATTAATTAAGAAGTTAAGAACATGCTAAATGTAGCGAGAAGTATAGTTTCTACTTGAGAACCTCTGCAGGAACATATAAAATTTGTATAAATAATGTACCTCTTGAAATTAAAAAGAAGAAAAAATATAAAATTTCCAAGAGTGCTTTTTTTAAACGCTTTGCAGTATAAAAGGTTCCCAAGTAGGAACGATAAACCGTGCTATCTACACCAATAAATAAAATTGAAGTGTCTGTCAGTATGTTTGTCTCAAATAGGCTCCGAAACGGCTCAACGGATTTCAATGAAAATTTTAGGGTTTAAAAACAGGAGATTTAACTTAAATATTCGTGCATATTTCATTTCAATATATATTGGATAAGATATTAATATAATAACATATAATATAATATAAATATTTCTTCTATACGCGCATTCTAGTCTCCAAAAAGTGAATTCGGGTTGTGTATACTCTTGATCTATGCTCCGAAACGGTTTTACGGATTTCAATGGAAGAAAACAGTGGTTGAAAGAGGAATTTTAACTTAAATTCTCGTCTCCGTTTCATTTAGATACCTTGCAGAGTTCAGAAGATATTAATATAAATATTTATATATCATTAAATTGCCACGCGAAAGGCGGCGTGAAAACCAACTGCGAGTTATAAGTCCTATTAGGCGTTCCTATACCATTCATCCCACTTATTGTGTTATTATAAGTGTAATTTTGGCTGCATAAGAGAGAGAGAGAGAGAGAGAGTGGGAGGGCGAATATTCTCACTCCATTTATTGATACAGTAGAATTCGCGCCGTAATTAACCTATTGTTGGCAGAGAGCTAACTCCCGGAGAAATAATAAACTTCTTTGGATCGTCGATACGATGTGTAGGTAAATTGGATTTATTTGTCGTGTCAGGTACATTTTAATATTTAGTAATTGCTAATTTTTATTGGCTCCGAATTGTATTCAAAACCAACTGCGAGTTAAAAGGTTTGCCCTGAAGCGATCATAAATAGATGATACCGTACTTTTTATATACACAATGATTTGAACTTTATCAAAAATAAATATTTCCGCGCAAACGAAGTCGCGGGTATAGCTAGTTATTAATATTTTCTAAATTTTATTTCTGATTAATGGCCAAGTTTGATAAACTGTACTATTACGGAAAAGATATTAGGTTAAGTACACAGGAATTGAAAAATGTACGAAGAGAAGAAAATGGAAAAGAATTTACAACGTAGTGAATTTTCCAAAGTTAGAACACGAAATAATACAATTAATGAAAATAGTACATCGTTTTTTCTGCAATCTTAAAATAGTGCGAACCAAATACATTGTAAAACCAAGTTAAACGTACTTAATTTTTTTAAGCAATTGCAAAAATTATTGAAGATTTGTAAATTTTCATTCGCTAATGATCGTAGACGTTAATGCGATTTTAAATTAAAAATGTATTTAAAAAGTAGATAGCAAGGGGATCGTTAAACTGTACTGATGCTTCATTGCGGCGAATAAATTTCGTGTGGTCTTAGAAATGGAGTCGTTCATTGGCGTCATTGATATCTTCTTTGACCCACTGCTTTTCATTCTAGATACATTATTAAAAATTTCTTATGACTTGAAAACTAATTTTGGTTGCACAGAATTCTTTTTATGTTGCAAACTGTGTATGTTGGTGGAATGATTTTTTTAAAGATGCTTTGGTTTGGAAACAAGAGGCAGAGTTGTCAGGTAGACCTATGAATAACGAATTTATTAAAGCAAGATTTGCTCTTACGTATTGAACATATATCGCCTATCCCTGAGATGTAGGAAGTCGCGAATGAGTTCCACGCAAGTTCTGGGATGTCTTTCGCAAAATGTACTTGTGTGCGTGTATGTGTTGGTGTAACGCTTAGCATACATATCGCGTGGGTGGTAAGTACTCCTGTCTACACAAAGCCAGAAGCATTTAGCAAACGTACCAAGCAGCTCTTTTAGAGCGAGCTTCAGATTTGGCCTTCGCTCGTATAGAGTTCATTCCTTCATTGTGTGTCGCACAGAGACAAACCGGACCGACGCGGAGAGAATATTAAAGCGGAAACGTGGTCTGCTGAAGGCGCTCACTCACTCAGGTGCTAAACTTTAGCAACAGGAGAGTCGGGGGCTCTTATCGTCCTTCGTCCCTTCTTTTATTTTAATTTTTAATTGATCAGGATTTTATATTAAATTGGTCAATGCTCTGGTTACAAGACGGTCTCTCTTCAATGGCATAGGAAGGGATTTGAAAGGTGTCATGCGGAAGGGAGAGATACGTTGTCCAGAATATAGTGTAAGGGTCCAACTCGACATTCGCCTAAAAGAAGTGCAGGGTGGGTTGGGCTCTTGGTACTTGTCCCACGCCATTCCGATGGCTGGAGTGGGGTTTGCTGGGTCAATGTGCTGACTTAAGAGCAGCCAGTGGCGCTCGTTATGCGACGGCAGGAGAGGCCCTCATTATTTATTTTGTAGGCGGCTGGCCACAGCTTTCCGAGTTTTCGATTGTACTGATATTATAGGAGAGGAAGAAGTACGGCAATCGTGAGACATTTTAGCTACCCTTCATCACGTCGTTAACGAGTGGTATTCTTAAGACCGCCTGTATCCTGTGATTCCTTACTTGCTGCGGTGCATTTTGTAATCTTTCGGATTATTTTTGATTAGAATCTTTGGATTATTGAAACGTTTTACTCAAAGAGTATCATTAATACAAAGAGGCAATAGCAGCGTGACGGCTTCCCCCACTCCTCTCGGACCAACTCCCACATAGCTCCATAAGCTGCAATGTAAAATTAGGGCTTTTTAAATACCGTAAAATCTATCTTAAAGCTACAAAAGGTAAATGAAAGTGGATGATTAATCTACACAATTAGTATTTTCAATTACCTAGCGTACAAATATAAATGTATACGGAAGATTAACAAAAGTGGCCATGCTTTAAAAGCAATATTGCCAATTAGATACGAAGTTTATATCAACAAATTTCTCAGAAAGGAATTAAAAAATAATATTTTTATTCCAAAACGTTGGAGGAGAACTTACATTGCTTTTCCTTAGATGTGATTTCTGAAAGTAAGATGTTTTCTGTACTCTTGGATCAAAGTAAATATAAACGTGAAACACTTAACTCATTAAATTATTTAAATTTCTTCAATTTCAATTCATGATAAAACATTTTAATACGTTATTTAAAAATTTCCATAAAAAAATAAATTCACAATTTCTCAAAATATAATTTTTTAAGCTTTTGGAAGAAATTTTTTATACAAAATAACTATTTAAGTTGTTTTAAATTTTTGTTTGTTTGTAAATATTGAGGTTTTAGTTATTTAATATGAAAATTTTCTAAATACCATAATAAATGGCATAACGGAGTTCCGGAGAAAGAGTTCAATATGAGGATTAATAGAGGGAAAACCAAGGTAATGGAGTGTAGTTTGGAAAACAGTGGAATAATAAAGGGTGTTAGATTGGGAAGGGATATTTTGAAGGAAGTATAGGAATTCTGGTACGTGGGCAGCATAATAACTAGGGATGGTAGAAGTATAGTAGACATAAAGAGTAGGATAGCACAGGCAAGGAAGGCTTTCGTGAAAAAGAGGAATTTACTTACGGGTAATATAAGTGTGAATATTAGGAAATCGTTGCTAAAAATTTTCGTATGGAACGTTGCGATATATGGGTGCGTCACGTGGGCGATAGGAACTGCGGAAAGGAAAATAATAGAAGCCTTTGAAATGTTGCGCTATAGGCGAATGCAGAAAATCAGATGGGTTGATATAATCACTAACGAAGAAAGAATAGGGAAAATTTTAACAATATGGAGGACGTTGACCAAGAGAAGAGATTGATTAATAGGCCACGTTTTAAGGCACGAGGGTCTGGTAAAAATTAGCCTTTAGACTGGAGTGTGTAATATAAGAACGGAAGAGGGAGGGATGGAATACGCTAAGCAGATTAGGGAGGATGTGGTTTGTGCTAGTTATGGGAAAATGAAAAGGCTAGCGCAAGATAGGTTAACATGGAGGTTTGCATCAGATAACAACAAAAAGATGTAAATCCTGAGTAACTATTTAACTAATTTTCAGAATGGTGGAAACTTGGTGCCGAAAGCTTAAAAAATTATATTTGAGGTAATTTGATCATTTTTAATTAGCTTCTGCCACTCTCAAAATATGTTTAAAAAGTTAGGATTTTCTATAAAAGTAAAGAAAATCTCAATATTCCCAAATAATAAAAATAATAATTTAAAACATGTTAAATATATTCGTGGTGAAAGTTTAAAAAAGTTTTATTGTTTTGTAATTTGAGCATTTGTACTGAATTTTCTATCAACATGTTTAAATAACGCATTAAAAGGTTTTATCTTCAATTTAATATGACATTTAATCAACTTAAGGAAATTGTGTTTCAGTTTTATATTTAATTTGGTCCAAGGGTGTAGAAAATATTTTATGTTCAGAATTTAGGTCCAAGGAAAAATAATTTACGTTATCATCCAATATTTACAGATAAAAAAATTATTTTTATTTTCTCTTTGAGAAATTTGTTGGTGTAAACTTTGTATATAACTGGTAATATTGATTTTAAAACAAAGCCACTTTTGTTAATGTTCCGTATAATTTTATATTTGGAAATTACATATTTGTTTCCTTAAGATAGATTTTACGGGATTCAAATAGCGCTTATTTTCCATTGTCACTTGTGGAGCGACGAGTGAGTTGGTACGAGAGGAGTGGGGATGACAGTCATGCTACCTTCTGAGGGAAGTTCTGGCATTCCTACTCTATGTATATTATGATATCCTTTAGTTTGACTTGCTTACTAAACCTAAAAGCTCGATTCTATTCAACTGTATGGTGTAAATCGTCGTCGTGTGCAGAAGGATTTTATTTTCCTATGTAACGCTTGAGCCTTTTCTGAATATAAAATATCTCTTTATGAAAGAAAATGAGATTTTAAGTATTTGAGAAGTATTTCCCCAAGTAAGTATACTTTTAGATGTTTACCTAGATATTTGTGAACTTGCGGTTATTGCTTCCTTTCATTCTTCTGATTACATCTCGTCGATGTTTATTCTCCATTTAACAAGCAATATTCGTACATTATTAAGGTGAGTTTGTAGAATTCTCGATGCCGTTGCAAGGATGCAAGGTATCATCAGCGAGGTCCTTCGTACTGGCTAAGAAGGATTTCTTGCAACTCATCGCAGGAGGAAAAAAAGAAAACAAGTTGCAGACTTGTGAGCCAACGTGCAGAAATATCTACAGATAAAAAATAACTTGTGGGTACAATTATAAATGTTCTGTCATTTTTACTTGAAGGAAAGAAAGATTATATTTTGATAAGTCAATATTCAAGCTGAATTGTCTTCAAACAAAAGTTTTCTCTATTATAACTTTGGCTGTCTGTTTAATTTACAACTTCATATCAGATTTGAAAATATGTTCACGGTATGGAACGTCAGTTTTAGATTAAATAAATAAAATATCTTATTAGTCAGACAAATTAATTATAACCTATATTACAAACATAAAATTTCATCATGTAATATATCAAACAAAATACCTAAACATGTCGATTATAATATTTTTAAAAGGAAATATATTTAGCATCATTTAACTAAAATGAACTTTAATATTTTAAAAATCAAATATATAGCAATTTCAGTTTAAGAAATTAAAAATACAGCCAATTGATCAGAAAAAAATATGATGCTTCTGTCTTCTCCTTGACCTGAGGCACAGGTTACTTCATTTATACGAAAGACTTGTCTTCCTCTGGAGCAGTTTTATTCTTCTAATAATAATAAAATTTGAAGTATATCGTTAATTTATGCTTTTTAAGAATTCTTAAAGAAATTATCTACACCGCAAATCAAATTTCGTCAAAATAAATGCGATCTCTTAGCCATATGCGTCAAAAATCTCGATCTTAGGAGGAAAGATCAGTGACGTACGATCTCCACTTAGAACAAAGATCGAAAAGATTCTACTTCGATCCCCTTGGCATCCTTCTTTCAAAACTCTCCATATTTTTAAACTTAATTCATAAATAGTGCCATGAATCGTGTTGCAGTTGTAAGTGTATTCAACACAACAAATATATATTATTGACTTATTTGGAATTACAATTATAATTAAAATTTTATGCCATTGTTGAGGTTGCAGAATATCAATAATACTTTTGAATTAGGCGTATAATTTTATATTAATAATCGTAATATAAATATTTATTCAAAAATATAATTTTTCTTAGTGAAGTTTTAACGCGAAAAAAATCCTGTCTCAAATTAGAACTGGAAAAATCTAAAAATAATGTATTTAATTTGGAAAACCACTTCTTTAAAAATTGACTGTTTCTTAAAAATTACATTGAAATCAAAATTAGTTTTGTCGGTTTAAAATGTATTTATAATTAAAGCAAGAATTCTAAATGTGTATAATGGACATTTATCCACTATGCTAATTGATTCAAGTGATCAGTGTGGATACGAAAGTCATCAATATTTTCAAAAAAGGAAAGTTGAAATGTTAAGTCAATTATGCCGACAGAAGACTGCAGCTTTTTCCTTTGGTAACGGCTGTGACGGTCTGCTTCAGGGTGATAATCATCCAAAGGGGTACCTGTTGACTCTGCGGCGGGATGATCTGGCTGCAATGGTCACGCCTTGGGCTGAAATAGTCCAGACTTCTACCAAAACTATAGTATTTCGACTTAGAACTCAAGAGCTCAACTCTGCTTTCGCTGTGACCCGCCTCTCCACCAAAGTTCTTTCCATTTCGCCTCGTATGGCTCCGAATTCTCTTCCTCCGTTTTCTAATAGCTGCAATTTCAATTAGCATCTATTGGGTTGAATTTTCAAATTACAGCCAATAGGAAAATTTTAACCACCGGAGGTGAACAAATGTTATACGTTCGTTACGCAGTAGCTGTTTCCAATTATCTACACGCAGCTTCCAACTTGACAGTAGAAAAAGTTGCTCTATTTGACATGGACTTGCCATTCATTTAGAAGATGGACATCCATTGTCGGTTGAAAGGTCCACCGTTATAGTCCGGAAAAGTGTCTGTTCCGTAGTTTAGCTAAGAGCACATCAGACTTCACTCTCACAAAAATGCTTCGTAGTACTTCAGGCTCCATCACGAAATTTTAATTTATCACATATTATTTACTTATTATGCAGAGAAGCGCAACCATAAACTCTTTATTTTCACTCATTTCAGGAATCCACCTTTTCGTAAGGTGATTAATGAAAAAATAGTGACAGAAAGGGAATCAATTAAATGATTGCACCCGACGTCCTACGAGATCTCCTGATTAAGTTTTTATACATTATATTATTGTATTCAGCACTAGTCAAATAAGAGTTACTGAACAGCAGAGATCGTTTGGAGTTGTAAGACGTTAGTTACCTTTGTTTCTTGGTTCCCATCAAGTGATACATACTTAGTATCAATAACAGCTATTTGTACTAATAATAGATATGGCCTCAAAGTTTCTTTGTGGTCTTAAAAACAACTCTTTAAAATCTAGAAAGATCCGGAAACCTTTTTGGGTATTCCAAAAGCTGATAAATTTTTTAAGATGTATTCGACGACTACGGACCACGCGTGGCGAAGAATTTTATTTTGTGTATCAGATAACCAATTTTTTTAAAACGTATATATTACAAGGCAAGTACAGCGAGGAGAAGCAGCACGGTCAATTTAGTTGCAGTTATCAGGAGAACGTCGGTAAGATTAGCAACCACGAGAGAAACAAAGTCAATATTTGATTCAAGTGTAGAATATGGACAAGATAAGTTTTTGAGTGAGAACAGAACAACGAAAAAGAGACGATAAGACTTGGAGGCAGATGATCTGACTGGGCCGCAACTAAATTATCAGCTAGCAGTAAATATTTACGTTCTGGCAGAAAGAAAAATTTGTAGTAAATTCACGTGGATATAATACTATATAAAATATCTAAAATACTGTGAAATATGGAACATAATTTTTTGTGTTAAACAGGATTTAGTAATTTTTGTCAAGATTTTTCCATTGAAATAAGCTTTGTATTGCTTATTTGTCTCAGAAACATTGTTGTTGTTGTGGTATTACGTCCTAAGGCAATCCTCCGTACTAACATATCCTGCGCAAGCCTTTTCATTTTCACATAACTAGCACAAACCTAATCAGCTTCCATCCTTGGCCTCCCTCTTCAGTTCTTACCCCACACACTTCCCTCTAATGCTAATTTTACAAGACCGTCGTGCCTCCTATTGGTCAACCTCCTCCATATTTTTCGCTCTTCCCTATTCTGTTCAGAACTTTCGCGTTACTCTGTCCACCCATCTGATTTTCAGCATTCTCCTATAGCACCACATTTCAAAGGCTTATATTCTTTTCCTTTCCCCAACTCCTATCGTCCACGTTTCGCACCCATAGAACGCCACGCTCCATACGAACATTTTTAACAATGATATCCTAATATTCACACTTATGTTACCCGTAAGAAACAGCGGTGAAAAGTTTATATGTGCTCGTGTGTTACAGCATATAAATAAATTGAGGAATTATTTTAATGTTAAGAAACTTTGTAATAATTGTGTTTCTTCTTCCAATGGCTCAACAGCCCTCTTGAGGGCCTAGGCCTACCGAGGCGGGTGCGGACTGTCATCTGGTGTGACACAAATAATTGTGTTTACATTGTGTAAATTGCTCCCCCCCCCTAGCGGTGTAGTTGCTTCCGTTAATGCAGCTGAGCCACGTCTTGTAAAGTACCCGTAAAGTCCCAACAGATTGTCTACTTTCGGTGCTCTGAGGCCAGTGAGCACAATCAATCGTGCCAACATGCGTGGCTTATTCAGGAAATTATTTTTGTTTTTAAATATGTACTGAGGAATAATACTTTCGTGTTAGAAATGTGTATTCCCTTGTAGATAAATCGTTCCGCTTTTAAAAATTAGTCACTATTACGTAATATGTAAACGAAATTAAAAATGTGGCGCATTACGGGTCGGGTCATTTGCCGCAGAGTATTGGTAAGACCGTCGCTGTTTGGGTCTTAAGTGGTATTTTTTTTTCATAGGAAGCCTCATACAAAAAGTCAGGAGTTGAAACTGATGACGTGTCCGCTTGTCGGTCCGTTTCCAAAATTTCGAGTCAAGAGTCAGAGAACAAAATCACTATATATAAGCCCATTATTAAGTCTATATGGACATTCGGAATCGAGCTGTGGTGATGTGCTAGCAAGTATTACACTGCCATGAAACAGAGGGCACAATCAAATACCCTCAGAGACATGGTTGATGCTCCATGGTATATGAGCAATCAAACTCTACACCAGGACCTTTCAACAATGACGTTATTCAAGAGAGATCCAATAAACACCACGAAGAACTGGAAACTCATCCCAACCCACTCATACAACCACTGCTGCAATACAGAAACCACAGAGACTAAACCGATACAGTCCAATTGACCTCAAAGTGTGGGGTAACAGGGGAGAAGACCCCACCAGGACACTTGGAAGACATAAAAAATAGTTTACAGATCCTGTTATTCTGATTGCAATTTTAATAAATAAATTTAATCAAGGGTGGACATTCAAATAAAACTAGGAAATGTTGCCTATGACTAACTTTGTTGTCTTTGGATTAATAGCACTTTCCTTGGCAGCTTTATGATACTAATGTCCCGTTTACGACTGGTATGCAATATTTATGAAACGATACACAATTTAGTATTTATTAAAGGCAGTGAAATCCCAGAGACTTTTAAAAGGTTTGAAAAAACCCCCGCACTTAGTCACCTTTCCAATTCACAAAAAAGGAGTATTTTGTAAAGTTTGACGTGTTATATGTCGTCCTTGCCCCAGTGTGGAGGTCTTCACCATGTCCTTGGGATAGTGACGTCATCATTGCGTCAGGTGACAACGGCGAAGCTCCGAATGCACTGGCCAAGTATTTCCTATGAACTGATATTTTTGCCTCTTTTGTTACTGAGAGCTCGTGCTTGTTCTTTTACTCCCTGAGGGTGATCCACTTGACTCTTCCCTTCAATTGCATGGGAACGCGGAGAAAGCGAGATGGCCCCTGGCCTTTTATTACAGAAAATAATAGATTGAATTTTTACTCATGGTGGATTAGTGCCTCTTAATATATTCTAATAGTAAGGTTCAGAAAAAGATACATATAGAACGTGCAATAGAATGGTAAATACTTTTTAACTGTTTTTTCGCGAACGTCGTCGTCGCCGCCGCCACTCGTACGCAGCGGATAAGTGATTCTTAGTAAGTTTCAATAGTGGTTCGGTATTAGAAACGGTGTGCCCGAGACTGGGTTAATCAAATAGAGGCAAATAAATTATTATCGACACCGCTACAATGACACGTGATATTATTGTCTTTTCCTATACTGTGCCAAGATAATATAAGTAAATACCTGGAACACAAATTGTAAATATTAAAAGGAAACCAACTAAGAAATTTCTCCTTACACCGTGTTTCAGCTAAACCAAAAGACAAACACGCTTGTTGAACTCCACTCAATAATTGTCTAATAATATTTCATACCTTCGGAATCTCACAAGTTCTTTCTGAAAAAAATTAATATTATTCCATATAATTATTTGAATTAAAATAAATAAATGAACTTTGTATGATATTATTATTTAAAATCAAAACCGTTTATTATATTTTACTAGAAATATTAAGTCAAATCATTCTAGTTACCTTATTTGTAATGCTTCATACCTCTTTACTACCATCTAATAAAGGTTAAATAAAGCGCAGATGGTTCTGTATGTCGTTATATGTTTTGATCGAATTTGAAAGTCTACTGGTGCCATTTAAATATGTATATCTTTACATCTTACATAATTTCGTCTCTGAGTTTATTATATCTAATACAATACAATTTCTTTTTATTTACCAAACTTCCTAGTTCCGTTCCCTGATTATGTATTACTTACTAATGTTATAAATAGAAAGAATTTTTATAAAACCTCATGTGCTTACTTAATAAGTAACACTTGAGATACTTAACAAATATAATTGTTGTTGTATTATTCAGTCCTAAGACAGGTCTGGTGCAACCCTCCATGCTAACCTATTCTGTGGAAACCTTTTAATTTTTACATAACCACCACAGCCAACATCCTCCCTAATTTTCTTAACGTATTTCATCCTTAGCCTCCCTCTTCTGTTCTTACCCCCACACACTTCCCTCTAATGCTAATTTTACAAGACCCTCATGTCTCAAAACGTGGCCTTTTAATCTATACCTTCTCTTGGACAGTGTACTCCATATTGTTCGCTCTTCACTTCTTCGTTACTGATTCTATCCATCCATCTGATTTTCAGCATTCTCCTATAGCACCAAATTACAAAACTTTCTATTCTTTTCCTTTCTGCAACTCCTCCCGTCCACGTTTCGTACCCATATAACGCTACACTCAATACGAACATTTTTAACAACTATTTCCTAATGTTCACACTTGTATTACCGTAAGTAAATTCCTCTTTTTTGCGATAGCCTTCCTTGCCTGTGCTATCCTACTCTTTATGTCTACTATATTTCTACCATCCCTAGTTATTCCACCTCCCAAGTATCAGAATTCCTTAACTTCCTTCAAACAATCCCTTCCCAACCTGATACCCTTTGCTATTCCACTATTTCCCATACTACACTCAACTACCTCAGAACCACGTTTATGCCATTCATTAGTTAAGGTTCCCAAGTCTTCTTAGGACACTCCTAATACCACAATATTATCAACAAACCTTAGGATTTTTATTTATTCTCCTTGCAGTATGATTACTTTTCCATATTCCTTTTTAACTTTCTTAGCCACCTGTTTTATATGTAAGCTAAACAACATGAACAACAGACTGCTTCCTTGTCTTACTATTTTCTTGATTTCTCCTTTCTTTTCTTGCCCTCCAATTCTAATTACTGCTGATTGTCTTATGTAGAGGTCATGAGTAACTCTTCTTTCTCAATATTTTATTGCTAATAATATACATAAAATAATATATATATATATATATATATATTAGCGAACAATGTTTTGCAAATATAAGAAGACCGAAGACCAATAGGCAGTGTCATATATTTATTATAAAACAATTGCGTCTTTAAAGGTGAACCATGATATATAATTATATCAATAAACGTAGTTATGAGTTCGTGGTATTCGTAATAACCTCCATTGATTATTCGTAAAACGTGTAAAAGATTCTATGCAAGTAACAATAAAATAAATGGAACAATAGTAATAAAATTCTTGTTTACTGTCTCTAAAACTCAGCTCAGGTCCTAGTCGGAGCGAGACGACTGCCACACTGTCATCTTCCATGACACATGACACGTTCCAGAATCTAACTCAGGGCCTCTGAGGGGCGGTGATGCTGAACACTACACCATAGCTCGTTGACTATGAATAAAGTGTTATGGCGTAACAACGTCTTGTTATTATCAAGTATTTCTTGCGTGAAGTTAATATTTTTGATGACATAAATTATCTCAAAAATCTTTTGAATAATATATTTACGTGACGAAACCTCAGTTGTTATAATAAATGTATTTATTTTAAATCTATTCCTGAATTACCTGGTGTTTTTTTGTTTTATTTTCTTATCACTACAATTATATTACTATGTTATGGGTGTGTAAGGGGAAAGACCGAAAGAGGGTTTGGTATAGTCTAATGAGCTGTAATTTGTTCGTTGAACTAGTGAGACGAATGGAAAGATACGCGACGGTCTGTAAGTGGCTCTGTCGCAATTCAATTAGGCGATCTCGCAGCAGGAGACAGAGAATTTGCATATTTTAAGACGGTGAATTAGAATAATTTGTCCTTCGCTTTGGCCTTACCAGGTGATTTATGAACAGTAAATAACGTAACGTAACATACGACACGGTCACGAAGAAACTTTGCCTCTCCGATTACGCTTCTTAAGGTTAACTAAGCAAAGTAGAGAGACGGACATTTCTACTTTTGTGAAACGATGGATCGTATATAGACAATAAAAGACTAAAATAATTAATAATAAACCTTACTAAATAAATAAACATACAGCCAGATATGTCACAAAACAAATTTAATTAACATTTAATACATTTAATCCAACTTTGAGGACTTCCTCAGGTAAACTTACTAACTGAAGGTTAATTAAATTTGTTTCCTGACATATTTTGCTGTATTCTTATTTATTTAACTTACTTTACATATTGTCGATTGTGAAATGCAGTCTGAAAATGGTAAAACTCAAGTAAGGAATTTAAACAAAGAGATGGGTATTAGAAAAACTGAAACAACAGGTTGTGTTTCAGAGTTTCAAAGAAGAAATCAAGACTAGATTACTGGAGAAAGAAGAAACAATATCGAAGAGAAATGGAGACTCTTCAACGAAAAAATGACTGTTGCAGCCGACGAAAAAAAAGGAAGAATGGCTCAGGAAAGGATAAATAACACAAGAAGTAATACAAATTATCGATGAAATGCATACATATAAAAACGAGAGAGATGAAAATGGTAAAGAGCAGTACAGACGTTTGAAAAATGAGGTAGATACTAAATGCAAATCAGCCAAAGAGGCTTGTCTCCGAGAGAAATACAAAGCGGTTGAAGATTTCATGGTGAAAGGGAAAATAGACGCTGTTTATAGGAAAATCAAAGAAACATTCGGAGAGAGGAAAAATATTAGCAAGAACATCAGGAGAGCAGATGGGAAGGTATTTCTAGATAAAGAAGAAAAGACAGAAAGACGGAAGGATTATCTACAAGAGCTGTACCACGGTGCAAATTTAGATCAGTCAATAATAGTGGAAGATAAGGGGGTAGATGATGAAGAGTTGGGGGACAAAATTTTAAGGTCGGAGTTTGACAGGACCATGGCTGACAGACCTGAGCAATTGTAAAGAGCTAGGAATTGATAACATTCCAGCGGAATTGATAAAATCATTGGGCGAAGAAGCAATATCACGGCTATTCAGGATAGTTTTCTAAATCTACGAAACAGGAAGAATACCAGAAGATTTTAGTGAAAAATAATTATATCCATACTGAAGAAGACTGGGGCTGATAGATGCGAACAGCACAGGACAATTAGTTTAGTATCCCATGCAAAATAGTAACGAAAATAGTATATAATAGGACTGAACGACAAAGAGAATGCGAGTTAAGAGAAGACCAGTTTGGTTTTAGGAAGAATGTAGGGACAACAGAAGCAATATTGTCTTTGCGTCTAATTTTAAAAGACAGGATAAGAAAAAACAGGCCTACGTTCGTGGAATTTGTAGATTTAGAAAAAAAAAACTTTGATAATGTGAACTGGAACACATTATTAAAGATTTTGAAGAGCATTGGAAGAAAATATCGAGAAAGAAGGATTATACATAACAACTACACAAGACAAGCAGCTGTATTTAGAATTGAAGATCCAGAAAAGAAAGCAGAAATCAAAAAGGAATAAGGAAAGGATGCCAGTCTGCCGCCCATGCTGTTTAACTTATATATAGAACAGGCGAAGAAGAAAGTTAAAACGAAATATGGAAAAGGAATCTCACTGCAAGGAGAAGAAATGATAACCCTACGATTGGCCGATGATATTGTAGTATTAGGGAAGTCAGAAGAAGACTTGGACATCTTAATAAATAGCATGAATGTTGTCCTGGAGAAAGAACTGGTCTGATGAAACCCTCAATGCTAACCTATGTTGCACAAGTCTTTTCATATAAGTGTGAACATTAGGAAATAGTTGTTAAAAATGTTCGTATGGAGTGTAGCGTTATATGGGTGCGAAATATGGACGATAGGAATTGCGGAAAAGAAAAGGATAGAAGCTTTTGAAAAGTGTTGCTATAGGAGAATGCTGAAAATCAAATGGGTGGATAGAATCACTAACGAGGAAGTTGTAAGCAGAATAAGGGAAGAGCGAATAATATGGAGGACGTTGACTAAGAGAAGGGATAGATTCATAGGCCACGTTTTAAGACGTGAGGGTCTTGTAAAATTAGCATTGTGGGATAAGAACAGAAGAGGGAGGCCAAGGATACTAAGTAGATTAGGGAGGATGTGGGATGTTGTAGTTATGCTCTAGATAGGTTAGCATGGAGGATTGCATTAGACCAATCGAAGGACTGAATAACACAAGAAGAATAATGTTAGAGAATTGGTTTTTGAAGTTACTAAATAAGCTTAAAAGTACGTCTACTGATAATAGTGAACTTGTGCTACTTAATAGTTTCGTTCATGTAAAACAAAATTATTACCACACTCAATATCAAAAAATGAAAATTAAAAGCTGCTGTTTATAATAAATAATGTGTTAGAATTTTAACATAGGCGACATTAGTTCAACTATTTCCTTCTCCTAAGCACCAAAAAATAAATTAGAATTGAGGTCGCACGGTCTCTGCATCTCGCCCTAGTTTTTTAACAGTATGTAAATAAAATATCACAAATCAGTCTTTAAACGCCGGGTCAGCAGCTTCGCTGAACTGGGCCGGACGAAGTAGGGCCACTTCTGTAAGGATCAATCAGTCTCGTTTCCATTCACCGAACTTATTCCCCTTTCTCACCCAGAAAACGAGGAGAGATGTTGCGGAGCTGATAGTACCGTATCCACGGCACGAGTTTTTGTGTCACTTCACACACTTGCCTGAGTGAAGTAATAAAAACGTGTTTTCGTAAGGATATGGAACTAGACTAAATAAATAGGCTGTGATACGAACTTTTCAGAATAAAAAACAGTCTAGTGCAGACGTGACAAAGTGAAAGTGGAAAAGGATAGGAGGACGTTGCGTGCAGTTGGAGAATCGTGTCGTGTAGGCTTAGATTACCTGCCACAATTTAACTACATGCAAATGCCTTTGCTCTAAATTTGACGAAAGATAACGCAAGTTGCATATATATATATATATATATTAAGACTTCTGGACTGAATATGCATATATTATTAATATTCAAGGACATCCCAGAATATAAAAAGTAATAACGTATATATATATATATATTGTAACATGAAAAGTTACACTTAACAATGCAGGCCAGCTTGCGAGTTGCAATTGTTGAGGAACTGACGCAACTTGGGCCAACAATGTAGTCTGGCGAGACTTGGGAAGTCGTCATGGGGTAGTGGAAGGAGTAGGTTGTGTCGGCGGGACGACGAGAGAATGACCACGCCCTGCAGATATAATTATTTCTCGTGCTCTGATTGGAATTAAAACTACTAAAATCCATTTTTGGTGTTTTTTGTGAAAAATACCTGGCGCTCTAAAAGAATTATAAATCCTCGAATACGGAGGAACGTGGAATCTTCTACAATATATATATATATATATATATGCGTTGTTATTACTTTTTATATTCTGGGATGTCCATGAATATTAATAATATATACATATTCAGTCCAAAAGTCTTAAAATATGAGTGCCAAAGGTTAAAATCTTTTTTCAGTAATAGATAAAAGTTTATAAACGGTACTTAAATTGATATATAGTTTCAATCTAAAAATTTCTTTGCTATTCCGGTGCAATTAAAACTTGAAACTAACTTACCAATTTGATAAAAGAACTGTTGTTTTGGTAATTTGTTATTATTTTCTTTCTCCATGGCTCTACAGCCCATTGAGGGCCTGGGCCTACCGAGTTAACTGCGGACTGTCATCTTGCATGACACATTCCAAATTTGGAGTGACACGTGGTCAGCGTATCTATGGTAATTTTTTATTGCTTACGAGAAATTTATCTATCTAATAAAACATCGATGTATGTATGTTTGTATATTCTTTAACCAAAGTTGAACGCGTGGACCAATATGCATAAAAAAATTTGTACACATACTCTTAAAAAAACTGGAGTACGGTGTAGGGAGAGAGAATCTTAGCATAACGATGGAAGGAACTATAGTTGGCGAATGTATTTTCACACGATAATCTGTGATCTCACCCTGCATGCATTGACACAGACATAATTACTAGAAAGCAGTTTAGTGTTTGTTTGTTTACATTGTCCTTCTTTCACATTTGATCATATATATCCTGAAAATTACGAACACATCGAAGAATGATGAAAAGAACGATTTTATTACCATAAGTTTGAATATTTAGGTTTTATTTGGTATCGCCTTTTAACATGACATATTCACGGAGCCACGGAATATTTCAAACTCGACTTTTTTCCTGTTTCACTACAATACGAATTACAGATATATCAAAAGGTGATAAAAATCAGAGGCAAGACTTTGAAGTGTCAGAATTTAATCGATTTATTGTCGATTACAAAGTCTGACGAAATTTATTTTAATTGCAATGGGCACACTCCGGAGGCGATGTTCAAAAAACAGAAAATTAAGTACAAAAGTTATATAACTATGAAAAGAGGACACGAAAACAAAAATAAACAATAAGCATACCGCTTCAATATCCCTGTTAAACTATGCATATTAAAACTAGTAATGGTTTCCTATTGTTCTCTGCACCTTATACCACACCACTGTAATGAATAAAATATTACATTAAATACTCAATTTTCTTAATACTATCCTTATTACAATTATTATATTAATCTCTATCATAAATAGTTATCTTTTTTGGAATTGTTTCGAATTCTTTGGGAAGACCTGTAGCTGGTAGGTAGACTAATACAGTTCCAAATTGTATAATTTTTGTAAATAAAATGAACTATATCAATTTTCTGCTTCCTTTGTCCTATAATCTTGCACCAGAGATCCCTTTAAGTGAGGATTCTTGAGAATCTTCGGTTATGTGTCACTTAATAATTTTGTGCATTTAATAATTCAGTTAAACACACAAAAATATTAATATTTATAATTTCATAGATTTGACTGACTATAAGAAATGTATAACGAAATAATGTTATGTGACAATTTCAAAGAATGAACGACATTACACACAATTAATATATTTTGTGTTGATGTTCTGATGGATTCGTTATTATTTAATTATAGAATGCGTCCAAATATATTCGTGCTGATAAACGAATACGACAACACATCAAATTCTACGAAATTTTACAGTGTTTTGAACAAAAATTGGAAAAATAGCGTATGAGTAACAAGGCTACTGTCGTATATTTTCTCCTCCAGTTCCATTTTCAGAACTCCAAATTTATTTTATAGACAGTCATTTCTCCTGAGGTTAAATAAATTTGCATTTATTGTTAGTCTACAATTGGGCGTAAATCCCGGTGGCAGAAAAAAAATTAAATTTCTTAAACATAATTACTATTAATTTATAGAAAAATCTAAAAAATAATCATAGTCATTTAAAATTTCTATACCCCTGAAAAAAAAGGGAACACTACAAGAATTATATTAACTTAACACTTCACTTCACTAACCTAACATTTATATTCGAGTATGCATCTTTATAATTAAAAATACCCACTTCACTCGTTTTTTGAGATTTGTCCTGAATTTATTTTCCTGAAGAGGATTTCCTCCCAACCCTCCCACAGGTAAATTATTCCAGTCGTTGATGGTCCATTTTAGGAATGAGAATTTCCCAACATCTGTTTTTTGCTTTCTACATTTCACTTTAAATTGATGATCCCATCTACCTACATAACTAGGCTTTTGTAATTTGGTGCTAATTCCAGTACATGGTTTTTGCCCCGTATAAGCTTTGAATAGCAAATGAAGCCTTGAATTCTCCCTCCTTTGTGACAATATCTCCCAACCTAGTTGTTCTACTTTTTCATTCCTATGACCCCCTGTGGCCCTACTCGCACAAAATTAGCAGCCCTTTTCTGAACATTAATGATTCTATTTGATTTTTTTCTATAGCGATCCCAACAAGGGGCCCCCGTATTCTAAAATTGGTCTGACTAAGGATAAATATGCCACCTCCTTTGATTTTGAACTTCCCTTCTTTAACTTCCTCATTATGATATGCAATGAATTCCATGCTTTTAGGGCTGTATTTAAATTCGACTATGCTATTATGTTGTTGGGGTTAGTCACTACACAAGTTTTTTGAGATTTGTCCTAAATTTATTTTCCTAAGAAGTATTTCACCCGAAGACTCCCACAAGTAATTTATTTCAGACGTTTATGGTCCTATTTAAGAATGAAAACTCGCCAACTTTTGTTTTTTAAATTTTACTTTGAATTGATGATTTCATCTACCTACATAACTGGGCTTTTGCATTTTGCAGCTAATTCCAATCCATTGTTTTTGCCCCCGTATAAGCTTTGAATAGCAAATGCAGCCTTGCCTCTCCCTCCTTTGTGACAATAATTCCCAACCTAGCTGTTGTACCTTTTCATTCCTGTGACTCGCACAAAATTAGCAGCTATTTTCTGAACTTTCTCTAATGATTCTATTCGATTATTTCTATAGGGATCCCAACATGCCACCCCGATTCCTAATTATTTTTAAAAAATTATGTTGTCTATAAATTGGTTATTTCAATTTATTTTTACATAAAAGATGAGAAAATTTTTAAAAGAAATATAGGGTTTTTCAATAAGAGCGGATCGACATTGGAATTAAATAAAGCAAGTTTTGTGTGAGATATTGACTAAATTCTTCTTTTATTTGAAAGGGCATACATGGGCCTAGAAAATAAAAATAAAACTGTTTTATTCCATTTCAACACCGACCCGCCCTTATTGAAAAACCCTAAATATAAGATAATCAGAATATTTTTCGAGGCTCTGTCCATTGTACTATTGTAACTGCGGAGGAAGAAAATGATAGCAAGAGTAAAAACTAGAACAACTATAAAAACGAAACTTGAGGAAAACAAGTGAGAAATAGAAAAAAATTGAGATGGCTAAACAATGGTCAAACAGAGGCTGCTGTATAATTTGTTTTATTTTACGTTACATTAAAAAAAATTAAAAATAAATATATTGTAAAGAAATATTTAATAAATGTAGAAAATATGAAGGAACAAACTATGCATTTGCTGGTTTAATGACTTTTATTAGACTACTTTGGCTGCACTTAAAATATAGAATATTGTGGATTAAGGATTCTGAATATACATATACAGATATGGTAAATATAAATATTAAATTCACCTGTTCCTCCCAACAGAGTCTGTTGTTGAAAGATATCTTGAGATATACCCTTGGATTTAATTCCCCACCTATTCTATGTTCCGTCTCATTTAACAAATTCCGTTTTATAAAGGAAATTGAGCTGCTTTTCTTTCCATTAATTTTCATTTTATTTTCCTGAGCCCAGCTCTTGACTTTATCTAGATCTTCTTGTAATAATACCGCGTCTTGCTCGTTCCTTATCTTAGTGAAGTTCTTTACTGTTCAAAACATCGGTGTCTCATCCATCTCTGTATACAGGGTCCAACAGAACCGTCTAATTAGTGGATTGGTCGGGATGTGATTTCAACAGTCAATGGCTTTGTTCAGGAAGGAGAACGTTGAGGTTTCGCCGTTGGGAGATTTCCGACCAATGTTCAACATTCCGAGCAACAGCGCATAAACACAATTCGGTGATGGTTGGGAGGAACTTGTAGCACACGTAGCCATAAGATCTCCGTGGACAATGTGAGAGCATCAATTGAACAGTCACCAAGCGTGCAGTTACGTTGAGAATGCTCTACCCCAGCAAGAGGCGTAATAACTAAGGCTGCCGCCAGTGACAGCGAGGATAAATTACTGGTAAAAGGAATATGTTGTGCGAGTCCTTTATTGGGGGAACCGGTTGGTCCGTAAGAACCTGAATTAAGGAGCACGGAAGGTTCAAGTGATCACGGCAGTTTAATTTTTCTGCAATCACACAAGATTCCAGCACTGAAAGACAAAGGTGTACTTGTCAGGGGAAATTATTTCTGGGTTTGGTAGATTAGTAAGGCCATAGAAATACAAAATGGACCGCATAATTTTAAATGAGATTCCGGATACGCCCGACGCCACTTGCGGTATTCCTGCATCAGGAGCCAACACGAAAATTCCCGTGAGGTTAGCGACATTACAAAGGGACCGGACTCAAGAGTGTCAGTGAACCACAAGCTCCTTATCGAAGTAGACTTTGGAAAAGGTTGAGCCAGTCTACGAACAACCATGAGAAACGTTGGCAAATGCGTTGATACTAATAGCTCAAAAACTGATTCCTATTACTGAAGAGAACAGTTGTTGTTAATTTGGTAATCAGTCCTGCGCAAGACATTTCATGTCTATATAGCTACCACGTCCCACAACCTACCAAATCAGCTTAGTGTATTCCATTCTAGCCCTCTTTTGTTCTTACGCCACGCGTCTCTCATTAATGCTAATTTTACAAGACCCTCATGTCTCAAAACGTGGCCTATTAACGTATCCCTTCTTTTTATCAAAGTTCTCCAAATTGTTCTCTCTTCTCCTATTCTATTTATAACTTTTAATAATAGAAGATTCAGTGTCATCTGTAGCTTAATGTAATTTTATCTCATGGTCACAAAATCTGGTGTTAGAACTGACGGAGGATCGATATTCTGACCATGTAACACTTCGAATCCGGCATGTTTCATGGAAGAAGACAATCAGCAGTCGTTACGGTAGGCCCTCATGAGATGTTGCGCCGTAGAAAAACATCTCACCGAAAGAAAATCACCTTCAACTGAATCACAGATTACGATTTCATCCCCCTAAATCACTGTGATGTATCGTAGATCTATCACAATTCGAAGTCAGAGACCTTTTTTCTTCTTAACGAGGGACACTTGATCGTGAATTCCGAACTTAATGTATTTATGTCGGAAAAAATTTCTGCGGCCTAGAATGGAAGAGATTTTCCGGGGGGAGTTGTAATTCCAACAATTTTTACTTCTTATCCACGGGAATTTATTGTAGCGTCTTGGAAGAGGAGCAATCCCCGTGGGGAAGGTCAGAAGAAAATTTTATCCGTGAAACCACAGCCCCTCCAACTCCAATGCATGTTGGACTGGAACGTGAACAAGCCACAACCATGGTTTCAGGGTCTCGTAGTACCAATTTCCCCGAAGAGTGACCTTGGTCGGCCGCGCGCATTGTTCCTTTCAGAACTAACGTGCTCAGGGTCACCACTTGGCGAGTTAACTCCAACAATATTAGCTTTGAGATGACACTGAATCTTTTCAGATAAATATTTTCCAGTAGTCTGGTCTCACCGAGGAGAAATGTTTGGCGGCTGGCGAGGTGACCAAATTTCTGTGTTTAAGATTTCTTTCTTCGCGGATAGGCGGAGGTAAAATATCGCCTTCATTATTTAGTATAGTCGAAGAACCAGTTTGTTGAAGAAGTTGACGTTATTCTCTGCGATATGTGTGAACGAGCCGTGTAGAGAACACTGTCGGTTTGTTAGCGGCCGCCGCCGTCTACAGGGAAAAACTAGATGATATAGAGTGATTTTCTTTAAATGTCTCTTAAAACATGCGTAATTGGCTTTTCCGTACCCTTATCATGTCTTATCATTCCCCCAGTCTAGTATTTCTTATGCTCTGGCTAAATGTAATTGGTCTCTGAAGTACAGCTGTCAGTTCACATGCAACTTCATCAAATTCGAAAAATGAACAAAAATCAGATATTATTTCTCAGAGAGGCTTTACAAGGACCATAAATTATTCTGAGCTCAATACTGACACCACAAGGGATCTTAAAAGTCTATAGATTTTAAAGTCTGCTTGAACCCAATCTGGATTTTAAGAAGAAAACGATTGCGGATTGTCTCAGATAATGTAATTAAGCAAGCCAATTAGCAGTCTGACTTGGCTGTAAAGGTAGCGGCAAACGATGTATATTTGGCAAGGGCACCTTTAAAGAAAGCTGCTACTGATAGAAAACAAAGCTTCCCGGCGCCTGTGGCGAGAATAGAGCTCACGCTTCAGAATGTTGGTCAGTCGCCAGATGTGGAGGTAACTGGCGTAGGCCAAGGACGACCATCCACCACAAGAGAAAACCATCCACTCCGATCTGATTCACAGCTCGGGCCAGAGCATGTAAGATGAAACGGGAACAGACAGTAGGTCCACCAAAGGCCCATCAAGATTCACGTCAGCGAGAAAGATGTGCTGGCAGTGGATAAGAATGGATAGTCCTTATTTCCCGCTAAAGGTTTTAGCCAAACGAAGGATACGAGTCTAATCTGTTTAGAGTCGTCGAAAATTTACCAGTTGACCGCCTATATCCATATGCCATCAACATCGGACGTTCTGCAAATGGTAGGTTCTTGGTGCCACCAATTTCTTGTACCATGCTTTCATCTTTGTATTTTCATAGCTCCCTAACTCGCAATAGTCACCTTTAAAATTATTCTCCATCCCATCTTCACTTTTTCCAAAGCTGTACTAAAAATTCCAGTTTCTCCCACCACGTGACCCAACCACTTTGTATTTTTTTCAAGATTTCTTTTAACAAAGTAATTTATTCTATTTTTCTTCTCAATGCCCCTTCATTATTCACTCTATCTACCACCTTATATTCTCCATTTTTCTCATATCCACATCTCCTTCTCTCTTTCTCCTTCCTCATGCTTCACATCGACACATAACAACACTCCCAACATAGCACTTGACCAATCTTGACCATAGTGATATATCCACATTTAGACTAAAAAATAATTTATATATCATGCTTCTTTTACTGTCTTTCTCTGTCTTAAAATCATTGAGTCAACTTTACTTGATCAATTCTTCCTTACTCTATTCTTAGTATCTCACAATTTTTATTTAGTTCCAATATATTAGTTTTCCCGACATTTCTTTCCTTTCGTAATGATTCATTTAATCTATAAACGTAGACTTTCCTGGTGAATAATTCGGATGAAATCTTTACGGTTAACCAACCGGGTCAGGTATTTAAAAGAACACAACGTTTCTGCGGCCATCTTCTGCCTGAAGACGGCGGCACAAGATGGCCGCAGAAACGTTGCGTTCTTTTAAATGTTGGTTAACCGTGAAGATTTCATCCGATTCATTTAATCTTCTTAAAACCTTATGAAGTGAATTTATTGTCATTGCCTGTGACCACAATGTCATCAGCAAGCCTTATACAACTTATCTTTCCACCTACGTTTACACCTTGATAATTTTTCTCCAAAGTATTTCTTATCATATCGTCGTTATATTTTTATAAGGTTCGTGACAAACAGCATATTTGTTTAAACCTCTGCCCTTATGTACCCATAAGCTCATTTACTCTGATTGCAGTATTTTGCTTCATATAAAATTCTATAATTAGCTGTAATAATTTCTATCGACGTTCTAATCTTTTAATATTTTTAGCATCTTTTCCCAATTCACCCGGGTCAAAAACCTTTTCAAGGTCTATGAAACAGAGGCTTCTTCTTCTTTTTCGCTCAATACATCTTTCTGCAATCAATCTCAGCAATCTTCGGTTGCTAAAACCAAATTGTACTTGCTCCACTTTTTCTTCCATTATGATTGTCAACCTTCTATTTAGAACTCCAAAGTAGCTGCATACTGTTCGATATTTTGAACATTTCCTCGTTATAGCTTTCCTCAGAATCCAATAAATCAGTGTTCTCGCATTTGCTTATAAATAAATAAACAATACAGTCAAATTAGTAGGCAAACAATTTTATATTTATTTATTAATATACGACGTTTCGTCCATATTTTGGGCGAACCGTCGTAGGTGTGTTAAATAAGTATAAAATTTTTTGCTGACAAATTTGGCTGTATTGTTTATTTTTTGGGGGTTAACAGGCTACATGAGGGTGATCCTGAAACAGGCAACTCCCCTTTAATAGCATAGGAAGGGAATTGAAAAGGGGGGATGCGGAAGGTAGAGCAAGGTAGCCAAGGGTTGATTTATTTCTTCAGAATTATTAAATGGGAGAATGGTGTTCTGGCTACAAGACAATTCTCATTACTCGGATTGTCTCCAGATCATTACTGTAGTAACGTAAATCACATAATTTATTATCACATTACATTATAATAAAAATACATTCTCATAACTCGCCACATAACAACAATACTAAACACGGAACACTGCAAAGAGTCATCGAGTAAACATGTCCCATCTTTGATAACGATAAATGTCAGAGATACAACAATCACTATTAATATACATTGGTGTAACTCAAATTGAATGTAAATATTATATATTGGCCAAAGAGACAGTTAAGAATTAAATATGAAGAAAGAAAACTTTAATAATATTTTATAAATCAAATAATTATATGAACTGACTTAATATTACAAATAAAACACAAAGAGTGGCCGAAAGTCAGAAATGGATTAATTTAATTAGAATACTTTTCGTCCCCCAAATTTAGGGACCTCCTCAGTTATTTAATTAAAATAATGCAAATATTTGTTATTTATCCAGCAACGTCCGGGGCAGAAAGAATTTTTTGTATTATTTTAATTAAAGATCCAAGTCAGTCCCTAAAGTTGGGAGACGAAACGTATTCTAATTAAATTCTCCATTTCTGACTTTTGACCACTCTTCGTGTTTTATTTATAAAATCATACTAACAAAAATTTATAAAACAATACTTCTACTCCACAAGCCGTGGTGTGTACTACGAACACAACGAAACAACGATATAGCAAAGATATACATAACCAAAGGGGTTATTCGAGAATACTGTCGTCAATGATGACAGATAATTTGTATTGGTTTCTACACGGATGAACAATTGTATTTGATGTATAATATTTCAGACATAAATTTCGCATAATATATCCTTTCCACCGAATCTAATATTATTACATTAATATAATAAAAACTTGTGGGTATGATTTTTGAGAATTGATTGTTTGTTACGAGGCATTTTTAAATTTGATATACATTCTTTAACGCGAGATTTTGATTTTCCTTTTGTTTGTCCTATGTAACAAACACTGCAGTTTTTACAGGATTTTTTATAATATTAGATAATATTTGCCCAAATTATTGATGAAAGGAAATATATGTTACAATATGCCAAAGGATAAAAATGGTTTTAATGGGTATACAGACAAAATCAATCAAGTAACAAAATAAATACAAGACAACGTTTCTGCAATTCTCGTTGCTTTCATCACGTAAATGTTTTAAGAACAACGCGCTCAAAGAGGTATATAGGTCTTTGGACACATTTTTGTTTATAAAGACAGGCTACGTGAGTGTTATCCCCTTTGGTGACTCTCCTCCATAATAGCATAGGAAGGGATAAAAAATGGGGGATGTGAAAGGTAAAGCAAGGTAACCAATGCTTGACTGTGGCCCCCGGGCTGTAGATTAAGGATCCTACCCGCTTATTTACCTAAACGTGATGCAGGGAAAACATTAGAGAATACTTCATCAGGTAGGTCGGACCTTTGGAACTCAACGTTCTATTCTCGATCCTTTGAGGTTGCCAATGTTGCATTTATCCATTGATTTTCAGGTAATGACTTGACAATTCATTGTGACACTAATCCTTTATGTTATTTCATTCGTAATATGATTACGGATAAATTTATGAACGTTGAACCATAATTGACTTCTGGTACCCTTTTTTTATTTGCTGCCTGTTAATCTGTACCAACAAATAAAATTGAACTGTCTGTTTGTTTCGAATAGGCTCCGAAACGGCTCAATGGATTTCAATGAAAATTTGAGGTTTTAAAAAAGGAGATTTAATTTAAATATTCGTGCATATTTAATTTCGATATATTTCAGAAGATATTAATATAATATGAATATGAATATGGAAGATTTATTGGAATTTCCACGGCGTGGAAACCAACTGCAAGTTGTAAATTCTATTACGCGTTCCTATATCATTCATCCCACTTACTATCTATTTTTGGTTGCAGCAAGCTGAGAAAAAAATGAACTTCTTTGGATCGTCGGCACGATGCATACATAAATTGATAAGTTGGTCTTATTTCTCACGTAAGGTAAAATTTAAAATTTAGTAATTGCTAATATGAAAATAAAAAGGAAACTTTCGAGTTTGGCGTCGAAACCGGTGTAATGTGAGTCGGTGTGTTACATTACGATCTTTAATATGCGATTTAAGTAAAAATTTAATTTGTTTGTTTGTTAACCATTAAGACGGGGGAAATTTTCATTGTTAGAATACTGAAAAAATATTTATTCCTTCTATTTGACCGGGCGTTTTTTCGACTCTCTCGAGATACTGGTTGTAAAATTGAGGTTCATATTGTGACGTTTTCGATGTCGGTTTAGTTAGATTTAGATTTTAGATTTATTGTTGTTTCCATTAATCCTCGATTGAGGAAATAGGATACGTCATACATTAAAAATTAAAAATGAACAAAATAAAGTAAATAATTAAAGACAAATAAACTTAAAATAAATTAGTAAAAGAAAGTGTATATAGACAAAAGTCAGTATAAACACAACACGGACACACACTGGGAAACACAAACAAGCACACACTGAGGAACACGCAATGGAGTTTTAACTACTTGAAGCTCTGCGACCAGGAAACTGTCCTTCCATCGAAGCTCCAGGCAATACATGAAACAAACAAACAAAAGAGCAGAAAAAACTGAATAGATATGTGCTATTTTATAAGGCAGCTCATTCAACACTTTTTGCAGGAACCTTGATTTAAATACTAGAAGGACGATTAAGAAAATCCTGTACCGAGTAAAACGCGCCATTTAAAAGAATAATTTTACTCTGCTTCACGAAGCTTTTGTAGGTACTATTTTTAACCTCTGGCGGAAGGCTGTTGTATAAAATTATCCCGGTATTGTGAATACTTTTCTGGTGTAGAGCAAGGCGATGCTTGTCCGACCTTAGAGCTGAACGATTTCTAGTCGCGTATTCATGAAACTCGCCATTTGTTTGAAACAAATTAGTGTTTCGCTTTACAAACTTTAATATTTCATAAATATATACGCTTGGTAAAGTAAGTATTTGAAAACTTTTGAAGAAAGGTTTGCAACTCGATCTAGAATTCGTGCTAGAAAGTATTCTAATTGCACGCTTTTGCAACTTAAATATTTCATTACTCCTGGAGCAGTTTCCCCAATTAGAGATGCCATAGCTCATAATTGAACGAAAATACGCGAAATAAACCATTTTGACGTACTTTTTGTCAACGTGTTGCATTAGTGTTCTCAGAGAATAACAAGCTGAACTTAGTTTTCCGGCAAGCAGATCTATATGGTTATTCCACTTTAATTTATCGTCAATCCGAAGGCCGAGGAAAGGTGCATTAGCTGAGAACTTGTCTACTGGTCTATTTCTAGCATCAGCACTAAACTGAACTAACTTAGTCTTATCTAGGTTGAGGGATAATTTATTCGCGTTAAATCAAATATTTAGACCATTCAGAGCGTTGTCTACTTTCTTAATCAGATTATCTAAGTTTTTATCTGCAATAATTATATTTGTATCATCCGCGTAGAGAATCGATTTTATAGGATTTACGTATCCTGGAAGATCGTTTATGTACAGAATAAAAAGTAAAGGCCCAAGAATTGATCCTTGAGGAACTCCACATGTAATAAATTCCCAATCGGATAAGTGAAGTTGGCCGTCTTTGGTTTCAATTACTACTTGTTGTTTGCGGTTTGTAAGATACGATCTTAGTAAAAGTGACGTGTTTCCCCGAATTCCATAATATTCCATCTTTTTTATTAATATTTGGTGATCTACGGTGTCGAAAGCCTTAGAGAGGTCAGCAAAAATGCCAGCTACCTTCAGTCCTTCATCCAATGAATTCTGGATATTTTGAATGAAGTCGTACATTGCGCTATCTGTGGACTTTCCTTTAAGGAAGCCATGCTGCGCTGTTGATAAAATCTTATATTTATTCAGGAAATTAAGTAATCTAATATGAATTATTTTTTCAAATATTTTAGAGAAAATAGGAAGGAGAGAAATGGGCCTGTAATTAGATATATCAGATGGCGATCCTTTCTTAAACAGGGGAATTACTTTGGCTATTTTTAACGCATCGGGGAAAATTCCAGCGGAAAGACATTTGTTAAATATTACTTTAAGTGGTAAAGCGATAAAAACAGCACATTCTTTAACCATTATACTAGTTATACCATATATATCTGCTGCTGAGGAACACTTCAAATTTCTAATTACTGAAATTATTTCAGCTTTATTTATTGGTTGCATAAATATAGTATTCGTAATTTCCGTAGCGGAATTTTGTAATAGATTTAAGAAATCATTATCATGACATACAGAATTATCTTTAGCCAGAAATTTAATTGTGTTTTGACCAAGAATTAAGTAATGTACCGGGATAATATAAATAAATACTCGGGCAACGCCGTGTGCCCAGCTAGTACATGGTATAACTTTAATTTTTTGATGAACCCGAAGAAATAGTTATAAAAATACGGAATACATGTAATTAATTTTGGAGTGCGGGGGAATCCCCAAAATTCTTTTCAAAGATGTTTTTTTCGCTCCTTCTAAAGCCAAGTTGACGGGGCACGTTAGATAAAAGATATCGCTGGACATGCTCTGGTGAAGACCTTGTGGAAATCAACCCAGCAGGCAGGTCACTGGGACAACCGAGTGCACGAAGGAAACTGTCGAGGCTAGAAGCGAACAACAAGAAGTCTTAGTGTCGTGACGCCTTCATTGACCTTGCTGGGCTCAGATTGCGCAGATTTCAGAGGAACGGCGGCAGATGGATGCCGTGGCGTGGCTTACAACCGACAGACGCAAAAAAAATTACCCCAAGCAAAACGTCGCTCAAATTAATTGCGCTCAATTCAGACGAGACAAGCTGCGGCCACGGACTACTCCAACATCACAAACAGTGCCGCTTAAAAAGTGAATTAAAATTTTAACTTAATTTTCAATAAAACCTATTATTTATCTGAGAAAGGTACGATGGTTGGAAATTGGAGTTTGAAAGTGAATTTTTTGTTGTTGATAAGAGTAACAGATGATAATTGAGTTTATTCCTACACTTACACGTCGGATAATATTGATCGACAAGGTTTTGTTCACAAAAAAAATATCTGATTATTGAATCTAGTGCATTTTACCATTCTGAATTCTGATATGCAGTCATAATTTGTAAAATCTGACCAGTCATAGGAACCCTTACCATGTATGTAGAGATTGTATTCAAGCTGTATTTAAGGAAATTATACGCAATATAAAGCATAAACACCAGAAGACAAGACTAGGGCAGGTTCATTCATATTTTGACTTATTCCGACCTGTTAATTTGGCATTGTGATGTGTGATGTGACTGCGAACTTCATAGCACGAATATCATTAGCTACATATTTCCTACCTTTCTGTTTAGAAGTGTATTGTGTACGATATGTTTTCATCGTGGGTAAATAATGCCCATAATTTCTGCTATAGTAGTGTTGAACTGACCTTCCAGTCTCAGACTTGTAAAATATTGTTATGAACTTAATTTGTCAGTCAAGTGGATGATTTTGATAATAGATGGGCCCCTGTTCGACTGCTGACTTGATGGAAAAGTTGTACACATCATATGCCATTTGATATTCCCATTATTTGGAGAGAACGGTAGGTTCATCTATTTGATTCTTATTTTTACCATTTACCATTTTCGTTTAACAAATGTGAAAAGAATTAACATCTAAATCAAAATATATAGTTAAGTATCCGAATTTTCCATCTGCAATGAGGTCTGTCTTACACAATGAAAAATTCCCTGAACCAGGGCATTCTGATAGGACCATAATCTACAACTCTGATCCTAGATATGAAGGCAAATCCATACTTTCCCAATAAACAAGCCCCTTAGTGGCCTGATTCGGGTTTTAAACCTGTCTAATCAGCAAGCTGGAGTTTTACCTCCCAGACTCAGAGGCTGGCATTGATGAACATATACTTGACTTAGCCGCCATAGTGATTTAAAAGATTGCTTCCATAAAGAAAATGGTTTTGTGATGATATTTGCTCTGTTATGGATACTTTTGTACGTCAACACCATCCAGCCTGATCGGGGAAAAACGGAAATGATATTTGAATTCAGCATGAGAAATACTTCCGAAATCTCATTTTAAATTCTTGTGAAAGAAAACGTTCATTTTTGTTAATCAGAGTGATTGAAGTCACACATTCTCATCTCCATCAGGCAGGAGTCTGGGTGGTGTTGATGTCCAAGAGTTTCCATAACAGAGAAAATATCATCACAAAACCATTTTCTTTATAGAAGCAATCTTTGAAATCACTATGGAGGCTGCGTCAGGTACATATTCTTCAATTCCAGCCTTTGAGTCTGGAAGGTAAAACTTCGGCTTGCTGATTACACAGGTTTAAATCCCGAATCAGGCCACTAAGGGCTTGTTGATTGGTAAAGTACGGATCTGAAGAGCAGCCACTGCCTTCATTTTCATCTGAATCATTGTTAGTTTGAGCTAGGTCTGAATTAGAGTTGTAGGTTGTGATCTTATATGAATTGTGTAAGAGAAGTCTAATTGAAGATGGCAAATTTGGATACTTAACTGTATATTTTGATTTATATATGAATGAATTCATACTTGGTAAACAAAAATGAGAATCAAATAGATGATCAAAATCATGTGCATTGCAAATGTAATATGATGTGTACGATTTTTCCACCCAGTCAACAGTTGAACACAACATATAAAAATATTGTATGCCTAAAATTACACTCAAATACTTTTTTGTAGCCGTTGAAATTCCTCCATGGCGTTAGGAGGAGAACTTTGAGTATTCATCAACAAATATCACTAAGGATGATTTATTCATTAGATTATGAATTTTTAGGCAATATATTTATTACATTTTGTTTCAAGATATAGAGGATACGGAGTGATAGTTTAATTCTATAAATTTATCATTAACTCTTCACTACTAATTATGCAGTCTATATATTGAATTAATAATTGTCTTACAACCTTTTATATCTTATAATAAATGTAATGATAATGAATGCTCCTTGAGGTTAAGCCACATGGTTGCAGTTTTCTATAAATAGCATATGAAGAGATAGGAATAGAGGATGCGGAACAACGCTGTCCAAAAATTAACTAGGGTTACCGTAAGGATTCTACCCTTCATGCGCTTTTATGTGATGCAGGAGAATGCCTACAGAAACCACCGACTCCAGAACGACTAAATAGGATATACAAATATTAAGTAGCACAGGAAGATCATAAATAGACTCATGACAAAACCTTTCCTACTGTTAAACTTTTTTAAATAAGTTTCTCACTTATAAATATTTTAAAGTAGTGTATTTTCGTTTCCTTAAACGAAAGCCTATTCTTGTAAATAATACTCTTGTAATTACAGTCTGAATATTGAGCAGCTTACTAGTGGTGTATGCATCGTATCTCAATTATATGTTGAATACAACTGTTTGTAAATAAATTATTAAAACGGAAATATTTTTAACCGATAAAATAATGTATTTAATAATATTCATTTCAAAATATAAAGGACGTTTCAATAAATTTTTGTACCTTCTTCAGGTTTTGTTTCTTACTTCCTAAATTAACAAATTTACAGCAAAACTGTTGTAATATTACTAAAATACTATTTTTAGTTAATAAATATCAAGAAAGGATGCTTTTCAACTTATATATAACTTAAATAAAACGGAATATGGAAAATTAATCATACTGCAGGGACAAGAAATAAAAACCCTATCCTTTGCCGATGATATTGTAGTATTAGGGAAGTCAGAAGAAAACTTGGAAACAATAATAAATGGCGTGAACATGGTTCTGGAGAAAGAATTCAATCTGAGAATTAATAGAGGCAAAACCAAAATGGAGTTTAGTCTTGGAAACAGTGGAATAACAAATGATATTAGATTTGGAAAAGATATTTTGAAGGAAGTTAAAGAATCCTGCTACTTGAGCAGCATAATATCTAGGGAAGGAGAAGTATAGTAGACATAAAGAGTAGGATGGCACAGGCAAGGAAGACTTTCGCAATAAAGAGGAATTTACTTACGGGTAATATAAGTGTGAATATTATAAAATCGTTGCTAAAACAGTTGGTATGAAGTGTGGCGTTATATGGGTGCGAAACGTGGACGGTAGGAGTTGCAGAAAGGAAAGGAATAGCCTTTGAAATGTGGTGCTACAGGAAAATGCTGAAAATCAGTAAGAATGGGTAAGAATAGGCCACGTTTTGAAAGATGAGGGTCATGTAAAATTAGGGTTAGAGGGAAATGTGTTGGGTAAGAACTGAAGAGCTGACCTCCTTTGGTGTAGTGGCTCAAGGCCTCAGTCACCAACATGATACTGGAAGAACGTAAAGTTTCAACGAAAATTTTGCAGGAAACTAGCCTTCGCCAGATTCTAACCTATCATTTCTCTCAAAATAAAAATATAATCCAACTGATAGTTCAAAATATACTTAACAAAATATTGAAATTCTTCCTGTGGTGTAGTGGCTAGCGTCGCTGCCTCACAACACGGTGGTCTCGTTTTCGAATCCCGGCATGGGCTTAGGTGTTTGTGTTGTCATGGTCGAGAAGACCGGGATTAAGACTGTTGGAGGATCGATACGCTGACCACGTGTCACTCCAAATTCGGAATGTGTCATGCAAGATGACAGTCCGTAGTCGACTCGGTAGGCCCAGGCCCTCAATGGGCAGTAGAGCCACGGAGAAAGAAAAGAACAGAAGAGGGAGGACAATGAGTGGAAATAGGGAGGATGTGAGATGTGGTAGCTATGCGGAAATGAAATGGCTTGCGCAAGAGAGGTTAGCATGGAGGGTTGTATGAGACCAGTCTTAGGATTCAATACCACAACATTTAAAAATACACGGTAACGTCGAAATGATAAAAGACAATTAAAGGAACACCTTTTTTCTCCATATTGTATGAAAAATATTTTTAAACATATAAAATTGTACGTATTTTAGTAAAATCCATTTATTTGAGGGGAAGCTGTTTATTAAGGAAGTAAAAGTCATAACCTGGTGAACTTCGTTTCTATTTCAACTGTAATTTCTTAAATAAATGTCTGCCTTTGATGGAAGAAAATACTTGCTTTTCATAAGTTCAATGAATTTCTAAATATATGCTATGAGTAGGGAAAAAATTAAGGTGGAGCAGGCAACAGTTTATTTTATGTTTTCAGGATACTGGTGTTGTAACAAAATTGTTTTGTGATATCAAAAACTTATTCTTCTTATTAACAATTTACGATATTAATAAATCGTTTACCTAATAATTGAAATTCAAAAGTTATAACAGCCTCTTTTTCAGTTTTTATTTTATTTAAATATTAAACTACAGTACGTATCGTTTCCATTTAAGAATTCCTGTGGTATAAAAACTTTCCTTCGGCCGAAGGAATCGTGGAGCGAGGTCCATGAACAGCTATACATTATTATAAGTTTAAATAATGCCAAAAAAAGACATTAGTGAAACATAAAAAACTATAATTTAAAAACAACTACATGCTTTGATCTTGATCTGGACCCTCTTCAGCCTGAGCTCAAGAAGAGAATCCTAATCATAATCAAAAAATGTGGTTTTTAAATTATAGTTTATGTTTAATTAATTTTTTTGTCTGTTTCTAGCCTTATTTCAACTTATATTAAACTTTCAGACATTAATAACTAATATATATATATATATATATATATATAAATTTATATTTACCTCAGGAAGTCTCATTTCATTTACGGTGTTATTCTACTGTGTCAACGCTTCCAAAACAAAGTGATAAGACAAATAGTAAATGTTCCAAGTCAGGTATGTCACTAACATATAAATAGCAAAAGACCTGAAAGTTCCATCTATTAAAGATGAAATTAAGAGATTTAGTGTACAGCTGAAATTCATCCTATAGCATTTGATCACACAAATGAAGTGGCACGATCAAAAAATATTGATTAGGGTTAACTTATGTTTACTGTATTGCTTAAACGTATTGTGTGTAAACAAACGTATCTAAAAGATATCTGCTAAAGGTTGCTTTATTTTCTATTTATATTTGTTATCTAACTGTACAAATCAATTACTCATTGTTCTGTTTGGACATATTGTAAGAAAACTAGGGTTAATAAAAAAAACTAATGAAGCCACCCAAATAATCGACGAAACGTTAGTTTTTTGTGTAAATGTGTAAATGTTTTCTGACTGACATTGTCTTACATTTGATTTAACAATAAATCGTCAGATATAATATAATTCCTAAGCGCTATAGTATACACCAGATTTTTTAAAATCGTTATTTTAAGTTCTTTGCATTGGCGTAGTTTACGAAAAGGTATCATAGACGTATCAAAGTCCTAGATAGTAACAGAAGAATTTCGCAAAAAAATATATACACTCATTTAATTAAATAACAACCGATTGATTCCTGTACACTGTCCTTCAGTCTTTTCGGACAAATGTTAACCCGAACTGCGACGACTGTTCAAGGCCTTTGGCGAAAATTGACGGTCAAGGTCACGGCTCGGTGTGGCGCGGCGCGGCGCAGGGTTTTGGCTCCTTTCCCGCCAATCTGTAGGCCTTAAAAAGAAACCAAAAGTCGAATCCGCTTGACAAGGAGTAATATTTTACATTTAAAAGAAACTCCCATTCATTAAAAGTAAACTGGAATATATTTAAGTTAGTATTTAATTAGCTAACTTGTTAAGGATCAGGATTTAATTCATAATTGAATACCTTCACTGTTCGTTTAGGAATTAAATAGAAACGAGGAAATGATTTCTTCTCACAATTAAGAGTCGAGGGGATCAGAACTACTACCGCCCAGTAGGTCAATTATAGGAACTACAGAGGTGCATCGAAAGTTACAGAAAGGCTCGTACCTGACTACATAACATGTCATTCCGCACTGATGAAGAATGACCTACGAAGGGGACAAAGTAATTGAGGGTAGGACACTGTGTTTGTCCTTGCGTCCTATTTCCTCGTACAGACAGCACAGTATTCTAAGATATATATATATATATATATATAAGAGAAGGAAACATAGATAGAAATTAGGTGACTTACCTGAGGATCATAGATGGTAGACACCTTGTGAGGTTTGGAGTTCTTTGATCACTGGAAATGTCTTCCTAACTTTCTGATGAGGGGGGCGGTGCCTCCGAAAATTCAAGAACTCCAAACCTCACAATGTGTCTACCATCTATGAACTTCAGGTAAGTCACCTACTTTCTATCTTTCCTTTCCTTATTAATGTTTTAATTAGCATGACAATGTCATTTACTGACATATATATATATATATATATATATATATATATGAAAAGATGCACTTCTTTAAAATATGTAGTATTTATCAATTAAGAAAATATTTTAACTAGCCTGTGACTTCCTGGTTGATGACATAATTCCCACAAACATTATTTCGAACACATTTCTTTTTACTGTTTACTGTACCACTTTTCACTAAATAAATTAAATTGAAGAAAACTAACTATCTAGTCTATTCACTCCTTCCTTTCTGGTTTAATTGTCCATGTTGTTGTTGTGGTATTCACTCCTAAGACTGATCTGATGCAACCCTCCATGCTAACCTATCTTGCACAAGTCTTTTCATTTCCGCATAGCTCCCACATCAGACATCCTCCCGAATCAACTTAGAGTATTCCATCCTTTTCCTCGTTCTTCTGTTCTTACCCTACACACTTCTCTCTAATGCTAATTTTACAAGACCCTCAGGACTTAAAACGTGGACTAATAACATATCCCTTCTCTTTGTCAACGTCCTCCAACATAATAAAAGGCATAATTGTGCTCCTGGAGAAAGAGTATAACATGAGGATTAATAGAGGGAAAATCAAGGTGATGGAGTGTAGTGAGGGAAATGGTTAAATAACAAAGTGTATTAGATTGGGAATGGATATTAAGCAATTCTTCTACTTGGGCAAGATAATAACTAGGGACGGTAGATGTATAGTTGACAAAAAGAGTAGGATAGCACAGGCAAGAAAAGTGGAATTTACTTACGGCGAATATAAGTATGAATATTAGGAAATCATTGCTTAAGTTGTTCGTCTGGAGTGTGGCGTTATATGGGTGCGAAACGTGGACTGTAGGAGTTGCAGAAAGGAAAAGAATAGAAGCTTTTGAAATGTTGTGTTATAGAAGAATGCTGAAAGTCAGAAGGGTGGATAGAGTTACTAAATAGGAAGTTCGTAGCAGAATAAGAGGAGGGAGAAATATGTGGAGGGTTTTGACCAAGAGGATGCCACGTTTTGTAAAATTAGGATTAGAGGGAAGTGTGTGGGAAAAGTACAGAAGGGGGAGTTAAGGATGGAATTCGCTAGGCAGATTAGGGAGTATGTGGGATTTTATAGTTATGCAGAAGTTAGTTTAGCATGTGGGTTGCATCAGACTAGTCTAAGGACTGGATAATTTCAACAACAACAGCTTATAAATAATGATATTGTAAGAGAAACACTTGCCCGAATTTGTCTCTCATTTCCAATTCTACATAAGTTGTGGTAATTACTTACAAGTTCCAATGATGATGGTTCCTGTTTTTGGCGGCGAAAGACCCCTGGTCGGTTGCTTAGGCAGATTATTAATGATGACGTTTTCCTCCATGTCCAGAAGCTATCATCCAAACATCATAAACTACCAACTTTAACTGCTTGCATAACTTTTCTCAGGTCCGATTCCGCTGCCTCCCGTGACTGTTGTCCTCTACAGTTCCTCTGATCCCTTCTGAAAACTGGGTGCAGAGGAAACCAAAGATCAACCTCCTCTTTCGCTGGGTTCTTGTCCAACTCGAGTTTAAAATTCCGCTTTCCAAGTTCTAATTTCTCCACTGTGGGGATCACAAGGAGTAATTCTGAGGTTTTGCGCCCTCACGTGCATGCTTTCCTGACTAATGGGAGCTATTCAGGTAGTTAAGAAAATTTTTGAGAAAACAGGACCATAAAAGCTCCTTTCAGGAATTCTGAATAAATAAGGGGTGAAAGTATAAAAAATATCTTACCGGAACGCATTTTGTTGAGTGCAAAAAAAAAAGATTCACTATCATAATTTCCTTTTATAACAAATTGTAAACAATCACGAAAATATAAAAATAACAGAAAATCACATTTTTTATAATAAAAAATCATATTATTATAATAGTTTCCATAAATTTCCTTCTTGCTGATGATTTTAAATTGGAACAGCATTTACCGGAACGTTGTTCCTGTGTGTTCCGGCTTACTTTCACCCCTGGAATAAAAACATAGAATATGAAACCTCTGCTTTTAAGTTTTATTCACATTACAAATGATAACAGAGAGCGTTTTAACTCATTTTTATTCGTTTGAGTAAATGGTTCGTTTGTAAACTCTCCAAACAAGTCTTCTTTTCGGTATCTTATCGTTCTCGCCACATTAAACATGTCCTTCATAGTCCTTCATAGTTTTCTTTTCAACGTTTAGTGAAGGAAGTCATTACAAACTACGGACAATCAACTCCTTCAACTTTTGACTTGAACGTCTGAATGCGTGGGATAAAAATGCCAATTGACGAAGATTTTATTTTTAATGAGATGATTTTTTAATAATTATTTTATTAAAATAAAGTTTGCTATTCAACTTTCTTTCTGACCATTCAATCGCACTTTCTAATTAATTTCCAGCAAACTTTCTTTAACACAAAATTTCGCAACGCTTCACAGAGTTTGTCATAAAACCGTGAATTCAACAAGTAAATTAAAACCTGCTCTTTTTGAAAATATAGACTTGTCTTCTTGCGCTTTTTTTTTTGGTGAAACATACCTAAATTTCCGGAAAATGAAAGGCACTTTCATGGCTTGGTTTTCGCAGCGTTTATCTGTCTTTCACACGATTCAAACCTGTTTGTATAGACGGTTTCACTTCCCATGAGACGATAAAATTGTTGAGGATATCTTATCGGACCAACAAAATGTTTCGTAGTTATTTACAACTGCCAGTGTGAACGAAATGCCGGCTTACGGTAAGCTCACGTCTCAGGACGTAATATGTTTAACACAAATAAGCACCAAATAAATATTAATTTACTCTAATACTACAAGCTACTGACACACGGGAAGGAGTTGTCCCATAAATCATTATTTGTTGGTATTTATGATAGATCCTACAGCGCACTAAATCGAAGCACAAACTTTCGTTAATAAACCTCATGCACTGTAACTATCAGCAAAATAAATGTGGTGTGGGGTTGTCAGATTATTTTCTTGGATATTCTAAAATAGAACTAACACTTATAGGTCTAATTTTCACTGTATTCTCCCCTGTTATAATCAAAAGCGGCCATTTTATTGCCAACCTTTATTAAACTTTATGTTCTATTCGTGATTAATATGCTATATTTTGCCTTTTGACCAATTAGGCGAAACAATTTTTAATGGAAACAATTTTTGCCGAAAAACAATAATAAACTATCCCACTCGATTGAAGTGATGCAACACTTTCGTAAATCTAACAATTTGAAACTATTTACGACTTTTCTTATTAGAGAACATTTCTTATCATTTTACATGTTGTTTGATCTAAAAAATATTGTTTACATTTTTTTCATTATTATTACATATATTTTTTCTCTGGTATATCTTTAAATTATCAGTTAATTAAATTCTGAACCAGTTTCTATATTAATAATGATTCCTCCTTGTTAGTTACATTTTTGATTCTGACAAGACGAAATAACTAATTTGTGTTGTGTGAGAGTAATACATAATTGCATTTAGAAAATAATCTTTAAGATCTGGAGGTATAGTTATTCACTGTAACATCATGTTTGGGTTCTTGCATTCTACATATTTAAGTTTGAAGAACTGGTGTATGGAGCTGAAATTTCTGCTAGTATCTCTGTTTACGAATAAAGTGGGCATCTGTTATTTTCAGTTAAACAAACAATAGGGGGTGTACCCTTTGGAGACTGTTAAGATTCTTTCCTTTCTGTAAAATCTGAAGGAGAAGAGTTGAGTTGTCTGGAATGTGAATATATCAAGGGTTCCTTACTTACTACAATTTACTGAAGTGAATTTTTAATTTTAGTTATATTATACCAATGTATTTTTGTACTACTGGCTGCAGTCTCAAATTAGCAAAATAAAGGGTTTATCGAATCAAACTTTCTTAACTTCACTGTGGACTTGATTGAATTGTCCCTAATAAAATCAAACTATTACATCTATACACTACATATAGGTTTTAGAGTTGTAATCCTGGATGCAATGAGGATCATAACTCAGGCTAAGTAGCACAGTTGAAATCGGTAATATTGAAATACACATATGCTTTGCAAAGGTTATGTTTTGGTATCTCAGACCTTGAGCACACAATAAGAACTGTTCACTGATCCCATTAGATTGGTCGGCCAGCTGTCTCCTAAATTGGTTGAGACACGGAGAAGGAAATGATGTGATCCCACAGCAAACTCTTTTCCCGTCTTTCATTTGGAAGATTGTGAGGATAGTATCAAAGAGCCAAAGCTACCTCATCCAGGATTTCTAGTGTATACTCTACTTTTCTTTCAAGTTAATGCTGGGTAGGACCCTTAAACTATAACCTGGGGACTGCAGTTAAACCTTCAGCACCCTTCCTCTCCTTGCAACATCCCACCTTTAAAATTCCTTTCCTGTGCTCTTAGAAGAGAGTTTTCAGTTACTATATCACCTTCGTCTAGTTTGTCAACCAGAAAAAAAATAACCTTTCAAAACTCTAACAGAAATTAATATGTAGTTTCTAGTTTCATAGCCATTTCAGTTTTGACACCAAAACATTTTTTGTAAAGATCCTTTTGAGTTGTCATTATTACTGATACAATAGTCTTCATTCTCTCTCACAATGATATAGCACTGCATTAAGAAGTATTGTTTTTCCTGTGTGGATACATGTAATAAAAGAAAATGCTTCACACTCTGCCATATTTATTGTTATGTTTCACTATTTATTAGTATAAAAATGTCAAATGTTGTTAATAAAGAGTGCATTTGTTTATACAGGTTGAAGAATCAAGATGGAAGATAATGTTCAGCTTCAAAAAAGGTCTGCAGTGAGAGCACTGCAGAGGAATGAGAAAGCTAGACCACCAGAAGGAGGCTGGGGTTGGATGGTGGCCATTGGAATGGCTCTGATGTTTGTAGGTATAGGCTATATATCAAATAAACAGTTCATGAATTACTGAAATTTGAAATCAATTGATTTCATTCTTTAATTTTGGTAAAATTGAATGCACTTAGTGAATAATTAAAGTTATTTCTCTTGAGATCTGAACAAAATTATTTTTCATTTCATGTTAGAGTAAGAATGTACTAAAATTGAAACTGCCTGTTAAACCACTTTATTATGAGCCATTTTTTCTCACTCATGCTTTCCATAATATATTATGTACTTCAATACAAAGCTCAATCATGTATTTTATTTTTATTCTATTGTGTGTAGGTGTCTACAACCGGTCAGTATGTTTCCTTTGGACTGTTGTTTGAAGATTTATTAACAAATCTTGGAGCTCAGTCAACTGGTGCTACAGTTATTATGAATGTGCTTTCTGCATCAGTTAACTTCACAGGTATTCAATAAAACATTTATGGAACAACATATGAGAAGTTTATCAGATAAATTAAGTGATTTAATATTTACAGGGCTTTTCACAAATTATCTATTGAAAAGTATGACCTACAGAATGGTAGCTGTTATTGGTGGAATGCTTTTTACAGTTGGAATAATGCTAACAACTATAGCACATAATGTAACTCAAATAGTCATAACTTACAGCATCATTTCAGGTAATTATTATTTTAATATTGTATAAATTATGAGAGTTTCCTAGTTTTACACCTTTCATAATGTTTCAAAATTAGTGAAATAGGACTGCACCTTGTGCTGGCCAACTGCTCTGTGTGCACAAGATGCAACCTTGTTATGCCTTGAGAAAGTGCACTGGTGGTTAAGTATTTGGAAATTTAACATGCTCCTTACAATCCTAAATGGTTCCACCATGTCTCAGTTTAAGGAAAGCAATATAAAATGATAAATATTAGTTCTTATTATGGAATTAAATGTTTGAGCAACATTTCCTGTTTCTTCAGGAATGGGTCTTGGTCTAGTTGCTCCATCTTCATATCTGGCATTCAATTCATTCTTCTTGCAACGTAGAGGCCTTGTCATGGGAGTGTGCCAAGCAGCTATTGGGTTAGGATTCATAGCTGCTCCTATAGTTGTACAAATGTTACTCGATCAATATGGTTTTCGAGGAACAATGCTTTTGTTGGCAGGCATTGCACTTAATTCCCTAGTAGGAGCAGTATTGTACCAGCCTGTTGAATGGCACCAGAAGAAGATGCAAACATTAATTGCAAGTTCAAGTAAGTAAATATGAAAATATACAATTATGGTTTAATTTTCATCAGAGTATTAGTATTCATTGTATAACAAAATCTTGTTTTCATGTATTATTGAATAAATATAAGGAATGGAAAATGACAATATCACTTTTATATTGAAACATCCATTAATGTAAAATTCATATCTGGTGAATAAAACAACTTTTTTCTTTTATTAGTTGATGAAGGCAGGACTCCACAAGCTGTAAATGGAACTGGAACAATTAATGTTGAACCAGAATTGCAAATGGATGTAGTTCCTGAGGAAGAAGATGATCTATCTGTCCCCCCTTTAGCCACTAAACTGGATCAAAATCATACGAATAATTTTACACAGGTAGGCAGATAATTAATTAATTTTTAGCCTTATTTTGTTCTTCTCTCATCATTTAGATCTGAATCATGTGAGCAGGAACTGTTATCCACTACTTGCAACTGTAAAATCCAGATAGGTAATCTAATTTCTATGATTAGAAAAAATATGCTGTATATACATGTACATATGAATATATATATATATATATATATATATATATATATATATATATATATATATATATATATATAGTAATATACTTTTTTGTGTATAAAAACATTTATTAATTTAAATTACAAATATGATCAATTTTAACAATTTTGTTTATTAATTTAAGTGAAGACACGGGCTTAATCCCAGGGGATTTTGGGTCTCTCAAGAGATGGAGTATGCATTAGCTGAAAATAGAAAGAAAATAATTGAATGTTAATTTATCCAGAGCAATGAGCAAGTTTCACAATTTTTAGATCGCTTACCCACAATTACTGGCCCAACAAACATCCACCTCTCGAATGTTTGTGCGTCTCTGGATATCTGCTCTCTGCTCTCTGGATATCGCCTCCCTTCTGCGGTCTGATCACTCGCCTGCCTTCAGGGGTCGAGCCACGTCCTCTCGGGTCTGATCTGGTCTGGTTGCCTCCCTTCTCGGGTCTGATCTACCCCACTCTGAGGTCTCTACTACAATCTGATCTGCCCCACTCTGATTCACTCGCCTCCCTTCTCGGGTCTGCTGCACTCGACTGTCTTCTCGGGTCTCTGCCCACTCGCCTCCCTTCTGCAGTCTCTACTACGATCTGATCCACTCGCCTCCCTTCTGGGGTCTGTACTACGATCTGATCCCGAGCCACCCATCGGCTTCCCTTATAAAGCTTCTGACGGGACTTCCCTTATTTCTTAATATTTCGGGGTTCCCCGCCCTCATTTTTCCCGCGGGGGTTCACCATCATAATTTTTTATACAGGCAAGGCGGGCCTTCCCTGCGGGGAAAAACAATCTTTCGGCCGACTATCCATTGTTGTTGGCCGAACTGCGCCTCATAACGCCACAACGTTACTAAAATCCCCTTTTTTTATCACAATATATATATATATATATATATATAGACTTCATAAATCATTCTGTGATATACAAATACCATAAAAACAATGTTGTAAGTAAGTTTTACAGTTTATGAAGTCTAAAAATTATTTTGATAACTTTTATGTTTCAGGTGAGTTTAGCAGATACAGAATGTGATGAGCATGTTGTTATTTCCCGAAGGGGCAGCTTGGTTATGTCTGCTATGTTGGATAGTCGAGCACATCACCTCTTGCTTTTACCATTGGAGGAAGAAGATGCTGAGAATGGATTACTTTGCTCTCATTCAGAGTCACAGGGACCTGAATATCGTCAGGTACGACGGCCACCTTCTGTCTCCCTGACCAACTTTGCCAGCAATGTGCTGACCTTCGACAGTTTGATGGCCAATACAGACACCTTGTCTCCTAACCAACAAATGTTGCAGCTTTTGCAGAGAAGGAGTAAGGGGCTGGTGAGTTTCAATTATTGGTCAGTTTTCTGATTGCCCTTTAATTAGAAAGTTGCAATGCTTTGATTATGTATTGAGCATGGTATCAGCATGGCTACTTGCATTATTCCATTACCCAGTAAATGGAGCTTATAAATAAAAATAGAGGGCAATTTGGTACTTTTATTTCCCCATTGATTCATGGAAACTGTAAGTATTAAAATTCTTTAGTTCAGCTTGTCTATAGTTCTAATTTATTATAAAGAAATTAATTTACTGCAATGTAATACATTTTGAAAAAAGTTGTTTTAATTTAAAAACCATGCACAGTCAGGCTCCCTAAATACACTGATATGTTTAATATCACAAACAATCTTTAAAATCAATTTTTAATTAATAAGGAAAGGAAAGAGAGATAGAAAGTAGGTGACCTGAGGTTCATAGATGGTAGACACCTTGTGAGGTTTGGAGATCTTTAAATTTATGGAGGCACTACCCCCTTCATCAGAAAATAAAATGTTGTGACAGTAATAACACCTTATCCTTGCTGATCTCTTTCTTCCTCTAAATGGAATTGTCTTGAGGAAGATCACATGTGCTTGACAGATGACTAATGTATGATTTGACCATTGTATTTTAGTATGGTTTAGGAAAAATGTGTATTATTGAAAAAAGTCAACTCATTTCATAACCACTAATCTGTAAGGGTTGACACATGGTAGGTACTCCCTTAGATTTGCTTCATGTTGAACAAGTTCAACATCTGTGTAAATTCAATTTAAAACTCTATCTGAAACCAAAAGATATAATCTAAAATTATTAGCAAGCTCAGTGCCAATGTAGAAGACCTAGAAAAATAATTTGAGTTTTTTCTATGGCACTGTGGAGTGAAATGTAAACTAAAAGCTATTATGAAACTACTGTAAAGTGTGAAATAGCAGTTAATATAGGTTTTTAAAAGCATTCTACATTCGTTGTATGTGTTAGACATTTAATAATGTAATCTCATATTTATACTTTATTATATGAAATGAATTTAAAGATTTTGTGATCGGATAGTCAATGCTTCAATGTTATCATGAATCAATTTTTCTGTTAATTAAGATGTATAATCATTGCTCTTTTACATGCATCCCAGCAATGATCTCCAAACTAAAAAATTTAATTCATTTACCATTAAATATTATATTTCGAAAACAAACATTGATTTTCAATTAGATAAAATTTGCATATGAGAGAGAAATGCAAAATTTTATTTTTTAATATAATGGCTTCCTGAAATCACTTAAATATGGTTCACATAATTATGCAAATATCACTATATATAATTTATTGTCCTTATGTTAGTACAGTCAGATTTTTGTGACTAACAATATGTGTAATGTACTAACTCACTTTTTGTTTCAAAGGTATTTATGACATCTTTGTACGTTTTTCAAATGTGCATTCTAGCAAACATACTTAAGGTCAGATTTCAGTAATAATACTACTTATTTTTGTATGAGATGAAATCCAAATTAAAACAATGAAGGAAGGGACAGTAGTCATCTTATATAAATGAATAGTTTTACACAACTTTTTCTGATACAGGAGAACTACATTTCGTATATAAAAATTGATATAGAGAAAATAGTTAATTTATTTTTGCAACCATGAACTCAAATGTACACATTATTTACTATAAATGTAAAAACTGAATTAAATAATACTAAAACAAAAAAAGTACAAAATATTAAGTGGAAATAGAAAAAATAAATGTTGCTATTTATAATTTAGTTAAAAAGTGAAGTGTGAACAATAAACATAAATTTGTTGTATGTATTTATAAAATTTATACCTTACAGATTTCTAGAAATTCATTAACTAATGATCAACATCATTGGTCACTATTGGAAGGCATCCCTGATGATGAAACAGATGGAAGTAACTTTACACCACAACCACCAGTTTCAAAATTTAAGCATTATTTCCTCAAGATATCAAATTTTCTGGAACTGGAGTTATTACAGGATACCACCTACCTTGTAATAGTTTTGGGACTCTCAGCATCTTTTGCAAGTGATGCTAATTTCTTCACCCTAATGCCATTTTTCTTGCAATCTCAAGGCCTAAGTAGATCAGATGTTGCAATGTGTCTTTCAATAGCAGCAGGTGCTGATGTGGTATCAAGGTTAATGTTGCCATGGCTTGTGGCAGCATTTAACCTAACAGCCAGAACTGCATATCTATTAGGGTGCATCACTTCCGCTATTGCTAGATCTGGTATGTTCAACATATTTCTGTTTATTCAGAAGTTTTAGTAAATACTATAATGTGTTGCACAAATTACTTTTACATTGCAATAGCATTCAAATATTATTACATAAATTATGTAACAACAATATCATCATTTTTCAGTTTTTGTGTCAGTGGAAGGAACATCAGCTCTAGCTGTTATGTCAGGAGTTGTTGGATTCTTCAGGGGTGCCCTTATAGTTCACTTGTCACTAACAATTGCAGAGCACTGTACATTAGAACGGTTTGCTGCAGCCTATAGTTTGTATATGGTCATTAATGGAGTGACCATCATCACATTAGGACCCCTCATTGGTAAGGGATACAAGTATTGTGTTATTATGCATGGAAATAGTAAATTATCATATCCTGATATCTTCCTCACATTTCCTTCTATATACTTTATATAATTGTCTGTGTCATATGCAATTTGTGGAGGATTATTAAAAGACTAATTCTGTCTAGATTTGGAGTGGCACAAGACAGGTGTTACAACTCTTATCAACTTTAACCTTATTTATAATAATAATCATGTTTTTATTTTCATAAATTGTGTGTAACATATGTGAAAATGTTGAATTACTTACAAATATTTTTACATATTAAAAATATAAAGTGTATAATAATACATGTGTCTGAAACAGTTTCAATGATTATGATTTAATTTATTACATATTAGCCTAGTTTTTAGGTGAATTTAAATATTTTCTAAACTATACAGCAGCTTTTCTAGGAGGTATCTTTTCAGTTCATTTTTAAAAGATTTGCCTTCTAATTTTTTAATTGCATTTGGCAAATTATTGAAAAATATTGTGCCTTATATATATGGATCTGTCTGTAAATAATTTTGCTTGTCCTTACTCTGAAATAATTATTTTGATTCCTTATACAAATTGTATAATTAATGTATTTTTGTGGGGTTACTTTGTTGGGCTGTTATTTTATTAATATAATTACAGTACAGTGTTAGGATAGAGTTCTCAGAGAAGATCTTTTTGCATGTTTCCATTTTCTGTAGTTCAAAGATGTAATGCAGGACATTTTTCTGTATTACAAACAGTCTATTCATATGTTTTTTTAAAAAAGAAGAACTCCACATTTCTATGCAATAGTTTAGATGAGAGAATATTAAGCTATACTAGATATTTATAAGATGTTTTCTGTTAATAAAAGTTGTTTATCATTTAATATGTATGAATTTATATTAATTTTTTACATGCATGGTCAATATGCTTTTCCCATATAATATTGCTATCTACATACACTCCCAGAATTTAGTAGAATTAATACTGCTAATTATTTCATTATTACATTAATAATGTAACTATTTGGTCAGTGGATCCTCTATTTGTATTTTGCGGGTTGACTGTGAACTTGTTTTTAATAAAATATTCTAACATATTATGATGTAAAAAGGCATGAAAACTTGTGGTGTAAAGAAACAGTTTAATGAATTGAGAATTATACTTAATTATCATTGTGGGCCTCTTTATCAATAATGGTTTTCTCTTATGAACTGAATATAATACAATCCTCTTTTGGTACAAATTATAGAACCTAATCAAACTTGTAATATCTAAAATGAGAATTGTATGTTGCTAAATGTAGTCTTGCAAATAATCAAGAAATTAATGAATGAAGGGCCATATTTGATCTATAGTTTGAAATACTGTAAACTTAACATGTATGTGATGAGTTTCTGTCAATGCTATAGAAGTAAAATCACATTATCTTGTCATTTAGGTGTTCTCAGAGACAGCACTGGGAGCTTCCCGCTGTGCATCCATATACTGTCATCCGTTTTGCTGTTGTGTGCAGCAACTTGGTTGTGCCATGCCTACTTCTTCAAGTCACGAAACAAGGGATCAAAAATTCTTCGTTGATAGTGATACCCCTAGGAAATATTTGAACAATTTTTTTTCTAATTGGTGCTAATTAAAAGTAGTAATAGTACATCAATTGAGAAGACTTAATAATAAATACAAGTCTGCAGTGAATGAACAGTAGTGATCATTTACCAAGATTTAAAAAGTTTTATATTAACATTACTATTAATTACAGGAAATGAAAGTTTTAAATCCATGCTTTCTGGAAATATATTTAAATGCACTTCAGTGTCAATTAAGTCAGTTGATTTGCATTGACAATTAGAGCCAACAAAAAAGCATCCAAAACAATATTTTAATTTTTATGAACATTTGGCTCTTGTGAATATTCCATATAGATCTTTAATGAAGAAGTTGAGTAATTTCATTAAGACTGGAAGCATTGTTTCTTCTTTTCATACATGAATAATGTATAAGCTGTTACCATTAGTATCTTCATATGTATACTGTTTTGAAAATAATTACTAAAACATTGTGATGTATCATTACTAGAACACATTGTTAACTAAACAGAACGCATGAAAATAATGTTGGGAACAACTTGTTCTGTCACAGATTTCTCTGTTTACTTCTTTAAATCATGTAAAATACCTTATGGTAAATATTATTTGATGTCTGAACAGTTTATTCTGTGCCGTGAAGAGAGATTGATGATGATCATTAACATGTTAAAATATTCTCAGTTTGCATAGTTAATGTGAAGAATGTACAAAGATAACAAAACATACAGACTGTTTCAACTTAAAAGATTAGCTGTGATAATAATTTTAAGACTATGTGTATTATATAATATAAACAAAATAGTGAAGACTTTTTTTACAAATTGTTAAAATAATATTTGTGTAAAATTAAATTAATAGTAATTACTATGTAATATTGAAATAAATTAATATTTGTAGAAAAAGTATGTTTCACATTTTCTCCAAGACACTAACTGTGCCATTTAGATATGGTTTAATACTTCAGAAGATAACATTATATTTATTTTAATTTTTTTCATCACTTCTGAAGTGGACAACTATTGGTTAATCTGAATTAGCATAACGAATTTAAATTTGTATAGCTAAAACTTGATGTTTTATCATAAGTAATGAATTTCAATCCCTGACTGTCATTATGAATAATTATTGGATTAGAATTTTCCTATATGAAAAATGGAAAAGTAAAAACATTTTCAATATTATTTTAAATCACATTCAGCAAACAGGAAAATTAACTCCAAAAATTTGTGAATTTGACATAAGCCCTCAGTTTTGTTAGTTCTTTTCACAGGTGGCCTGGTGCACCACTAAACAAAGTAATGACATTACAGTAATGATGTCACACATTATAATTTTCTATCTCCATAATTATCAGCTGCCAACCAAATATTTATTTCATAAATATTCTTTAAGACTAACAATATACAGCTTTCACCAGGCTTCATTTTACTCTCATCCATTAGACGTGCTGATTATTGGCCGATTTAACTACAATTATTATGTGAATATTCAAGTAACGTTGCACAAAATGGAACTGTATCTCGTTAGTTACCAAATAAGCTGTTGTTTGAATGAGTGTTATTCTTTAAACATGATACATTTTGAACAGTTTTTAAATTTAATTTTTTAAATACTATTGTTTATTTTGAAAAAATTGTACTATATATTTTCTTGGTCTATGAATCACAATATTTGTAATAATTGTTCAAACATTGTTTTAAGTATTTTAGTCCTAAAAATCATAAACAATTGATAATGAATTATAATTTTCATTTTGAACTTGTAATACAGTTTATTAATTTCATTTTATTTAATTGGTAATTTGAATGCATCAAATATACATTGTCTTTATTTTATACAACTGCTTTCTGGAAAAGGGGTATTAAATTTAGAATATCTGACTAAGGGATCACAAACATATTTCTACATTTCAAATATAAATAATTATTTATTATTAAAATACATACCGTTATTTACAAAGGAATGAAAAAACATTGTTTACATTTAATGATATTTAATTAATGGAAAATAAGTGCTTGAACATTGTATATAAAAAGTTGAATAAAATTTCCTAGAATCTATATACAGTACTATTATTTAAAGTGAGAAGTATCAGTCAAAATTAATTTTATCAGTTATAGAATGAAACAATTACACATTTGGGATTTTATCAATGATTTTTATATTCTTTGTGCATGAAATATTATATAAATTGTTCAAAACTGTCATTTAAGCTTTTACATAAAAATGTTGCACAGTCAGATTTTCACAATACAGTAGATTGATATGCTATGCAATCAAACATTACTTCACATTATACTCTATACCAAATTGTGTTGTTCATTTCCAATGCTTTAGTGCTGCATTATATGTAGAGTAAACCATTTTAAACAACATCATTCTTCAACAAGTTCCTGTTCTGATCGCATTGAACAATCTTCATTATTTAAGCCCTCACCCCTAAATTCGTATGGAACTCTATAAGACAGGGGCATGGTAAAATCCTGTTGGCAGTTTGTAATATTTTTGGCTACAATCACAAAGGAATTTTAAATTCATCACTGGGTTGAACTGCTGAATATTCATTACATAAAAAGTAACTAGTGTTGTATTGACTGTTGAAATGAATACTTTCTATCTGTATGATGCAGACACATAGAACACAATAATCTCAAACTTTTGAAGACCCACTTCTTGATGAATTACGTACTGATGTTGCCAACAACAGGTGGTTTACATTAAACCAGTTTACTTGTATCAACTTTTCACTGGTTTTGCTGCTGAAGTGGAGCTCCTTATCTTGACAATTAGGAGCTCCAAGCACCATGGTATCACACACAACATCATCTGTGCATTGAGGCTGTGAATACAGATGGCAAAGCTGCCAGTGAAATCTCGAATCCAGCCTGGAAGAAAACAGGATAAAAATTGATAAGATCCTCATATAGATGTAGTTATGAATGATTAAAAAATGTAAGATGATTCTGATATTAATCCTTAAGGAGGAGTTGCTAAGCAAAATTTGGTTAGTTCTTCTCTGAATTTGTTTCCATTCAGGCATATATTTTCTCATTCTTCTCTGTAATTGGTGATATTTTCCTCAGTTTGTACAAATTGTTTTAGTTTCTTGTATTAAAACAGTGCACATCCTAATTTGATGTGAACACATAATCAATAATTATTTAAAATAGGCTTACTGATTGTTATTACTGATATGTAAGAGACAAAATGGATGAAATATGTGCAATATATATTAAGCAAATATGTCAAACTAATTAAGTCATGTGAATAGAAAAGCGATCTTATGTATTTTAAATAAATCATCATTCAGTGCTAACTTACCTACAAGAGGACCAGTTGCCATTCCTATTACACCACTAACTGCCATGTATAGGCCATATGCTGAGGGGAATCTGTCAAGACTGCAATGCTCTGCAAAGACCAATGAGAAGGTGATGTGTATCCAACTGCGGAAGAATCCATGGATGCCAGATACAACGGCCACTGCTACCAGACCACTGGTATAAATCATAACTGTAAGAATGGCACAAAAAATTTCATTTCAGTATATCTGTAGGTTTAAATAAAAATAAGGTATGAAAAATAGATGAATTTGGATGCTTCTAACTGCAAATTATAATGCAGCAAAATGTATTCATTCACAAATATAAAGTGGAAGTAATAGAAAATATGTAGAAATTTGAAGATAATAATTTATAAATGAGGAGAATTATATTCAAAAATAGAAAACCAGAATTTTATTCCTGTGCTGAACATAATTTATTTGTAATCTATTTATTAAATTAATTTATTTCCCAAATTATCACAGTTCAGTCACTAAAAGCCATTTTTGAAAAAGAAATTAAATGAATTTATAGCATGAAAAATACAAGAGCAACATGAACTCGATTAAATTGCAGCAGCATTGATGAAGGAACAGAAATAGAAAAATAATCAATTTAAATTTTGTGAAAAAACGGATGCAAAAATATGTTAAGAGCTATGATGAATCCAAAAATTAGATGAGTCAACAATAACTAATAAAAGTGTGAGAGATACTCAGATACTTACTACATGTGGTAGAATGAATGTAGTTGATAAAATGATAAGGTGTTTGCAAGTTATATGGTTTATTCTTTTAACAATAACATTTTGAAATGTGACTGTCATATAATATATTTCATATAAATAAAGGCATCTAAGAAGCAATGCAGTTATTTAGTAAAGCTATACAATGGAGAATTAAATTAGTTATTTTTACACACCAGTCCTACTGATGACAATGCATGCAGATCCAATAAGGAATATGGTGCGACTGGAGACCCTACAGCAGGCACCTTGCAGGGAGAAAACAATGCGCCCCACGACATCACAGGCCGTCCCAACAGTGAGGCAGGCTGCTGTGTCTGCCAGAGACAGCCCCAGGGACCGTAGGAACAGTGGCATCAGGATTGTGAAAGTGAAGTCTGAGTAGAATGACATGGACACTCCTATATTCAGGTTAGTGTACACTGGATCCTTTAGCAAACCAAGATCCAAGAAGTCCACAACACTACGCCAGCAACTCCTAAAAATGCATGAAAGTACATGTATAATAATTTTAAAGTATGGTAACTATTTATTAAATTAATTTATTTCCCAAATTGTCATATTTCAGTCACTAAAAACCATATTTACTACTTAAACATTTCCATTATGATGTGATAAATATTCCCTGACTCTATGTAACATAACATTTTCCTCCTCAACATGAATTATATACTCTGGTATATTAGAAACATTATTATATTCTTTTCAGTTGTTCACTTCCACACAATTCTCCATTGGATGGTTGAAACTTACATTCAGCCTCTGCCATTCAATTTTACTTCAATTACTTATGAGTTAAAATAAATTTGTCATTATCATCAGGTGGATTGTGACTACTTGTGTTAATTTAAAATGTAATTAAATTCTGTAAAGGCAAATAATTGTAACACGAGTAACTACAATCAACCCGATGAAAATGATAGAGCAACCCACAACTATAAAGAACATCTTTATGCAATATGTCAATTCCACTGTAGTTTAAAATTCATTTTAGAATTTATTATGTAGCATTAATGATGCTGATAGTTAAATTATAATGAGTGACGCAATGTCTAACTTACTCTGCACTGAATAAATTTGTTACTAATTTTTCAGTATGAAGAAAATTTGTGAGAAATCATCGATATCCATAAAAGGAAATGACATATATCATGCAACTGATTCATTTTAAGCATACTGCTAATTTTCTGTCCCTGTAATATATCTTTGTTGAAGCATTTCATCTTACCTCTTCTCCCCCACACCAGCTTCTTCAGGAACGAGGACACCCACAGCACCAACGCTGACCACTGAGACACGAGATCCTCGGGCACCACCTGCTGATAAACCTCCATTCTCCAGACAGCCATTAGCCTTGCTTTCCTCAATCTAAAGTTGGAGGCAGAGAATAAGGTTTATAAAAAAATTAATTAAAAAATTTTATGTACATTGCTGAAGATTAAAGGAATTAAGTTTGATAACGAAAATATATCAATTGAACTAATTTAGTGATTTAAATAAAATTTTTAAGTAATACCAATTATTCAACAAATATTTTACAAATGATAAATTAAATGTTGAACAAATTTATTTAATTGCGGCTCAGAGCATTCCAATATTCCATGATTTTACAGCATGGTTTTAAGACAAGCATGAAAAGAAAAGTTAAATAGAGTGACAAAAATTTACAATTGAAAGAGTAACGTCGTCTCCTAAATTGTTGAAAAGCGAAGCGCTTAATTTTTAGATTCTCTAACGGACTGACAAATTGATTGTAAAATGATGTGCAGTAGTTACATATGACTAGAGCGTGCGCTCGGTGCCTGCTGTTATTTTGAGATTTGTTGTGGCTATTCACGACTTACTTTATACACAGCTTGTAAATTTATCCTAATACCAGTGTGGAGTTTTTCTCAGTAGGGCTTCCCAGCTTGAGCAAATGAGATTACTGGAGGGAACCAGCTGTGTCGTTGACCGCACGCCACAAATGTAAACATATAAGAAAAGACCGGAATGTATTTATTTTTCTTAAAACGAGGAACTGGGTAACCCGAAGAATCGTCACGAAACGACCAAAAGCAAAACATGCTTAATTGACTTGGAAAAACGACCCGACGAATCTGAATCTTCGTAATGCAACATTACTCCAGGGAAATTAACATGGGCACATAATTGTGATCATTAATTTTCATGCAATGAAATTTATTAATAACTTAATAGGATTGCTATCAATAAAATTGAGCGTAGAGGAATATTATGTGAAATTGAATATTAAGTAATATTTGGTGTTATTCAGTGGCGGATCGTGAGTTTTTAAAGTTATGTGCTACATCACCAAGAGCAACAATTACTTACATAATGTGTAATAGGGACGAATATTTGAAAGTGTAAAAATCTAAAATCGAATTGTCATAAGATCCATAACAGGAAAGTATGTTTACTTAGTACATATTTTAAATAAATAAAGTTAATCTCAGGAACATTCCACGCATGATGACAGTGTTGTACGCTGGAACGAGTGGTACTTTATTCAGAGTTATGAATCTTCGAAATGCCGCTCCTTAAATCCTTTTTCTTTTAAAGAACCATTGTTTAATTCAAATTAACCACAACAAGTCCATAGACTGTAATCTGTTTATTAAGGCGCCAAAAATATTTAAAACTTAGCCTGATGTGTCAGCACGAACAGCTCGGCGAAATGTTTCTTTTGTAACACATAGAAGTGTAACTTCGTTGAGTTTTACAGGTTGAGAAAGACGGGTGAAAAAAAAATACTGCGCATGCGCATTAAACATTCCAGGTGGGAATCGTGCGCTACAGCCTACGATAGCCCAAAGCATGTGCTATTCTTCATAAATGTAGGTTAACTGCAGAGGGTTGCAGGACGTTAATGAAATTTAAACTTCATTAGAAGTAAAACGTTTTGTAGGTGTAATGGAGCGAATTCTTCCTTGTTTTGTGTTCTTGCTTGTAAATAGTTTGTGATTTGTGCCACCAGGTTGGCTCAATGAAATTGAATCCATCCATCTATAAGAAGTTGAACTCCTACGTTTGTTTACCTAACGCTACAATTGCCTTTTCATTTTTTGTGTAGAGCCTCTATATGTATGTTTCAATTATTCCGGCTTGTGGCTGCGTTCATTTACCACCAGTAAAGGCTGGTGCATATGTACTCATGTGCTACAGCACAGGAATTAATTTAGGATGAATTATTTGTTTCGTAATTTAAGAAAGTATTTGAAGAGTGTGAATTTCTGCTTCAATTTCGAATACTTTAAACTACCCGCCTTTCATTACTCGCTCTTCAACATACATCTCGGCTACATTCTTTATAGTACGAGAATCCTGACTTTCACCTCCACCTCATCCAAGATTTAACAATTATATGAACTGAAAAAGGTACATCGCCGGGCAGAGTGTGCGTGCTGACACAGAGGTGGCCTCATCATGATACGGTTTTAAAGGTTTTTGACGAATTAATTAAAAGATGGTCTTTTTGTTGGTTATTAAGAAGAAAAAAGATTTAACGGGCGGCATTTCGAAGACTTTCATAAATCTGAGAAAATTACCGCACGATTCTACATACAATATTGCCATAAATTGTGGCTTCTTCCTAAACTCAACTTTTTTATTTAAAATATGTAAGAAGGAAAAATACTTTCAAGTTAGGAATTTGCGCCAATTTGAATTTGAATTTTTACAATTTTAAAAATTCGTTCCTATTATACGTTATGCAGACGAAATTAGAAATGCAAAATATTACGGGTCGTGGAGTATTATCAACAGTATAGATCTTGTAGTACTATTAATATACTACAGGAGGAGAAATATCCTCGCAAAAATTGCTCCTTGGTGTGATGTAGCGTATAAATTTAAATACTCAGAGACGCCATTGTTTATCACCGTAAATTTTAATGGTACCCAATGGTTTTTTAAAACATACAAATTCATTTACTGGAACCCCCACAAAGCCAAACGATTCTAACCGAATAATTTTGAGCCAAACTTCAAAGAGATTTTGTGTCTAGTTTTTCAACAAAGCTGACTTCAAAACACTTGTTGTTTTTGTGGTATTCAGTCCTAAGACTAGTCTGATGCAACCTTCCATGCTAACCTATACGGCACAAACATTTTCATTTCTGCATAGCTACCACAACCCACATCCTCTCCAATCTGCTTAGCAGTTCCATCCTTGGCCTCCCCACATACTTCCTAACTTTTTACCAATAAAAATTGTTTATTTCATTATTGTTCCTGTGCACCGTTCATTT